>CM076584.1:1350132952-1350822861 GCA_034641835.2 Pinus albicaulis | reverse complement strand
TGTATCTCCACAACATAAGCTAGATGGGATGTTTCTCCATTGGGAGCCTGCTCTGCCTGTCTATTGTTCGGGTTTGGATTGGGATGTGCAGGTATAGGTAGCCTAGGTGGAGCAAGATGAGTAAGCTGAGGTTGAGGTTGGGGTGGAGGCATTAGAGGAGGTAGTTGATTTTGTTGAGGCCTCCACCCTTGGTATGGATTGTTCCATTGAGGTTGTTGTGGAACATACTGCTGAAATGGTTGGTTTACTGGCTGAGGATGATATGAAGGGTTGGAAGGCCAAGTAGGAGGTGTAGACCAGGACGGAGGAGTGGGGGTGTACCAAGGTTGCATGGGTGCACTCTGATTGTTGTAATAGTAAGAGTGAGCTGCACCTTGCATATGTTGTTGATATCGCTGAGGCCCTTGAGGCCTTCTCTCGTTGATGAAAAAAAGTTGCTCTGTCATTTTTTCCCCACCTTGATATACAACTTTAATTCAAGGTAAGGAGGGACACTTTTTTGTGGCCCGATTCTCTTCAGAGACTAAGCAAACCTCTATGAAATTCAATGGACATTCATTTCTTGGGTGTTTCCTGGTACATCTAGGACAAAATATGGCCAGGGCTCTCTCTGCTTCCTCTTGCTTCCTTTTGACCTGCATTGTGTCCATTTGCAAAGAAAAGGTGTGCATCATGTCACTCTTGAAGTCCTCTATCATGTTTCCAATCTCATGTTTTATGAAGGTGGAAGAGGAAGGGGTATTGGATGTACTTTGGCTAGCTCTGCCCTTTTTCCTAAATGCCCTAGAATGGTTCTGGAAGACAATTTTTATTGTTTCATAGGGTTGTTGGTAGATATCTCCTCTAGATAACATATTCAAGGTTTCTACCATCTCTTCACTGATCCCTCGAACAAGTACAAGTTTGAGTGAGTCAGTATCAAGAGTACAGTTGGCTCTCTTATAGTTCAATTGAAACCTCTCTGCATAATCCTCTAGGGATTCATTAGGCCCTAGAGTCATCCTGTAACAACCCCAATTTTAACATGCAATTAATTATATCACATAGACAATGGATAATCAACTCAAAAATCGTTTAACTAATTATCATGAAATTTTCAGAAACATAAGCAAGTCGACTTACCTGTAAAGGCGTTTTTCCTTACTTGACTCCAAGGTTGAATGCTAGTTGAATCCTGCTGACCGCAACCAGAGTTTTGGGGACAACTCTCCACCCAACCGTAGGCTCAGTTGTATGTAATCTTTCCACAGCTGGCCACCCCCGAGCCCTCAATCAACGTACTATCGCCAGGGTATCCTCGCTTCACCATACCTTTCTCTCCAAAGAATGGATGAAAGAATGGAATGCCTTGAACTAATCCTCACTGCCTATTAAATGACATCAAACCATGGAATGGGAAACTCATATGCACACAGCTTCATCAGGTTGCAACACAACTTAAGTTTTACTTAATTTAGTGTTCTCTACTTTTTGTTAGCTTTACTTAGTTTAGTGTTCTCTTAGTTTAACTTCCTTTTTATTAGTTTTCTAGTTTAACTCTTTTGTTTTATTTTTGTTGAATGAATCTTTCTTAACTTTATTTCTATTAGTTTCTTTGTAGAACTCGTTAATTTATTTACTTTGGTTAATTAATTATTTCTTTAACTTTACTTATTGTTTGTTTGCTTTAGACTCGCCTATTATTTACCATTTTATTTAGAACTCCAATTATTGTTTAATGTTTAGCATTTATTTATTATTCTCCCCCGACTATTTATTAAATTAAATTATATTATTTATTATTTTATAATTATTTATTACTTTATATTTATTTATTATTTTATAATTATTATGGGACATTACATACTCCCCCTCTTCAAGGAACTTCGTCCCGAAGTTGAGTATTTAATTATATTATATTATTTATTAATTATATCACATAAACAATGAATAATCAACCCAAAAACTGTTTAACTAATCATCATGAAATTTTCATAAACATAAGCAGGTCAACTTACCTGTAATGGCATTTTTCCTTACTTGAGGCTCCAAGGTGGAATGCTAGTTGAATCCTGCTGACCGCAACAGAGTTTTGGGGACAACTCTCCACCCAACCGTAGGCTCAGCTGTATGTAATCTTTCCACAGCTGGCAACCCCTGAGCCCTCAATCAACGTACTACTGCCAGGGTATCCTTTGCCTCACCATACCTTTCTCTCCAGAGAATGGATGAAAGAATGAATGCCTTGAACCTTCCTCAATGTCTATTAAATAGACCAAACCATGGAATGGGAACCACATGCACACAGTCACTGTGTCAATATGCAACTTAAGTTTTACTTAATTTAGTGTTCTATTAATTTTTTGTTAGCTTTACTTAATTTAGTGTTCTCTTAGATAAACTTCCTTTTTATTAGTTTCTTAGTTTAACTCTTATGACTTTATTTTGATTAACTCTTTCTTTAACTTTATTTCTATTAGTTTCTTGAACTAACTCACTGTTAATTTATTTTACTTTTAGTTGAGGCTCAATTTTCTTTAATTTAACTACACTTGTTTGTTGTTTTAGGACTCCAGTCTATTATTTATTTATTTAGACTCAGTTAGTGTTTTAATGTTTGAGTAGTTATTTATTTATTATTCTCTTGACTTCCTTTATTTATTATTTATATATTATTTATTATTTTATAATTATTTATATTTTATAATTATTTATATTTTATAATTATTATGGGACATTACATACTCCCCCTCTTCAAGGAACTTCGTCCCGAAGTTGAGTATTTAATTATATTATATTATTTATTATCTATTACTTCATGTGTGACCAACACCCTCTGCTGAACTAGTATGACCAGCAGGCATCGAAAGTTCATCACAGCGCCCGGGAATCTCAAGGAATCTATGTCCTTTTCCCACTTTCGGAACAAGGCATAAGCCTCCCCAGTCTGTCCCTAGTCACGGCTGGCCCCAACGCTCGTGCCCAACTCAGACCTCATCTGCCCCAAGGCAGGCATCCGGTCCCAGTACTCAATGACTCTGGGCATCTCGCAAGGCTAGTCCACTCCCTCCACATCTTCTTAAGGCGCACAACCCCAGGCATCAAAGTCTTACACACACTTCTAGACTCCGGCGTTCCCATCCAATAACAGGCACTTGGCCTACAATATCAGGCCCTTGGCCTCCTCAAGATGGTCCCACAACCCTTCAAGAGCTATCCATCAAGAGATATACAAGACAAAGGAACCACTGGCATATGTAGTGTTGATTGAGTTCGTCCCCAGCCCATATGGTGTTACATATTCTCCCTCGTAGGTATGGGCTCCCACGAGATCATCAAATAAACCGGCCCTCTTGGCCCATCTGTGGATTTCCTGCCAATCACCACATCTCAACATGCATCCAATGCATTAGTTATAATCATAAAATCATAAAAATAATCCACATGCCAACTCTTGCGTGTCATCATGATAACATAACATCGTTGTTAATACCCACATTCTAAATAGTAGAGAATTGCATACTCTTGTATGTCATAAAATCCGTATTGATTCCACATGCTTCACATCATGAAATACCATCATAAGTTATAACATTAACATATATGAATCATGACATCACATAATAAATGAACAACATGCCAATATACATCATATCATAACATCATGATCCCTATGCATATCTTATCCCTCATTAGCATACAACATCATTATCATAAAAATAAATAAATAACCCCCACATATGCATCATCAACCTCTCATCATAATTATATCCATTTACCACATACCATCACATCATGAAACATCCTTAGTATGAGAATCATATCTATACTTATCAAATATAGAATAATAATACATTATAAGCATTCTTATCATGATTCATCAAAAAATCAATTTCATTTGCTTGTACCTACTATGAACTAAGATTATTTAACAACTTATCAACTACACCAATTGTGAGTGATGGCATGCAATAGATCAACACCATGAGAAAAGTTGGTATATTTATAATCAATTGACGAAATCAAGTCCTAATTAACCAATGATAAAATTCACCTAATTCAATAAGGGACACCATAGTATTAATGTCAACAAGGTAGAGAGAATTCTTCCCGGGCCAAATGTAAATCTAATCTATTAGTGTCAACAACATTAATGACTAGATCAAGGAAGCCCAACGGTAAATAAAATTGACATCCTAACTGTATAGACAAATATAACCTATGTAAGAAATCATCATTTTAATTAAAACTAAAAGATTAGGTTTGCAAAAAGAACCGAAAAAAGGTGATTTTTTTTTTTGAATGAAAAACCATGGTGGAAAGAATGACGTCCCATCATTAATTTTCCTCATCCTTCATAAGTTACACTATGGAGATCAAAACCACAATTTAATTGTCATTCATCCAAATCCATTTATTACATGTTTAAACCACAACTTAATAATAACCACTAACTATGTAGTACTCAATCTTTTCAAAACCAAATAGAATATGAAATTTAAAACAAATATTTATAGTAATCCACTAGTGCCTATATGAATAATACACAACTAATTATATCCATCCATCTCTAAATTAATTTATTAAAAGTAACATTCTTAGTTTAATATAATTAGCAACACCATATTTTTAATGAATGTATCTAATTAAGTCATAGTTTGCAAATTTCTAACTATTTAAATATGTGAATACCCAAAAATGATTTGTAATTTACAAGTCCATTCAAAACCTCATTACCAACCAACCACTACATTATGAGATTAAGTATTAAAAATTAAAAATATTGCTATCCAGAAAATCTATATACAAATAAATATGAAAGTTACATAATCTATGTGGCATGTTAATTTCTTAACTTCTTTATAATCTAAATAATATAACTTAATGTAATAAGTAATATTAATGTAATTACTCACACATCATATGATATATTTTGTTTTGACTTACACGTTATTCCTCCTTTGTTTTAACCTATTTGTTATTCATTCTTTATTTGTTTGAAATACCCTTAACATATACTATATTTTTACACACTTGTATACTCAATTTTTATATATCATTTATTTATATATTAAGAGTATGAAATTTTTTTATGTTTTTAAATTTAGATTATCCAAATTAAAATAAGATCCTATAATAAAACCAATATTTCATAATAATAAATACAAATATGCATGGTGCTAAATATTAATATATATTACACAATATTATATAATTTATAAGTTATTGCCATACACCCTAGTGAGCCACTTAAAAACAATGACAAGGTAATTATAATTTGTTAAACCTTCTAATTGATGACGTTTGTCTTAACAATCAACATTCTTGAAGCAAGTCAATAGATCAACTTAATAACCTCAAATTCATTAGAGAACTTGCATAACCTTAATTATTCATGTAATCACTAATACAAATATCTATGCATTTCTCTCTATAATGACAATCACACTTTAAATAGGAAATTCAAAAAATAAAAAATTATAAGAACCCCACTTTTTCAATTAATTATTTTTTGTTTTCTTAAATTTTTATATAAAAAAAGGTGTAATTTTATAAGAAAAAGAATGTAACTTCAAATTGATTTTGTATAACTTTAAAAACAATTAATAATAAAACACCTACTTTTAACATCAATACGTATATTTGATATATTTTATTGATAAAATATTTTAATAGTCTATATTATTTATCTTATTATATTATTATAAGGACTTCAAATCTAAATCATTAAAAACACTAGCTAAGCTTATTGCATGTGTATCATGTTACAGCATGAAATTTTAATATATATATATATATTTTAAACACTTTGATTACACTACAGTTCTATTTTTTTTTTTAATTCTAAGTTACACTCGAGCTTTGTTTGGTCACACTCGAACAAGAATAGAAGTAGATCGGAGTCCGATGATTCCATGCGGCTTATAAAAATATTTTCCAGTGAATCACGGAGTACCTCAAATTGAACGCAGAATGTACTGAGCAGATACATCTTTCGAATTTGTAATTTTGTGTTTAAACTTTGCGAAAACCGATAGTAACCGACAGAAATGTCCATCGTTATATTTAATAAATTTAATAATTTTTTTTTATTATTATTTAATTTGACAAATTTATACCCTCGACCCAGAAGAGAGGGCTTGCTCGCATGCAGGCGTCGGGCATTATACAAATATAATTGGGAAAAACATTTTTTTTTGCAGCGATTTATTTAGAAAAGGCAACGTGTACCTGACTTCTACTATTCGAAAACTTTTCATGGGCGTATGGATTAGCGAGTTTGACTTCGGACCAAAAAGGTCGCGTGTTCGATTAAGCCACCGGCGGAAGGCGTGGAAGAGAGCGGGCGGGTAACAGAGCTATCGGCAAATAATGCCTTCTTCATTACCGCTACAGATTGTACAAGTAAAGATGTGGATAATCTCAACAAATCCGGAAATGAAACAGCAGCTGCTCTCAATTTCAGAGAGGATGTACAGCCCCATCAAAGCTGGAAAAGACGGAATAGGAAAATGAGATGGGATCCAAACACACAGAATAATAGTTTTTGCCATCCCAGATGCGTACCCTGAGTTTAGCAACAAGGATAAGGCCCTTGTTCTTTAATTTCTGCCAAAATAATCTGTAATAGATATGCTACAAAAATTTCGCACCAGTTTTAGACAGTGAACTTTGAGTGCAGATTCCGGGCAACTAAAGAAGAATTTCAGAAATCCGGAACGTGGGTTTTGTTCAGAACGACATCAATTAGATATCCCATGAGAATTTTGGCAAAATTGTCAATGGTTTGAGAGATTTCGGTGGGTTCTTTGAAAGGAATCATTCAGATTTCGTGATTGGTTGGACTGTCAAAACGTCCAATAAATGGGACAACTAAGGGCCAACTTCATAAAGAATATTGCCAGAATTACTTTGGTGCAAAAAAAAACTTTTGAAGATTGCAAAGGCTAAAAAATGGCCTCTCAGAAAAGTATTGAAAGGTGAATACAACTTGGCTTGCTTCATTACACTTCAGCATCTGTTCACAACTTCACAATAATATTTAGATCAAGTTTGTTTCGAGGAAGTCATTCAAGATGAGACTTTGGAAGCTCTTATTGCATGGAGAGAATGTCTTATCTAGAGACACATACAGTTGTGGGCTTCATTCGCTTCGTTGGTTTTGTCGATTTGGCGAGGGAATTGTAAAACCATTGGCTTATGCAACGATTACGATTATTCGGCTTCGGCTTCCATGTTGTATTTATTTATTTATTTTTCTTTATCGATTTTCTCTCAATGCATAGTCCATGTCCTCTCTTAGTTTACTCAAAGTCTAATTCCGCATTGTCTCGTGGTCACGGTGAGATATAATGAATTGGATTATATTATTGTGCATGCAAACAAAATTGCTCATGAACAAAGAGAAGAGTTCCAATTTTTTTTTATTTTTTTTTATTTTTAATAAGTAAATAATTTCTATACTTTCACAAGTATTTCAATGCACATATTAAACCAACACTTAACAAAGAATGGTGCATGCTTGTTTAAAGTTACATATATATTATTAAAAGAATCATATTAACAATTTTTAATAACAATTTTTTTTTTTTTTTTTTAATAATATATTATTTAAAATAAAAGTGCATTTTTTTTTTTTACTTAAAACAAAAGTGCATTGGACAAGCATGAGGGGTTTCTAATTTTCTTTTTAATTTAAAACTCTAATCTCAAATCTATTTTTAATAATAATTACAATTATTATATTAAATTTATAATCACTACATTACTTAATTCAGAGCCCTTTATTCATCATCACAATAAAAAAATCAGGTTTTAACTTTTACCTAGAGGTCACCTAAAGTCGAAACCCGCTCTGATACCATATGTAACAACCCCAATTTTAACATGCAATTAATTATATCACATAGACAATGGATAATCAACTCAAAAATCGTTTAACTAATTATCATGAAATTTTCAGAAACATAAGCAAGTCGACTTACCTGTAAAGGCGTTTTTCCTTACTTGACTCCAAGGTTGAATGCTAGTTGAATCCTGCTGACCGCAACAGAGTTTTGGGGACAACTCTCCACCCAACCGTAGGCTCAGTTGTATGTAATCTTTCCACAGCTGGCCACCCCCGAGCCCTCAATCAACGTACTACTGCCAGGGTATCCCTTGCCTCACCATACCTTTCTCTCCAGAGAATGGATGAAAGAATGAATGCCTTTAACCTTCCTCAATGTCTATTAAATAGACCAAACCATGGAATGGGAACCACATGCACATAGTCACTGTGTCAATATGCAACTTAAGTTTTACTTAATTTAGTGTTCTCTTACTTTTTGTTAGCTTTACTTAATTTAGTGTTCTCTTAGTTAACTTCCTTTTTATCAGTTTCTTAGCTTAACTCTTTGTTTTATTTTTGTTAATTAATTCTTTCTTTAACTTTCTTTCTATTAGTTTCCTAGTTTAACTCTTTGTTAATTTATTTACTTTGGTTAATTAATTATTTCTTTAACTTTACTTTTTGTTTATTGTTTTAGGACTCCAGTTTATTATTTACCATTTTATTTAGAATTCTAGTTATTGTTTAATGTTTTATTGATTATTTATTGATTATTCTCTTGACTATTTATTTATTATATTATATTATTTGTATAATATTTATTATTTTATAATTATTTATTACTTTATATTTATTTATTATTTTATAATTATTATGGGACATTACAAACCCCTTCATAAACACCTCCACATTCCCCAAAAGGACATGGTATTACTCCATTTTTTAAACTTGACCTAAATTTTGAATTGCATATGTATAATGGAGAGGCAAATGATGAGAAATTAGATAATTGGGTTTTTCAGCTTGAAGTGTATTGCAAGATACAAAGGATCAAGGATGATGAGACTAAGATTCATCTTGCTTCATTAAGGTTGGAAAGTGCAACACTTATTTGGTGGGAAGCCAAAACTCAAGAGGACATGAAGAAACATGCTAAGGTTTTATCATCTTGGAATTATTTTGTTGTTGCATTAAGAATACAGTTTTATCCTTTAACATACATGCAGAAAACTATCATGGATTAGAAAAACTTTAGGCAATTAAAGGGTCAAAGTTTGCAAAGTTATACCCAAGAGTTTAGAAGGAGAGCATTGGTTTTGGGTGCAGATTTATCATCTCAAGACACTTTACTCAAATACATTGGAGGTTTACAGAGCTACTTGAGTCACACTATTCTCATGTTTAACCCTACAAATTTAGATGAAGTTTTTGTATAGACCACACATCTAGAAGCAAGAGAGAAGAATGTTTCTGATGAAACAAGTGAGAACTCCTTTGAGTCTGGAGACAAAGGAAAAGAAAAGAAGAATGATTCCATCAAGATGGAGAAAGAAAAACTCACATGCAAACATTGCTCCAAAGAGGGTCATGATGAAGATCACTTTTGGATACTTCATCCTAAGATGAGACCCAAAAAGTTTAAAAACAAGGAGAAAGAAAATATTGTTGCAACTATACAACAATATTTAGGATCAGATTTTGCGGATGAAAAAAAGATCACAACCATGGAATTAAAAGGTATGAACATTGCAAGTGCTATTTATTCAAATAGTATCAATGAAACTCAATATGAAAAAACAATAATAGATATTTTCCACATTAGAGTTATTTCAAAACATACCAAGATAGATACATTGTTCGATATTGGTTCACAAGAAAACCTCATTTCTGAAGATATTGTCAAGAAGTTGAATTTAGAAATCATTCTTCATCCTAAACCGTATCCTTTAGGTTGGGTATGTGAGAATGAAAAATTTGCAAGTGACAAGGAAATTCATACTTATATTTTCCATCACTGCAAACTTCCTTGATGAGGTAGAACTTGATGTAGTTACACCCTATATATGTGGTATTTTTTTGGGAGGCCCATATCTATATTATAAGAGAGATATTTTTCATCGCCATGAGAATAAATATCATTTGTTCAATAATGGGATTGATTACATTGTTAGAGTACATAGCAATAAATTGATTTTATCTCTTGTAAATGTTGGACAAATGAAGAGGATTGTTAATGCTAGTTAGAATTTTGCATTATTAATGTTCAAGAACAAAGATGGTGAGGAACCTAAAGCCTTTCAACGATATAAATCAAGTTTGAAATCTGATTTCATTGAGGTTTCTAATCCATGTGATAAGTTGTTTCAGGAGTCCAACATGTTTCCTCCAAAAAGAGGTAAAAAACATGAAGGTCAATTGCAGTAGGATGCATCATTGTTGAACATTGGTGTGAACAAGATGCCAGTGTTAAAGAATGCAGGGGTCAAAAATCAAATGCAAAGGTTATTTGACAAAGAGGACATTGATTCCAGGAAATATTCTTGTGGTTTTCATAATTTTTTTGCTTTGAATAAGGATGGTGCATGGCGATTGCGATCACATTTGGGAAAGATTCTATCCAAGTGCAAGGCTAGACATGCTAAGCATCGTTATGATGACATTTTTCAAGGTGAAGTGAACTTGAAACTGAATAAGTTTCCTTTGATTGAAGAATGGGGAGGGAATGGTCATATTCCTTCAAGGGCAGATTTTTTTTTTTTCTGAATATCTTGGAAAATTGCAGCAAGATATTATCTTTGACAAAAAGACAAGGACTCCAAAATCGGGGAAAGTGAAGTACCTTCATGAAGAGATAAAAGTGAAAAATCCAAGAAAAACTAGTTGGATTGAGACTGGAAGGGTGAGTTAACTATACCCTCATTTTTTTGTTCACTGAAAAAGAGCTTTTGGAGGTCCAAAAGCTTCCAATGCGGAGGAATGATCTAGTGGATCAATAAAATGCTCAAAATTCAAAGTTCTTGAAATGGCTCAAAACTGGCAACAAAACAAAGATCACGTTGCCCTGAATCCAACACAACTCATTTCACTCAAAATCGATATTGTATGCTTCTGATATCGCGTGAATTTCCAAAAAGCTAAAATTTTAAAAATTTGGGTTGTAGGTACACTGAGTCAATAGTTTGTACGCTGACTGGGCATTTGACTAAGAAGGTGATTGTACTTTTATGGGCCAATCATTGGATGACAAGTGTCACATTGTGATTAGTTGTGAATCCTGTGTTTTTTATTGTTTTATGGGTTCGTGTGCTAGACCAATTAGGGAGAACCACGTGGCCTCCTCTTACTCGTGTAAATTTTTTGTATGGTCAGGAAGGGCCTCCACAAGGTTCAAATAGCAGACCTCCACGGTGGCAGCACATTTCTCCACCACTACGCCAACGGTAGTTCTTATAAAGCATGGTTGCCAACGCATATTTAAATTTTATGGGTTATTGTATTGAGGGTCAGGGTCGAGGTTGGGGTTAACCACTAGCCCCCGATCCACCCAACCACGAGACGTGTCAAGAAGCCAGGGGTCAGCGTTAATGCGGGGTTAACCCCGACCCCAACACCACATGGCACAGTGAAATTTTTGATTAAAAACTATGGCGGTAAACAACAATAGTTATAAAACCATATGTTATATTTCATATATGCCAAGCATATATTAAATCGCAAACCATATGATATTTCCCATAACCAAATTTTGTGGCGGTTAACACATTTGGAGGGTCAGAGTTCAAAGGTTCGGCAGAGATTTATGGTGGTCCCAAACTATGGGTTATAAACCATATCATAGTTTATATACGGTTCAACATCGGCATAAACCACAAGTCAATGCAACCACAAGTTAAAACAGGAGTATGGTTTAAGTTATGTGTTGGCACAAATTTTCAGGCATAACCACTAGCGGAACTCGTGCAATAACCATGGTATGAGTGGATTCATTATTGGGTTTGTGAAATGGGCGTTAGTTTTCAACCTAACCCCGGTTCCACCACACATAAATCCAGTTCCGAGAGGAGATTAAAATTTGGTGGGGTCATTTGAACCGCCCAGATCCAACGCCCTGAAATGCGTCAAGGGGCGTTAATTTACCAGTACATGGGGGGTCAAAGGAAAATTAATGATTTGACAATTTCTTCCCGATTCGACGCAAATCTCACCAGCGTGGGGAAAATTTGTCACTCCACGTGGCCGCAAAATGCAGAATTTGTAGGATGAATAGAAGGTGGGTGCGATTTGGAGGATAGTTAGCAGGAAAACTTCTATGGAGCACAACTCAGTCAATTTTAGACCTTTTTTAGTGTAAAAAGAGCTCATCTAGGGGTTTTTTACTGTTCTAGAGCCATTGGAGATAGTATTTTTGCATTCTAAGCACTGAAAATTGATGTAAACACATTATTTTGAGCATAAAGAAAGAGACCCAACATTGGAAGTTGGACCAGTAGGTGTAGCCCAGGAGGGGTGAACTCCTTCATCATTTGTTGTCTTGTGTTTGCTGTTATGGTATTGTTGTCTCTTTTATTTCTGCAAAACTAAGATAAAAAACATATTTTATGTGTTAATGTAATTGACATAATTGCATAAAAAACCTGAACATTCCACTTGCAAGTTTAATCATAAACCTTCAAGTTCACATATACAGATTAGTTTGTGAGAGATATGATTGAGGACAAAAATGTGTTGTTAGTGAAGGTGCACACTTTGAAGAATGTTGTAGATGCATTGACAAATTTTGTGAGCACTGAGAATATTTCCTAGTCTAGAGAAACAATGGGTGTTATAGGCCTGGACAAATGACAAGACTCTTCATTGACCCCATGTGTGGAAAGAAAAAAACAAGTGGGAGAATGTTGGGTGTGTGTTATATTCTTTCCATGACTAGTTTCATGTGTTGTATGTTGCGTTGGGCGCATCAGGGGGGGTCTACCCTTCTATCGGTGGGTTTGCACAGGGGCAGTAATCCCCTTAGATTGGGTCTGGGGCAGTGCCCTATGAAAAAAAAAAACTGTGTATCCAAGGATGGGAGGCAGACCCAAATATAGTGGGAACCTACCCATGGTTTTCGGCATGATGGTTTTCTTCCCATGGTATTTTGTATATTTGGTTAAGGGAACTATGGTTATGTTCTAATCCAGGGTTAATGGATTGGGGTTTATGAATGGTTCGACATGTATATATATGTATTGTAACATTGAAAGGAATACAGTGAAAAGTCAACCTAGCAGTCCCGGTTTTGGGATCTAGGGGAAAATATCTATGAATATTTGTTTTATGTTCTCGCCATTATATACTTTTATATTCTAATAATTTGTTTGCATATAATTTATGTACAGGGTTAAAACCTACAGAAACACATATCACAATGTTTGGTCTAGTTGTAATAAATCTACTAGTGTATATCAACCAATTGAGGCCAAAACCCATTAAAATGACAGATTACTACTTTATATTTAAGGGTTAAAAAGATTGCATTTAACTTTTGATTCTTGACCTCTGGAGTTAATATTTTATCCATTTTTTCAAAAATATATAGTTTTGATGAGAAAGAATGAATGATACCTTAGAACATGTTGCATTCTTGTAAGAAATCGATTTTGAAGTAGAAAGTGCCCGAAATCCCACTAATCCTCCTTGCAAATTTAGTACTGATGAGATAGGGAAACCTTACAAATATTGTAGTCAATCAATGGGAGAGAATTATGCAATTGTTTCCCCTTATTAAAAAAAAAAAAAAAAATGTGAATAATGAATCCCTTGAAGATGTTCCATATGAATTTTTATGCATGTATGCCACAAAATTTGTCTCATGCAACCACAAAAAAATCAACTAAGAACTTCATGAACAATGCTACCAATTTAACAAGAACTTTACCAAGTTCTCGTTTTTTTGGAGGTCGCATCAAATCATGATTTTCATGTTGATTTTAAAAGAGGAGATGTAGCATCATCATGCTTTTATTTTAGGATTAAAATTCCAACATTTTTTAACCATGGCATTAAAAACCAAATATCATGATTATGAAAAACATGAAAAATAATGTGCAGATACAAAATTGGTGATGCAACATCACCTCTTTTTTTTTTCAGGGTTAGAATTCAAACATTTTTCAACGATGGGATTAAAGAACAAGTATCATGATTACGAAAGACATGAAAAAACATAGTGAAATGCAAAAGTTGTGATGCAACATCAATCCTCTTTTTAGGGTCAAAATTCAAAAAAAATCACCCATGGCATTAAATAAGATACTATGACTATGAAAAACACTGTAACTCAACACTTGAAGTATGTCTACCTTTATATTATGTTGCTTTTTTTTAATGCATGTTTTTTAAGAGTTTTTCAAAATTTTCTAACTTTTATTTTATTTTATTTTTGGAGTTAAAATTACCAAAAATGACATAGCCTTGACAATTGGTACCATCAAGAATAAAATATATAAAATCGATTGTGATAAAAGTGGAATTACATAATTTTTGTTTAATTCTTAATTATTTAGTTTTTAATAATTTACATTAAAATCCCCATGGTTGGTGCATAGATGAGGCACCTCACTCAGCCTCAAGTTGAAAATACAAGGTAGGGCAGGTTGTCTTCCACCTAGCAACCTACATGAAGAATCAGTCGTCGCATGAGTAGATGGGTGTGCGGTAAATTGATAGATTTTGCAGAGATGTAGAGTTGGTTCATATGAAGTTTAGAGAAGGCAAACTCGCCCTGTTTTTCATAAAATAAATGAAGGTGGTTTCTCATTATGGAAGGTCATGGGCAGAGGTAAGCAAATAATGTCAAAAGGTGGTGAGAAATAGATCAAGTACTAAGGAGAGAGTGTCTTTTCATGCTTTTAAGTAGCTAGCCACGTCGGGAGGAAAACAAAATTGGAGCTCTTGGATTAGTAGAGTTAGTCCATGGAACAATTGAGGCTAGGTGGTTTGGTTCTGATTCTAAGCAACGATTGTTTCAAACTCTTCACTCCATCTCGGACACCCTCTCACAAGCAACCAGTACTTGCATGTTTGGTTTCTTGGTTTTTTCGATTTGCAAGTATGTTTCAGTCTTGAATTATCTTATTAGTGGTTTTCATTCATTCTTATGATTTTTTGGCTTGTGGTTTAATAATTTTGGGGGCATTTTTCTACCCTATAATTATCTCTTGGTCTCTTTTGTTGTTCTCCCCTCCCGCTCCTTCTATTGTCCCTTCCTATGTCTATATGGTTGACTTTCTGGTTATCCCTCTCATCCTCACGTCCTCCTCCTACCTTGTCACTCTTCCCCCCTCTCATTGCACCTATACGCTCCCCCTCCTTGAGTTTTGCCTCCTAACTCTCCTCCTACCCTTCGTTTCTCCCATCCCCCCTACCCAACTGTCCTCCCAAGTTTCTCTCCAATTTTTCCCAACCTACCACTTTCCTTCCCCTCTGCATGGCCATACACAAACCATCTGGTCCACTCTGTAGAGGCAAGCGAGCTCAACCCGATCTTTCCCCTCCTCCCAACATCATTCCTCCCTTCATTCATGGAGCTCATGCTCAAATAGATTCCAGAGCATGAATGGAAAAATACATGGATATCATCCCTCCAGTTTTTTAGAGAGCCATCTATGACATGGAATAACAAGTCAGAAAACTTCAGAAGTTCATTCCTAACATGCACGTGGATCATGAAACTAGAGATTGGATACCAAACATTTGGAACTCTACCGAACACATATCCTCCTCCTAGATGCAAATAGTCAACATATATTGGCACATAAAAACTCTAGTGGGAATATTCCTCACAGACAGGGTAGATACACATCAAGAAATTGTGATATGCATGGAAGAGCTTCTCGAGAAGGTGCAAAAAATAAACAAAAAGGTCACATTATTAACTAATAATATAACAAACATGGACCCTTATTCATCAAACTCTAATAGAGCCACAGTTTCCTAGCTCGGAAGACACCCTTGTTGAATGAAGATAAAAAAAGGCACTACTACGCAACATCGGTTTAATTTATAATAGTATTTTTATGTTATACAATCTATCTCTGCTTTTCTATGTAGTGCTTTGTATAATTTTTTGGTTATGAGACTTTAGGGTTAAAAACAGCATGAACAATTAGAAAATTGCATTCCTATGCTACTGGTCTAGTTTCCCAAGTGGTAACTAGTAGCATAAACCATCGATGTATGTTAATGTTTTTTATAGCAATAAAATTTATCTGATCTTAAAAAAAATATTACAAGGAAAAAAAGTGTAAATATTTTTTGTAAGGGGAAAATTTCAAAAAAATCAATATATATATATATATATATATATATATATATATATATATATATATATATATATATATATATATATATATATATATATATATATATATATATATATATATATATATTTATATTTATATATTTATATTTATATATTATTAAAAATATATCATTTTATTATTCTAAAAAATATTGAAAAATGTTATTAAAAAAACTAAGGGAAAAACCATTTAAAACACACACACACACATAAAATGAAATTATATTGCCTCAAAATAGGGAATTACATCATAAGACTACATAGTTTAACAAAATATAGACCCTACGGAATGTTAAGAGGGACAAACAAAACATATCATAAATAAAATAAAACATTCCTTGACATTGGTGTTGGCCTATCTAGACACAAACAGAAATAGTTGCAAAAAAAAAACCAAAAACCTGGGTCATCATCTATTTAAGGATTTGGATCAGAGTCTGAGCCTGCTACTTAGATTGGCCTTGCTTGGTTAGTTTTAGGTCGATGCATCATAGGAGGAATCCCAAGGTGTTGCTCTTGTCCAATCAACAATCCATTAGGTCCAAATGATGGTCATAGTATTTGAGATGGCCATGCATATGGTCCAAGGTCTTGTGCATATCTCTCCTTGCTTCCCGACTATCCAGTAGTGCTTTTATAAAAAATGAATTGCATTTTCCAGTATTAGTCAATGGTCTACATGTGTTGACTTTTTATGCTCCATGTTTGTCCAGTATCTGGGATCCATACTTCCCATATGGCCCTCATTGTAGCGTTTGAAAGGGAAGATCGTTGAGTGGATGCTTCCCTTTCTAACTGAGAGATTTCTTCTTGCACTTGCTGAGGCATATGCTCATGATAGTGCATTTTAGATCATGTTTCTTTGTCCTACATGTGCGAGCCCCCTCTATCATCTCATTCTTCATAATATGTTTCTCCCCTTCTTGATTTGCCCCTCTCCCTTGGCATAGTTGCAAGCAAACCATTACACTAGACCTAATGAGGAGAAATATTTGAAACCATATGAGTAGTGTTGATTTTCAGATAAAGTTGGATAGGGTGACCTGGGTCAAAAGACGTGGTCTTGAAGCGGTTAACAACAACTCCACCACCGCGAGGGGTATTAGATTAAGTTAATATTTTTTCTCTATCTCCAAGAGGCAACCCCAGAACACGATAAATGGGGGATTCCACCACCTTTACAACTCGGCCGAGAGGTGGCACCAAATGGTATCTAGCACCACACTAACTCTAAGATAGTGGATATATATTTCCACCACCATGGATTAAGCCCTAATATTCACAACTGTCTCTACATATAAAAGTGACCCGCTCTTGAACCAGCTCCTCCTCCAAACATTGGCTTTTAGTTTAGAAATTGATCCTCGTTCACACACTAGGCAATGTAGTCTGTAGAAATTACATTCCCAACTTCCAACAACTTATCCCCATAATAATTTGTTTCTCCTATATGAAAATCTATCCAATGGTATTTTTCCTCCCCCTCTCTGGTCCACGCCCAAGATAATAGAAGAGAAACAAAAGTATGGAAATATAACAGCCCTGATAAAACATTCATGTAAAAAAAATAATAGCACGGTCGATGGGACATGTATTTGTTACTAGTCAAAATACCTCCTCATCAGCTCAGAGGAGAAGATAAATATGGAAGGAATACAAAGACCTAAACTAAACCTATTTCTGCAAAGGTAACGCCTCACTATAACAACACAAGAGCGTTATAACACACTGATCAGTGAATAGGCTATGTTAGTGGCTAGGGCAACGCTCTGTTTACACTAGAGGGCAGCGTTACCCATGTTTTGAGTTTGGAACAGGAAAAACCCGCGGAGAATGATTTGAATTTCCATATTTTTCTCACAAGAGAGTCAGTACAAAAAGGAAACTACAAAGCACTAATCTCTTATTGGGCCTTGCCATAAACAACTGAACTCTCAAGGAAGGCAAAAGCATGGAAGTTGAGGAAACATCTTGGTTTTTTCTATTCAGAACTGGTGGAAAGAGAAGGGCAATGATTGCTCTCTCCATCTCCTATAAAATGGAGTTGAAGGGTCTTGGTTCAAGGTCAAAGGATTGTCAAAGTTTTTGAATACTTGTGAAGTAGAGATCATTGTTGTAGTGTGAAGGTCAAAGGTCAAAGAGGTTCATTGAGAACTTGTTGATCAAGACATCACCACTTTGAGAGATAGAGAGATTGGAAGGCTGAGGAGGGCTTGGTACAATCGACGGTTGTAATCCTCCTTTTTATAAATCAATAGAGCTGTATCTGTTTTGTCCATTCTATGCGTTGATATTGTCATTGTTATTTAATTACTTATATAGCATGAGATGAATGGCTTAGATGTGCATAGTTTAAATGTTTATTATATATTGACTTAATTGATAGGAAATGTATGTTATGGTAGAGATTACACGGGTGCTTTGACTGATTGAAGGGTCGAGATTTGGAGCTGGTGAAGGAGAACTCTTGCTTCGCTGTTCAGTGCTATCCAAAAGACTTCAAAATCATTAAAGAGGTAATCTTCCATCTTATTCCATCAAGTTGTTTTAAGTTAATATGAATATGTATGTGCCATCTTTGTGAACTATACAGCTAATCTTACTGTCTGCCTCGAGCACCGGAAAGCCCTGAGAGGGATATTCGATAACCAACAACCCAAGCATTTTACCCTATAGCAGAATTGGAAACTCCGCTGGGGATTTCCCCATAGTTTCCAGACTATTTCTTTCCTCCTTTCTTCTTTCCTCTGTTCACAGACCCTTCCGACCAGTATTTATGCCCAGTAGACATTTTCAAAGCTCGCAGAGTTCAATCCTGTTTTTGTTTGACCATCTGAAGAACTTTACCCTGGTTAACGCTACCTCTGTGGGTTTTCCAGTGTGTTATAACACTGGCTCTGCTTAAATACAGTGTGTTAGTCTTTGGATTAACGTTGTCTTTACTCAGAGACAGTGCGTTACTCATCCAAAATTTGTTGTTCACCGCTGTGATTGTGTTTTGGTTGCAGATTTTTTTGGCCATCAGTATCTCTCCTTGACTGAATCCTTGTGCTTGTTTACTAAGCTGGCATTTCTGTTTGTTTGCTCTTGTTTGAAAAGTTAGTGTCAAAAGCATTTACTTTTTAGAGAAGAAATTTTTTTATTTTTATTTTTTTTTTAGTTTTTCTGCATTTAGCTAAGTTAATTCTGAAAATTTTAGTTCATAGACTGCTAAGAAGAGGTAGATATAAGTCTAAATCTTTAAAGTTGAATTGTGCTATTTGAATGTTAGTGCATGGATGTTGAAAAGAAACCTCTCCTTGTAGAAATACTCTTGATCGAATTGAATAATTAGAGCATATTTTTGCATGGTTTCTTGAGTCAGAGTCTCATTACATTTCATATGTCCACTCCCCCTCCGCAAGACTAATAATCAAGTACACTAAGAATCAAGCGATAATAACATCAATCACATTACTCTTTTTGAGCTCACACCAACAGTATTTTAGGCTAGGATCTTGGGTTAGGAAAAGTGAGAAAATCACCCAAGATCTCAAAACTTGAAACTAGAGTCATTAACGAGCGAAATCCTACTGCACTCATATTATTGGGACCGTTCCTTTACCGGAGCTCAACGCGAGACAACACTTGGGTGCACAAGAAGGTAGCCCACCTTCGACTGCATCCGATGGGTGTGTTATATATTGGGGTTCCCTTCGGGGATGTCGAAACTAGATCGAGGATCTAGGTATTCTGCCCATATAGCATGTTGTCCTTGACCGTGGACCCCCCTGATGATGTCTGTGATTTTAGGTATCTTTAGTGGCCATACTTTTTAGGGACTTACACAAGGTGACTGGGACGGGTTGTCCTGGTACCTGAAACAGACGGACCCACTCTGTCTTTGGTCTTTAGGAGGGTACTTGCCTTCACGAGATTGCTTACACCTATCGTCTGAGGTTCGGGCGAAGCTCTAGAGTGACCGTAATTGTACTTTCGACCAACCCTCTCTACATACTATTGTGATACTGGATTTCATCACCAGAAAATGGTAGTACTCAGACAGGGCACCCTATTTAGGTTGCTTGTTGATTGATTTTAGAAAGTCCTTTTTTATTTTTTAGGTGTGTGGTTACTGTCATTGAGACTTTATAATACATCACAATTTATTAAAATTTGTTAAAAATAAACAGGTCACTGTGGCGTCATCCGACCCACGCCGTCTGTCTCGACGACAGCAAGGTCTACCTCCTCTGACTCTTGAGGAAGAACTGAACCTTGGTGAACCCGTGCCTTCTGCGGAAGAGCAGTCTCCATTGACAAACCCTGATTTTCACATAGCCTCATATCATATGGAATTTCCAGAAGACCCTTTCACGAAAGGGGTTGTACCTCATTACAATCCTCCACTCACTGATCCGTTGGGGCCTATGATAGTTCAGATTCCACCACGCCAAAACATGTCTTCAGCTGCACAAACATCCATTTCACAACCGACATCCACAGGGTCGATGCCAATGGCAACCCTCCGAGGTTCGCCACCATCCTCCCCGCCGATCGTCAGTTCTATGCCATCACCTGGTAACCCCAGTAGTCAACATATACCTAATCCCAACCCTACAATCATCACAACTATCAGTAGCTCGCTGAGTCCTTCGGGAACTACTCCTACCGTGACCACGTTGGGACCCACGAGTGTGACTACTTCAATTCCTTTTAGCAACCCTTTCGGTTGGAACCCTTTGCTGAGTTCAAACCCCTTGGCCACTATACCAGGGGGCAGTGTCACCAGCACGCAGGTAGCAGGGAACATTTCACTTCCCCTGCAATGCTTAGGACAAACGGGACAACCTATTGTTAATACTATTCCCTTAAGTGGTTCAAATATAGGTGTAGGGTCTATGTCGTTGCCGAACTATGCAAGTAGTAGCATGCCTCCGGGAAAATCTATTGCATCCATATGGACTAACCCACCCCAACCTCCATCTGGAATGGGAGGGCACTTTTATACTGGGGCAACCAACCGTTTGCCCCGTAATACAATATGCCCTATGGACAGCAACCATATGTCCCTACCCCTCCACCTATAGGAAATTTTTATCAAAGTCCTACCTATCCTCCCGGTAACACATTGATGGGCGGACCCTATGGTCTAAATAGTCAGCCCATACTTCCTTGGTTAGATTCGGGGGCAAATCCACAATTGCCATTTTTGGCAGCTCTGGACATCCCCGACATCCATAAACTGACTAATGATCCCATCAATCACAACCCGCTCTGGCCTCCAGTACCGCACAAGATTCCTTTTGACATCCCAAAGTTCGATGGGAAACAAGGGGACGACCCAGCCGCACACATCACTACCTTTCATCTATGGTCTATATCTAATTCCATGGTGGATGATAGTGTTTGGCTTCGACTGTTTCCCCGCACCCTTACAGGAAATGCCGCCAAGTGGTATATTGAATTGCCACGTGCCGCCATAAACACTTTTGGCGCTTTAGCGACGGAGTTTCTAAAGAACTTCCAATTACCAATCAGATTTCAAACCAGAACGGAACTGTTAACCTTGTTGCGCCAAGACACTGCCACCCACATCTCCGATCACATCCATGAATGGAGACGTAGGGGGAGGCTAGTCAAAGTGCCAATCCTGGATCATCTCTTAGCTAATTGGTTTTGTAAGTCTCTCTTAACCCACATCTCTAAAGACATTGGCCTTTCCAGTGCGGTTACAGAAGATCAATGCATTCGTCGTGCCCAACATTTGGATTTAATCCATTCACAATCTGGCACGCTATATGATTTGCTCCCCAATGCCCCTGGTAACCCAAATCCTCCAGCTACTCAGAAAATCGGAGCTCATGTTGACGGTCTCGTTGGCACAATCTCTAGTGTAGCCACAAAACAGTCTTGGGGGCAAGCTTCCCAGCCATTCTCGACTGCCACCGCCCCTCACCAAATGACTACTCTTCCTACCGCTGAGGTAAATTCTGTGCAAACTTCACAAAAACCTAGTGGGAAAAATAAGAAGAACAAGAAAAAAAAACATCTTCTTCGGAAGAGAAGTTGGACAATCAGAATAACCCTAATCAGAAAAGCGCTGCCAAAAATGACAAAGGGAAGGATAAATCCATGAAATTTCCTTGCAAGATCTGTGCAGAGGATCACTTAACATACAAATGTCCTCGGCTGCAGGAATGTACCGATTTTATCACAAACAAGGATTATGGGCGAACACTTGTCGTTCTTCATAATCCTTTCCCTAATCAACAGCAGCAACATCAACACATGGTTGACAACCCGCCACAACCCCAACAACGGGGCAATGGTGGTTCACATCCTTCTGGTGAAGGACCATCTGCCATTTATGGCATTGAGAGTGTTGAACTTCAAACACGAGCCAAGATTTATGGAAATCCTACCAGAGATGCTCAAGAACCTGGTACTAGTTCAAATCCACCGCCGCCCAACGATTTGCATATCGAACGGCCTACTGCTGACCCCGTGATTCTTCCCCCCAAAGGGACACTTTGACGCACGACTCATAACACCTCTACACGTGCAGCCCAAAACTACAACATTGTAGAAGATTTGGCGCAGGCACCGTCAGCTATGTCTGCTCTCGAAGTATTGCAAACTTGTCCAGCACAAAGGAAAGCCTTGCTTTCGGCCATTGGTGGAATAGACCCCCAGGATTCCATGCTAGCTATCTTTGATATGGAAAAATCTAAACCTCGCCTCTCACACCAACTCGCATTACAAGTGCAGGTTGTGTTGAAAGAGAGACCAATCCATCGCACTGTCATAGACGAAGGTGCTTCGACCTGCGTTATGTCACAAGCTTGTTGGCTCAATTTAGGTTCTCCTACCTTAACACCGTCGTCGAATTCCCTCAAAGCTTTCGATGGCCACAAGTTCCTCCCAAAAGGATACCTTGCTAACTTTCCCATCACTCTGAGTGGGAAAACGGTAACCGTGGACGTTGAAATTGTAGATCGCCATCTCGACTATAATCTATTGCTCGGTCGCAGTTGGTCTTATTCCATGACTGCCATTGTTTCTTCGGTCTTCCGACTCATCCTATTTCCATTGGATGGGAAAATAGTCACAGTGGATCAGTTATCCTTCTGCACCCCTGATTATTCCACGTTACCAAGTAGCATTGTACCCCTAATAGGAGGTTGTCCTGACTCTTACGTTAGTATTGGTACCGGTCTTCTGAAGGCATCTTCCCTACTGGGTTGTTTTCCTCTCCTGCCACCAGAGATCCCAAATACGGTTGCAATGATATCCACCACTTTTGATGGCTCTATCGACCCATGGATCCTCCCAGCACCTTCAGACATTGATTCCTACGGAGATTAGATTCCGCTCTCACCAGCCGAGTTGGCCTACCAAGCCATCCAGATTACATATGAACCCTCCACTGCTATGGTTTCAACCAAAGGTACAAACCTCCCACCCATCACGGTTCTCTCTAAGGATCTCCTCAATGAAGTCTTGCCCACAAACGAAGCTATTCGAGAGATCATGTCTCTAGAAGAACGACCTTGGGGAGAGTTTCACCATCACGCTTCGATGATCGGCTCGGATGTGATAAAAACTGAAATCACATCCTTTGACCCACCTGAGATGCTTCCCTCCACTTACACGACTGTTCAAACTATCAATTCAGAAGGGAACATGGGTAATATTTCTAAGACAATGCTCATTGATATCTCGGTCAAAACGGGTCTCGTGGAAAATATTCAGATTGGAGCAGATTGCAATCCTGAGGAAATTGCATGCTTCACATCCCTTTTCAAGGAATTCCGCGATGTGTTTGCTTGGTCTTACAAGAAAATTCCCGACATAAATTCTTCTATTGATGAGAAAGAGATCAAGAAATTCCGAGCATTCTTTTTACGGTCTTTTTCTTGCTCGTTTATCCGAAAAACCTCGAGTCCTCTTCTTCGGGCTCATTAAACTTACACGAAGAAGCTTCGAGCATTATTTTTATGGTATTTTTCTTGCTCATTAATCCGAAAAACCTCGAGTTCCCTTCTTCGGACTCGTTAAACTTATACGAAGTTGATATCGAGCGTTCTTTTTATGGTCTTTTTCTTGCTCGTTAATCCGAAAAACCTGGAGTTCTCTTCTTCAGACTCGTTAAAACTGATATGAAGAAGCACTGAGCTTTCTTTCTAGGGACCTTTTTCTAGCTCATAAAACTGAAAAAAAAAAACCCCGAGTTGACTTTGTCGGGCTCGCTAAACTACCATGACAGAGAGTAAGGAGCCATTCTTTTCCTCTTTTTCAAAGCTCTTTAAATCGAAAAAGTAACCGAGTTTTCACCGCGTGACTCGTTAAAATTTCACGGAGGTAACCAAGTTTTTCTTTGTTGGACTCGTTAAAATTTCACAAAGAGTACTGAGTTTACTCCATCTCCTCATACTCATAACAAAATGAGGTAGAGGTCAATCGAACATATATTTCTCACTTTTCCGGCTTCGATGGACTAAACTCATGGAAAATGAACTGTTTCGGGCTTACTATTCTCCCTTTGTCGTGCCCGGTTATCAAGACATGACAAAGGTACGCCAATGGAGTTGTCTTTTACGACATTTTTCAGACTCTCTAAACATGAAAAATTCACCGAGTTTACTCGTCTAGACTCGTTAAACCTAATCAGACGGGGCACGGAGTTGTCTTTTATGATATTTTTCAGACTCTCCAAATATGAAAAATTCACCGAGTTTACTCGTCTAGACTCGTTAAACCTAATCAGACAGGGCACGGAGTTGTCTTTTATGATATTTTTCAGACTCTCTAAATATGAAAAATTCACTGAGTTTACTCGTCTGGACTCGTTAAACATAATCAGACGGGGAAAAATTTGGACAAAATGGATACTACCTCTGTTACATTTCAGAAAGGTCGATTTGGCAGCAAAAATCTTGAACATGGCACTTCCCATAAAACTCTTTCGCAATTAGCCGAACCCTACCATCTATGAGTATTAGCCTTCATCTCCCAATGTCCCTACACCAGTAAAATCCTAAAACACTCTTTGGTTTTCATTAAGTCTCAGCTGCCTAGTACCCTGTTACAGTGCCTTCTATTGTTCAAGAAGATATCGCTATCTACTGCTCCTGTTATCAACCAAACCGCTCATTATGCCAGAAATTATTTGTCGTCCGACATCCCCATTTACTCTTCATTATCTCAATCATAAACAAAATCATTTGGTTTCCGTTTCGTGTTGACTGATGTAGGACGCCTCAGTGCCTACCTTTCAACAGATCTCTTCCTATCGACTTCAGCATCTTATCTAGGAAGTTGATCCAGAAACCCATCAGTACTCGGATACTTGCAGACATCAGTGGCAGCCTTAGTCTTGTGTTTGATCAGGAGTCTTCATCATTGGCTCTTGGTAGAATGATTCTATGAGTGTTCGACTTCAACTCATTTTATTCACACTCGCTAGATTGTACTGTGCATCTTAGGGACCATCATCATTATCGGTGGCCACCTTCACATCTGTTAATAATTTTCATTATCGATTGGTAATCAGATGATTTCTCACATGTTTGACAACAGCTCCTTCATTCACATGTTGAGGAATATGCAGTTTAAGTGAATCGGCGGTCAAGACCTTGGGGCAAAGGTTACATCATTAAAGTTGTGTTCCCTTCCCCAAGTTGCGATATTGTTTATGGAGACAGCTTCTTCAGCCTGATCCTATTATGACAGACACTTCCACATTGTGCTTATCGGTGGACATATTCTTCATATCTCTATTCTAGAGAAGTCATGTTGTTTAAACTACTGAGCATGGGAATGCCCGACTCAAGGCAGATACTATATTTTCTGACATATGTTGTTGTTTCAGGTTTTCCTCAGTCTTTCAATCTCTTTATCTCTACTACACACATTATAAAGTATTTTAGCCATCATCTTCATCTCTGACCTCACACTTTATGGGGAATCTATTACAGGTCAAAATACCTCCTCATCAGATCAGAGGAGAAGATAAATATGGAAGGAATACAAAGACCTAAACTAAACCTATTTCTACCAAGGTAATGCCTCACTATAACAACACAAGAGCGTTATAACGCACTAATCAGTGAATAGGCCGCGTTAGTGGCTAGGGCAACGCTCTGTTTACACTAGAGGGCAGCGTTACCCATGTTTTGAGTTTGGAACGGGAAAAACCCGCGGAGAATGATTTGAATTTCCAGCTTTTTCTCACAAGAGAGTCAATACAAAAAGGAAATTGCAAAGCACTAATCTCTTATTGGGCCTTGCCATAAACAACTGAACTCTCAAGGAAGGCAAAAGCATGGAAGTTGAGGAAACATCTTGGTTTTTTCTATTCAGAACTGGTGGAAAGAGAAGGGCAATGATTGCTCTCTCCATCTCCTATAAAATGGAGTTGAAGGGTCTTGGTTCAAGGTCGAAGGATTGTCAAAGTTTTTGAATACTTGTGAAGTAGAGATCATTGTTGTAGTGTGAAGGTCAAAGGTCAAAGAGGTTCATTGATAACTTGTTGATCAAGACATCACCACTTTGAGAGATAGAGAGATTGGAAGGCTGAGGAGGGCTTGGTACAACCGATGGTTGTAATCCTCCTTTTTATAAATCAATAGAACTGTATCTATTTTGTCCATTCTATGCGTTGATATTGTCATTGTTATTTAATTACTTATATAGCATGAGATGAATGGATTATATGTGCATAGTTTAAATTTTTATTATATATTGACTTAATTGATAGGAAATGTATGTTATGGTAGAGATTACATGGGTGCTTTGACTGATTGCAGGGTCGAGATTTAGAGCTGGTGAAGGAGAACTCCTGCTTCGCTATTCAGTGCTATCCAAAAGACTTCAAAATCATTAAAGAGGTAATCTTCCATCTTATTCCATCAAGTTGTTTTAAGTTAATATGAATATGTATGTGCCATATTTGTGAACTATACAGCTAATCTTACTGTCTGCCTCGGGCACCGGAAAGCCCTGAGAGGGATATTCAATAACCAACAACCCAAGAATTTTACCCTATAGCAGTATTCCAAGTTGAATGGTGGGAAAAACATACTAGTGGGTATTCATTTGGTTTTTTATGGCTAATGAAATCGGAAAAGGCAATGGCAATGGCAAAGGATTTGGAAAAGGCATGAGGCATTAATTGGCATTTTATTTATGGAAATAATGGAAATTAGGAGAAAAGGAAGGTGAAAGGTCACAGGTTGTATGTGAGGAGGAAAATAATGGAAAATGAAGAAAATAGAGGCCTCATTAATAAAAAAGGTGTCAGAGGATTAGTTGGTAAGGCTTGGTCAGTTCATTTTTGGATTTCTTATTATTCTCTCTCTCTCTCTCTCTCTCTCTCTCTCTCATACTCTTGAGCACTTAGAGTATTCTTGGAGCACTCTTGTAGAGTGTGGCATACTTCGAGATTTGGGTCAAGAAATCAAAGGAAAAGAAGGAAAGTGGAAGATTACATTGGGATTAGCTTCTACAGTGGGTTCTAAGTGCAGGTACCGAGTTGCATGTATGTTTTCCTCACTACTTTTGGCATGCATGGGTATGCATGTGGATTTTCCTAGCCTTATCATTTCCTCAACAGCCATGGTGATTGTGGGTTTATTTCCATTGGTTATTTTATGGTTGGTTCTCGTGATTCCTTTAGCTATTAGGTTGATTTATTAGTTCCTGGAGCTTTGGTTGGACAAACGCTATAGAGCCCAGCGGACATTTGTTGGGTTGAGTTACTAGTCCTGGAGCATTGGTTGGACAAATGCTCTAGAGCCCTAGGTGGGTTGAGTTACTAGTCCTGGAGCCTTCATTGGACAAATGCTCTGGAGCCCAAGAACAGATGGGGTTGAGTTACTAGTCCTGGAAGCCCTGGTTGGAAAAAAACACTCTAGAGCCCTGGAGCAGCTTGGATAGAGACCAATCCATGACGGTTAGTGATGTCCGACCATGAGGTGGAATCACTGGTTTGGGGTGGAGACGGTGTCGTCTCTGGAGCCCTGGTTTGGTGTTGAATGATGTGTTTGATAAATTCCCACATTCATGCTTGGAATATGGCACTGTGGTGACTAGTTGAAGTGAGATTTGGCTCAGCCATGTCTATGGAAAGTCCCATTTCAAGTTGGCTTTTACATTCATTAATGAAATGTTCATTGTCTTGATATTTGATGTGTATATGCATTGGTCTCTATATGGATTCTATTGTTGATGTATCCATGGTACTTCTGTTGGTATTACGTTGGCTTTAAGATGTATTGTGACAGTGATGAGGTATGGATCTCTCCATATTTTTACATGAAAATGAATGCACATTGTATCTATGGTTAAATTGATTAAATGATAGATTATAATGTAGGGGAGCAATGCTTCTAATCCATTCTTAGATAAGAAAGAGACCCCTTTCTTTAAATATGTTATTTATACCTGTAGATGTTACGTTTGTGAGGTGTTTGACGAAATTCCTGTCATGGATGGGTGGGGTCTGATGAGTTCTTGATGATGTGATTACTTCCATATGTTTTTCAATGTTATTTACCCTCTCCTGAAGTTGCAATAAATTCTGGGCAGTGACCTGGGCTCAAGGGCTAAAAATGTGGCACAATTCCTGGGGCTACAAGTGAAAAAATTGATGTTTGGGCCTGAGCCACTACCTTGTCAAGGCTAGCCCGTGGCTCTAGGATCTAGAGCTGCTCCCTGACCCTTACAAGCCTGCGACTCACCCTCAAAAAGGCTAAAAATCAGTCCCCCCTCAGGGAACAGAGCCTTGGGAGGTTGGGTTACTCCCTGGGGATGTCAATGATGCAGTGTAAGGTGTGTTTTTGGTGTTTCCATCGGTTCCACTTCCTTAAGGTAATCTAGGAGGTTGAATCTCATATTAATAGCCTCTCGTCAAATGTTTACCCTGCTTGGTCAGTTACTTGGGTAGGTGTGGGAAGAGGGTGTTACAGAGTGGTATCAGAGCGTATTTGCGCTCTCCTTGGGTTGTGTATATTTGTCATCCATACATGTCAACTGCATATATGTTCCTCATGCTTATGTTCTATGTGCTTGTTGTTTATGTATGATGGTGGTGTTTGGCTTATGTTCTCTCTGTGTGATATCTGATACCACATAGTGGTATTAGAGGACGGTTCGACCCTTGGACTGGATGGGCGAAGTGTTCATCATGATTTTATGTTGATTTCTTATGTGTTTTCATACCCATGTTGTATGTAGTTGATGCATCCATGTTGTTTTGACCATGGTGGCAATGGTGTCACCATGGAAGTGCTTATGGTGTTGTCATCAATATGATGTCATGAATGTATGACTGATTGTGTGTTGTTCTCACTTATGTATTGTACTTGCATGCTTGCTTACATGTTTGTACATATTGTACATTCATTGCTTGTTTATGCTAGGTCACATATTGGTCATGCTTGCGTGTTGTATGTGTATGCTTGCTTGTGTGAGGTTATATGTTCAACATGCATTGGTCATTCATGATTGGTTTTACATGTCAAGTGGGTACATATGGTCAAGTTTGCATTGGTTTGGTAGAGGTTATTGTGCATAAGATCATTGTACGCAATTAGGCCATCATGATGATATTGGTATGTTATTATGATAATGTGTTGGATGAGATAGAGTAGGAGATGCAGATCATCAAAGTGAAGTTGCAGCATTAGACCTTGAGGCAAGAGAAAATCGTCATACAAGTTGTATGCTTGGCATGTAGGTATGTGGTTCATGGTTGTTGTAAGCCTTAGGGTTACTTATATGTTTTTCATTCTATTATTACTATGGTTATGTGTATGCTTGTCATTCTATTGGTGTTATGGTTGCAAACATGATAGATGCTAGTTAATTAGTGTGATCATATGTACATGCGTCGGTTAGTCAAGCATGGTTTTAACTTTATGATTATGTTATATGTCATTGATGAATATGTTAACTTGTAGTTAGATCAATGACTATGTTATACATTGTTGATGAGCATGTTATATGTTAATTTATTGTTGTGGTGTGCTAGTTAGCTTGATGATTAGGTTACATGCTATTTATGAGCGTGATATATAAATTACATGTTGTTGGTATATGTTAGTAACTTGATGATTAGGGTTATTTCATTAAGATCTTGATGTTATATGTATCATATTGCCTTGGATTGGCTTATGTACATGGTTAGGTTTATTACATTCATGTATGAATCGATATAATTGTGATATTGCATTGTACTAATTTAGGTTTATTGTGCATATGTGATTGTTATGTATGAATGACAATTGATTATCAGTTTATGATGTGAACATTTTAGTTGGTTACTTTTATGGATAACTTGATCTTATTTATGTTAATTTGATGTGTTGTGAAGTTATATTGTGCTAATCTAGATGGATTGTGCAGACAAGATAGCCTCCCCTGAGATACATTGAGGTATGAGTTTGCATATGTCGTATACTTGGAGCTTGACTATTTTGAGTGTTTGATTATGTCATTTAGTTTATCTATTTAGCATGGTATGTTTTCAAGTTGTTTGAATGTTTGATTAATTGCATAATATGAGTTTGTATCTATAAGATTGCATGAAGTAATGATATTTCTTTAAGATGGTTGTGCTAACACATATGTGCTGAGATAATCGGTATATACTTGAGTGTAAGTAGGTGATAGTTGTAGCATTGTGTATTATGACCGATGAATGTGAGTTGATTATTGGTTATGACATGGTTGTTAGTCTAGGTAAAATTTGATTTTGAATTGATAAATATGTTGTCTTGATGTTTGGTACATATGGTTGACATGTGTGTTCAGTTACAGGTCAGTGTGCTTGGCACAACAAGGTAAGGTAAATATCATGTTGTATGTTTATGCATGCACTGACAGTTATGTGTTTATGGCTGTATGATGGAGGGATTACATGGAAAGAGAGATTGTTATGAAATCTTGAAGAAGGCTCAGGTTGATCTTTCCTTAGAAACCATGGGGATTGAGTCATGGTGTTTGTTGCTAGCCTTGTGCTTTTGGTCTTTTCTGATTTTCTTGTGCTTGATTTGCGGTTTCTCTTATGTCTGGTGCAAGGCCTTTCCACTTTTTTGTGGTGTCGTATTGCTTTTGGTTTTCATGGATTTCTTTTTGTTTGTTTCTTGTTCTTGCCTTTTTTTTTAGAGTCTTGGGGATCGGTTAGGAAAGAGTAAAATTGACAGAGCTTTGGGAAAGCTTTGTGGTACACAACAAGTAATGAAAGAATTGGATGAAGCTCGGTGCATGAGTAGGTGTAGCAGAAGGTAAGAGTATGACAGTCGGTTGGACTGGTTGGGTCCATTGTGGTAAATGGATGGTGGCAGTACAAACATGAGAAAGGAAACAAAAAAGGTAAAATGAATGAGGTCTTAGATGCCTTGGCTATGTTGGTAACTGATGTTCTCAACATTGTGCATGTTGTGCACAAATAAAGAAGTTATGTTAACCTAGACCTTATGATATCTAGCAATGGTGTTGTGATAGTGATTTTGTTGATGTTTATATATGTATACATGTATGTGAGTATGTATGGCTTTGTCTGACAGGATCATGATTGTTTTATGCCAATGATTATCTATATAAACATGTGTGTCTATGTCACTGTATGATAGGGTTTTCAAGGATAATCATTGTGGAGGAATGATTGCTTACGCTGATGAATGGAATGAATAGGTTCCTCGCTTTGAGGAATCAAATGGCAGATTAGCCTTGAGAGATATACAAGGTTAGTATCATGTGGGTATGATTTGATATTATTATGCTTGTACTATGCATATGTTTATGTTATGGCAGGAAATGTTGAGGGGTACATCGATGAAGTGAAAGTGGGGTGATCTGCGACATGCTAGGATAAGCATGGATAATGGAAAGACACTAGAAGCAAGGTTGCTTGTGGGGTGAGTGTGTGGTCTATGGATGTGCAATGCTATTGTTGTGTATATGTTGTGAATGTTGAATATTCAGTGATTGTACCTATTGTGATGTGTAATGTTGCATATGTAGTATTGTGTACATAAGATGTTGTATGCATGTTGTATATATGATGTTGCATATGCAATGCCAGGTATAGATGGTGTTATGTACATGTTGGCTATGTGGTGTTGTGTGCATATGGTGTTGTGCGCATGTTGGATATGCGGTGATGTGTACATATGGTGCTATGTACATGTTGAATATGTAGTGCTATGTACAAATGGTGTTGTGTGTGTGATATACACATGGTGCTATGTGCATTTGGTGTTGTGTGCAAGATTGTACACATGGTGCTGTGGGCATGTGGTGTTGTGTATAGGTTTGACATGTGGTGTTGTGTGCAGGCGGTGTCGTGTACATGTCGTGCATGTGGGGCTGTGTACGTATGGTGTCATGTACATGTCATGCATGTGGTGTTGTGTACATGAGGTATTGTGTACACATTCTACAGGTGGTGTGGTGTACATTTGATATTGTGTACACGTTGTGCAGGTGCTGCCGTGTACATGAGATGCAGTGCACACATTGTGCAGGTAGCGTGTGTACAGATGGTATTGTGCACATGTTGTGCATATGGTACTAGTATACGTGTGGTATTGTGTGCATGTGGTACATGTTGTGCTGCGGGCATGCGGTGCTATTTATGTGCATGGTGTAGTCGTGGTATTGTGACATGTGTATTCGTTATGTGGTACTATGTATATCTATATGTTGTACGCTATTGTAGGTGTAGGTGTATGTGTTTTTTTGTACACCGAAGTGTAGGTGTATGTGTTACATTGTCTGTCGGATGTGGGGGTATGAATTGTGTGGTGTTTTACACCTTGCGTGTATGTATGTGCTATGATGTACATTGCATGTATGTGTACGTGATTTAAGAGATGGAGGTGCTTGTCAGGTGTGGCAACCAATTCGGTGAGTGTATAGAAAGGACAAAGGCAGAAGTAAGGATTGATGAAGGATAAGTATCGATATTTTACTTCAGTTATATTATGCATGTGATATGTGATTATAAATTATGATGGTTACATGTGATTTATGATTATGGTTTACGATGATTGCATGTGAATCGTGATTTTAATATATGATGGTTATGTTTTGAGCTAAACATATGTTATATGTTTATACATGATGATTTGATCAAATAACCAGTTTAACGTGTTGTGACAAGAAGTAAACAGGATTGCAAGTGTACCTTATTGACGAGCTAGCAATGAGGTATGATGTGAATTTATTTCAATTTATTTTGAATCTAATTCCAATTATGTGCTTGGTATGGGAAGCACGTAAATGCCCATTTGGGTGGTTGAAACCTACTACAAGAAGTAGCAGCATCACCAAAAGGAATTGAAATAGGCAGTAGATATTTTTGGTAAAGTACTTCAGGAGCAGGTCCATTGTGGGACACTGGTTCCCAATAGTGTCCATGTAGGTTTTAGCCCTATATAGAAATTATCTGCAAACGAATTATTAAAAAACAGAAAATAAACAATAGCGAGAACATAAAACATAAAACTGATATAAACAAAGATTTTTCCCCTAGATCCCAAATCGGGACTACCAACTTGATTTTTCATTATATTCATTTTAGTGTTACAACACATATATATACATGCCAAAGCATTCAACAACCCGAATCCATTAACCCTGGATTAAAACATAACCGTAGTTCCCTTAACAGGATCTACAAAATACCAGGGGCAGAAAACCATCATATCCCAAAACCATGTGCAAATCCATGCACAAACCATAGGCAGGTCTGCACACCTAAAATAGGGTCCAAAAAAAATGTTCCTGAGGCGCTGCCCCAAACCCCGTGCAGGGGGCTGCCCGCTCCCTGCAAACCCCTAGACAGGGGGGGCGGCACCCCCCGTTGCACCCAGCGCATCTGACTATTCGTGGAAAGAATATAACACACCCAACATTCTCCCACTTGTTGTCTTCTTTCCGCGGGGGGCCATAGGAAAGCTTAGTCATTAGTCCAGCCCTGCAACTCCCATTGTTTCTCTACACCAAGAGAATTTCTAAGTGTTCACAGACTTCATCAATGCATCTGCGACATTCTTCAAAGTATCTATCTTTACTAGCAACACATTTTTATCATCAACCATATCTCTCACAAAGTGATCTTGAACATCAATGTGCTTTGTCTTTGAATGATAGGCAGGGTTCTTAGCAAAGAAAATTGCACTTTGGCTATCACAGTCTATCCTTATAGCTAGTTGCACCAACCCCATACTTAAACACAATCTCTGAAACCAAATTTCTTCCTTGCTTGCATGAGTGGCTGCCGTGTATTCTGCCTTTGTAGTTGAAAGAGACACTACAGACTGTTGTTTACTCATCCAACTGATTGCATCATCAAATAAGCTAAACACATACCCACTTGTAGATCTTCTTTGGTCCATATCTCCAGCCCAGTCTCCATCAACAAAACCACGGATGTCCAAAACTATGTCCAATCCTAGTCTTCCCTGGTAGCACAAACCATAATCACTAGTGCCACGCAAATATCTGAAAACCCGCTTCACTATTGTCCAATGCTCCTTCCCTGGTTTTGACATAAACCTGCTCAATGCTCCCACTGCATGTGCAATGTATGGTCTAGTACGAACCATTATATACATTATCCTACCCACTGCACTTGCATATGGAACACGGGAGATATCCTCCTCTTCTTCTTGTGCCTTGGGACACTGTTCAGCAGATAGCTTTACACCTAGAGGAATAGGAACCTTCACCGGTTTACTATCATGCATATTGAACCTCTGCAATATTGTCTCAACGTATTTCCTATGGTTTAACTAGAGCTTCCTCTTTGCCTGATCTCTCTTAATTTCCATGCCCAAAATATAGTTTGCAACACCAAGATCCTTCATGTTGAATTTGGAGAACAATTAGGTCTTCAAATCCTATATAATTTGTTTGTCATTTCCAACCAGAAACACATAATCATCCACATACAAGACCATAATTAACAGGGTCACCAATTAATTTAAAATACACACAATGATCCTCTTTGCTTCTGGCAAACCCAACTCCCCGTATATAGGTATCAAATTTCTTATACCACGTCCTTGGTGACTATTTTAACCCGTACAGAGACTTTTTTAACCTGCATACCAGTTCTTTCTTACCCTTCACCATAAATCCTTCAGGTTGTTTCATGTAGATCTCCTCTTCCAGATCCCCGTGAAGAAATTGTGTCTTCACATCCATCTGCTCTACCTCAAAATCAAATACAACAACAATAGACAAAAGTAATATAATAGAAGTAACCTTGGCAATAGGAGAAAAAATATCACCAAAATCAATTCTCGTCACCTAGGAATAACCTTTTACTACTAACTGAGCTTTGTATTTCTCCACCATTCCTTCTACATTCATCTTCTTCTAAAACACCCATTTTCTCCCGATGGGCTTCCTTCTAGCCGACAACTCCACTAGATCCCATGCCTCATTTTTGTGCAAGGATGCCATTTCAACAACCATGGCCTCCTTCCAGATTTTTCCATCCGTTGAATCCACTACCTCCCTGACAGTTATGGGATCATCATCAATGATAGTTAAAGAAAAAATAGAACAGAAAGAAGATGGACTATACCTTTCTGGCTGCCTTCTTTCCCGAACTGATCTTCTCACAGCTGGAGTTTGTGGCTCTTCCTCTTCTGAATCTTGTTTTGTTGTAGAGTCTAATTCATCCTCCTTTAGCTCAAAATCTATCTTCTCAGGTTTAAAAACATCTTTCACCTCTCTAAACACCACATCTCGGTTGTACACAACCTTCCTTGTTTCTGGGTTCCAAAGCTTGTAACCTTTTAAACCATCCTTATACCTGATAAAGATGTTCCTTTTATATTTATTATCCAACTTGGTCCTTTTCTCCTTTGGAACATGTACATATGTATCACATCCAAATACCCTCAGATGTGAAAGAGAGGGTTTCGTACCAGTCCATACCTCATTTGGAGTCTTATCCTCCAATGCTGATGAAGGTGATCTGTTAACCAGGTAACATGCAGTCTCCATTGCCTCTGCCCATAATTCTTTTCCTAACCTAGTACCACTAAGCATGCTTCTTTCCTTTTCCATCAACGTTTTGTTCATTCTTTCAGCAACTATGTTTTTTTGAGGTGTGTATGGAGTAGTCTTCTGTCGTGATATACCACACTTCTTATAGAACTATTCAAATTCCTTTTTGCAGAACTCTCCACCATTATTTGTCCTCAACACCTTTATTTTCTTTTTTGTCTCGTTTTCCACCAGAGCCTTAAATTATTTAAATATGTCAAAGACTTCATATTCCTTTCTTAGTAAATATATCCATGTATTCCTTGAGAAGTCATCTATGAATTAAACATAGTACATAGTAGTATCCAATGATGGAATCGACACAGGTCCAAACACATCACTATGCACAAGCTCTAATATTTTGTTCTCCCTCTTAGCACAAGAAGGAAAGCTCACCTGATTCTGCTTCCCATATACACAATGTTCAAAAAAATCGAAATCCAAAGAAAAATTAGACATACCTTCTATCATACCATTACCATGCAGTATCCAAAGTCCCTTCTCTCCAATATGTCCAAGCCTTTGATGCCATAGCATGGTTTTTTCTCTAGAGACTACTAGGCTTTCTTCTCCACTTCCAGGAACCACAGAACTGTGGCACCCATAAATAACAGTGCTACCCTGAAGCTTGTATAGAGTTCCAATCCGAACTCCCTGCACTAATACCAGTGCTCCCTGAACCATATTGCAGATATCTTTCTCGAACACTATTTTTACACCTACATCATCCATCTTGCTTACAGAAAACAAATTTATGGCTAATGTAGGAATATCCAGAACACCAGGAAGTGTTATAATCCTTCCACCTTGCAGCTTTAGCTTGAATTTTCCACATCCGACGATTATGGCCTTCCTATCATCCCCTACGAAGACATCACCACCATCATACCTCTCATACTTGCAGAACCACTCCCCATGGGGAATGAAGTGAAAGGATGCACCTGACTCAATCAACCATGGATCATGATCTACATGTGTATTTGATGAAGAAACCAAATACACATCCCCACCTTCATCTAAGGTGGTTTTTGCCTCTAAAGAAGGAGCATCATGAGATCCCTTTCCTTTCTCAGGAGCTTTAGATCTGCAGTCCTTTTTTAAGTTCCCTTCCTTTCCGCATTTCCAACACACCTTTACAGGCTTTCCTGGAGATTTAGATCTCCCTCTAGATTTATATCTCCCACTCAAAAACTTATTTTTGTTTCTATATCGGGGCCTTCCTCATACAAATAAGGCATCTCCATTCTGGCCCTCCATATTTATCTATCTCGTTTCCTCCTAAAACAAGTCTGAGAAAATTTCATCAAAATTTAAGGTAGTTGTATTGCTACCTATGCAATAACCAGACTGTCCCACAAATCTGGTAGACAACAAACTAATGCACTTATATTCATTTGAGATTTTAATATCAACATATGAAAACTGACTTACCACAGTATTTAAGGCATTCAAATGCTTTGTCACCGAGTCTCCACCCTTCATCCTCAGGTTATACAGCTTTTTCCGCAGGAACAATTTATTCACCGAAGACTTAGATTGCTACAAAGTGTTATGAAACCAGCTCCAAAAATAGAATAAAATAGATATCAACGCCTTATAAATAAGCCATTTCGACTGTAGCAAAGCCCTTTTGCTCTTTTTTCTTCCAATTGTTGTGGTGTCAACCTTGTAGGTTGTGGAATTCTAGGAGTAGCAACACTTCAATCTTTATAGATGTCAGTGGTAGGCTTCCTTGTCGCCATAATTTTACATTAAAAAATTTTTCCAACCTGAATGCCTTCTCCAATGAATCAGGTTCCCAAAGGCAAACCTCATGTTGGATGTTATCCTTTAAATTCCCTATGAAGACATCAATCCTGTGTTTCTCTAGAATATCAGCTACCCTTATATTCAATTTTTGGAAGTCCTCAACGTGCTCCACCACTGAACCCTTTTGTTTGAGATTTATCAATTGGCTAAAGAAGGTGTTGCTATTTGTATCCTCATAATGTGCTATCATTTCCTCCGTAAAATTTGACCAAGTGACAATTTTTTTACGAGAGAAAAGCCATCAATACCATACAAATGTATTTTGTTCTAAATATAAAGTTGAAAGGCGCACCTTTTGTGTGTTTTGCACGTGATTGAGGTCAAAATATTTCTCCATCTGTAGTATCCATGTTACAGGATCCTTGCCATCAAAATTCCTCATATCGACCTTTGGAATATGGTAGGTCTTCGATCCAACATTAGAGTTCATGAAATCACGATTAATATTTATTTTGTTCTCATCATGAGTTTACTCTACTATATTTTCAGCATTAGGAATCATGTCTTGTATCAACTTTATCAAACCTTCCTTCAAACCTTCCATGTCCAATTTTAGATCATTCTTCATGTCTTCCATGTATTCCATGCCATTCTTCAAACATCCATCTCAGCTTCCACGCCTTTCTTCAAACCCTCCATATTATTCTTCAAACCATCCATCTTCACTTCCACGCCTCTCTTCAAAACTTCCATTTCATTTTTTGTTTCTCTTTGTGAGAGCGAAATTTGGTGCACTTTCTCTTGTAATTTTTATATAGCATGTTGCACTTCTTCATCTTCATGAGTCACAGTAAAGTATTATGATGGCTTACTAGGTGTTCGATTCTTTTTAGGGGGAATTTTAGAACCCAATACTGATATCTATGCTTCAATATGCCCTTGGAATCACTTCAAACTGATTTTTCATACAAGACTTATGAAATTTGAAAAAAATACACACCTTTTTCTTGCTTTTAAGGATATTGATATTGAAATTGAATTATCTCTGTGATTTTGGATCTTCAATATCTGAAATTTGGTCTTGTAGTATCCTTCTGAATCTTCTTTCCAATGCCACAAGTATGACCTGATTTGGATGCTTCAAGACAAAGTTATGCCCAAACTCCCACAATGACCAAATTATTGATTGGTTCAGTAGAGCTAACTTGCATGGCATGCCACGTGTCACTGTTTCCTCCTTCAACTCTGAAATTGATATACAGGAAACTAAAGTCTATTTACTTTTGGCCACTTTTACAAAATTCCAATATGATGCTCAAAGAGAGAGTTATGGAAATTTTCCCAAGGTCACCTCTTTTAGATGAAATTCGAGAGCCTGCAAAAACCCTAACTTCCACAGATCATATCTCTGAAAATATTGTGAACCAAGATCTGAAATATTTACACGAAGTTCCTCAGGATTTCGGCTTTGTGTGGTAAAAATTTCAGCTTTTGAACTTTCGTAGCAAAAACGTTTTAGCAAAAATTCCACGATGACATGTTTGAGCAGTGAAACCCTAGAATCCAAAGCTCTCATACCAAATGTTATGAAACCAACTCCAAAAATAGAAGAAAATAGAGATCAATGCTTTTTAAATAAGCAACTTCGAGGGGGAAACCTCCTTTAAATTACATAAATGAACAATTATTGTATGATACAAATGACAAAACCTCCTTTCCATATATAGGAGTCCATGGGGTCACAATATAATCCTAGTCGACCTAACAATAATAATGTAAGAGCACAATAATAACAATATGGGTTACAAGGGTACAACAATAACCATAAGGGGGCTACACTAATAACAATAATGGACTACGCTAGTAATATAGGGACCTAACACAAAGTCCCTAACTTGACCCACAAAGTCTTCGTCGTAGCTTCCTTAAATACATTCAACAATACAGAATCTGAGATACACAACATTATTGTGCTCTTTGCCTTCTGATCCAACTTCGTCCAGTCTTCATTTGACATTGTCATTGGTTTAGTACCTGGATCTACCACGATCTATTGATCTTTATCCACCATCAGATCCTCCATATTGAGCTTCCACAAACTCTAACCATTAAATTTCTTCATCTCTATCTTTCCACTGCTCGCCATCTTCTTTCACCGCAAGAATCAATCCCACATATCTCCCACTGAACAGGGTCTACCACGGGCCCGAGCAAAAAATACCTCAGCAATAAAGGTGTCCCCTTGAAGCCAAAACAAATTTGATACCAAATGTAGGTTTTAACCCTGTACAGAAATTATCTACAGACAAATTCTTAAAAAATAGAAAATAAACAATAGCGAGAGCATAAAACATAAGACAGATATACACAAATATTTTTCCCCTGGATCCCAAATCGGGACTACCATCTTGATTTTTCATTATATTCCTTTTAGTGTTACAACACATATATACATGTCGAAGCATTCATAAACCCCATTCCATTAACCCTGGATTATAACATAACCGTAGTTCCCTTGACTGGATCTACAAAATACCAGGGGCAGAAAATCATTATGCCCCAAAACCACATGCAAACCCATGAACAAAACCATAGGCAGGTCCGCCCACCTAAAATAGGGTCAAAAAAAAAAAAATTCTATGGCGCTGCCCCAGACCTTGTGCAGGGGGCTACCCACCCCCTGTGACCTCCCCGTTGCACCTAGCTCAACGAATAAGGAGTAGCTATCGGCCCCCTGCTCGTGTGACTATTCGTGGAAATAATATAACACATCCAACAGTCCATTGATTTCCATGGGCATGTTATAACCAATATTATGGCTTTTGAGGCAGGTATATGCCTTTTTTGTTCGAACTTTTGATGCGAGGAAGCCTTGCCAAGGGATGGACTGCCCGGGATGGGGGTGCCAGCGGAACTTGGAAGGTGAGTGACTGCAAGGAAGGGGTGACTGAATTTCCCGAGGGATTGTGTAGTAGAGAAGGGAAGCCGAGATGGATTTGTTTTGGTCATTAGCATTTCTGAATGGAATCAAACGCACATTGGGAGTATGCCCTGGAACAATGCGCTAGTAATTATTCACTGAGTGGACAAGTGGTGCAGGATTGTAGCGCTAGACATTAGATGTAGATTTGACTCTGACAATGGATTCTGGACTTCCTAGGAAGGGGGTGAATCCTGGTACTACTTTGAAGGTGGAGGTGTGAGCCTCTCGATTCCCTTGTTGTTGATATCGGAATCATATCCTTCTATTTGTTGTGTGAGAAAATGTGTGTATGTGTATATATGTAAATTATTTTAAATATTGTATCGAGATGGTTTTTAAAGCTACACAAACAGTATGGTTATTTGTTGGTTGAATAAAATGTGCATAAGTATATGTGGTTGTGATTGTAAATACCATAATGAGTTGTGTTATAAAGCTTCAGTAAGATATGATTATCATGTTTTAGCATTGTAGGTTTAACCCTTTACAGAAATTATCTGCAAATGAATTCTTAAAAACAGAAAATAAACAATAGTGAGAGCATAAAACATAAAACAGATATACACAGAGATTTTTCCCCTGGATCCCAAATCGGGACTACCAGCTTGATTTTTCATTATATTCCTTTTAGTGTTACAACACACACACACAGACACACACAGATATATATATATATATAGATGTCAAAGCATTCATAAACCCCAATCCATTAACCTTGGATTAGAATATAATTGTAGTTCCCTTGACCAGATCTACAAAATACTAAGGGTCGAAAACCATCATGCCCCAAAACCATGTGCAAACCCATGGAGAAAACCATAGGCGGGTCCACCTACATAAAATAGCGTCCAAAATTATTTTTGTTGGGGGACTACCCGCCCCCTACAAACCCATTGACATGGGGGTCTACCTCCCCCCGCGTGCGTGCGACTATTCATGGAAAAAATATAACACATGCCCAACATTCTCCCACTTATTGTTTTCTTTCTGCAGGGGGCCACAAGAGAGCTTAGTCATTAGTCCAACCCTGCAAAACCCATTGTTTCTCTACACCAAGAGAACTTCTGAGTGCTCACAGAATATGTCAATGCATCTATAACATTATTCAAAGTGTCCACCTTTACCAACAAAACCTTTTTATCCTCAACCATATCTCTCACAAAGTGATATGGAACATCAATGTGCTTTTCTTTGAATGATGAGAAGGGTTCTTAGCCAAGAAAATTTCACTTTGGCTATCACAGTCTATCCTTATAGCTCGCTGCACCAACCCCATACTTGAACGCAATCTCTGCAACCAAACTTCTTCCTTGCTTGCCATGTATTCTGCCTTTGTAGTTGAAAGAGCCGCTACAGACTATCTTTTACTTATCCGACTGACTGCACCTCCAAATAGGCTAAACACATACCCACTTGTATATCTTCCTTGGTCCAGATCTCCAGCCTAGTCTGCATCAACAAAACCACGGATGTCCAAAACTCTGTCCAATCCCGGTCTTCCCTAGTAGCACAAACCATAATCACTAGCGCCATGCAAATATCTGAAAACCCGCTTCACTGTTGTCCAATGCGCCTTCCCTGGTTTTGACATAAACCTACTCAATACTCCCACTGCATGTGCAACGTCTGGTCCAGTACAGACCATTGCATACTGCACATGCATATGGAACATGGGACATATCCTCCTATTCTTCTTGTGTCTTGGGACATTTTTCAACAGATATATTTACACCTACAGGAATAGGACCTTCATCAGTTTACTATCCTGCATATTGAACATCTGCAATATTGTCTCGACATACATCCTCTAGTTTAACGAGAGCTTCCTTTTTTCCCGATCTCTCTTAATTTCCATGCCAAAAATATAGTTTGCAGCACCAATATCCTTCATGTCGAATTTGGAGAACAATTGGGTCTTCAAATCCTGGATAATTTCTTTGTCATTTCCAACTAGCAACACATAATCCACATACAAGACCAAATAAATAACACGATCACCAATTAATTTAAAATAAACACAGTGATCCTCTTTGCTTCTCGTGAAGCCAAGTCCTCGTATATAGGTATCAAATTTCTGATACCGTCATCCTTGGTGATTGTTGTAACCCATACAAAGACTTTTTTAACTTGCATACTTGTTTTTTCTTACCCTTCATCGCAAAGCCTTCAGGTTTCTTCATGTAGATCTCCTCTTCCAGATCCCCGTCAAGAAATGATGTCTTCACGTCCATCTGTTCTACCTCAAAATCAAATGCAGCAACGACAAATAAAAGTAATCCAATAGAAGTAACCTTCGCAACAGGAGAAAAAATATCACCAAAATTAATTCCCAACACCCGGGAATAACATTTTGCTACAAACCGATCTTTGTATTTTTCCACCTTGCCTTCTACATTCAGCTTCTTCTTAAACACCCATTTTCTTTCGATGGGCTTCCTTCCAGCTAGCAACTCCACTAGATCACATGCCTCATTTTTGTGCAAGGATGCCATTTCATCAACCATGGCCTCCTTCCATATTTTTCCATCCTTTGAATCCACTACCTCCCCGACAGTTTTGGGATCATCATCAATGATAGTTAAAGAAAAATTTTAACAGAAAGCAGATGGAATATACCTTTCTGGCTGCCTTCTTTCCTGAACTGATCTTCTCACAGTTGGAGTTTGTGGCTCTTCCTCTTCTCAATTTTGTTTTATTGTAGAGTTTGATTCATCCTCCTTTAGCTCAAACTCTATATTCTCAGCTTCCTTTAGAAGGACTTCATGTTTCACAACATCTTTCACCTCTCTAAACACCACATCTCGGTTGTACACAACCTTCCTTGTTTCTGGGTTCCAAATATTGTAACCTTTTAAACCATCCTTATACCCAATAAAGATGCACCTTTTATATTTACTATCCAACTTGGTCCTTTTCTCCTTTGGAACATGTACATATGCATCACATCCAAATACCCTCATATGTGAAATAGAGGGTTTCTTATGAGTCCATACCTCACGTGGAGTCTTATCCTCCAACGGTGATGAAGATGATTTGTTAACCAGGTAACATGCAGTCCCCATTGCCTCTGCCCATAATTCTGTTCATTCTTTCTGCAACTCCATTTTGCTGAGGTGTGTATGTAGTAGTCTTATGTTGTGATATACCACACTTCTTATAGAACTTTTCAAACTCCTTCTTGCAGAACTCTCCACCACTATCTGTCCTCGGCACCTTTATCTTCTTCTCTGTCTTGTTTTCCACCAGAGCCTTAAATTATTTTAAATCTGTCAAAGACTTCAGATTTCTTCCTAATGCAGGAGAATCAGAGCAAATTTCATTAAAATTGGAATCCAAAGCTGTGAAAGGGGAAACATGAATAGTCATTATAAACTGGGGCAAAGTTTGTTAAAACAGAACTAAATTGATGGAACTGATTATCTGCCATGTACGCATAACGAGAGATTTAGGGGTTTGTTTGAGCGATTGAGGGAGAAAAATCGTGGATCTTAGATGATCCACGCTCTTGAAAATTTCTATATTAAGAGTCTGTGTTGTGTGACAGAGAGGAGTGACTGAGAAGATACAATGTAACCACAGGAGAAATTGTGACTAAGGCTAAAATGCCTTAGACTGTAATCTAGTTCTGTGTATAATTGAAATATGTTTGGTATGTGTATTTATATATTGTTTCACCTATAATTCGTATGTATGCGAGCTAAATTCAGCGTTACGAGTGTGTTGATCGACCATCGATCACTATAAGGATCGATGGCAATCCAATGATAATACAATGTCATAGAGTGAGTTGTTGTATGGAGGAATGTGAGTGGTTTCAGAGTATGGTAGAATTAAAACTGTGTTGTAATGTATTTCATTAATAAGCAGTAAATCAATGGTGTATAAATAAGTCAATCGGAAAAGAATGGAAACCATTGGATCGGGCAAGATCGACAACGGATATTAGATCGCAGATCGGAAGTGAGAGCAATGGAGGGTTAAGATCTTATCGCAGATCTGAAATGGGAATGGACAATGTCGATTACATCGCATCTAACCACAATATTTTAGCGCACATCGCATTCGGAAAAAAGATTTTTGGCGATGCAATGCGAAATTGCGATAGCCGATATTGCTATGCGATATTGCCATCACATATCGCATCGGGTCAAAGGAGTTTGGAAATTGCGATGCGATATTCGCCATCGCATATCGCATCGGGTCAAAGGAATTTGGATATTACGATGCGATATTCTCCATCGCATATCGCATCGGTCAGAGGAGTTGGAATTTGGAAGGCACAAAGGAAGCATGGTGGAACTATGTGCTTGGAACCAGGAGTTGGCAAAGAAGCGGAACAGTGAATCAGTTTTGAAAACCAGCAAGTGGTTTTCGCACAGCACAAGGGTGGTAAGTGCTAAAAGTTTGAATTCGTGTGATACAGTTCGGGTGGTGACACGTCGCACTTGAAAACCAGCCATTTCGCATGATATGGAAAAGTTAAATATCACGCAGATTGTGATGCGAGAGCTGTTAGATTGATGAGCATATGTAGATCACTGTTGAAAATGTGTGGGTAATGGGTATTCAGGCATAGAAGGCGGTATTGGGTTGAAGGTTCGAATTTATTGAAAACGAGTGAACTGTTTTCATCGAAGTGGTATCGAGAGCGGGAAATGATTTCTTGTTTTCTTGCGAGAGAGTTTTGCATGCGAGGAAGAAGAGGTATAGTTATGTTAAAGATTTGTAAAGCTTGTGGTTTTTATATTTTGTGAAGGTAGCAGCAGAGGAAGGTGAGAATATTGCAGCAGCCTAGAGTAGGAGGCTCAAATGGTTCTAGAGGAGAGAACCAGAGAGATGTTGAAAGACTAAGCTTAGAGGAGAGAAGCTTGGTGAGGTATCTAGTAGCAGGGAGGACTTGCTATTGCAGAGGTTTTGTTGCAGCTCACAAAGGGAAATTCCACAGAGGATGTGGGTAGAATTGCTCAAGAATGTTGTTACGGGAAGATCACAAAGGGAAATTCCATAGAGGATGTGGGTAGAATTGCTAAAAGACGAAGAAGACATGCGACCGGAGGTCATAAATTTGTGTACCTCGGGAGTCGATGCAGGAGCATCCGAGAAACTTTCATTAAAATTGGAATCCAAAGCTGTGAAAGGGAAAATGTGAAAATTCATTGTAAATCGGGGCAAATTGGGTTAAAATAGAACTAAATTGATGGAATTGATAAGATTTAATCAATTTTAATCATCTTCCATGTATGCATAACGAGAGATTTAGGGGTTTGTTTGAGCGATTGAGGGAGAAAAATTGGGGATCTTAGATGATCCACGCTCTTGAAAATTTCTATATAAAGAGTCTGTGTTGTGTGACAGAGAGTGTGTGGGAGAATACAATGTAACCACAGGATAAATTGTGACTAAGGCTGAGATGCCTTAGACTATAATCTAGTTCTGTGTATAATTGAAATATGTTTGGTATGTGTATTTATATATTTTTTCACCTATAATTCATATGTATGCGAGCTAAATTCAATGTTACGAGTGTGTTGATTGACCATCAATCACTATAAGGATCGATGGTGATCCAATGATAATACAATTTCATAGAGTGAGTTGTTGTATGGAGGAATGTGAGTGGTTTTAGAGTATGGCATAATTAAAACTGTGTTGTAATGTATTTCATCAATAAGTATTAAATCAATGGTGTATAAAGAAGTCAATCTACACAGAATGGAAACCGTTGGATTGGGAAGATTGACGACGGATATTAGATCATAGATCGAAAGCGAGAGAAATGGAGGGTTAAGATCTTATCGCAGATCTAAAATGGGAATGGATGATCCCGATTAAATCGCATTTGACCACAATATTTTAGTGCACATCGCATTCGATAGAAATATTTTTGGCGATGCGATGCAAAATTGCGACAATGATATTTTGATGCAATATTTTCCATCGCATGTCACATTGGGTCAAAGAAGGTTGGAATTTGTGATGAGTTTTGATTTAATGTGACCAAAGCTGTGATGTGATTCGGAACCCGTACCCATGTAGAACCACAAGTAGAACTCATAGTGGAAGCATGGTGGAACTATGTGCTTGGAATCAGGAGTTAGAGAATAAGCGGAATAGTGAAGACGGTTTCAAAAAACCAACAAGTTTTTTTTGCATAACTTTGAGAGGGCAAGTGGTAATATTTGGGAGTATGTAATAGCAATTTGAAGGTGACACGTAGCACCACAAAACCACCCATTTTGTACATTAATTAATGGTGGAGTATCATACTACTCGGAGTGAGATAGCCATCGGATCGACGAGTGTATGCAGATCATCGATGAAATATGTGTGAGCAATGGGTATTTAGGGATATCAAACTGGTATCAGGTTTAAGATTTTAATTTTATTGAAAATAATGAATCTGTTTTCATCACCACCCTATCCACCAAGCTCCCCTCATCAACGTCTTGTGGACCTCCGCTCTCCTATGGCTCTCGGCCTCCCATGGCCCTCTGCTTTTGGCCTTTTGACCTCCCACATGTGCCCTCCCTCAGATAATCCCTCCCCTAAATAAGCCATCCCTCAGATAATCCCTCACCCAAATAAGCCCTCGACATTTTTTTACCAATTTTTTTTTTTACAAAAAAAAAAATCGAAGTGAAAAATTTAATTTCTCTTAGCACCAGAATTGCGTATTTTTTTGCAGTGGCAACAAAGTGATTTTTTTTAAAATAATGCATTCTCTCATATCTATTGTGGGATTTTTTCTCATCAGCAAGGATAAATATCCTGAATGGTCTCAGAAAATCAAGCACAATCTCATTTTTAATGAGTTGTGGAGACGAATTTGTGAAGGAGAAGGAGACAATCCACCGATAAAGCCCACCGCAGACAAGGAGATCACCATTTAGGAAAACAAGAATTGCAAGGCCTATGCCTTGATTACAGCTTTTGTAAATGAAGAGGTGAGTCACCATATTACATCGTTTTCAAATTCCTATGAAGCCTTGAGAAAATTAAAAGAACTATATGATTCACATTCAGGACTTGAAATTTTTCAATTAATTATTAATATGTTAAACCTTGTATTGAAAAATGATGACTCTCTTGCTTTAGCATCAAAAGTAAGATCTATCATGCTTGAAATTAAGAATACTGGTGTAGAAGTTGACATGCCTCTCATAGCTTATATTAAGGAATTGTATCCCACTTACTCACATTACCTTGACTCATTGCAAGCAAGTGGAAACCTCATGAAAATCACCTTTGATACCATTGAGAAAAATTTTGTAGAAAGAGAGAAGGCTTTTGGAAAGATGAAAACCCCTCTGTCTTCTTAAGAGGCTGTATGTTTCACACATAGAGAGAATATTCATGCTTAAGATTCTTCCAGAGGAAGAGGTGGATGAAGAGGAAGAGGAAGAAGTAATTTAAGAGGAGGGGGGGTAGATAAACTCAAACTGGAAAATATGATCTTCATTGCATACACTACAATAAATATTGGCATGATGCATCTACATGTAAGTTTCCTTGGGATAAAATTAAGCAGCAAAGAAATAAAGAAAAATGTAAAACTCATGATAGAGACAAAGGTAAAGCATCTGAATCTACTCATTATGTTGTAGCACATTGTAACAATGGAGTAACTGAAGACTTGTTTGATGTTTCATTTACATATTGGAAATATGATTGGTTGTTATATTCAGGAGAAACATGTCACATAACTTTTAGAAAAGATTTTTTTAAAGAATTTATTGAAAAATTTAATGGAGAAGTATACTTTGCAGATAAATCCAAACTCAAGCCATCATGGCTTGGCACAATTAGGCTTAAGTTTCCCGGTCTTCCATATTATCTTCTACATGAGGTTCTATACCTCCCCGGAGTTGAGGAGAAACTTTCTATCCTTGGTCCACATCCACGAGCAAGGACACTCCATTCACATGTTTGATGGAAATATTGAGGTCAGAAAAGAATCAGATTTCTCACTTGTCATGGAGGAAATAGAAGAAGGAAGAATCCTAAAGTGGCAAGGTTCCTCTGCTCATGCACAAAACTTTGCATTCAGTTCTCATCATGATGAAGGTACATTCCCATCAATTATTTTATGGCATGCTAGATTTGGACACTTAAACTATGACAACCTTTGATTATTGAAGAAAAATGGTGTTACTGGATTTCCTAAAATTCCTATGAAATTTAAGCAATGTGATGTTTGTATTCTAGGAAATCATATCAAATAGTCCTTTCATGATTCACATTCTAGAGCACATAGAAAAATTGAGCTTATTCATTCAGATTTATGTGGCCCCATGACTGCTGCTTACGCAAATGGAAATAAATATATGATGACATTATTGATGATTACGCCAAAATTTGTTGGGTTTACTTATTGAAAAACAAATCTGATGCTTTTCAAACATTCAATAATTTTCATGCATGGATTGAAAATGATGCACAAACTCATATTGGATCTTTGCGCACTGATAATGGAAAATAATACACTTCAAATGAATTTGAAAACTATCTTCTCTAACATGGGATCAAAAATCAAACAACTGTGCTCTATAATCCCCAACAGAACGATGTAGCTGAAAGAACGAACATGACAATTTTAAATATGGTTCGCTCCATGATGTTTTTTAAGAATGTAAAATTGATGTTTTGGGCTGATGCAGATTTATGTGATGTGTACATAAAGAATAGACATCCTTCAAATTCAATCAGAAACAAAACTCATTATGAAATGTGGCATGGCCACATTGCTTCGGTAAAGCATTTCAGGGTCTTTGGTTCCACCTGTAATGCTTTAATACCTAAGGTACAAAGGAATAAAATTGGTGCTAGAAGTAGAAAATGTATCTTCTTTGGGTATTCCAATACCTCCAAAGGATATTATCTCTATGAAGAAGTCAATAAGAGTTTTGTAGTATCCAGAGTTGTCATATTCCTTGAATCTTCCAAGACTGACAATGTTGTTGAGATAAAACTTGATTTGGATAGATTCACATATGCAAAGTCATTTCAAGAATTTGATAATCAGATTCCACATCTTGAAGGGGGGATTCATATACTGAATCAATATTTGGAATCATCTTTCAAATCACTCTCTCCCCCACATGAAGAACCAACCACATATGACACCTTGTGTTGTTGTTCCTAGAGACAGCCTTGAGTTGTGAAAGACCAGTACCTAGGACATCTTATATTAGCAAGGAGCATATGGTATAACAGAGGGAGTTATCAATAAAAATCTCTCATGCTATTTCCTGAAAAACAAGGAATATTAATCTGAATGGGACCAAGACCTTCAGAAACTGACACAGAGAAAGGAATACTGCAGAGGCAACATGCAAAACTCCAATATAAAAGAAACAGACAATTCAGAGATAGCTTACTGTAAAGAGGGCCAATTCAGAAATACCTCACAGAAATAAATTATCAGAAGGTGTATGTAGTGAATGAAATATTGAGAGAATATTAGTTGTCATTGAGCTGATATCCAGATACACAATATCACCATGTAATGGGCTTACCAATTTAAGAATCCATACATGATAATAGCATTTTAAAAACACCCTCCCAAAGAAACTAATATAGCAGAAATACGGTTTAGATGAATAGTGGAACAGAATATCATGCCTGAGCCATATTTAAAGCACTTGAATAATCCAAACATGGGTATCAACTAGGATAAATCCATACCAAAAATCAGCGAGCCACTCGCATTCCAGAAACATGATACAGGAAAGATGGATGAAATGAAATGATCTATTAAAATAACACATAAAAGAGAAAGTTACACACTGTGAAATACCAAAGACTAGAATCCTCTTAACAGATGGAACTCCTCCTCACTAAGACCCTACGGGCTCTAAGCCTTCATACAAGAGTTCAACAAAATGTATACAAAAATCCTTTCACAGCATAATTTTTTGATAAAATCTGGAACCCTAAATCATCTGTTCTTCGGGAGATTTATAGGAAAAAAAAGAAAGCTCAAAAAGGGAGTAGGTGATGAACATTTAATTTGCCTCATTAAGACAAGATGGCAGAAACGTGCACGCCCATATGCTGAATGAATCTGTAGTGATGTTTGTACTCTATGGACTGCTTTCTAAAATAAATGCACTGGGTAGAAATCTCTTCAGGAACACGGCAAAGAAGTAAAATCACATAGACATTCTGTCCTTTCCTGAAAGAGAATGGTGCTAAAAAGCAAGCTTTAGAGTATTGTTTTCTGCGAATGGTACCCTCTGCCTTCTAAACCTTGAATTAAGATTTAAGATCTTCGATGTTGAACGTTGAATTCCCCGATCATTCACTGATATTTCTCTGCTGCTCCATTAATGCCTCCATCTACGAAATATGCACCTTTGAATGACTCTGGAGGGTTTGATAGATTTTAACCCTGCTTCTTTTAATGGAAGTCTTGTCGGCATACCTTCCCAGGCCTTTCTCCATAATTCCAGCCTCTGAAAAATGGTCCTTTGATGTGTTCTTTGTTACTGTAATAAAGGCTGTAAATCATGGCATTTTTCCGCCGCTGTAACCCTGAAAAACCCGCAAACTTGTTACGAAAACCATGCATGGGGATGGTGGATATGGCGGGGTCAATGAAAATGGTCGTGCAGAAAATGGTGAAATGGTGGAACAATGCAGGGTGGTGGAAAAAATGCAGTGAAATGATGGAGAATGGACTAATAAAAGGTTTTAACACGAAACATTAAAATTTGACTTATGACTAGGATATATAACGGGCAGAGGAAAAATATGTGACACACACGTGGAGCGGGTGACGTGGAGGTACGAAGTCAACTGGCGAAGAGGTAAGTGATCTAGACTGTCAAATCTCAGGAGGAGATCAACAGCTAAAAATGCATCGGAGGATGATGAACGGTGGGCTAGGGGTATGATTTCCTCGTGTTAACTGGCACGCAGCTTTGATGAGTGATCGCCATTGGATGGGCAGCTCTAGATCAGACGGCTCACACGCATATCGCGCCACGTCCACTGCCAAACTATAATGCATGATGAGCAGGTGGTTTTGAGCCGTACACGAGGACACACGGCGAACAATGTATGGAATCGCTTCGAAAAATAAAATACCGCCTATCGCCCAAAGGCAGTGCGATAGAAACTGGGCTGGTTTTGCGCAGTGCACGACGCGGGGACCACCAGGCGGGAGTACTGTGAGCCATTGGTCTGCGGTTTAAATAGATGGCAGATAGCCGATTTGGGCAATGAACGGAGTGGGCAACGGGCACGATGATGACTTTAGAATGTTGTCGGATCTGCACAGATCGACGGTTATAAACGTGCCCAATATATATACGTGATAAGTGCCTTCATGACTAGCACTCGGTTTAGACTTCCGGTCGTGTGGAGAAAAAGGTGCAGGGGCTAGGGCCGAAAGGTGCTAGGCCTTAAATATAATGTGATGTGTGATTTTGGCCCGTTTATGAAGTCTTGAAGCTGGGAGAAGGTAACGATGAGTAGAAAATGGATTTCTCAGGGAAAAAAGAGTGGGTTTGAAAGGTTTAAGCGATGTTGCTTATCGAAATTTCAATAGAATACTGACATGATCAACATTGGCTCCACCTGGGGATGGCACGTTCATCCCTAGGCATGTCGAGAACTTCACAGACCACTTGATAATCTTCTGTGCGAACTCTGCTCCTCAGCCATTCTACTTTTTATTTTTCATAATTCATCACGACACCCACATTATTAAAACAACGGGGAAAACAGGAAACTAATATATAGTATGATACATCAGGCTATCTTTGACTCAATTAGAACTGGAAGTAGGGTTTAAGAAACTGACCATTTACTTGGGCGTCAAGCAAGTCACCTTGTAAATTCTCCAGCCTGAAAGTATTGTTACCTCCTTGTTCCACGATTTTGAAAGGACCAAACCAGAGTGGGTCGAATTTACCACGTTTTCCTTTTTCAGCCCTCCGGATATCCCATCTTAGTACTAAATCACCAATCTGCAAGTTCTTTTCCTTGGCATGCTGATCAAAAAGGTATTTCATCTTCTCCTAATATTCAGTCAGCCTTTGACTGACCCGGTTGCGTGTTTCATCCAATTCCACCAGCTAATTTATTCTCCTGGTCAGATCATTAGGCTCTTCTTGACTTTCCTGCATGAATCGGGCTACTGGTAGGGCTAACTGTATAGGGAATACTGTTGCCTTCCCATATACTAATTCATATGGGGATTTCCCAGTTGCTCTCTTGCTTGTAATTCTATTGGCCCACAGAGCAAATTTCAACTGGGAATCCTAATTTTTCTGATTTTCATTTATAGCCTTCTTCAGTGCCCTCACCAGGGTTTTATTGGAAGATTCTGCCAAGCCATTTCCTTGTGGATAATAGGCTGTAGAGTGGCTTAGTGTGATGTTATACTGCTGACAAAAGCTCACAAAATTTGTAGATTTGAAGGCATGTGCATTATCAGTCACTATTCTGGCAGGGTAGCCAAACCTGGATATGATGTTTTCTTCCATGAATTTTATTATCACAGTATCAGTGGTGTTCCTTGCAGGTATGGCTTCCACCCATTTTGTGAAATAATCAGTGATAGTTAAAATCCACTTATGCTGACCACTTGATGGAGGGTGTATTTAACCTATAAAATCAATTCCCCATTGCCTGAAAGGTTCGTCCACGTGCACATGAATGATGGGCAGAGGTGCCAACTTCTGCCTTTCAACAAATTTCTGACACTTCTCACAGGCTCTAACCCAGGCAAAAACATCTCTGAAAAGCTTGGGCCAGTAGAAACCAGCCTTCAGGATTTTGTGAGCAGTGGCCCTCCAACTGTAATGACCCCCACAGATTCCTTCATGAAATTTAGCCATTATAATCTCTACCTCATCCTCTGTGAGACACAGGAGTAGGATGCCTGAGGGATCACGCTAGTATAGCCGGCCATTGGCAACTATGTACTTCTATGATTTTAATCTTAGCATTATGTATTTAGCTTTATTACAACTTGGAGGGCAGCTGAGTGTGAGGAGATATTCTACTATCTCTTTGTACCACTGACTGGTGAGGTACTTTATATGTGTTTCCAGAGTATCTACCCCAATTCCATGTTGCTCTTCTTTCTCCTCGGATTCCTCACCTATTATTGTGGACAAATTTATACCCAGAGCTTGATAGTTTGATTCAGATAAGATCTTGGCTAGCCCTTGTCCTTTGATCAGCTTAGTAGGGCGGATGTCTAATTCATACTCCTGTATCTTGGCAATCCACTTCCCCCTTTTTCATTCACTATCCCCCTGAATAAGAATATCTTTTACAGCAGCTGCAAGCACAAATGCAGTGATATGGGACTGCAAGATATATATGCGGAATGCTTTGAGGGATTTCACTAGGGCGTATGCTTGCTTTTCTAATATATTGTACTTTAATTCTGCATCATGGAGCACCTGACTGAAGAAGGCAATGGGCTGCTTGTACCCTTCCTCATTTTTCTGCAATAAAACTCCTGCTACTATATGAGGTGATGCAAAATAAAAGATCATGAAAGGTTTAGCATAATCTGGTCCAGCTAGCGCAGGGGCTTCTGCAAAAGTATTTTTTATCCTAGTAAATGCCTCTCATGATTTCTGGGACCACTTAACTTCATTATTCTTCTTCAACATGTCAGTTATATGTCTAACTATTTCAGCATAGTTAGGAATAAACCTTCTTAGGAAATTGATGCACCCTAGGAACACCTATACTTCCTTCTTATTTCTAGGAAGGGAAATACCATTTATAACTTCTACCCTCTTCGGATCTATCTTCACCCCATCTTTAGTCACAATGTGTCCCAAAATTTTACCCTCTTCTAATGCAAATGAAGACTGCTGAGGGTTTAGGGAGAGACCATACCTTATGCATTTCTTAAAGGTTTTACATAGATGCTCAATGTGCTCAGTATCATTCTTTGAAAATACATTGATATCATCGAGGTAGACTACCAATAATTTATCCTGCTCCCCAACAAAAGCAATTTCCATGGCCCTCTGAAAAGTGGCCCCTGCATTAATCAATCCAAAAGGCATCCTGGCATACATAAATGTACCCCATGGTGTGGTGAAAGCAGTCTTATTTTGATATTATGGAAGTACAGCCACCTGGTTATAACCAGACAATCCATCCATCATTGACATCCTTGAAGCTCCAACCACCTTCTGCAGGATGTGATCCATCTTAGGCGGTGGATAATTATCCTTTAAGGATGCTCTATTTAAATTTTGGAAATCCACACCCAGCCTTATTTCTCCATTCTTCTTTCGGACAGGGACTAGGTTTGCCACCCATTCAGAGTACCTCAATGGTACAATTATTTTTGCCTTTAACAGCTTCTTAATTTCCTTCTCTATAGAGGGAAGCAACATGGGATTTATTTGTCTGAGCTTTTGCTTGTGAGGTTTTGCATCCCCCTTTAGTGGAATTTTGTGCTGCATTATACTGATATCAAAATTTTTCAAGTCCTGATAGGACCATGCAAACACATCTTTGTAAGACTGAAATAATTTATGATATAACTTTTTATATTCTCCTGGGATCTTCTTGAACAATTTTACAATTTTGGGGTTAGCCTCAGTACCAAGATTTAGGTCTTCTACCTGATTTTCTTCTACCACTTTGCTTGGCTGCAGTGGGACATCATTCTTGTCAAATAATATTTCTAGAGGCACCATACCTCTAGGTATAATGTTTCCCTTTAATTTCAACACTTTATTACCTGCCATTTTCTCCTCCCAATTTCTTTCTGAAGTATCTTCAGTCTCTCCCTCTCCACCAACATCATTCTCCATATTTGAGAATTCCCCTACTGTTTCCAGGAATCTCTTCATCTTTTCTTCATCCTCAAATACCTGCCAGTGCTTGATGTTATCTGGGATTGATTGTTGATAACGTACCTCAACTTCATATCTTAAAAGAGGGTTCTAAGGTGGACGAAATGTACTAGCAGCCACAACAAGGGAATCAACCATCCTATACTGTTCTCGGGGCATGAACTGGATATTGAATGCCAAGAAGAAATTTTCCACCATGTCCCAAACTTCATTCCTGTAAGCCCTCACCCAAGGATGTTTGATCTGACACTGATTCCTGACTTGTCTAACCACCAGTTCCGAATCTCCCAAAACTTTTAAACTTTGTATGTTCATGCTCCTGGCTATCTGTAATCCTAGCAGAAGTGCTTCATATTCAGCCACATTATTAGTAGCTTCATATTCTAGCTTGAAGGACAATGGGACCATTTTCCTGTTGGAGAAATCAATAATATTCCAGCTCCATTACCTTCTCTTGAATTTGCTCCATCAAAATGAAGTGTCTAGATTCCTGATTCATGGCTCTCAGAGGGCTTCTCAGTCTTGATCTGGCAGAAGGATGGTTCATGAGCATAATCTTGATCTTCTTCCAGCATCAAGCATGAGAAATCTCCTTCTTTACTGTATACTGGTGAATTAACAGAGTTGACAGCCTTAGTCACCATCTTGACAAATCTAGTTTCCCTGTACAATCTCCTCTCCTGGCCACCAAAAACTAGGATAGTGGCATATGTTAAATCCAGCTTAATAGACCCACCAAATTTTTTTCCCTAGGATCTTGACAATAAAATGCCAAAGCGAGTTGGGATGTTAGCCACCACGATGTCCATTACCACACTTTTTGCTGGGATCTGGGCCAGATTGACCACCTAATCTTTGATCATCCGCAGACATTTAACTCTTTTGGAATCAAATGAATAGAGATCCTTGTATGGACGAGTGATTTGTAATCATATTTTTTCCATGACTGACAAAGGTAGTAGATTATGGGAAGCTCCAGAATCTAACATACAGTTATGTAATAGCAGGTCATGAATCACTAGAGACACATAGAAGGGAGGATTAGAAGCATCTAACTCCTCAACATGTGGGCCAAATACAACCATGGGTCTTTCTTCTTGAAGGTTGAGACTATCTAGGGTGAGTGCTGCTTCTATAGGGATCACAAAATAAGTGACTTGGGATTGATATGCAGTTTGCTTCAATAGTTCAGTCAAGGGAATTGGGATTTTGACTCTCTCAAGTTCCTTTTTCAGACTGAAAACAGGAGAATATTTTTCTATTACAACCTCTTTTGACTCTTTATTTTTGGCTGAGGGTTTGACTTCTTTTGACACAGACTTGGTATTAGGGGGAATGACTACTTTTGAAGAGGAAGGAATTTGATCATTAGACTGCAAAGTTTTGTTTAGAGGGCCCTTAACTTTGTCTATGACTTTCTGCATTGTAGACTCTTTCTGAGTAGGTGCTTCTTTTTGGGGTAGCTCTTCTTCTTGATCTTGAGTACGAGTCCTCTTCCTAGAAGATCTTAGATCATATCTTCTATTGAACTGTGCTTGCATGAAATCAGAAATTTTTTTACAATAATGATCAATTTCTACGTCTTCTGTGTCTCTGGTCTTTTCTTCTTCTTGCAATGAGCACTCTTCTCCATCACTATTTGAAAATAAAAGATTTGCATCCTCCAGCCCATAAGTAGTGTCTTCAGTAGAATTATCTATTGGACCTTCCAAGTACAATGGGTGTGGTCACTGATCCTGTTGCTCCTTTGTTTCCCTTGGCAATATTTGCAGGGGTGGTTTCCTATACTGAGGATTGTAACCTCTGTTTGGAGCATTGTGGAAATTCTTGGAGGCTGAATTATTGGCTTCTAGTTTAAGCTTGACCAGTTTACCAAAAAGGTTCTTAATCATTTTGCTCATTTCTTCAATTCTGTCATTAGCTGAGTCTTTGTCTTGATAAGAGGTGGATATCTCTTCTTTTCCCCTTCTTCTAGTTTCTTGTTCAGATTTTCCCTTTGATTTTCCAGTGGAGGAAAAGTTTGCTTCCAACTCTAGTGCATCTATTTGTGCATCATCCAGAGTAGCAGGCTTTCTTTCTCTAAGAGAGAAACCAAATTATGAATCAAAAGCTGCTAAAAAATAACTTTAGCAACAGTTTGATGAGGTTTCATATCAGTAGGAAGACTCAAATACAATTTATTAAATCTCTTGATAAATTCTAACACTCCTTCATTATGTCTTTTCTTGAGTGTATTGAACTCAGTAAGACAATTTCCATGGTCTTTCTTCTCTCCCCATTTCCTAAGAAAAGTATCTTCCATTATTTCCCAAGTGGTAATAGAATGACCTGCCAATGTCTTAAACCATTTTCAAGCTTCACCATCAAGAGATTGGACAAACAGCCTTAAGACTACATCTAAATGTTCCACATTAAAATTTTCTGCAAAAGCATAGAAGACCTCAAGATGTTTTTGAGCATCAATCTCATTTTCCCCATTGAATCGGGGTAAAATCTTCAGATAATCTTGTGGCATATCATTCAACACTTGGGGTAATGCGAGAGGGGCATATTTATTTAGCAAGAAGCCTGGAACATTGGCCATTGGAGGGGGTGGAGGTAGTGCAATAGTTTGATGAGTAACAGGAGGAGGAGGAGGTGGAAGTGGAGTGTGAATAACAATAGGAATATATTGCACAACAGGTTTAGGTGTTGAGGGGAAGAATGGTCTGTTAATAGCAGATACTTCAGTGACTTATTTGACCTCTTCGACCTCAGGAGTAGGGTGAAAATTATCTTTATTTCTGACACCTCCTCGAGGTGGACTATCTGAATAATAATCGGTATCTCCCATAGTGGAGTCAGGAACTAGCACTTGAGCTACTTGAGAAGAAGAGGATGGAAAGTTTTCTATAGACAATTTAGGGATTTCAGAGTGGACTAATTTTCTTTCCATCCAATTTCTTCTGTGTATGATATTTTCAGGGTCAGATACTGAAGGTGTCTTTGGCTGAGACATATCTGACCTTAGGTGTGGCTTACGAGGAGCTAGGACTGCAAATAAATTTATCTAATGAACAAATGTGGAGTCGCTAAGGTGAGGGATCTACAACTCTCAACTCTCCATACTCACCTACTTGAAGAGTGAATTAGATTTTTTTGAGGCCCAGGGATTTAAAATTTCTCAACTTAGTTCCCCGGCAAAGGCGCCAAAAAGATGTTGTCGTTCCTAGAGACAGCCTTGAGTTGTGAAAGACCAGTGCTTAGGACATATTATATTAGCAAGGAGCATATGGTATAACAGAGGGAGTTATCAATAAAAAGCTCTCATGCTATTTCCTAAAAAACAAGGAATATTAATTTGAATGGGACCAAGACCTTCAGAAACTGACACAGAGAAAGGAATACTACAGAGGCAACATGAAAAACTCCAATATAAAAGCAATAGACAATTCAGAGACAACTTACTGTAAAGAGGGCCAATTCAGAAATACCTCACAGAAATAAATTATCAGAAGGTGTATCTAGTGAATGAAATATTGAGAGAATATTAGTTGTCATTGAGCTGATATCCAGATACACAATATCACCATGTAATGGGCTTACCAATTTAAGAATCCATACATGATAATAGCGTTTTAAAAACACCCTCCCAAAGAAACTAATATAGCAGAAATACGGTTTAGATGAATAGTGGAACAGAATATCATGCCTGAGCCATATTTAAAGCACTTGACTAATCCAAGCATGGGTATCAACTAGGATAAATCCATACCAAAAATCAGTGAGCCACTCACATTCCAAAAACATGATATAGGAAAGATGGATGAAATGAAATGATCTATTAAAATAACACATAAGAGAGAAAGTTACACACTGTGAAATACCAAAGACCAGAATCCTCTTAACAGATGGAACTCCTCCTCACTCAGACCCTACGGGCTCTGAGCCTTCATACAAGAGTTCAACAAAATGTATAAAAAAATCCTTTCACAGCATAATTTTCTGATAAAATCTGGAACCCTAAATCATCTGTTCTTCGAGAGCTTCATAGGAAAAAAAATAAAGCTCAAAAAGGGAGTAGGTGATGAACATTTAATTTGCCTCATCAAGACAAGATGGTGGAAACGTGCACGCCCATATGCTGAATGACTCTGTAGTGATGTATGTACTCTGTGGCTGTTACAAGTCAAAATACCTCCTCATCAGCTCAGAGGGGAAGACAAATATGGAAGAAGTACAAAGACCTAAATTAAACCCATTTCTGCCAGGGTAACGCACATATAGAACATAACAAGAGCATTATAACGTAGGCAAGAAATACATTGGCCACGTTAGTGGCTAGGGCAACGCTCTGTTTACACTGTAGGGACGCGTTACCCGTGTTTTAAGTTTGAATTGGGAAAAGAGCGTGGAGAAAGATTTGAATCTCCGACTTTCCCTCACAAAGGAGTCAGTACACAAAGGAAACTGCAGAAGCACCAGTTCATTATTGGTCATTGCCATAGAAGACTGAACTCCAAGAGAGGCAAAAGCATGGAGATCAAGGAAACATCTAAGCTTTTTCCATTCCAAACTAGTGGAAAGAGAAGGGCAACAATGGCCTTCTCCCTCTCCTATAAGAAGGAGCTGAAGGCTCTTAATTGAAGGTCGAAGGATTGCTCAAAGTTCTTGTATACTTGTGGAATAGAGAATAGTGTGACATTGTGAAGGCCAAGAGTCAAAGAGGCTCCTAGAGAGCTTGTTGGCTTGGACTTCTTCACTAGATAGAGAAGAGAGATTGGGAGACTGAGGAGGGCTTGGTACAACTGATGGTTGTAATCCTCCTTCTTTCAAAATCAATAGAACTATGTTTGTTTTGTCCATTCGATGCTTAATGTTATATTGTTGTTTCAATATTTGCTTAGTATGATATGAATGGCTCAGATGTGTATAATATAGATGTTTATTATTGATTTAATTGATAGAATACTTGTTATATTAGAAATTACGCGGGTGCTTTGACTGATTGCAGGACTCAGATTTGGAGCCGGTGAAGAAGGACTCTTGCTTTGCTGCGTAGCGCTCTCCAAAGGATTCTAAAGTTGTCAAAGAGGTAATTCTCTATTGTATTCCTTCAAGTTATTTCAAACTGATATGAACATGCTCATGCCATCTTTGTGAACAGCATAGCTAATCTTACTGTCTGCCTCGGGCACCGAAAAGCCCTGAGAGGGATATACGAAAACCAACCACCCAAGCAGTTTACCCTATAGCAGAATTGGCGACTCTGCTGGGGAGTGTCCCCATAGTTTTCGTACTATTTTTCCCTTCATTTCTTCTCTCCTCTGTTCAGTATCCTTCCGACCATTTTTTGATGCCCAATAGACATACCAAACGCTTGCAGAGTTCAACCATGTTCCTGTCTGGCCAACTGAAGAGCTTTTCCCTGGTTAACGCGACCTATGCAGTTCATCCAGTGCGTTATAACGCGGTCTAGGCTTAAATACAGTGCGTTATAACGCTGTATTTTCTCACAGACAGAGCGTTACTCAGCCAAAAACCCTACTGTTCACCACTGTGACTGTGTTTTAGCTGTAGAGTTTTTTGGCCACCAGTATCTTTCACAGACTGAATCCCTGTGCTTGTCTGCTAAAGATGGCATTGATTATTTGTTTCTCTTATTTAGTTAGTGTGCAAAGCATTTACTTTTTTAAAAGAGAATTTTTTCTTTTCTTTTCTTTTCTTTTCTTTTCTGCATTTAGTTGAGTTTATTCTGAAAGTTTAGTTCACCGACTGTCAAAAGAAGTAGATAGAAGTCTGAATATTGAAAGTTGAGCTGTGTTATTTACATGTTGGTGCATGGATGATTGATAAAGAAACCTCTCCTTGTAGAAACACTCTTCATTGAAGTTAATATTTAGAGCATGTTTTGCATGGTTTATTGAGTCAGAGTCTCCCTATACTTCATACGTCCATTCCCCCTCCGCAAGACTAATAACAAAGTACACTAAAAACAAAGCGATAATAAAATCAATCTAATAAATATTTTTTGAGCTCACACAAACAGTAGTTCAGGCTAGGATCTTGGGTTAGGAAAGTGAGAAAACTACCCAAGATCTCAAAACTTGAAAACTAGAGTCATTAACGAGTGAAATCCTGTTGCACTCACATTATTGGGACCGTTCCTTTACCGGAGCTCAGCGCGAGACAACACTTGGGTGCACTAGAAGGTAGCCCACCTTCGACTGCATCCTGTGGGTGTGTTATATATTGGGGTTCCTTTCGGGGATGTCGAAACTAGATCGGGGATCTAGGTATTCTGCCCATATAGCACACTGTCCTTGACCGTGGACCCCCCTGATGATGTCTGTGATTTGAGGTATCCTTAGTGGCCATACTCTTAGGGACTTACACAAGGTGACTGGGACGGGCTGTCCTGGTACCTGAAACAGACGGACCTACTCTGTCTTTAGTATTTAGGAGGGTACTCCTCTTCACGAGAGTGCTTACACCTATCGTCTAGGGTTCGGGCGAAGCTCTAGAGTAACTGTAACTGTACTTTCGACCAACCCTCTCTGTATGCTATTGTGAGACTGGATTTCATCACCAGTGAATGGTAGTACTCAAACAGGGCACCCTATACTGGCTGCTTGATGATTGATTTTAGAGAGTCTTTGCTTTTTAGTAAGTGTGTGGTTACTGTCACTTGAGACTTCATAATATATCACATTTTAATAAAATTTGTTAAAATTAAACCGGTCACCGTGGCGTCCCCTGACCCACGCCGTCTGTCTCGACGACAGCAAGGTCTACCTCCTCTCACCCTAGAGGAAAGATTGAACCTTGGTGAACCCGGGCCTTCTACGGAAGAGTAATCTCCTCTAACTAATCTCGATTATCACATAGACCCTTATCAGCCGGAACTTCTGGAGGACCCTTTCACTGAAGGCGTTGTACCTAATTACAATCCTCCGCTCACTAATCCGTTAGGACCTGTGATAATCAAGATTCCACCATGCCAAGATATGTTTGCGGCAACACCAACATCTATTTCTCCACCGGTATCCACAGGGTCAATACCAATGGCAACCACTCCTGGTTCGCCAGCATCCTCCCCGCCGGTGGTCAGTTCTATGCTGTTACTGAGTAACCCCAGTAGTCAACATATGCCTACCCCCAACCCTATGGTCAACACAACTGTCAGTAGTTTACCAAACCCTTCGGCATCTACTCCTACCGTGACCACGTTGGGGACCACGGTAGCTCCTCCCACGAGCACGACTACTTCGGTGCCCTTTAGAAACCCTTTCGGTTGGAACCCTCTGTTGAGTTCAAATCCCCTGGCCACTACACCAGGGGGCAGTGTTATCAGTACACAGGTAGCAGGGAATATTTCTCTTCCTATGCAATCCTTAGGACAAATGGGACAACCCATTGTAAATACTATCCCCTTAAGTGGTTCAAACATAGGTGTAGGATCTATACCGTTGCCAAATTATGCAAATACTAGTATGCCTTCGGGAAACTCTATTGCATCCATTTGGACTAACCAACTCCAACCTCCGTCTGGAGTGGGAGGGCACTTTTACGCTGGGGGCAACCAACCATTTGCCCCTCAATACACTATGCCCTATGGACAACAACCGTATGTTCCTACTCCTCCACATATGGGAGGTTTTATCAAAGTCCCACTTACCCTTCTGGTAACACATGGATGGGAGGACCCTATGGTCTCAATAGTCAACCCATACTACCTTGGTTAGACTCGGGGGAAAATCCACAATTGCCATTCTTGGCAGCTTTGGACATACCCGACATCCATAAGCTGACGAATGACCCCATCAACCACAACTCGCTTTGGCCTCCAATACCGCATAAGATTCCTTCCGATATCCCGAAGTTCGATGGGAAGCATGGGGACGACCTGACCGCACGCATCACTACCTTCCATTTGTGGTCCATATCCAATTCCATGGTAGATGATAGTGTCCGACTTCGACTATTTTCCCGCACCCTTACAGACAATGTCGCCAAGTGGTACATTGAATTACCACATGCCGCCATCAATACGTTTGGCGCTTTAGCGACGGAGTTCTTAAAGAACTTTCAACTACCAATTAGAGTGGAAACCGGCACAAAATTGTTAACATCACTGCACCAAGACACCGCCACCCACATCTCCGACCATATTCATGAATGGAGACGTAGGAGGAGGCTTGTCAAAGCGCCAATACCGGACCATCTCTTAGCCAATTGGTTTTGCAAGTCTCTTTTACCCCATATCTCTAAAGACATTGGCCTTTCTGGTGCGGTGACAGAAGATCAATGTATTCGTCGTGCCCAGCACCTGGATTTAATCTATTCACAATCCGGCACGCTTTAAAATCTGCTTCCCCATGCCCCTAGTAACCCGAACCCTCCGGCTACTCAGAAAACCGGAGCTCATGCCAATGGTCTCGTTGGCGCGATCTCTGGTGTAGCCACCAATCAGTCTCAGGGGCAAACCTCCCAGCCATACTCGGCTGCCATCGCCCCCCATCAAACGACTCCTCTCCCTTCTGCTGAGGTAAATTCGGTGCAAACCTCACAAAAACCCAACGGGAAAAATAGGAAGAATAAGAAGAAAACATCTTCTTCGGAAGAGCAGTCGAATAATCAGAATAAATCTAATCAGAAAAATGCTGCTAATGAAAAAGGAAAGGATAAACCCATGAGATTTCCTTGTAAAATCTGTGCGAAGGACCACTTGAAAAATGTCCTCGGTTGCAGGAATGCACCGATTTTATTGCTAACAAGGATTCTGGGAGAACACCTGCCGTTCTTCACAATCCCTTTCCCAATCAATAGCAGCAACATCAACATATGGTTGACAATCCGCCACAACCCCATCAACGGGGCAATGGTGGTTCGTATCCTTCCGGCGAAGGACCATCTGCCATTTATGGCATCGAGAGTATTGACCTTCAAACTCGCGCCAAGCTTTATGGAACTCCTACCATAGATGCTCAGGAACCGGGAACTAGTTCCAATCCGCCGCCGCCCAACGAATTACATATCGAAAGGCCTACTGTTGAACCTGTAATTCGTCCCCCCAAAGGGACACTTCGACGCACGACTCATAATACCTCTGCACGTGCAGCCCAAAACTACAACATTGTAGAAGATTTGGCGTAGGCACCGTCAGCTATGTCTGCACTTGAAGTATTACAAACCTGTCCAGCACAAAGGAAAGCCTTGCTTTCGGCCATTGGTGGAATAGATCCCCAGGATTCCATGCTAGCAGTCTTTGATATGGAAAAGGCTAAACCTCGCCTCTCGTATCAACTCGCATTCCAGGTGCAGGTTGTGTCAAAAGGGAGACCCATCCATCGCACTGTCATAGACGAAGGTGCTTCGACCTGCGTTATGTCACAAGCTTGCTGGCTGAATTTAGGTTCTCCTACTCTAACCCCACCATCGAATTCCCTTAAAGCTTTCGATGGCCACACGTTCCTACCCAAAGGATACCTTGCTAGCTTTCCCATCACTCTGAGTGGGAAAATGGTAAACGTGGACGTTGAAGTCGTAGAGCGTCATCTCGACTATAATCTATTGCTCGGTCGCAGTTGGTCTTATGCTATGACTGCCATCGTGTCTTTGGTCTTCCGACTCATCCTATTTCCATTAGATGGGAGAATAGTCACGGTCGATCAGCTATCCTTCTGCACCCCTGATTATTCCACTTTACCAAGCAGCTCGGTACCCCTAATAGGAGGTGCCCCTGAATCTTACGTCAGTATCAGTACCGGTCTTCTGAAGGCATCTTCCCTACTGGGTTGTTTTCCTCTACCGCCGCCGCAGATCCCAAACACGGTTGCAATGATATCCACCTCTGCGGATGGCTCTATCGACCCATGGATCATCCCGGCACCTTCAGATATTGATTCCTATGGAGATTAGATGCCGCTTTCGCCAGTTGAGTTGGCTTACCAAGCCATCCAAACCGCATCTGAACCCTCCACTGATATGGTTTTGACCACAGGTACGACCCTCTCTCCCATAACAATTCTCTCTAAGGATCTCCTCAATGAAGTCTGGCCTATAGACGAAGCTATTCGAGAGATCATGTCATTAGAAGAACGACCTTGGGGAGAGTTCCACCATCGCGCTTCGACGATTGATTTGGAGGCGATAAAAACTGAAATCCCGTCTTTTGACCAACCTGAGATAGTTCCCTCCTCTTATACGACTGTCCACACTATCGATTCAGAAGGGAACATGGGTAATCTTTCCAAGACACTGCTCATTGATATCTCGGTCAAAACGGGTATCGTGGAAAATATTCAGATTGGAGCCGATTGCAATCCTGAGGAAATTGCGTCCTTCACATCTCTTTTTAAAGAATTCCGCGATGTCTTTGCTTGGTCTTATGACGAAATGCCCGGCATAGATCCTTCTATTGTCGAGCACGAAATCAAGACTTATGACAATGCTAAACCTATCCGGCAACGACTCAGACCTGTCCACCCACGCAAAGCAGCCGCCATCAAGGTCGAAGTAGAAAAAATTTTAAACGCTAGCTTCATTTACCCCGTTCCCTTAACTGAATGGGTTTCCAATCCGGTTCCCGTTGATAAAAAACAAGGCACTATTCGAGTTTGAGTCGATTATCACGATCTGAATTCCGCTTGTCCAAAAGACAACTATCCTACATTGTTCATTGATCAAATTCTTGACGATTGTGCCGGATGCGAATCTTTTTCCTTCATGGATGGATTCTCGGGATACAACCAGATTGCCATAAAAAAAGACGACCAGCATAAAACTGCTTTCATCTGTCCTTGGGGCATCTTTGCATATAAAAAGCTCCCATTCAGCCTGAAGAATGCTGGAGCAACTTTTCAATGGGCTATGGACTATGCCTTTCATGACATTCGACATATTGTACAAGCGTACTTGGATGACCTCCCGGCTCATTCCAAGAAGCGACGAGACCACCTGGCTCATTTAAGAGAAATTTTTGCTAGGTGAAGGTTCTACAATATACGTTTGAATCCTCATAAATGCGTATTTATGGTTGAGTCCGGACGATTGTTAGAGTTCATTTTTTCCAAGCACGGGATTAGGGTTGATCCCGATAAGGTAAAAGCAATTATTGAATTGTCGGCACCACAATCCATCCTTCAACTCCAAAGCTTGCAGGGGAAGGCAAACTTTTTGCGTCGTTTCATCGTTAACTATGCTGAGATGACGAAAGGATTCATGCGATTATTGAAGAAAGGAACACTATACTTGTGGGATGACCAAGCTCAACGGTCATTTGATGCTTTAAAACATGCACTTGTTTCAGCCCCACTCCTTAGTGCCCCCGATTATTCGCACGAATTTCTCCTTTATCTGGCAGCATCACCATCCTCACTTGGAATGGTTTTGGTTCAAGTACACGATGACGACAGCGAACATGTGATTTACTATTTATCTAAAGGTCTCATTGGACTTGAATTACGTTATTCACATGTGGAGAAACTCTCTCTGGCGGTAGTTTTCGCCGTCACCCGGCTCCGACATTATATATTGCTGCGACAGACTACGGTGATTGCTTTGGAGAATCCCATGCGACATATTTTGTCTAGACAAATTATTGGAGGGAAATATTCCAAATGGATCGTCATCCTCCAACCATTTGATTTAGTGTTCACGGCTGCCAAAGCAAAGAAATCCCTTGTCTTCGCCGAATTACTATCGGACCTTCCTAGAATCGACCTGGCAGAAGTAGCTCATGATCCATTCCTTGATGAATCTGTCTACTTGGTCGACTCTTCGGACCCCTGGTATGGAGACATCTTAGTCTACCTACAAACTCAACGCTTCTGCCCAGCTCTCACGTCTGATGACCGTCGTCGTATCCGCCACCAAGCAAAGCACTACGTCGTGCTAAACAATACACTATATCGTCGTGGTGTTGATACTATTCTCCGACGTTGTCTCACTATCGATGAGGCAGGACGCGTTTGAATGACTGCCATGCAGGGGCATGTGGTGGTCATCTTTCGGGCATAGCTACTGCCCAAAAAATATTGTGCGCTGGTTACTGGTGGCCCACTTTGTTTAAAGATTGCATTGCAGCAGTCCAGAAATGCCATCCATGTAAAATTTTCACAAAGAAAATGCGCGCACATCCTGCCCCCCTTCACCTGGTTATCTCCGTCGGTCCTTTCGCTAAATGGGGAATTGACTTTGTCACCTGCAATCCCGCTTCGGAAAACGGACACAACTACATCGTGGTTGCGGTCGATTATTTTACGAAATGGGCTGAAGCCCTTCCCACTTTTAAGGCCGATGGAGAAATCGCCGCTCTCTTCCTGTTTAATCAAGTTATCTGTCAGTTCGGCGTACCCCTATTGATTGTCACAGATCATGGATCTCACTTTCAAAATCATATGATGACCGAATTAACATCCATGCTAGGTTTCCGACAAGATCAATCTTCGTCTTATTATCCTCAAGCTAATGGTCAAGTAGAAGTCGTAAATGGTGTTCTCAAAACCATGATTCGTCGATTGGTCGGAAACCATAAAACCACATGGCATTGAAAGTTATATTCTGCAATATGGGCATACCGAACGTCAGTTAAAACTGCCACAGGCTTCACACCTTTCCAACTTGCTTTCGGCCTGGAGGCAGTACTTCCAATCGAGTGCGAAATCCCATCGCTTAAACTGGTCGTTGAAGTCTTGCCTGGCACCACCGCCACAGAAGAGCGCTTGCTCTCGCTCGATCATTTAGACGAAACTCGTTGAGATGCTACATTAGCACTCGAAGCTCACCAGCGCCGAGTTAAAGCTCAATACGACAAATCTGTCAAGCCTCGTTCTTTCCAAGAGGGCGATCTTGTTCTACTTTATGATAAAAAAACATGACCTCTTGGGGGCAGGAACACTCCAACCATTATGGCTCGTTCCTTACATCGTTACTAAAGCCCTCTCAAAAGGAGCTTACGAACTACAGGACTGTAATGGAATTCCACTCGAGGAGCCTTGCAACGGGCTCTATCTGAAGAAGTAATTTTCCTAGTTTCACTAGGCATATGCTTTGTAATTTTATGTATATAAGTTTTGCCTATTTTTATTTTGATGCTTCTGGATTATTCGTTTGGTTTAAAGTGTTTTTCTCATGTAATCTTTTTCTTTCGCACAGATGTCATCACATTCGTTATCATACGTCGGGTATGCAGACGGTGCTAGTCGTCACACTAGGCACATTGCTTCAGCTGCTTGGGTTCTCTATACTCCTGAGTCGAACCTTCTTGGTTCCGGGGGAATCTTCCTGGGTAATGCCACCAATAATGTGGCCGAGTACATGTCAGTGATCCAACTCCTCACGGAAGCGGCATCTCGTGGCATCTCCGATTTAGTGGTCAGGTTAGATTCCCAACTCATCATTATGCAGTTAAACAATCATTACCATGTCCGCCACCCTGTGTTGTTACGTTATTTTTTACGAGTGCGACTTTTAGAACGTCAATTTCAAACAATCACATTTGAGCATGTTCCTAGGGAATTTAATGCATTAGCTGATTCTTTGGCAAATTATGTGTTAGATTGGCATTTGTCACATTTATTGTAAAAGATTTACTCATGAGTACATATATTTTTATCACATCAAAAAATGCATAAAAATTTAAAAACACAAAATCACCAAATATATATATATATATATATATATATATATATATAGATATATATATATATATATATATATAGATAGATATATGTCGTGTCCAGTACACAGTAAACATCAAAAAGAAAAAATCTCCCAAAACTTGGGGTGTTTTACAAAATTTGGCTAACTAAGCCATGCTCTGACACTAATACATCTACTCCAGCAGCTAAGCCTGATGCTCATGATAGCTTACAACTGCTCTAGCTATCCTCCTCAGAGGAACCAGGTATCTCTCCGGCACACCCACAGTATGCCGCTGCAGACGAACTGGAACCTCCCGCATAGGAAGCGGTGGTATACCCATACTCAGACCCTCCAGGTTCCTAGAGAGTTCATGTAAAATCTGGGTATCATCATCGTCGCCGGCTTCCGCCTCCTCTACAGGTGCGCCAGCCCCGGGTAGTTGCAGTCCTCGCCATGCATGGCGAGGGGCCCTAGCTGGACGGACAGGTGCCACATCTGTGTTAAGCAAGCAAAAGTTTCATGTCAAAACTTATTTTTCACCCCTTTTCAACAAAAAATTTTTTTACATAAACATTCAAAAGCTAAAAACAAAAAATTTCTTTGAAAACCACTGATCAATTTTTCTTACCATCGGGCCCCCACTAGGTGCCAGGGGGCAAGGCTAGCTCGGGATCGCCTGTGAAGTTCATCCCTGCATAGGGATAATCCTCAATCATGATGATCTGAGAATCCAGCCAATCAAAAAATCCCTCATCAAAACAGTGACGGACGGGACCCTCTCCAGTCCGTGGAAGCAAAGTGGCCCACCGAGCCTGCCGCGGCTCGCGTGGACCCAATGGCGCTGTAGGGATCCTGGGCCTCATCAGTGGTATCCGCTCCAGTATGAAAGAAACAATCAGTGTACCGTACCCAAACTCTCTTTGAGTGCGGGTCTTGCATGCAGTAAGCTCTACTCGGACCCGACGGGCCACATTGTCACACCAGTCGAAAACCTGAGGCTGCATACAATCCAAGGCTAAACGCATCTGAGCCTTGGTCGCCACATGCTGACTCTTGGCACCTGCCAAGTGAACAATCATCCATAGAATAGACCGCAAGGGTCTCAAAGTCACCTGTGTAATAGGTATCCGGTTAATCACAGCCTGGGTGCCACATATGCAGTGCACATGGATCAAATCAGTAGTGGAACGAGGGTCAGCTCTGGACCCCATCAAATTGGGCCTCGCCCCACGACATGACAAGCAGATCAAAAATTAAACATCATCTTTTTTTATGGCGAGCTCGTTGCCACCAATCCGAAAGACATGATGCTGCTCGTCCCACTGCTGGATCAGCCACCTCAGGAGGTCCTCTTGACCCCTCATCAGCTCTAAACGGGCATATTTAAGCAATCCGCACCTCCGAAGAGCCATTAAACTTGCCGCATCCGTCACCATCTCTCGTTCTTCCCGCTCATGCTCTCTCTCTCGCCAGATACTCATGATTAACAGCTGAACACCTGCAAATGAAACATTTCCAACCGATTAAAATTTGCCTAGACCACTTCAAAAATGGAAAAATTGAATTTTTAGAAAGCATGCTGCGCCTAACGTGGGAGATAATACAAAACAGAGCGTTCTAACGCATACTTCCCTCATGGGTTATGCGTTTAATGCGGCTGTTGTCCTCCTGACCCGCGTTAGGCGCAAATATTTTTCTAGGGCCTCAAAATTTCCTAATTTTGAACCAGCAAAAACTAAAAAATTGGCAATTAAATGATAACAGGAGGTTCTAGCTCTTACCTGGATCTCGCGGAATAGAAAACTGTTGCCCAGATTGACCACAATCGTCAGCTGAAATTTTCACCCCTTTTGCACTCCAGAGCTTCTTCACAGCACTCAAAACAGTGAAAATGAATGTCTTCTGACCTTCTTATAGCAAATTCTGGGGCATGACTCTCTTTCGTCAGTCAGCAAAGTCGTGATTCCTCGCTGTACACATGTCGCAACTCTCTAGATTTGGTACTGATGATTCTAATAAGGGATCAAGATTTATGAGCAGACATACTCATGTTTTATCGAGCATTCTTTTTATGGTATTTTTCTTGCTCGTTAATCCGAAAAACCTCGAGTTCTCTTCTTCGGGCTCATTAAAACTTATACGAAGTTGGCATCGGGCGTTCTTTTTCTTGGCATTTTCTTTCTCGTTAATCCGAAAAACCTAGAGTTTTCTTCTTCAGACTCGTTAAAACTATGGAGAAGTACTGAGCATTCTTTTTAGGAATCTTTTTCTCGCTCATAAAATCGAAAAAATCCCGAGTCACCTTTGTCAGACTCGTTAAACTATTGAGACAAAGAACAAGGAGCCATTCTTTTCCTCTTTTTCAAAGCTCCTTAAACAAAAAAAGTATATCGAGTTTTCTCCACGTGACTCGTTAAAATTTCACGGAGGGACCGATTTTTCTTTGTTGGACTCGTTAAAATTTCACAAAGAATATTGAGTTTACTTCGTCTCCTCGTACTCATAAAAAAATGAGGTAGACGTCCATTGAACATAGATTTCTCACTTTTCCGGATTCAATGGACTAACTAACGGAAAATGAACTGTTTCGGGCTTACTATTACCCCTTTGCCGTGCCCGGTTATCAAGACATGACAAAGGTACCCCAATGGAGCCATCTTTTATGACATTTTTCAGACTCTCTAAACATGAAAAATTCACCGAGTTTTCTCGTCTGGACTCGTTAAACCTAATCAGACAGGACATGGAGTTGTCTTTTATGACATTTTTCAGACTCTCTAAACATGAAAAATTCACCGAGTTTTCTCATCTGGACTCGTTAAACCTAATCAGATGGGGCACAGAGTTGTCTTTCCTGACATTTTTCAGACTCTCTAAACATGAAAAATTCACCGATTTTACTCGTCTGGACTCGTTAAACTTAATCAGACGGGGAAAAATTTGGACAAAATGGATACTACCTCTGTTACATTTTCAAAATGGTCGATTTGGCAGCAAAATTCTTGAACATGGCACTTCCCAGAAAACTCTTTCGCAGTTAGCCGAACCCTAACATCTATGAGTATTAGCCTTCATTTCCCAGTGTCCCTGCACCGGTAAAATCCTAACACACTCTTTGGTGTTCAACACGCTTTAGCTGCCTAGTACCCTGCTAGAGTGCCTTCTATTGTTCAAGAAGATCTCGCTATCTGCTGCTCCTGTTATCAACCAAACCGTTCATTATGCTAGAAATTATTTGTCGTCTGACGTTCCCATTTACTCTTCTTTATCTCAAATCATAAAAAAAATAAATTGGTTTCCGTTTCGTGTTGACTGATGTAGGACGCCTCAGTGCCTACCTTTCAACAGATCACTTCCTATCGACTTCAACACCTTATCTAGCAAGTTGATCCAGAAACCCATCAGTACCCAGATACTTGCAGACATCAGTGGCAGGTGGTCTTGTGTTTGATCAAGGGTCTTCATTATTGGCTCTTGGTCGAATGATTCTACGAGTTTTCGACTTCAACTCCTTTTATTCACACTCGCTAGATTGTACTGGGCATCTTAGGGACCATCATCATTATCGGTGGCCACCTTCGCGTCTGTTAACAATTTTCATTATTGACTGGTAATCAGACGATTTCTCACATGTTCGACGACAACTCCCTCATTTACATGTTGATAAATATGCAGTTTAAGTGAATCGGCAGTCAAGACCTTGGGGCAAAAGGCTACACCATTAAAGTTGTGTTCCCTTCCCCAAGCTGCGATATTGTTTATGGAGACAGCTTCTTCAGCCTGATCCTGTTATGATAGACACTTCCACATTGTGCCTATTGGTGGACAGATTATTCATATCTCTATTCTAGAGAAATCATGTTGTTCAAAGCTACTGAGCATGGGACATGCCCGACTCTAGGCAAATACTATATTTTCTGACATATGTTGTTGTTTCAGGTTTTCCTCAGTCTTTCAATCTCTCTATCTCTAAAAATTATAAAGTATTTCGGCCATTGTCTTCGTCTCTGACCTCACACTTTAGGGGGCATCTGTTACAGGTCAAAATACCTCCTCATCAGCTCAGAGGGGAAGACAAATATGGAAGAAGTACAAAGACCTAAATTAAACCCATTTCTGCCAGGGTAACGCACATATAGAACATAACAAGAGCGTTATAACGCAGGCAAGCAATACATTGGCCGCGTTAGTGGCTAGGGCAACACTCTGTTTACACTGGAGGGACGCGTTACCTGTGTTTTAAGTTTGAATTGGGAAAAGAGCACGGAGAAAGATTTGAATCTCCGACTTTCCCTCACAAAGGAGTCAGTACACAAAGGAAACTGCAGAAGCACCAGTTCATTATTGGTCATTGCCATAGAAGACTGAACTCCAAGAGAGGAAAAAGCATGGAGATCAAGGAAACATCTAAGCCTTTTCCATGCCAAACTAGTGGAAAGAGAAGGGCAACAATGGCCTTCTCCCTCTCCTATAAAAAGGAGCTGAAGGCTCTTAATTGAAGGTCGAAGGATTGCTCAAAAGTTCTTGTATACTTGTGGAATAGAGAATAGTGTGACATTGTGAAGGCCAAGAGTCAAAGAGGCTCCTAGAGAGCTTGTTGGCTTGGACTTCTTCACTTGATAGAGAAGAGAGATTGGGAGACCGAGGAGGGCTTGGTACAACCGATGGTTGTAATCCTCCTTCTTTCAAAATCAATAGAACTATGTTCGTTTTGTCCATTCGATGCTTAATGTTATATTGTTGTTTCAATATTTACTTAGTATGATATGAATGGCTCAGTTGTGTATAATCTAGATGTTTATTATTGATTTAATTGATAGAATACTTGTTATATTAGAAATTACGCAGGTGCTTTGACTGATTGCAGGACTCAGATTTGGAACCGGTGAAGAAGGACTCTTGCTTTGCTACGTAGCGCTCTCCAAAGGATTCTAAAGCTGTCAAAGAGGTAATTATCTATTGTATTCCTTCAAGTTATTTCAAGCTAATATGAACATGTTCATGCCATCTTTGTGAACAGCATAGCTAATCTTACTGTCTGCCTCGGGCACCGGAAAGCCCTGAGAGGGATATACGAAAACCAACCACCCAAGCAGTTTACCCTATAGCAGTGGCCTGCTTTCTGAAATAAATGCACTGGGTAGAAATCTCTTCAGGAGGAACACGGCAAAGAAGTAAAATCACATGGACATTCTGTCCTTTCCTGAAAGAGAATGGTGCTGAAAAGAAAGCTTTAGAGTATTGTTTTCTGCGAATGTTACCCTCTGCCTTCTAAACCCTAAATTACGATTTAAGATCTTCGATGTTGAACGTTGAATTCCCAAATCATTCACTGATATTTCTCTGCCGCTCCATTAATGCCTCCATCTGTGAAATCTGCACCTTTGAATGACTCTGGAGGGTTTGACAGATTTTAACCCTGCTTCTTTTAATGGAATTCTTGTCAGCATACCTTCCCAGGCCTTTCTCCATAATTCCAGCCTCTGAAAAATGGTCATTTGATGTGTTCTTTGTTACTGTAATAAAGGTTTTAAATCATGGCAGTTTTCCGCCGCTGTAACCCTGCAAAACCCGCAAACTTGTTAGGAAAACCATGCATGGGGATGATGGATATGGCGGGGTCAATGAAAATGGTGATGTAGACAATGGAAAAATGGTGGAACAATGTAAGGTGGCGGAAAAAATGTAGTGAAATGATGGAGAATGGACTGATAAAAGGTTTTAACATGAAACATTAAAATTTAACTTATGATTGGGATATATAACGGGCGGAGGAAAAATATGCGACACACACGTGGAGTGGGTGACATGGAGGTACGGAGTCAACTGGCAGAGAGGTAAGTGATTTGCACCGTCAGATCTCAGGAGGAGATCAATGGCTGAAAATGCGTCAGAGGATGATGAACGGTCAGCCAGGGGTATGATTTCCCCGTGTTAACTTGCGCGTAGCTTCGAGGAGCGATCACCGTTGGATGGGCAGCTCTAGATCAGACGGCTCACGTGCATATCGCGCCACGTTCGCTGCCGAACTATAACGTGCGATGAGCAGAAGGTTTTGAGCTTTACGTGGGGACACGCAGCGAACAATGTATGGAATCACTTGGAAAAATAAAATACCACCTACTGCCCAAAGGCAGTGTGATAGAAACCGGGCTGGTTTTGCGTAGTGCACGGCGCGGGGACCACCAAACAGGAGTACTGTGAGCTGTTGATCTGCGGTTTAAACAGACGGTGGAAAGTCGATTTGGGTGATGAAAGGAGTGGGCCACGGGCATGATGATGACTTTCGAATACCGTCAGATCTGCACAGATTGATGGTTATAAACGTGCCCGATATATATACGTGATAAGCGCCTTCATGACTAGCACTCGGTTTAGACTTCCGGTCGTGTGGAGAAAAAGGTGTAGGGGCTAGGGCCGAAAGGTACTAGGCCTTAAATATAATGTGATGTGGGATTTCGGTCCATTTATGAAGTATTGAAGCTGGGAGAAGGTAACGATGAGCATAAAACAGATTTATCAGGGCAAAAAGAGTGGGTTTGAAAGGTTTAAGCGATGTTGCTTATCGAAATTTCAATAGAATACTGACATGATCAACACCTTGAACGATGTGATTGACAAAATTGGGAGATTGAATCTTGATTCAATTCCAACTCAATCAAATGAGCAGCCTGGGCCATCTCAGAAAGGTCCCCCAAAATGATTGACAAAGACACTAGAAAACATTTGTCCTGATGAGGTTGGAAAGATAGGAACAAGAAGTTCCACTAGAAAAAATAGAGGTGACATAGATAATTCTGATTCACCTATTGATATGGATATTTCTTATAACTGTGAATTGAATTTATCTATAGATATTGAACCAACATGCTTCAAAGAAGCCACTTCTCATGTTGAATGGAATGAAGCGATGAAAAAGGAGTATGATGCTTTGATAAATAATGCCACTTGGAAGCTGGTTGATCCTCCATTGGGAACCAAACCAATTGGCTGCAAGTGGTTCTACAAGAACAAGTACAAAGTAGATGGCTCACTTGACAAAAAAAAAGCCAGGCTTGTGGAAAAAAATTTTTCAAAGAAAGAAGGTGCCAATTATGAGGAAAATTTCCCCCCCACGGAAAAATGGCCCACCATCCAGACACTCTTTACCTTAACAGCTCAGAAGGGATGGAAATCCCATCAGATGGATGTAAAAACTACCTTTTTGAATGGAGATCTAAAGGAGAAGGTTTTTATGTCCCATCCAAAAGGATTTTTTGTGAAGGGCCAAGAACAAAAAGTATGCAAGCTTAGAAAATCCTTGTATGACCTCAAGCAAGCATTGCGAGCCTGATATGAGAAATTAACTGAGCATCTTATGAAACTTAACTTCAAACATTTTGATCTTGATGATGCAACTTTGTTTGTTAATAAAGTTGGGAAAATAGTTGTATATATTGTGCTGTATGTAGATGATCTTTTGATGACAGGTAACAATGAGAGTTATATTGCATCCATAAAGAAATAATTGAAGAAATGTTTTGAAATCACTGATTTGGGCTATATTCACTACTATATGGGCTTTGAAGTAACTCAACATCCTAAATTTATATTCCTTTCTCAAAAGAAGTACATTGGAGATCTTTTGAACAAGTTTGGCATGGATGAATGCAATCCTTTGACCACTCCAATGGAACAAAAATTAAGCTCACATCCATTGAAGGGAAGGAATTCGAGGATGCAATGAAGTATAGACATCTTGTAGGAAGTCTTATCTACCTGACTACTACCAGACCAAACATCTCATTTTCTATTGGAATCCTCTCCAAGTTTATGCAAAAACCTTGTGAAGGACATTGGTCTGCTACAAAAAGAGTTCTAAAGTACTTGAAGGAGACTCAAGACTTTGGACTCAAATATACACAAGTGGGTGACTTCATCTTGATCGGATACTCTGATTCAGACTTTGATGGGGAGAAAGAAACTTGGGTATCTACTTCAGGTTATACCATGAGTCTTGGATTAGGAGCTATCTCATGGAGATCATGAAAATAATAAGTTCCAACATATTCCACAACTTATGCAAAATATGTGGAAACAACTGAAGCAAAAAAGGAAATTGTGTGGCTCAGGAAAATCCTAGAAGATTTGCAGATGAAACAAATGCATTAAACTCCACTCATGATCGAAAACACTTCTGCAATAAAGTTGGCCAAGAACCCAAAGTTCCATGATTGAACAAAGCACATCAATACAAAATACCATATGATTCGACATCATGTTGAGGCCAAAACTATCCATCTACGTTATTTTTCCACAAATGAGTAGACTGCAGACATCTTCGCCAAAGCGCTTGGAAGAGAAAAATTTGAAAAATTCAAAATGATGCTTGGACTCACCAACATCCATTCAGATTAAGGGGGGGGAAAGTTGACACCTAATCCTAAGGGATTGGGTGAGATTGTATAATATTTTAATTAGGAAATAAGGAAGGCTAAGAGACATTGGGAAATGAATCCCAACAGTCTCATCTACATGTATAAATTCATGCACACCCTCCATCAAATTCATATTCCAATTTGTGAAGTTACCTCCTGGCCTAACATATGTACATTCTCAACCTATAACATTTTCATCCCAAATTCCTATTAATCAATCCATACCTTTACAAGCTCAAATAAATGTAATCTAACCCTTATAGGTTGCTATTATGACTCAATATATTCCAATGGTATCTGGTATCTCCCAGATCCCACTTACTTAGTCTTTACAAGGTAGCTTACAATCTCAATAACTTGGACAAGGTATCCCTCAAATTCCTGTAGGAAAAATTGCATATGGTATGACACAACCCCCAACGAACTCACGTTATGTGGGTATGATGCAAAATTCCACAATGCAATAATATCAACCTTTTCAAGGTATCACTCATACACCTTACTTAGGTCAGCAAATCCAAAACAAACCGTTCTGGCATTTGCAAGGTTGTCTTGGAGTCGAACAACAAGTACATGCATATAATGGTTATCAGAATCCTCCTTATTATGGTACCCAAGTTCCTATTTATCCAAACCCTCCTCATTATGGAATTCAAGTACTTGTTTCTCAGGCTATCCCATCTTATCCAGGTTACCCTTCTCCAAATTTTAACAAGAAGTTTCCATTTGTGGAAACTCTTGAACTACCAGATTTGACTCAGCTCATGAATGAACCCATTTCTAATTCTTCTTGGTGGTTGATAATTCCTACCAAATTTCCCTCTGACATTCCAAAATTCAATGGGAATCCCAGAGAAGACCCTTCCATGCATGTAATGACTTATCATCTATGGTATTCCTCGAACTCCCTTAATTATGATTCAATTTTATTATGTCTTTTCTAACATACGCTTACATGTATCTAGTTGGTATATTGAATTACCTAGAGCTTCATTCATCATTTCAGTTGCTTAGCCACTACCTTCCTTACACATTTCTAGTTACCCATAAGATATGAGGTTGAAACAAAATTTTTGACCAACTTCAAACAATCATATTCCACTAACATCTCATATCACATTCATGAGTGGTAGTGTCTTCACCGACTGGTTAAGACATACGTTCCTGATCAATTGTTACAAAAATGGTTCACTAAATCTCTTTTAGAACCTATAACAAAGAATGTGGCTAAATTTTAAGTCGTGATCGAAGAGAAAGTTATTGCTCATGTACAATATTCGGATCTCATTTATACCAATCAGGCACACTTTACGACAAAATACCAAATTCTCCAAGACCTGCGAAAACTATTCCTCAAGTTCCTGGTAAATAATCTCACGTTTCTGATGGCGTGATTGGTTCTGCCAGTTCTTAGTCAGTGAGTAAACTATATGGTGCTTCTCTCAGCACATCTGCTCAAAACCCTTCATCCAATATTCCCATGGCTTCTATTTCTAAGATAAATGTCATTCATTATGATAACCGTAAATATCAACAGAAACGAGGAAATAAGAAGAAAGGTAAAGGAAAAAAGAAGAAATATTCTTCATTGCAGGATAAAAAAACAAGTTAGTCCATTGATGAGAAACTAAAGCCTCGTTATCCATGTTTGATTGGTAACGATGAGCAATTTACTCGTGAAAATCCTCATCGCACTGAAGTGAACGAGTTCTTGAAATCTTCCACTTCACCTGCTATGTTGACTGACCTATTTCCTAATTAGGAGACTCACATGGTTTCTTAGGACCCTACTTCCTATAACATAGTTTTGATGCTTTCATCCACAAAGCCTAAATTTGATATTATGGTGGCTACCCAAAATAAGGACTATAGTAATGCAAATCTCTCGAACGGTAAGGCTACTGATCAACCTGTCAGTTCGACACCATCCTCATCAAATACCACTCTGTCTTCTATTCCTATAGAATTTACCATTAAGTCTCCAAAGTGCGTTATTCATAAATTTACTTTCAACCCTCGTGTGAGAGATGCTTAAATTACAAAGTAGTTAAAGACTTGACTCAATCTGCATCAACTGTGTCGACTCTTGTGGTGTTGCAAAACTGTCCTACCCAGAAGAAGCCTTTTCTCTCTGCTATTAGTTATGTCGATCCTTCAGATTCCATCTATTAGGGTCCCGTGATTTGGCTTATTGGCAAGCCAAATGACAGTGTAACATCAAACCAGTCTTTGGAGCCTAAGGACCTAGCCTTCCTGGACTCAGAGAGGGCTCTCTCAGTTTGTGTAAGGGATATCTGTGTGTTTGCTTATTTTGTTCTGATTTTAGGCTAGTTATGAAGTAGGTTTTTGGTTTTGGTTTTTAGGTTGTAAGGGATGAAACTAATCAAAGATATAAGATAGGTAAAAAGATGTCCAATCAACTAGGCTATGGGGTCAAAAAGGTCAAGAAAGCTTTCAGATGGCAATACAAGGTTGTTGAAGGGCCGATTTGATTCGAGGTAAAATGGATCTTTGGGTAGAATGGAGTGAAATGGACATTAATTTTGTGAATAACAAAGGATTTCAAGCATAAATAGTTTAATAGCTGACATAAACATGGTAGGGAAAACCATTAATCATGAGAAATGTAACTATAAGCTATTCAATGCATAGAAATAAACATTCAAGCCATGCATAGAGATATATTACTCTCTAACTTTAGGAAATGGCTATCAGACCTTGGGGAAATACATTTAAGACAGACAAACAACTCAAATCACTATGTCGGAATGCCTAAACATAGTACTTCAAGCTATTGGGCACTTTGAAGACAAGATTGCATAGTTTTAGGCAAAGGGCAAGATCAGTACAAAACCTCCTTGATTCAACAAATGACAATATAATCAACCAAAGAGAAGTTTCACAGGTAGAGCTATGGCTAGCCATATGTAAGCAGGGCATACTGTAAATCATACTTAGCATGCATAAAACCACAAATAAAACAAGAAAACAATATTCTTTAGTTATTAAAGAGCAATCAAGGATTCTTTAACATGACCAAGAATGAAGAAAACATGGAGGCTATAAAGAAATAGGAAATTTGAGGTGCCTCCAAGGGCATGTCTCAAATCTATTCTCTACTGTCTTATAGCAAGAAAGAACATGGATTTATGAATGAAAACTAGGAAACAAAACAGAGAGAGAGACACTATACCATTCTACCAAGTCATGGAATCCAACAACAATCCTCTTTCATCATCCAAGAACATCCAAGAAACTATCCAAGAACATGAGACAAGTATTTCTTCCAAAGATTATATGACCATATATTTCTTCTATTCATCAAGTTCAGCCTTGTTTAGAAAGCCTTTGGAATATATAGGCCAAAGTGAGGAAAATCTCTTAGTTCAACTTGCAATCTCGTTGGCCTATCCAAAATATCTGATTTTGTCCTTGAGGCTTTGCAAAAGCCCAAGGCACAAAATATCTAATAAAATTCTAAAAAAGGGAAATATATTTACTTTTCATAACTTATCATGTACAAAAATAGCTAAACGCACATGAATAAAAGTCACTTTTGAAAGGTTCAATTTTTACAAAAATACTCAAAAAATACATTAGCAAAAGGTCCCCTGACTTGTCGGCAACTTTTGGAGGCCTTCCTGATGTCAAAACGAGGCCCATGATGGCTCGTTGGAAATATCTAAGTGTCTAATTTCTAAAAAAATTTAGTTTTCTCCCAACTGACCACTATAAGTCCTCCAAAAATAGACCTGTGTGTAAAAAACCAAAAAATAGGCCTTGCTGATAAACGGGGCAGAGTGTAGAAAAAGCGAGTGTTTTTCACCAATTTGGGGGAGAAAATGATCTTCAATTGTTCTAAAAATCATTGAGTATGTTCCCCTGAAATTATGGCATCCAATGATACCATTTTCATCCTTTGAGGATGCCCCAAAATGAAATGGCGATGCCCACGAGTTTTGGCCAAAAACCAAAAAATGACAAAACACCAAAATTTGTCGAATTTCGCCCAAACTTGGCGAGCATGCCCCTCAAGGGTTTTCAGAAACATGTTGTGAATATGAGGCCAAAATGTGGAGCCTTGAGGTGTCTTTCCTCAATTTTGGTGCCAGGCGCTTCCCTTTAGCCTCCTTGAGTTTTTCTTGAGCAACCTTCAATTTCCGTCGGGAAAACTGATTTAGCTTTTTATAATGCCCGGTCATCCTCCGTTGAAGGTCCAAGTACCTATTTTCCTTCTCCAATTTCTTCTCCAAGTGATCATTAACTCTCTCAAGCCATGCTTCCCAATTTTTCTCTATCTCTTGCTCGAAAAATGTAGTGAGAGGGGTAGATTGGAGAAGGGCATCTTCTTCTTCCTTTTGCTTCTCAAGGGCCTTTTTGAGCCCCATGGTTCTTGGCCTCTTTTGCCTGGGCTGATCATTGCCTTCGCTCTCATCAAACTCACCCATGAGTTCTTCTAGTCTCACTTGTGCTTTGGAGGCCTCCTTTTTTTATTTGATGGCTCGTGTCTCATATACAGCCATATGGACACTCATCTGCTTGTTTTGAACTTGCAAAAAGTGATTGAAGTTCCTAGCCATATCTAGATCAGTCCTCAAAGAATAAATTTGGTTTTCTCTATTGATCAAGAGATTTTCTAGGATTCGGGCTTCATTATCACTATAATCACTTTGGATTTTGATGATTTTGAATTCCCTTTCCTGTTCATGACTTCCTTCTTCCTTGTCCTTCCCTTTGCTTTGGGTGGCTCTTTTAGTCTTCCTCCTCTTGGGCGATTCGACAATGGGCTTCTTAGGCAATTTTCCCTTGCTTCGGAGGGCCCTAGTCACATTTGGAGTTACAACTCTAGGCACCCTTTTATGTCCAAGGCTTGACCAATTTCGGAGAAGAGAGCATGGCCCCTTGCCTAGGAGAGGTAGCTAGCACATGCTCCATGGGCTCTTTACCCTTGTCACTTTGCTCCTCATTTTTGCCATTGTCTTGGATTTCTTCATGGATGCCTTGGCTATATTTTTGCATTTCCTTTTGAGGGTTGTCCTCTTCACTGTGTTGCACTTGTTTATCATCCTACCCTTCTTCTTCATGAGGCTTCTATTCCTCATCCTGTAGTTGTCTTTGTTCATCATCATGAGGTTGTTGTTCATCATGCTGTGGCTTCCTCTGTTCATCATTTTCATGAGACTGCTCACCTTTTTCATGAGGCTGCACATCTCCATGCTACTGCCCTTCATCATTTTCAGGAGTCTGTTGTTCTGCCTCACTATGATGTTGCTCATCATCATGCTGCTCATCATCATGCCCTTCTTCATCATGTTGCTGCTCATCATCACTTTCCTCTTGTTTCTCATGCTCTTCTTCCTCATCATGCTCTTTTGTTTGTTCTATGGTAAATTTGAGCTTCTTGGGAATAGGTTTTCTAGAAGAAGGTGAAGGATGGTGAGTAGAAGGTGAAGGAGATGTATGAACTGGAGGGACAGTGGAGAAATATAGATGGGTGATGAAAGTATCCCAAGAGACCTCCCTCTTCTCAAGCTAATGAAGAATGATGACTTTGATGAGGGAGTGATGGAAGAGGTAGGCTGTTTGCTGTGAAGGAGGCTTTTTTTGAACAGTGGCGGCCATTTTCTCAATGCTTCTATGTAGGAATAAAGGGAGATTTATAAATTTGGCCCTCGTGAAATGCATGAGCAATCGAATATGATAGGAATAGACTCAGGAGAATCTTCCCTCACAAGTGAAGTATTTCATGATGATCTTCATGAGGGGGGCGTAACTAGTCAATAGATATGAGAAGGGGAAAATGGATGGACATGAATCTCTGTGCTCAGGCTTCAGAAAGGGATTGTATTCTTCTGAGTCCAAGTGGCTTTGCTTAAACCACTTCTCCCCGACATAAGGGATTTTAGTGGCCTTGGAGATGGAACTTGGAGAGAATTTGAAATCTAGGCCTGCCAGCTGGAAATGATTCTCTTGAAACCTCAAAGCGCAAAGGTGTGTTAAAGGGGAAAAGCTCTTCACCTCTTGCACTCTTTGACAAAAATCTAGACACCCAACCTCATGGAATTGAACAAGACTTATGGGTGGGAATTCACTTCTTCAGTGGAAACATACTCAAATCTCTTGTGCAGGCCACTCCTACTGTCTTGCCTGGGAGGCATCTTGTTTTGAATGCTCTCTGCAACACCAAGCTGTCTCAAATGGCCTTTGGAAAGTTTTTCTCAAGCACACACCTCTGTCCCGCCTATCAGTCACTGTTTGAACAAGACAACTGCTTCAAATGCTTTGTGAAATATTCTCCCAACACCAACCTTCTGCTCCTTACAAATCATTGTTTTGTCTCTTTTTATGCCAATCAAAAAATAGTTATTAAAATAACAAGCACACAGTCAAAATGTTACTGTGTTTGGGTAAGGTCACAAGGATCCTTTGTGTTTTGGTATAAACAAGAAATCCTTGTAAAAAACAAAACACCCCTCCCAATCAAAAACACTCTTCTTGTATTTCACTATTTTACATGCATAGGTAGACAAGAACACTTTAAAATTGAGTTAAAAGATCTTTCACCATAGTCTGCTTTATGGGACAAAGGAGGCAGCCCTAGTTTCACTATTTTTCCACATAGAGAGGACTTTTGAAGTGATAGAGTATTTCAAACTTGATCACTGTTGTCTCTTTACAAAACTGTTTCACCTTAGGATCACTTGTTTCTTATACCCAGGTTAACAAAAACACCCTCAAATGACTTTGAAAAATCTCTCACCACACTTTGTTTTATGGGACAAAGGAGGCAGCACTAGTTTCATTGTTTCACTTATTCAAAAGGAGACACCTTTGAAGGTGACAAGGCATTCAGACTAAGACCACTGTTTTCAAAATAGGCTTATTGTTGTCCCCTTACAATCACTGTGCTTTCCTTACAAAGACTGCTTCCACCTTAGAACATTGTTTTCACTTTAGACTTTGCTGACAGAGGTTAGTTTTGTCCTATCACAGTTAGGACACCTTCAAATATTTTAAAAACCTCTAACACTATGCTTATTTTGACTTGCAAGTAGTGTTATGGTTTATCACTGTTTTGAGGGTAGTTTTAGGCCTTTTGACACCAATATAAACACACCACTTTCACTATATTAATCGTGGGCAATCATAGCCACAACAATCTTGGATTTTTATCAAAACACTCAACCCTCCTTATCACTGTTTCTCCCTTGGATAAAAATGCTCTGTCACCCCCTTCATATTTTCAAACAACTAGCAAGGAGCAAATGAAGAATACCTTGCAAACTTTCACGGGCTTTCGTTGATGATTTGGCAGCTTCATAGATGCTTTTGAAGGCATTTTTATCACTCAACAGGCATGGCACGTTCAAAAGGGAAAGCACCGTGCAGTAGACAGGGTGTCGGGTCGGCCTTCGAGCAGTCATGACCGGTGCCTACAGGTGCGTCGTGTGCCACTACAGGCATGCCACATAGTAGTGTAATGCCTTTATAATTTTTTTCCTGAACGTGCCGCGCGCTCTTCCAGGCGCACCACGCAGTCTTAAACCTCCAAAAATCTGCAATTTCACTTGAAATTTCCTTGTTTCGGTCAGAGAGAAGCCAGGGGGATGTGTTGCTCATGTTTTTGAATTTCCAATAGGCCCTACAACGGTCTCTAACTCCCTTTTGAAGGTGAAAAGGTCAATTGGCTTTGAAATTATTTATGAGGGTTTTGAATCTTTTATGAAAAAGCTCTCAGTTGCAAAACAAAACATGAAGCATTGTTTTGTCATTTCACCATTTTTAAAACCTATAAAGACTCTTTTTGCACTAATCCTGTGATAAGATGCTGAGTTTGAATTTTGAAAAGGTAACAAGTGATGGTTTTTGTTTAAGTAAAAAGGCCTTTTTCAGAAATTGCAAATCTCCTCTACTGCCTTTTCACTGTTCTTCATTAAAGAAGAATCTCTGCCACTGCTGACCTTTTTAAAGGAAAACTCTACTCAAAAAACATACCAATGATTTGTGAAGCATCTTTTTCCATTCTTGCAAGGAGATAAATCATTATTTTAAAACTTAATTTGACAGTTTCTGCTCCTGATGTTTTGAAAGTGATCATGCCCACTGTGAAGCTGATTGAACTGGCAGGTGCTGCTTTGAGCCTTTCTTTTGACTGTGGGTGAAGAACTTCATTTGTACACTCTAGATCTTACCCATACCTATTAATCAAGGAAAAATACCTCTAAAGACCCTTGGGACTTCACATATCCATAAAGGGGATTTTGACTGTGATAGTGGCATGTTTTATCTGTTTTGAGTGTTGTCCGTGATTTTAAAGAACTTGTCATATCCTTTTTCACACGTCCTGTCTCTGTGTTGTTCATTTGCAAAGTCCCCTTGAGAAAGCAAAGCTTAGGTTACCTCCTTGTCACTTTTGATAAGTTTTGAAAAATATCTTCATGAACAGGAAGAGTAAAACCTTTTTTAATATCAACATCACTCTTGGGCCTCTGTTAGACTCAACTAATTTCAACTACTTTCAACTCTGTTTTTTAAAGGAAAAATGACTAGATGTCATGTCTTTTTATCAAGGAGAGGGATCTTTGGAAACCCTTAATGAAATTACATACCTCAGCAAGGTTTGTTCATTTTGGCTCCAGACTTCTTTTGAAAGAAATATCTGATAGAAGATAAGTCAGCCTCTCTGATCATTATAGTACCGTTGCTTTATTTTTGTTTTTAACACCATTTCTCTATTCAAATGCCTCCAATTGTCTCCTACTGCTCTTAAAATTTTCCTTTCAGATAGTGAAAACCCTAAAATCAAACTCTGTCTTTGGCCCTCTGCTTATTAGATGAAGGAGCCCATTATCACAGTGTCAAACCCTCTACTTGTAAAATGAAGGAGGTTCTCTCAGTCTTTCAACCCTCTGCTTGTAAAATGAAGGAGGTCTTATCAGTCTTCCAACCCTCTGCTCATGTATGGAGGAGGTTTTCTCAGTGATGCCATTTCATCATCTTTTAAATAGTGTTATATTTCCTTTACTGCCTATTCATGCTTGAGAAAATGAAGATGGAAAACTGTCAATAAGTCATGATGGGCATTTCTCTGAGACATGAAATTCTACTTTCCAAATACCTTTGCACCTCTTTAGACATCACAAGCAATATGGCTAGTATCTACAAAGAATTTTTTGTCATTTATAATTCACTAACCTTTGACTATGATTGCAGGAGCTTAATGAAACAACTTTCTGCCCTGTAGCTACATCCCAGGCTCAAAACCACATGAGAAGCAGTTATCTTCTCATGTTGAGTTTAATACTGTCTTCTGGAATACTTGTACACTTCTTCTCTTGAGAGATCCATTGAAATACTGTAAAACCACCGAAAATCAGTTTGACCTATGGCATATGCATTGCTGAGATTTTAGGGCTTGTTAGTGGCGCGACTTAAGGGTGTAACCAACTTTATTTGTAGAATAGGAAGGTCTGTTAGGATTGGTTGATAATAGATAGAGTTTTTCAGCTTTAGGATATTTTTCCAAGGGAGAAATGCCTAAAGCGCCACTACCTAACTTAGGGGAGACTTCTTGGACAGATTTGGATTGTTTTCCTTGGAGTTGATGGACAAGCTAGTATGGATGAGGCTAGATAGCGCTTGAAAATGAGGTTTTATCTCGTCATGGGCTGATTGAAAAGGTACAAGGGAAAAAATATTTATGGGTGTTTTTCCAGCTGGCAAATTTGACAAATTTTTGAGATCAGCTGCTAGAAAACTCACCTAGGAATCTAGTCATCAACAATAGGTGAAAAATACTGATGACTAACACCATCCTAGTCATTTTTAATCATGATAATTATTCCCCTCATCCACCGGCTCAATTATATTTTATAATCCAGGTTGTCATCTATGGTAAGAACATTCATCATTCTATTGTGGACGAGGGAGCCTCCACCTGCATCATGTATTTGTATTGCTAGAAGGTGATTGGTTCTCCTCAACTGAGTAAGTCACCTACCACATTGAAATATTTTTATGAACAAACTTATAAACCACGTGTTATTTTGAACTCATTAAAAGTGGAATTAGAAGTTAAATTCATTGACATACCTCTTTATTATAATATTATATTGGGTCGCACGTGGGTTTGCGCCATGGTTGTTGTCGTTTCGGCCTATTTTTTGATGATTTCCTTTCCTCATAAGGGCAGAATTGTGGCCATCGACCAGCTCACCTTCTTTTCCTATGATTCTCATGCTACAGGAAGTATCCCTCTTTTAGGGGAAACTCTACACTATTATCAACATGTCGGGGTGGGATTGCTTAAAGATTCCAAACTTATGAGAACCTTTTTGCTTCCTCCTCCATTTCTTGAAAACTCACATTCAGTTTCTTATATCAATATGATATCATATTCTACTATTCCAAATAATCCATGGGTAGTACTAATATGATACTGACCTCAATAGTTTGGGAAACTGAATTCCGCTTAGCCCCGTCGAGCTTGATTAAAAAGCCATATATTTGGATTGTTCTGATTCTTTATCTTCGATTGATTGGGTCGATAGTTCACTAGATTATGGAACGTATTCTAACCTATTATATCATGTATTACATACCAATGAGAGCATCATGGATATCATGATGCCAAACGATGCTCTGTGGGACAATCATCACCATCGTTCCTCCTTACTAGATTCCATTGAGGACAATATCAGTGATTTGTACCTACCCAATATCGTCGAGGCTTCTATGAGTTTCCTCTCTATTCACGAAGTCGAATATGAAAATAAATTATCAAATATCGAAGAGACAATACCTCTTGATATCTCTATTAATCTGGGTATTGCCAAAAATCTACACATTGGTGCATCTTGTTCTCGAGATGAAATTAATACCTATAAAGCCCTATTTTAGAGGTTTCGAGATGTTTTTTCCTATACTTATGAAGAAATTCCAGGCATCAACCCAAATATAGTGGTGCATGAGATTAAAACGTATCCTGATCCTAAACCAATTCGACATCACCTTCGTCCAATCCATCTGAAGAAGGCCGCTGGGATTAAATCTGAGGTTGAAAAAATTCCTCATGATGGTTTCATATATCCTATTCATTTGACCATTTGGGTGTCAAATTCCATCCCTGTCATGAAGAAACAGGGGACAATCCATGTATGCATTTATTATCGAGATGTAAACCATGATTTTCCAAAAGAAATTTATTCGACCCTATTTATCTATCAAATTGTGATGGTTGTGCTAGATGTCAGGTATATTCATTTATTGATGGTTTCTATGGCTATAATCAAATCAACATTCTCCCAGCGGATCAACCTAAGACTGCATTTATTTTTCCCTATGGTACTTTTTCTTATATAAAACTCCCTTTTGGTTTAAATAATGTTGGGGATACATTTAAACGAGCCATGGATTACACTTTTCATGACATTAAACATATCGCGCAACCTTATTTGGACAACCTCCCTACTCATTTTAAACATCGAGTTGATCACCCAATGTATCTTAGGTTCATTTTCCTACAGTGTAGACACTATAATATTCAACTTAATTCACAAAAATGTGTGTTATGCATTAGTTCCAGTCGACTTCTTTTTTTTTTCATTTCAAAACATGGAATTCATATTGATCCTCTAAAAGTTCAAGAAATCGCCTACTTTCCTGTGTCTTCTTCCCTCATTCAACTTCAATGACTCCAAGGGAAGGCTAACTTTCTATGGAGGTTTGTTCCCTAAGTGTATTTGAGTTGTTAAAGGTTACTTTCTGCACCAGCAAGAAAGAAGTTCCCACTTCAAGGTAGGGATGTCAGTGCTAATAAAGTGCGGTCTTCGAAAAAACATCTTGGTTAGAACTGTCTCTTATATCTTGGGATTATCGGTGTATTCTTTAAACTAGTATGGATTATTTCTGAACGTCACGAACCATGGCCTACGCCGCGCTAATAGCCCTAACAACAATAGCCAAACTGTAAAACATCTTGGGATCGCAATTAGTGGTTAAAAAGTCATGAAAACAAAAAAATGTCTCGTGGAAAAATGTTAACCGATAAGAAAGTAAAAAGTTTGCTCAGCACACTCCAACGAATATGAGAACAAGAACACGATTTTTGAATGTGAATTTTTATATTCTGGGGCACCCGGGAGGAAACAGTGTGTCCCGGATCTCCTCAATGGGATGGGTTCTTGTGATCCTCGGCCGCCCGGATCTTAAGCACCTGTCTCTTGCCAGAATGCAAGAAAACCCAATGCTGAAAGGTGAGCTACGATGGGAGCAACAAGCACAGCAGAAAATGAGACGGTGTATAGATCAGAGTGATCTAGTATGCAACAAAGGTGAAGAATGATGGAAAGCCTCCTTTGTAACAAAATATTGGGTCCTTCTAGATCTTGGTGCATGATTAAAATAATATTAATCACATCTAGATCCACCTTCATGGAATATTTTGTTATTATTTGTTGGAGGGAAAGGGTGTTTGGCTGGGTCAGAATCATTGTACGATTAATGAAAAATAAATAAATAAATGATTTATTTGTCTTTTAAAAGTGGTTAGGATATAATGAATAAATAATGATTTATTTTATTAAAGTGGTGCAATTTGGTCATGTACAACAAAGAACATTTTAAATAGTTATTCCTGAAAATAACAAGATAACTATGAGTTTATCTCATTAGTTCTAACATTTTTGAGTTAAACATGGCATTGGGAATAATAATTAAGTATGGTTTTAGGTAATTATTCCTTTTGAGTTTTCTAATTAACATAGTGACGATTTTACTTGAAATTAAAAGCTGACTATCTTTATGTTAATACTTATGATTATATCAACGATGAAGGATGAATGACCAAAAAATGGTGTATTGATTGCCCCGGTAATGCGAGTGTTCGAGGTAAATCGTACACTCAATGAAAGTACGTTGTAAGAAAACAATCACTGAACAACAAAAGGGTATGTCGAGAGAAAGAAATATGGGTAGATAGTGTGCGAAGGACTGAACCGGGAGAAGTAGAGACTCGCCAGGTGCAACAAGTCTCTCCTTGTAGCGGAAAGTACCTGCGGAAAGCGGCGGGGCGCACACCATGCCGCGTGACAAAGTACAAAAGAATAGTGTGTCCGATGAACAAGGGGCCAGAACCATGTAAGTACGGTACGGAATAATCAAGAGAGCGAGATAAAAATACAGCCAAAAGTCTACATACATACGCACGGATGTGACGGACGCTAGTACAGTATCATCGAGTACACAGAATAAATACGACCAAATGCCCCACAACGTAATGAGCTCACAAAATGCGATTGATACATACAAATCATAGAGGTCTTGCCAGTAGCTAAGGCAACATCATCAAAAGGCGGGCGGCCATCGAAGGCTGCAATGAAGAGATATTAAAGACATGTGGGGGGCTACTGAAACCACCCCTCCCGCGAGGGCGGGAACATCTCACACACGCCCAAGGAATCATCGAGGGCTGTGGTCCGCTGGGACGCTCCGGTGTTATACGAATCTCTACGATCATCAAGGAGGGCGGAGAAACGACAAAGTCAAAGGAAGTAGAGAAATCCCCACCATGATCGAGCAGGTGAAAGTGGAAGAACGGAACACGGTGCCGCCCTGCGGGCCTTATGCAGGAATAAATGTCTTGAGGTCGATAGAGAAGGGAAGGTCACTTGTGGCTAGGCCAGGCCAATGAGAAAACCTCGACTAAGGCACGAGAAAAAACAATAGGCAGCGGACGGACGCTTTAATGATGATGGTGGAAATGGGAAGGATGGAGTGGCGGATGGTGACTTCCTTGTTAAGAAACGTAAAGGGGCAGAATGACATGGCGAGCGAGCGACTGTGCTCGAAGGGGACGACGGGGACGGAGGTGGGGGCACAGAAGGTCATGAGATGCGACACAAAGAAGGAACCAAGCAAAAAGAATAGAGGGCTGTAGTAGGGTGTCAAAGGATCGGGGATGGAGCTACATATGAAATGCGATGATGACTCCCAACGGATGCTCTGCAAAGCAGAAGCGACAGATAATGCGCCCACCGGTAAAGAGGGCTGACCAGGGGGTCATGAGAAACATGAGTACAAGGTGGGCACTCATGGCGAAAATCAACACGAACATGGACGAGTAAGGGCGATGTGGTGCCCCAGAGTACCGATGTCGTAAGTGGAAATTAAGGTTTAAGGAGTGGTGGGCGGCCCTTCGTGGAGAAAAAAAGTAATAGGGTGAAGTATCAAATCTTAATAAGTAAAACCCATTTGAGCTTCTAGGTGATATCTATCCTAGTGATCTTGACAGTTAAACAAAACGGGGCTACGGTGTGTTCGCAACGGTCGAAGAAAAAGCGAAGTTCTCTTTAATGATGCGATTTTCTGCAAAATCATTCATTTGTATTCTTGTATTGAGCTGGAGAAGGAGAAAGGCCTAAGTCTTCACGGCCCGAACGTAGTGACAAGCGGGTGGTTCGAGATGCATGTGGGTTGGAGGTAGGGGCTATTACTAGCTTGCATTTTGGTGATTAGTTGCAGTTTGAACGCTTTAGAAACGACCCCTCCCTCCTCTCTGCGAGCACGGGTCGCCGCGCGGGGCAAAAAAGGCCTGCGGCCAGGGGCCAACAGTTTGAGGGCGAAAAGTGCGACACAGTCTGACGGGCGGCTGAGCACAGAGAGGGCTTGGTCTTTGGTAATTGAGAGTTGGGTTTTTGTGTGGTTATGGTTTATAAATGTGCCACAAACAAAAAAAGAATGTGTTTGTGCGGTGTGAAATTACGGGTCAGCGCAGAGGGGGATGCGGGACGCGGGCGGGAATCCGGGCGGATCGGGGGCGCCCGTCGTGTATTGACGAATTTGGGGTTCTCAGGGTTGTGGAGGGCCGGGTCGTTGATGAGCGGGGAACCATTACGTAGGATTATCGGATGCGGGATCCGAGATCGGGAGATCTTTGTGGTGCGAGGGGTGGGGGATCGGGCGGCGGTCCGGAGATGTGTGCTTACGACGCGGCCTCCCACCATTGGGGGATGAACGAACACGCGACGGTCATTGCGCGGGGGCGCATATCATGGAGATTTGTGGAAACGCCAATTGTCGGCAAGGTTTTCCGTCCAAGGGACGTAGGATGTCGATCGAGGATCTAGAGGCTAGAAACCGTCACGATTAGCGCAATTTGTCTTTGCGAATGCGGCTGCCGGGCGTTCATCACATCATGGGTGGGCAGAATGATGATAGTAGGTATTGTGTGTTGAGTAGGACCTACTTTAGGTGAGTTTAAATGATGTTGGTGTCGCTAAACGTGATTGTGGCTATGCGGGGCGGCGGGTGGTCATGATTGCTCATAGGACTTTGTTGTTAACGCTAACTATTTGAGGATGGGCTTCTTCGGGGCCTCGTGTGCATCTTCAGGATAGGGGGCACAGCGAAGAGCTTCGAAGGATGTGTCGTTGGGGACCAGCTATGAAAAGGAGAGGGGAGGAACGGTCGGGGCGCATTTCGACGGAGTTCTTTGCCCGGTAGGATACGGTGTGCGGGTTTTACATAGGCAGCTGCCCTTGTAGTGGGATGAGCTGCTAGGGATGGGATTTACCCGCCTGGCTGATAGGGTTTGCAGAAACCCGATAGTGAGCGTGACAAGTGCTGTTCTTATGTGGGCGGCATGTTTAAATTTTTTTTGAGAATAGTAAATAATGATGCGGTTCGGGACTTTTGGTATGCGGAATGTATTGAAGGTAAAACGAGCGGGATATGTGGGACGACAGCGACGTACGGAGCTACGGGTCGAGTGGATCGAGAGGCAGCACCAAAATGATGGGTGCGGGCGCGCCCTGCGGGGGACATCCGCGTGGTGCGCGGGCGCCGACGGCCGAGGTATGGGAGCGCGGGTGGCCGGGATTTAGATGACCGGTCGCCGAGCGTGTGTTCGTGCTCCCTCGGAGTGGCCGGTGTCATCGGCGCATGGCGATGGCCGGTCAAGCTGTCCGGATCTCCCCTTGCTGGGGGCGGACGTGGCAGGAGCCTCCGGACGAAGATTAAGGCATATAGGTCGCCCCTTCGTGTATGTAGGGGCAGGTAGGTACTAGAATGTGTGGAAGGGCATATGGTGCCCAGGGTTTTGTTGCGCATGTATGGGCATGCGTATGTATGTGTATGGGGGGGGCGTGTGGTGCCCCCGGTTTTAGAACATCTTGCGGCATGTCATGTGTATCGAGTAGATAGACTCATCGATATGTAGTTTACGGCCTGTATAGATATGCATAGATGTTTTGATGGTTGATTTAATATTTATTGTCTTGTATGAATTAGGTGTGATACAATGCCAATCTAGAACATGGTTTGCAATACTATCCTACGTAGTGATTACGGATATATGAGTACATGGTTGGGGTCGCAAGACTTTCAACGCACGTGTCGAACTTTTATAGTAAATAACGTCTAGCCGGCCACGGAGTTGCGCACACGATAAGCATAATTTGTTGCGCAGCGAAAGCAAGGAATCGAGGGGCGTGCGGTGTGGCGAGGTGCGATGCGACCAAGCATCGGCCTGGTAGGCCACGTGGCACATACGTCAGTCGGCACAGTTAGCGGTGGAGACAAGCCATGCCATAGTTGAACGAACGAGGTCGCGCGAGGGACGAAGATAGCCCACCCTACGGGGCAAGTTCCGCAGGTAGCGACTTGCGCGGGGGGTGCGCGTGCGGGGTGTGGGAGCGAGGGGGGATGCGCGGGGTGGTGTGAGCGAATGACACGGGGATGAAGAAAGGACGGAAGCGTGAGGGCGAAGTCATCGAGAGAAATGGCGGGGGGAAGGGCGGGGACTGAGCAAAAACTCCGACGAGGTGATGTATGAGGCATCTCGGAAGCACGCGTGAGGGACTGGGTGCCCGAGTCAGCAGGGGCACCGGTGGAAGTGATCGCGTGTCAAGGGACACAATGAGGAGGCGGCGGGCGGGCTAGGTTCAAGTGTGGTGCGAGGAGGATAGCTAAGGAGTGGTGTTGTAGACTCGATCATCTGCGGACATCGAGAGATGTGGATGGGATCGGTGGAATCCTCATTTCGGGGCTGGTATCTTTGCGCGAGAATGGGAGGGCGGGTTGATTTTGTTCCAACCTCATGCTGCGGATCACCTCAAGGCACGGGCGTACGTCGGTGGGGACAATGATGTGGAGTGGTGGCCATGGACAACGCACAAAGCCTGAAGGCTTGTGGTCGGAGAGTCTTGGGGTTCTTAGGCAGAACGACGAGGAAGTGGGAGTTTCGGGGACGGCGCGGTCGGGGAACGCGGCGACTTTTACCATGGGGGCGGTACGAGGTAACTACCGGGACAAGCATGGGTGGCATGACCGTCGACATCACAAAGCACAAGGCTTCGAGGGTGGGGGAGGAGCACGAGGTGGTTGTGGTGTGGTTTGGTCTTTGGTGCCCCCATGCCCGGAGCTTGCTCGCCCCTGTTCCGGGAGCGAGCTAGGGCGGGAGAAGGGTCCTGACGTGAGAATGTTTCGGGGCACGTTGACGTGTGGAGAAGACGAGGGGACCGGTTGGGCCGGTGTCAAAGCCATGTCGGGTTTGAAGCGGTGGCCGGGGGGGTGGGCGGTGGGGGGTCGGTGGCGGGAATACCCGAGGTCGAGAGGTTAGGGAGAGAAAGGAGTGGCCGCAGCGAGGACGGAATATAAGGAGGAGCCAAGAAGGGGATCATCCCGGCGGAAGTGACACGGGGAGGAACGGCTCCAAGATGGTTAAGGCCGAGAGGTCGAGCTGTGAAGACAAAAGAGTTCGGGGGTACCCGGCGTTTGTGGGGAGGGCCCGGAAAAGTCCCGGAGGCTGGGCCGGGGATAGATAATGGGAGAAGCGGGTTGCGGAAGGCGGGGAGGGTGCGGGCTGGTGGCGAGCCGTTTATGGGCTGAACGCGTGCCATCATGCAAACATTCGACGAGGGCGGGTCGATGCCGGGGAGGGGGGAAAAGGTGAGGAAAAGTACCTGACGAGGTGGGGTCTTTGTAGGCAACGAGAGACCTTTGATCGAAATCGACGGATTTTGTGGCTACGAAGGGGTGGTCGTCTCGAGAGGCGTGTGGAGACGGCGGCTCATGGTCGATGGGCGGTCAATGGTGACTATGCTCGTGTGTGGGGAAAAGACATCTTGCGGAAGACCGCGGATGGGACGACGGAACATCGCATAAGTGTGGCCGTGATAGGGTGTTGTGGTCTGAAGGCGTCGATGACGCGACATCAACGCAAACGGTCTTGCGGCGGTGATGGGACGATTCACGAAAACGAGAGCCAATAGCGGTGGGAGCGGCCATCCACGTACGAAGGGCGTGGAAGAAACCCGCTGGGGGATACGGGTTGCTTCCAAACAAACGGGCCTCACACAGGTGGATGCCCCCTCACTCGATTATACAAGGATACGGTGGCGTTCGATTTTGGCCCGAGATTTGAAAGCAACGGGAAGGAGAAGAAGGAGGTGGTCACGATTGAGTACGTCGAAAACAATCATTTTGGTCATCGACGGGATCATGGCCCTTCCCAGTGAATAGTAAGGCAACTTCCTTTGAGAGAGAACTTGTTGGAGGGATTCGATGTGGAAATGGCGAAGTTGTGCCAAATCATCTACTATCTTGTCACAGTTGACGCTCGGCCAAGAGCGACATTTGAGCGTAAGGGACCCTTCCAAATCTTTGGGTAGGCCTCAACACAGGTTGAGGATGTGTGAGGGCCGTTGGATGTCGAAGAAGCTGTTAGAACTTTGAAGATGAGCGAAACCAGGCCCAGGCGAGGGCTTGGGGGTCTTTGGCGAGGCCAGGTTTGAAAGGTGAAGGTCGACGAAGAGGACGGATGGGTGCATCATGGGGATACGGTAGTCGAGAAGAACGAAAGTAAGGACGAGGAGTGTGTTTTGCTGGTGTCAGGGGTTGAGTAGCCACGATCACCAGCTTCGAGGAAAGGATGGGTGAGCAAGTGGGTTTGGTGGTGGCCACAGGAGGAGGCGTGAGGGCGTGTTGTCATGTGATGGCTTAGAGACTCTGTCTGTCGCATACGGGGTGAAGAGGGGCAATCGTGAGTGTGGTGACCGTAAACACGCAACGAACATGTTGTTTGTGCGAGAAAAGCTTTGTCCCGTGCAAGGGCGAAATGCCACGGGGAAGTGGTTTCTAGTGTTGGGGTGGGGACCCCGGGGGTGGGACCTGCGATTCTTTGGGGCGGGATGGGTTTGGTTGCCCTCCTCGCCTTCTTTGAGAAGAAGGGGGATTAAACGCACCTATTTGCGCAAATACTTACGGAGGGTTGTAAGGGGTAACATTGCGAGTGGTGAGAGCAAAGAAAGGAGGGCGGAAAGCGCCTGTCTTGAGAGGAGGCTGGCTTGTTGCGGATAAAAATAAGGATTGGGTTAGAAAGCGACGTGAGGTAAGCGAGAGGTTAGGCAAGGAGGAGGCATGCCGTATCACGGATACATGTTGCCGGGAGGAAGGTGGTCTCGGGGTGGCCCCCCCCCCACAGGGAAGGCCATGGCTCTGTGGGAGGGTGGCCGAGGGTGGGGAAAGAGGTCACGCAATACGCGTGGCGGAATGAGCCCCCCCCCGGGCGTTAGCGCCAAGGCTTTCGGGGATGTCGGGAAAAATGGGCCTGCGGCGCGGCAGTTGACGTGAGTCGAGGTCATATTTTAAAAAGCTATTTGAGCGGCTTCTTCGGTTGAAAATGAGGAAGCGACATCTTTGCCTGTGAGGAACGGGGGAGGGTGCGAAGGAACCGGTCCGCGCGGCCCGGTCTTCGAAGGGAGGGAGGAGCGAGCATAGCGCTCTGGTTTCCGACGCCATTCTGACGAACGTGAGCGGCGTTGTGGAAGGACCGCCCAAGTAAGTCAGGCTGCGTGCAGGTGTCGTGTCGGAGAGGAGGCACCGGAAGTACGACAAGAAAGGCTTGAGCAGAAGTCTCGGGAAAGAAGCAGGCGCAGGAGAAACAACATTCGACATACCATTGCGACTTCGCCGTGCGCGTGCGTTGGAACAACGAAGACGGATGGGTGCGCGGTAATGGAGGTTGGAGGAACACCTGTGGAAAGACAGGACGTGATTGGTTGGGTCTTGCGCCATTAAAACCCTCGAGCAAGGATATGAAGGTAACTTCCCAGTAGGCATAGTGGGCCGGGTAGTATTATATGGTGAATGGGGTGAATTCGTCAATGATGCAAATAAAGTGAGGCACTGCACGATGTCATGACGACGCACGGGGGGTGGCGGGAGTAGTGGTTGTGACGGATTATTAAGTAGGGCAGCATTGGGGGCCGGGAGAGCACGCTAACGTTGGGCCACGATAGGACATGGTGGAAATGAGAGTCGGAGGGGGAGAAGCGAGAGAAAGGATCCGATGAATCGGGGGAAGGTAGGGTGCGGACTCGAAGGTGGGCCGTGACAACCGACGGTGCGGAAGTAGGTGGCAGGAGCGGGGATGAAGGCCAAGGGAGTCTGCGGAAAAGGCGCCTTGGGCGCCGTGATGACGGAAGAAGGAAACGAAGCAGGCAGAAAGGAGCCAGAATCAAGAAAGGTCAAAGGCAGGATAAGGTGCGATGGCAGTTGATTTTAGAAGTCTTGCGGTGTAAGCAGAAGCGCTTCTTTCACTTGGAGTCGGTCAATAATACAGGTATTAATTAATTTTAATTTTTAAACCCCTTTCCGTTGTTGAGAGCAAAAAAAAGTGTCTTTGCGTAGGCGAAAATAAACCTACGAACGGGCAAAATCGCATAACGGAGAAATAACGACTCGTATGCATCTATACGGCAAGAAGGTGGGTCTCTCACAACTATCTTGGAAAAGAAGAGGAAAAACTATGGAAACACACACACAAAGAGAAGCTCAACGGATCCCTAGGGTCAAAGGGGGCAGAGTACGGGAGGTCAGCTATGGAACAAGAGGGTGCGGATCACGGCCAAGAGACAGAGGCAAGGTGGGCGGGAAAAGGGGGGAAATCGACAAACGGGGGGGAGCAAGGCGAGAGGCGGTCCAAACAAAACGACAAGAGGTGATTTGAAAGGAAAAGAGGCTGATTTCAATGGATCTGGAAGTGAGGTCACAGATCTGGAAAAAGAGGGGGCTGAAGCTCTGAAACCGACGGCTGAAACAGCTGAAACTCTTCCACAAAAAGTGGAGGGTACTAAAGCCCTAAGGGGATGGGTTCCCACTTAGATGAGTAAAAACAGATCAGATCTTGGTCAAGGCGGGCTGAGACAGAGGCTGGAAAACCCTGGCAGAGGCTGCAGCAGAACCCAGAAAAATTGCAGAAAAAATGCTGGAAATAGGCGGTCGCGATTTCGGCTGATGCGAGTGCGGAGTCGCGAGAAAACGGTGAAAAGTGCGACCACGGAGGTCCGGGTCGCGGGTTTAGGGCCAAAAGTGTGACCCCCCTTGTTCCGATTGTCTCGACGAAGATTTTTCTGAAAAGTTGCCGTCTCGGTTGCGGCTGGTGTCGCTTACCTGCGCAATAGGGCCAGAAACACACGGAAGTTAGAAATTTTAAGTTTTTAGGGTTTTATGTGAGAAAAATGACATAAAAAGAGGAAAACTAAGCAGCTGAAAAGAAGCCCTAGGGCCTGAAGTAGCTGGATATGCAGGAATATGAAAAACGACGGCGGTCGTAATTTAAAACCCGTGTGGAGTCGCCATTTGTTAGTATGAATTCTTCGTCGAGGTGTACGAAAAAGAACCACTTTAGCTACGCATAACTAATAGCCCTAACAACAATAGAGGCTGCCAAACATCTTCAGATCTGCGATTAGTAGTTAAAATGCTGCAACAAACAGATCTATAAATGGAAAGACATTAAGCAGTAAAGTAAAGAGTTTGCTCCATGCATCCAGCAGACAAGACAAGAACACGATTTTTGAATGAATTTTTATATTACAGGGCACCTGGGAGGAAACAAGAAGGTGTATCCAGATCTCCTCAATGGGATGGGTTCTTTGTAGTCCTCAGCACTTCAGATCTAAGTTTTCTCTCTCTTGTAGATGTAGAAAACCCAATGCAGAAAATAGAGCTCAATGGGAGCAAAATGGTAGAAAATGAGACCAAGTGTATAGATCCAGAGTGATCTAATAGGCAACAAAAGGTGAAGAATGATGGGGAAAACCCTCCTATTTATAACAAAATATTAGGTCCTTCTAGATCTTGGTGCATGATTAAAATAATGTTAATCACATCTAGATCCACCTCTATGGAATATTTTATTATTATTTGTTGGAGGGAAAGGGTGTTTGACTTGGGTCAAATCCCTTGATTAGTGAAAAATAAATAAATAAATGATTTGTTTATCTTTTTAAGGAAGTGGTTGGGATATAATCAAATAAATAATGATTTATTTGATTAATGGTGGTTTATTTGGTCATATTTAACAAGGAATATTATTTAAATAATTATTCCTAGAAAATAATAAGATAACTATGGGTTTATCTCATTAATTTCTTTGTTTTTGGGTTAAACATGACTGGGAATAATAGTTAAATTATGGTTTAATTAATTATTCCTTTTGGGGTTTCCTAATTAACATAGTGAAAGCAGTTTTACTTGGGGTAAAACTGGTCTTACATGGTGTACTTGGGTCCATCTAATGATGAAAGGTTAGATGACCAAAAAATGGTGTAACAAATAATTATTCCTAGAAAATAATAAGATAACTATGGGTTTATCTCATTAATTTCTTTGTTTTTGGGTTAAACATGATTGGGAATAATAATTAAATTATGGTTTAATTAATTATTCCTTTTGGGGTTTCCTAATTAACATAGTGAAAGCAGTTTTACTTGGGGTAAAACTGGTCTTACATGGTGTACTTGGGTCCATCTAATGATGAAGAGTTAGATGACCAAAAAATGGTGTAACAATTTCCTATATATTATTGCTGTCATTACTACTATAACACTGGTATTGGTCCAAGAAGATCATCTAGGAACTGAACATCCCATATATTATTTGAGTCATAATCTAAATGATACCAAAATCAAATATACCCACGTGGAAAAGTTAGATTTGGTGTCCGTCTAAAGGTTTTGTCATTATATCTTGCTTTGGAAAACTACGGATGTTTAAGATTGCAACCCTATGACATACATTTTGTCACATCAATTGTTGGGAGAAAATAATCTAAATGGATCGATATCCTATAAGAGTTTGATTTGGATTTCTTCAAATCCAAATAAAATAAATATTTAGTTTCACTGAGCTCATATGCGACCTTCCCTCTGCTGATTTCGAATTGACGTCTGAGGATTTTGTCCCAAAAGAGTCATTGTTTTTTATATCATCATCTCACCCTTAGTATGGAGACATCCTTATATATCTCCAGACCCAGAATTTCCATCCTAATACCTCTCACTCATAGCAATGACTTATTCTATACTAAGCCAAGAACTACATCATCATCGATGACACCCTTTATCGTCGTGGTATTGATACGGTTTTCAAAAGGTATCTCACACATGAGGAGGCTAAGAAAGTCCTCAATTAATGACACTTGGGGGCATGTGGTGGTCATTTGTCTAGATATTCCACCACATAACATATCCTACGTGCTAGTTACTTTTGTCCCACCATATTTCACGATTGTATTCTCATTGTCCAAAAGTGTCACACATGCTAGATTTATGATTGTAAGATCCGTGCTCTGCTAGCTCCATTACATCTCATTATCACTGTATTTATTTTTGCAAAATGGGGTATCAATTTCATGACATGTAACCCTCTCTCGGTGGGGGGGCATGACTATATCATTATAGTGGTATATTACTTTACTAAATGGGTTGCCTACATATAGCAATACTAGCGAAACAACTGCATATTTTTTCTTTAATCATGTCATTACACGGTTTAGCGTTCCACAAGCTATAGTCACAGATCATGGAAAGAAATTTCACAATCACATGATGGCCGAACTTACTACCAAGTTGGGAATTTCTCATGAAAGTTCCACTCCCTACTACCTTCACGCTAATGGGCATGTTGAGGCCATTAACAAAGTTCTCAAAATGACGCTTCAACGTAGGATAGGGGTCCATAATGGAAGACTAGAATTTGATTATTTATGTTGTCTTGTGGGCATACCAAACCTCTATTAGGACTACTACTATATTCACGCCTTTCCAATTGGTTTATGGTTTGGAAGTAATTCTCCCAATTGAATTTGAAATTACATCACTCAATTAGCTATAGAACTTCTTCTTGCTATTTTCATAGAAGAGGAACATCTCTTACATCCAACCCATTTATATGAGACTCGACAAGATGCTACCATGGCTAATTATTCCTGTAAGAAATATGTCAAGGCGCAGTATGAAAAAAGTGTCAAACCTCATGTCTTCTTGGAAGGAGACCTTGTCCTTCTGTATGACCAAGAGTCTTACAAATGAGGATCAAGGAAGTTCCAATCTACATGGTTAGGTCCATATATTTTCAAGCGTGTTCTTGCTATTGAGGCCATTAACAATGTTCTCAAAATGATGCTTCAACATATGATAGGGGTCCATAATGGCAGACTGGAATTTTCTTATTTATGCTGCCTTTTGGGCATACCAAACCTCTATTAGGACTAGTACTATATTCACTCCTTTCCAATTGGTTTATGGTCTAGAATTAATCCTCCCATTTGAATGTGCAATTCCATCACTCAAACTGGCTATATAACTTCTTCCTACCATTTCCATAGAAGAGGAACATCTCTTACATCCAACCCATTTAGATGAGACTCGACAAGATGTTGCCATGGCTAATGATGCCTGTAAGAAACGTGTCAAGGTGCAGTATGAAAAAAGTGTCAAGCCTCATGTCTTCTTGAAAGGAGACCTTGTCCTTCTATATGAAAAAGAGTCTTACAAATGAGGATCAAGGAAGTTCCAACCTACATGGTTAGGTCCATATGTTTTCAAGCATGTTCTTGCTAAAGGGGCCTATGAGTTAGTAGTCAATTTTGACGGAGTCCCACTGACGTAGCCTAGGAATGGGATGTACCTTTAGGAATAATATGCTTGATATCATGCATATTACACTGTGTACATACTATTTATAGGTGTGTTGAGTGTGTTTGCAGTGTTTCTCTTCAGAGTTTCCTATGGTTTTTGTTGATCCCATTTGATTTTGGTTTTCATATGTCGATATCTATTGAACCATATGTTAGTTATGTTGATGGTCCTAGTCATAGTACTCAGAATATATCCTTCACAAAATGGGCTATATTTTCTCCAAACGTCGAGTTAGTGAGTCTATGAGGGATTTGTATTAGTCGCTCTACTAACAACATCATTGATTATATCACAGTGGTTGAGCTATTGTCTGATGATATTTCATATGGTAAACATTGTTTAGTCATCAAACTTAAATCACAACTTGTGGTACCTCAATTGGCTATTGTTTATTTAATTAGAAGTCCTACCATCCTTCACATGTTCTTAAGGGTTCACCTTCTAGAAATACATTTTTGTTTCACCAAATATCAACATATTTATAGAAATCTAAATACACGGACATATGCGCTAGCTAATTATGTTTTAGATATGTATTTTCAATTAATGTAAATAAGTTTCAATACACATCGAACCCATTAAAAACAACAATAGGAACATTGAAACACTGAAGATGGATAGATATATATAAAGTTTTTCTTTTACAAAATTTATGCCCAATACACTTATGGCTACACGACCCATATAAAAAACTATATGCAGATATGACTACGAACCCAACAGAATAACCATAATTTTCATGATAACATGCCATTGCATGAGCTAGGCATAGTAGACGACCAATACAGCTAGGCACTCCAGTAGTGTATTGCTGAAATCACATAGGGATATTATCGACACGGTCTCATCTATCCCATGTGTCAACCCCTCCATGTGGTGCTCCACCTCTGCTAAGGTCTCGACTACATTTAGATCCTATAGTGCATCTCCTCCTACTACAAAAACTTGTACCGGTGCTACTTATTGTTGTATATCTCTTGCAAAATGGAGATATGAAACACCTATGGGTCGAATGGGCCCAACATCTTCATGAAAAATCAATATTTTAGTCTCAGAAACATAAAAGCAAACACAAAAAGTTATAAAACTATTACAAAACTTTAATGGTTAAAATATATTACCCATAGCACCCCATTTCTTATCCTCAGGAATCAAAAGTTTAGGGTAATCACAGAAATCCACCCTTTCATATGGATAATTATCTACTATAATGAACTATCTATGCAACTACTAGAAAAAGGATGGTGAGAAGTTGATCACCGAAAGACCTGCATGTCGGGACATAATATCTATCCACATCCTCATTCGTGGAACCCTTGGATCGATGGGATCAAGCTTGATATTCAAAGGTTGTAATAATGGAATCCACTCCAAGGAAAAAGAAACCAAAACTGAACCATAGCCAAAGTTTTTTAGTTTCCCTTATTTTTCTTTAGATATTTTTATTTCATATTAACCAACACCCCATCGCTCTAGTTGAATACTGTTGGCTCCAAACACTCTAAGCCATATTGCATGTATGATCTGCTAGCTACATGAAGTGTTGGGCTACTAGCCAATCTGGAAATGATGAATAGGATTGTTCTCAGAGGAAAACATGTCACATCTCTAATGCTAATCTTTCCATCTCTAGTCAGCTAGGCTTTGGGTTTGCAATAAGTGGTAATATAATATTTCACTATTTCTCCACCCCTTCTCCCACCTAGGAGTGATATGGGGGAACATATAAGGGATAAACCTACCAGAAAATATATGTCTTCCGCTTTTATCTCGAGAAAATGTTCCCATAACCTAAATTCCCATGCTTGCATTTCCCATGAACGAATAAGGAACTCAAGTAATTCCATCGGTTGCCTCATGCCATGTAACCTAAAAAATTTCAACAATTTAGAGCTTTTAGGTTCTTGAATGGTGCCAGGATCATTTGATGCTTGTTGCAATTTATTTTCCAGGTCCATCCCATTCATGTTGATTTCGAGATCGATGTTTAGAAGCCACAACTATGGTTCATCATCAGGATACAAAATTATATGGAAAATTGATCAACCTTAGTATTTCATAAATATGGAAATGTTATTAGGTTTTTGTGAAAAATAACTGACAATGAAATTATTAAGGATGGATTTTATGCATATATTATAAATTGTGTGATTACGTTATTAATAAAATTATCAAAATTATATGACTTAAATAATTTAAATTTTTTACAAATATTGATTAATATATTTGTTTATATTATTAAAATTAATAATATATTTGTTGTTATATTATAAAATAATTAACGTATTCTATATATTTAAGGAATAATTAATATATTGAAATTAATTAATATCATAAAAATATTTATATGAGTGATTTAAGTCAAATAATGCAAGGAATAATATTATCAAACTGAATAAATCATTGGGAGTATTAATGATGAATGGTACTTAACTTAAGGGGTTTCAAAAGTTATGGATTTGGATGTTAATGCAGGGATCAAATTTTTTCTTATGATCCATCCTTTATCCCTGTTGATTTTTTTAGGATGTTTATTGATTTCAATGTCCTCTCTAAATTTTTTGTGGAAGTAGTGGTAAATTTTAGCAAGGATGACGATTTTCTCAATGCAGATACAATGTTTGGTATTATTGGAATGCCTTGCTAATGCATAGTTTTTTGATCGATTATGTTTTATGTCAACAAAATGTTCTATGATACGAGTGTTGAAGGATCATCCAGTATCCCCAACATATATTGTTGTGGTGGATTTTTCACACGGGTGTATGAAATCACACCAGCTTAAAGAGTGTGGTCTACTCTTTAAACTATTGGTAACAAGCAGAAAGTGGGGGAGCTCAAAAGCATAGCATTTAATAAAAAACACTATTCTAAAGTATGCTCTAGTTAAACTAAAAATAAAACAAAAATATACTGAATCTATAAAGAGACTCAAAATGATAATAATGCAAACAATGGCTTGATGGCCTCTTCTTATTAAACGTTTGAAATGGAAAATAAATTTTACCCACTTGCCAAAGGGCTCCAAGGCAATGGCTCTAGGTATTGATGCAAGGATGTTGCCTTCCAAGCTCTACCTATGATGTAGTCTCCCTCTCTCTCTCTGTTGTGGTGGACTAAGATGTTGGGTGGCCAACGATCGAGTCCTATTTAGCTCCAACTCTAGGTCACACACTGCTGGTGTTGCTTGGGCAATTTTGGCCAGCATACCAATGTGATCGCCCTTTCTTCATCTCTTGGTGGGTTTATATAGGTGAGTTTCAAATCCTCCTTCCCTCCCTTGGTACATGATGGATATTGACCCAAGGGAGAGGTGTGATTCGATTTTGTGCTCAAATATTCTTTTGTCTGCTCACATACTGTCTAAGGAGGTGTTGGTGGCTGTCCTTAGGCAGCTTTCACATAAGGAGTAACTGTCCTTTTCTTGGTGTGGTCTCGGAAAGTGACCTTTTTCCATTTCTAGGAATGCACACTTATCGGGAAAAAAGGCACATAGAGGGCACTCTTCTCGAAGGATAAAGTGTGCAATTCATCATTTATGACTAGTTAAAATCTGATTTTCTCACAACCTTAGAGATTGTAAATATTTCTTGATTCCATAATGTGTTCCTGCCCTGTAAATCCTTAGGCTTGACATTAATTACTGTCATCTTCTACTGTATGATTTTCCAGTGTTAACAATTTCCCCCTAATGTGTGAGGTCTAGGAAGAAATGTATAGCCGAAATACATTATAGTTTCTTTTCTGTATCGTATTCGGAGAGAGAGAGAGAGGGGGAGAGGCTTGCATGAATTTTGGAATTGACAACGCCTTGCACCGTTTCTGAGATAACCATGGCCTAAGGGATGTAATGTCCAAAAAATTTCAATAAATTATTTGGGACATTAATTTTACTTTTATTTTAATAAAAGGAAATAAAATGGGTGAGGGAGCCCAAGTAGCATCTAAATAAACACTCCTAAGGTGCAAAAAGTCACTTAAGTGGCTAAGATAGCAGCCCAAGTGTGAAAAGGGGCCAAAAGCAAGTGAGCTAAACCATGGTTGACTAAAGTCAACAACGTGCCCAAGAGGGGAATTTTGCACAAGAAGATTGCATAGTTGGAGTGGAGGGAAATTTGAAATGAGAGAGAAACCCTAATGTGAGGGGTCCATGCACACATTGCATAAAAGATGAAGGAAATCCATTGTGGAGATAATTTTTGGAGAATAGAATTCGAAGTTGAAGCTCTCTTCAACTTGTTGCTGCTTAACACAAGAGGGATTCCTGTTTAGGAATGCCCTTCTCTTCCATGGGAGGCCATGGAGAGATTGTTCTTCATCTTCCTCACATCATGGCATGAGGCCAAGGCAGTCATTTGTAGCTACTGCATTATTCTTTCAGCAAGAGAACACTGGAGTTGCTGGTGTTGCAGTGAGGTACTTCCATCATCTCACTTCTGGAGTTGTTCTGTAGAGGAGAGGTCATATCTCTCTCTAGGAGATCAGCAAAGGAGATTCCAAAGCTTCTATTGCAGATTTGGCATCAGGCCATATATGTTTCACTCATGCCCAGCGCAGTCCCTTTCTCTTATAGCGTTATTCTCAGTGAGGGTTTGCAGGCAGAGATCATTTTATGCACTAGAGAGTGAAATATTCAGGAAGGAGAGAAGCTCCTTCATTTTGGAGATCATTGGAGGAGGTGTTATTGTTTATTGTAGCATCTAATTCCTTCTCCATTTTTGTTTTACTATAGATTTGCAGCAGCTACACTACAAGTCCAGCATTTTCTAGTTTTATGTATTTTAGCCAATCCCTTGGAGGATTGTTGTAATAAATTTTTCTGGTTTTGAGATCTCACTCCCCCTTATTTATTTGAGAATTTAATGTCATATCATCTCATATATATATCATTTTTCAATCATTTCCCCTCATAGACTGCGCAGTGACAGAGTAGCTGGGTCATGTAGCAGTGTATTCTATTGTTTCATGTACATTTCCTCTTGAGGCAGACTTGAGCTCACCTTGAGAGGAATTTTCCTCAAGGTATTTGTATTAAATTTTCTGCTGCATATTATACATCAGATTTTTTCTCTTCTAGCATTATATGTTGCATTCTTTCATTACTGTTCATATTGGAGTTTTAATGCTGCTGAAGATTCCCTCATTAAGCATTGTTTCAATATACATGTTGGTGGGAGATCTGAATAACCCCCTTAGGGTTATTTCTTTGGGCTTATATTCTACAGGGAGTTTGTACTAGACATATTCTAAGGCATCCCAGCATTTGATTTCCTTATTTTCACATTGGCTTCCTTATACAACGTCCTCATGGGTAGTTGGTGCAGAAATTCCTTGAAGGGAATTATTAGCTTTTGACAAGTTCTATTGGCAGAGTCTGCTAGAGGGCTAGGTAGCCTTTGGATCTCATCCTTCCTTGTGAAGGTGAAATATCTAGTAAATTCCCCTGCAGTCAATCTTTGAAATAGTTCAGTGTTGATTGTTAATACTCCTAGAGGTGGAAAATAATAGGAACATCTAAGATGTTCCCGATAGAGCAAAAATTTCCCCATTTGGGACATCACAATGGTATCAAAGCTTCAAAATTGGCTCAGCCTGTGAAGTTCAAATTTCAGAGAAGAAGAGGTCAGAGATGATGCAAAATATGAGATTAATCTCATCAGTTTTGGGTCCAACAACAACCTATCCAAGGAGGTTGAGAAAATAGAAGAAGGAGAAGTGGAAGGACCATGCACTTCCTATTCTCACCGAGGAGCAGAGTAGAAGCATGGACAACACTTGGAATTCGAAATTCTAAGTGAGTATCTTGCTGAATATGGAGAAAACCCTAGGGTCTTCCAAGAAGCTCTATCTTTTCACACTTGTTCAGTAGGAAGAGGAAAGAACTTGGTGGTTCAGCCATGGGAGGCATGCAAGGGTTTCTACTCTTACTGATTTTTCTCAAGTTCTTGATCAGAAGATTTTGCCAAAGGAGGAAGGAGCCCTCACCACCAGAGGCACATGCGAGTGCTGACACATTCATGGAGGAGCAGCCTCCACCATCAGTTATTGAGGCAGCGAGCACACTTGAGGAGGAGACTCTTGCAGCAAGGTTCTTCCAAGATCTCTTTAAGGTATGCATGAGTTTTCATCTATCATGGAGGATTATTCACTATTTCATGATGATTTTCTTGAGGAGGGTACTTTCACTGCGCTGTGCCATTATTCTCAGACACCCTTGATGAGTCATGCACCACACATGAGGTTGGGGTTTGAGATATGAACCATGGAGGAGATTGCATTTCAATGTCCCATGAAATGAAAAAGGAGAAATATGTTTTGGGACAATGGTATCTCTTGTGAAAGGGGTACCAAGTGGCAGGATACTTACACCGAAGAGTAGAGCTTTGTGGATCATATGTGCCCGGCGAAAATGTGGAGGATCCATAACCCATAGGTCCCAAGATATTTTCACACTTATTGCACTTGATGGACAAAGGGGAGAGTATCGGTGCATCATGATGAGGTGGAATTTCTCTTACCACTCATTATGTTCCCATTTCATATTGGGTATGGTGAAAGTATAGGGGAGCAGCAGTACTCTTGTTGCTCAGATTTTGTTGCACGTTGCAGGAGCAAGAGGAGGCACTAGCATGGTGCAAGAGGATTTCTCTTTGTTCTTGGATGCCAAGTAGCACCTTCTTCATGAGAGGAGCACTAAATTTGTAGCAACATGATGGGAGGAGTCTTTGACAAGATTCATGTCAAATATGGGAGTTGTGAGATGACAATGGCCCTACTCCAAAGGCCAGCGGTGCTGTCACTTGAGGGCTTGGATTACTTGTTGGAGTGTTCTCAAGCCACTTCACAAGTGATATATTTTGGAGGCATGTAGATGATGAGCATGAAGGAGTAGTGGAGGAAGCATTCCTCACTACATTTTGACTTTCTTGGCTTGGTTGCACAAGCACAAGAAGAGGAATCTACATGCAGAAATTTTGGGTTCTTCTCTCATGTATTTCCATGAATATTCTTCATTGATGGAGGAGTCCACTTGGAGGTCTTTCTAATAGATGTATATCAGTATTTGGATAGATGCATATCCCAAGAGATGATGAGATGGTTGGCACAACCACTCCCCTACTACGTTGCAGTAAGGGGGACTTTTCATTGGAGCCATTTTCAACTCAAAGACCAAAGTGCATGATGAGGGAGGTAATCATTTTCTCTATGTTTGGCACTCTCTTATTCTTATGATCAGCATGTTATATCAGGGAGGATCCTTTCCTTCTTGTACATTATGTCAGCTATAATTATGGTCTATTTCAGCAAGAAAGATGGCCATCTTATGGGTGGTTTGTGGGGGAAAACCACATAGTTTTGGTGAGCACCTTTGGAACCAAGTTTTGTTTTTCATGATCACATATTGCAAGATGTATGTGGCAGCAAAAAATTGGTTGGAAAGACACTTGTTACATTATATTTTGAGGCAGGCCAATGATGCCCTGTGCTGGTTCCATGCATGGGACCAAATTTCAGCTCCTTGCTCTTATAAGTTTATGCTTCCATATGTTGCTGGTGGAACGCTGTTCAGAGGAAGCATCATTTTGAAGGAGAAAAATAAATTGAAGATGCCCATTGGGAGGGTTATTCTCCCTAATTTTCATGTTGTATGTTTTAGGAGGAGCAATGGGCAGCCCGTGATTGCCAAGCTTAATCTCTTTCCTTCATGTGGGAGGAGTTATTTGGAGGGTTCAAAATTTTGGAGGAGGCATTTCATGGATAGTATGATTGATGGGGTGGCTTGGGTCTCTCATGAAGGCCATTTATTTCAGCCATATATAAGCAGCAGCCCCATATGTATCATGAGGAGGGAGAGACTCATGGGGTAGATGTGCCCTTTGGGAGAGAAGACCTCCATTTCTTTGCAGCACATGCTCCAAGGGGAGTATGGAAGAAGATATGGTCACCGTGTTCAGCCATGCATTTTTCCATGAGGAGGACCATATGATTGTTTGGATACCATATGTTGATGAATTCCAGCACATCACATATGAGATAATTTGGGCCAGCTTGATTTGGAGCGTTGGAGGAGAGGTCCATTGGGGATCTAGACTTAATTTTGCCTCTTGAAGGCAACACTATTGCAGCCCAAGTTCAGCTTTCACTCCACATTCACCATGAGTGGAGAAGAGGACAGCGTGGGGTAGGCTATGAAGCTTACCAAGTTCAGAAACTCATCCCACCAATTTCTCATGAGCACAAGGTGGAGGAGTACTTTCAGGAGTTGCCTAGTTGGAGGGTGACTCATTTTGCTTGATTTCTTGAGGATGGAGGATCTACAGGAGGATATTTCAGAATCCATGCCTTGAGTGGAGGACCTTTTTGCAGTTCATCCTTGCTCTTTCTTGAGAACAAGAAATTTTTGGGAGGGGAGGATTGTAATGTCCCAAATTTTGCAATAAAGTATTTGGGACATTAATTTTACTTTTATTTTAATAAAAGGAAATAAAATGGGTGAGGGAGCCCATGTGGCATCTAAATAAACACTCCTAAGGTGAAAAACGTCACTTAAGTGGCTAATATAGCAGCCCAAGTGTGAAAAGGGGCCAAAAGCAAGTGAACTAAACCATGGTTAACTAAAGTCAACAATGTACCCAAGAGGGGAAGCTTGCATAAAAAGATTATGTAGTTGGAGTGGAGGGAAATTTTAAATGAGAGAGAAACCCTAATGTGAGTGGGGTCCATGCACAGATTGCATAAAATATGAAGGAGAGCCATTGTGGAGATAAGTTTTGGAGAATAGAATTCGAAGTTGAAGCTCTCTTCAACTTGTTACTGCTTAGCACAAGAGGGATTCCTATTTAGGAATGCCCTTCTCTTCCATGGGAGACCATGGAGAGGTTTTTCTTCATATTCCTCACATCATGGCATGAGGCCAAGGAAATCATTTGTAGCTACTACGTTATTCTTGCAGCAAAAGAACGCTGGAGTTGCTGGTGTTGCAGTGAGGGACTTCCATCATCTCACTTCCGGAGTTGTTCTGTAGAGGAGAGGCCATCTCTCTCTCTAGGATATTAGCAAATGAGATTCCAGAGCTTCTATTGCAGATTTGGCATCAGGCCATATATGTTTCTCTCATGCCCAGCGCAGTCCCTTTCTCTTACAACGTTATTCTCAATGAGGGTTTGAAGGAGGAGATCATTTTGTGCACTAGAGAGTGAAATCTTTAGGAAGGAGAGCAGCTCCTTAATTTTGGAGATCATTGGAGGATGTATTCTTATTTATTGTAGCATCTACTTCCTTCTCCATTTTTTTATTACTATATAGTTGCAGTAGCTACACTGCAACATCTCCTCTTACAATGTTATCCTCAATGAGGGTTTGAAGGAGGAGATCATTTTGTGCACTAGAGAGTGAAATCTTTAGGAAGGAGAGAAAATCCTTCATTTTGGATATCATTGGAGAAGGTATTATTGTTTATTGCAGCATCTACTTCCTTCTCCATTTTTGTATTACTATAGAGTTGCAGTCGCTACACTGCAACTCTGGAATTTTCTAGTTTTATGTATTTTATCCAATCCCTTGGAGGATTGTTGTAATAAAGTTTTCTAGGGTTGAGATCTCGCTCCCCCTTCTTTATTTGAGCATGTAATGTCATATCATCTCATATATATCATTTTTTAGTCATTTTCCCTCATAAAATATGTAGTGACAGAGTAGTTGGGTCATGTAGCAATGTATTCTATTGTTTCATGTACATTTCCTATTGAGGCAGACTTGAGCTCACCTTGAGAGGCATTTTCCTCAAGGGATTTGTATTAAATTTTCTACTGCATATTATATATCAAATTTTTTCTCTTCTAACATTATATTTTGCATTATTTCACTGCTGTTCATATTGGAGTTTTAATGCTACTGAAGATTCCCTTATTAAGAATTGTTTCAATATACATGTTGGTGGGAGATCTGAATAACCCCCTTAGGGTTATTTCGTTGGGCTTATATTCTGCAGGGAGTTTGTACCAGACATATTCTATGGTGTCCCAACATTGGATTTCCTTATTTTCACACTGGATTCCTTATACAACGTCCTCATGGGCAGCTGGTGCAGAAATTCCTTGAAGGGAATTATTAGCTTTTGACAAGTTCTATTAGCAGAGTCTGCTAGAGGGCCAGGTAGCCTCTGGATCTCATCCTTCCTTGTGAAGGTGAAATATCCAGTAAATTACCCTACATTCAATATCTAAAATAGTTTAGTGTTGATTTTTAATACTCCTGGAGGTGGAAAATAATAGGAACATCTAAGATGTTCCTGATAGAGCAAAAAATTCCCCATTTGGGACATCACAAGGGACCCCCTACAAGCAGACAAAATATACAACATATTTACAACATTTCAATGAGGCGTGCATGTCCCATGCTTGTGATGCTATGGCTAGTTAAAAACAATTGACAGATACATGTGTTGTCTGTGCCACTACTATTGTAGTGATGTTGGTGGTTGTTGACGACAACTGCTGACGCCCTTAGGGGAATTTTTTATTTGACGATAGGTGGAAAGTGGTACCCATATGCGTAATCTTGGCATGGAATATCACTACACAATGTACGCATATGTACTGGTTGGGACCTTCCTGTGTAAGCATTGTTGTCAGAGACGCTTATGGAGGCACAGGTATTTGACGGATTTGCTCAAAGTGCAATGGTTGTAAGGTATGATACCATCGTGATATGAAAGATTTTGCTGTAGTCGAATGTCAGGAGGATCGATGACATCTACGGAAAATTATTTCTCCCACAATGCCACCCAAGGATAGCCCTTTACATGGGGAGGGATAATCCAAGGTATTGCTTCCTTTTTGGAAAAGAGGTATCGAGGTCGACAGAAAGGAAGCCTTAATCGGACCATAGGTCGCCGACCTGAGAGGTCAGGGACCTAGAAGTGATGTGTTTAACATATGCATATTGGTGAGAGGTGACTAAAAACATATGATGGGGATTCAATGGCCTGAGGTCAAAGTACACTTTAGCAGCTTGGCGGCAATCATAGTTATTTCTGAAGGGAAAATCCCTAGAGTCGATAGGACTTCTGGGTGGGTGTGGACCGTGTTAGTGTCGATATCTTCATCCCTCCGTCAGTGATCAAATTATCTTGTTTCATTTCATATTAGGTGTCTCGCTCAGTTAGTTACATTCCATTAGGAGCATGGATCATCTGACGGTAGTGGCCTGTTGTATATTTTCCCTCATTTCCTTTACCTGCTGGCCCATTTTCATTCATCGAGATCATGTGCAGTCACTTTTTGTCTTTAAATTTGCATGAGTAATTTTTAGGGTTTTTAGTCCCATTTGGTCTAGGGTTTCATCAACAAGGTCTTCAAAATGTCCAATAAAGATCAACAGACACATGAGGTGGTTTAATAAAGTTCCAGTACCAATAAATTTCATAATTGCATGCTCATAAATGTATTTTTCCTCAAAACTCTGTTTTGAGGAAAAACAGAGTATTTTAGGTTTTTATGTATAAACTTGATGTAATTTCAGCTCTCTCATATGTAAATAAATTCAATGGCAACCCTCGTCACCTTGCCAGACGTCAGCAACTCCATCCCTTGTAAGGAAAATAGAAATCAAGTCATTCAGTTCATCAAAGGCACAATGAAGTAAACTACCCAAAAAACAGAGTTGAAAAAGTAAGTCACAATGCAAACATTATGAAAGTGGGTTTTATGAGTGAAAAATAAAAATATTGTATATAAACTCATTGATCATCATCAGAGAGCTCATTTGCATTCAAAAGAGAAAGATTGAACAAGAGAAATTTTTGTTGAAGAAAAGGAGCAAGTTTGAATAAAAATCGGGCAAAGTTCAAGGGCGCGGCGCATTGGGTGAGAGGCGTGGCACACATAAGTGGCATGGCGCATTGAGCCAACCTCCATAGTGTAAAAAATACACTGGCATGGCGCATTGAGCAGGCGTGGCGCATTGGGTTTGTGGTGCGGCGCATAGAGCTGCAAGCCCAATTTCACCATAAACTTCCCCAAAACTTCCAAATATGCTCAAATCCGTGCTGTGCAAGTAAGTTAAGATTCCTCCCATTGCTAGTGAAGAGTTTTTCTTAGAATTTATGGTGGTTTAGTGTGTAAAAACTCAAACCCCACCTCCTTCCAAATTTTCTCAAAAACAAATGCCCAGGGTTTGTATTTATGTTTTTCTACCAAGTCTATTCCATCACTCCCTTACTCTTTGACTCCTACATTTATTTTTCAGTTTCATCCACTCATTCCTTAATTTCCATATTCTTAAAAAATCATTCACCCCTATCCCCAATTCCCATTTTCCCAAATCCTAACTACAAAATCCCTAAACCCTACTCGCATTCCTAAAACTCTTACTCCCATCCCTAAATTCTATTCACACATACATTTTTACACTCTCTTCCGTACACTCTACCCATTGCATTCCTCCACCATATTTTAACACTGTTATCCACAAAACCATCCATGTACAACCACATTTTTCAAAACCAAATAAAAAAAATGGAAAGAGACAGTGATCCCCATCTTGGTTTGAGAGAACAAACTTGCACCTGGGAAAGGATGCTGGAGAAGGCCAGCAATGAGAAAAATAAGTTGATGAACATGGCAAACCATTATTGGGCGAGAAACCATGTGTGCAAAGCAAGAATCAGGATCTTGAAGGCCAAGTTGAAGAAGGCATCGAGGAGGTGAAAAGAGCATGATAAACTTCAGATATTGGCTGAGGCTTCCTTAGCCCAACACAACACTTGATGGAGGACACTCAGCCCAAATTTCAAAAAATTTGGGACACTTTTTGCAATTTTGAAATTTTTGGCTCAAGAAACAGACTTTTCTGCTCTATGCGTCGTGCCACTTGGAACTTGCTTTTGATGGAGACCTCCTTTTGAGGAAAACTCAGCATTTTTGGATTTTTCATGGAAACATATTCATGCCCACCAATAGCCAAGAAATTTTGGCAGGTCTTGGGCTTCCAAAAAGGTCAAAAACACCCCAAAAATAACCTTTCTGCCCCTTTTTCGACACACAGGAAGCAGTCTTGGGAGAACTCAGTTTTGGAGGGGAAAATGGAGGCCAAATTAAAAAAATCCACTTGTGATGGAAAGTAAACATGTAGAACTTTCCAAAAAGCCCACTTGGAGCAAATTTGGACACCTGGAAGGCCTCCAAAATCAGCTACAAACAGGCGCTACGCATAGGGAAATCAAGCACGACGCATTGGAGGATTTTACTCATTTTTGGTCAAAAACTCTGTTTTTCGCCTAGTTTTTTTTTACAGTCTGACTTTTTCCTTCTAGTTGTCAAAATCATGATGTAATTAAATGTAACATGATGTATTTTGATGTAATTTTGCTAAATTTTCACTCATAGAGGTAGATTCATCCATCAAAAGGTAGTTTACAACTGAATGAATCAATTTCCTAGTTTTTAGAGGCAAGTTGTTCCACTACCTACTTTTTAGTTCTCAGTTTATATTTTGTTGGAACAACTCCTAAACTCATGAGCTCGACCTATAGAAGCTAGGATGAGTTTTTTTCTGCCTATATCTTATTTTTTTTCAGTCATTAGCATAGGTTGGACTTTTGGGAATGCTTTGAGCATCATTGTACATTTATCTCTGTAGTTTGGCAAAGGAATAAACCAGGGTTTGTAGCACTCTATGGGATTCATGTGAAATTTTGTTTTGATAGTGTGTTTCTCTCTGTAAATTTAAGTCTACTGTTGTTTTATGTATACCATTTTCCCTCTTATTTCTTCTTAACTTAAGCAAACAAGCATAAAGGTAGAATTCATTAAAATTTGCAGTGCTCTACCTAGGGTTTGTTTAATTTTCTATGTTTTCAACTGTTTGAAGAGGATCCCTGAAGGTTTCTTGCCCTCTTCAACTCCTAACCTATCTAAAGCTCTCCATTTCATTCAAAATTGAAGTTTCAAATCAATTTCCTACCTTGCCCCATTCATATCTCTGCAAAACTGAGCCTCATTCCCTAGACCCAAAATCTGCCTTTCCATTTGAGCCAACCAAACACCCTTAAAATCAATAAAAATATTTTGCATACATACCTAGCCTAAAATCAATCTTCATTCAAGTCATCTCAAACCTCATTGATCATTTTTTGCGAGATTGACAAGGAGAGAGCCCTCTCTCGATCTGGTAGGGCTAGCTACCAGGTTAAGCGTGGTTTGATGTTACCCTAGATTCTGCCTTTCTCAGCCTGAGGTAGATTTAGGCCATAACAGACTGGCTATGAATGTCGTGATGGTGCATCAATGGGGGTGAAATACTCTGACCAAGGGGAATGAGGTACTGCTGCCATGGGGGAAAAGATGAAATATGAGGGTGAAGTGGTGAAGGGAATCGTTTGTGGTCTTTGTACACTTACCAAAATAATAAAATAATGGGGTTTGGTTTGTACAAAACACAGATATGGGTACCCCAAAACATGAAAAGGGGGTCGCTCACTATAGGTGTGAGGATGGTGTTTTGCTGGGGGTAGGGGTCCCATTGGTTGGTCTCATGTGCAGGGTTGATGAAGCGGAAAATGTCGTAGATGGGATTATGCTGATGGAGGTATGGTGAGCCAAATGCGATGCACAAAGGTGCGCTTTCAATCTGCTTGTACAACCTGGTTGTCCAGGAAGGGGGTTTTGAGTTTGAATGGAAAACTTGACCTTATGCATGATCGATGGATGGGCATGAGGTACTTTCTGGACTGAAATGGTATGGCCATGGTGTCACTTGTGTGGTGATATATGGTCTACTTTTGGTAACGAGCACCATGGAGGGGAGGCTCTACTAACCAACATGGACTATTATCATATGCAGGGTGAGGTGGTGATAAACGCGGTCGGGTATGAGGACCCTATGGTTTATTTCTAATGGAGAAATGATGTCAGAATATGCAAAGTTTTTTGGGACTCTATCATGTTGAGGGTAGAATGATACCTGTTTTGGAACTTTCAGTGGACGGTGCTGTGAATGGTTTGCGGGTTCTTACTACAAACACGACTACCTCAAGTGAAAGCATATTCTTTTCATCAAATATTTATTGAAAAACATGAACTTTAGAAAGGAATATGGGAGGGTGCATACCTGCCAGCGCTGAAATTTTTTTTTTTAATGAAAGGCGAATATGTTGCATCGCCTTCGTTTGTCATGGCATACTGATGGTGGTGCAACTTACGGTTTGCGAAATGGACTTTCTGATCTTCTGTTATGAACTTCTGAAGTTTTGGAAAAGGGTGATAAATATGGGGTTATGGCCCTAATCTTGTTCATTTGTACTTGCTGAGTTTTTGGAGATCAGAGGTGATTGCAGAGCCTTTCTTACCTTTGCAGTCAGCTTGTGTACCAAGGATTCGCAATATTATGCCGAGGTAACTTTCATGACATCCCGCATTTCAATTTTTCAGTTTTACAGTGCTCGGGGCCATAAAAATTAGGTTTTTATGGCCTCCAAGGGACTTTTTGCCCTAGATTGCATGGGTGATCTAGGTAGAGTGGCGCCCTCCTTGCACATATTTCTAAGGGACAAGCATGCTAGGGTACGTTGTTCCCTCTTTTTTGCATGCAAGGGTGCACCTGTGAAGAAAACAAGTGCGTCGCTGGTGACAAACTTGGGTTTTCTGTCTATTTTGATTTTTTTTCTCTATACTGATGGTTTCCTGTGTTGCTTGGAAGGTTGGTGTGGAGAGAGAGAGAGAGAGATTGGCCCGAGATCCAGACTGCTCTAGCTGCTGATGCTGGGGTGCACCATCATTTGGCCACATGGGGCCTTTTGAAGTTTGCTGAGAATGAGTTCCTTCGGTCTCGGGACCGATTGTTATGTTATATTATACAGCATTGGCACAGGAGGCACAATATGTTCGTACTGAGGGGGATGAACTTGATTATCCATCTAGAGATGGATATATACTTCATGACCGGGTTACTGTCGTAGGGTGAGGCTCTGAGGTATCCACTCCCTGCTGGGAGAGTGAACCTAGACAGATTCTGGCAGCGACATTGTGGTGGTGTGCCTCTGACTGAGGGGTGCATTAATATTGCATCAGTGATAGATGTGGCCAAGCAGTGTGCTCTAGCTATTATTGTGCGACTAGAGGGGTTGTTTGCTCCACATCAGGCATCAGGCCCTCAGGTGGGAGTTTTATGTTGCTTGAGGGGTGGGCATTTTTTCGATTTCGCCCGCTTTTTTTTTATGGTATGGTGTCGCAACTAAACAGGGTCCAACGTGGATCCAAATCATTTGTGTACTCTAGCATCCTATGCAACATTATGTATGAGAGGGTGGTGATGCTAAGGCCCATTGTGGTAGTGCCTATTGGGGGGCTGCGGGAGCCATGCATGAGGAGGTGGGCTTCGGTGATGTCGCGCAGTGGTGGTGGCATGGTAGGTCATTATTGGAATGACACGACAGAGGCCTAGTTTGAGGCCAACCCACAGATTTTCTTGCCATACCTATATGCAGGGGTGGACTTTCAAGGTGATCCAAATATCAATATTCCTTTTGGTTATGTTTGGGGTCCTGCAGGTATATGCTATATTTTTCTGCATTTGTTCGAGTTTTATATGTACTTGTGTGTTTTTTTATTGACACTGACATTCTTTTGGTTACTGCTGCAGATGTTGGTGAGGTAGGTCACCCAGTGGCTTGACTGGTGGGTCAAGATCCTCTGCGAATATCTCGTGGTGGCCATGAGGGAGATGGCATAGGTGGACTGGGTGGTGGTGTCGGTGGACCTGGTGAAGATGGTGTTGGCCCTTCTTGTGGGGGCAGCAGCTCGACTACATCTGGTGTTGCAGCTGAGCAAGCTCATTTAGATGCAGCTCAGGCACACATTGCAGCACTTACAGCTGAGGTGGCCACTCTAGAGGACTTCCGGGGTCGAGTGGACCACTTGACCCAGGGGATGCTTGTTTGAGGTTTCATGGAAGACTTTGAGGAGGTGTGGCTAGAGATGGTGATGGCCTATGAGAGGGATTATCATCCCACTCTATGAAGGGTAGTTATTGCAGTGGCAACAATAGCTCCGGTGGTGGCACCAGGAGCAGTGGTGGGTCCAAGTGCTCCTCTTGAGGGGGCACCCCCTAGAGTAATTTTGTACATAGGGAAAGCACCCGTTATGAGGATGCTTCCCTTATTTTTTGACGACCTATGTATCTTTGGGCTGGTCAGTGGGCCAGTGATTCTATTTTTTGTACTCAGATACACTTATTTTTTTATATATATAAATGAGAGATATTTTTGTAGCTCTACATGGTGTGCTATTTATTTCGGTTTATATGTTTTTTTGTTATGCTGATGGATATCTATGCTTTTGTTTTTTATGGATGATGGTTTATTCGAGATGCATTCTAGTCTAGGATATTGTTAGATATGAGATCAGCTGTTTGGTTTTGATTCCTTGATACATGTGACAATGTAATGTAATCAAATTTTCTGCTTAATCTTTTGGCACACAAATATTTTCTAAACAGATGTGTGTCTCTAGTCTCAAATGTTTGGTTTATCTGTGATAACACTAACTAGGAATCAAGGTAGATATGCATACGGAGAATGCCTCGATGGAAGGCATCTCACATAAGTCCAATGACGACATCATATTCTACCTGATTGTTTGTTCCTGATTTGATGTACACGTTGTCTGAACACAGTGGTGATGGGTCAGGGTGGTACATGACCTAGGCGGCTACAGCTAAGTTCTGAGACCATCGCAATGCGCCATCAACAAATCTAAAATATGGTTCAAGCTAGTGATCCATGGTGGCACTTTGAGCATGTTTTTTACGTAAGTCCTCGGGTCAAAAATATTTTCGTGAATGGGGTTTTTATGTACTCTAACTCTAGGGGACAAGGGTTGTTGGAGCCCATATGGGTAGATCTTCTTGAGGTAAAGGCCGTTGATGGGGTTAGTGAGGTAGGTCCCATTCGGTTCCATCAAGATGTATGCCCCCTGTCAGAGGCAATGTTTGATGATATAGGGTCCTTTCCACAAGGTCTCGAATTTTCCTGTCCCTAAGGATTATTTTGCGACATCATAGCGAAGGAATAACTCTCCCTTGGTAAATGATAAAGGTGTGATGTGGCATTTGAATGATGCTTTCACCCTTTTCTTATGGGCCTCATTTTGTTGCAGCTATTATCGCCGAATTTCGTCAACTAGCTCTAGTTGTACTAGGAATTTTTCTAGAGGCTGGGTGTCATCAAGGAGTTCGATGGCAGTGTTCATGTTTGGGATATTGTGGAAATCAATGTGAAAGAGCAAGGTACCTTGGTCTTTTGCGACAGGAATAAAGTGGAAATCCTGGGATGAGGGGTCAGTGGGAATCCTGTCTTGGGCGTGCGATGAGACAAGTCATATGTGGTGAATTGTGTCACTGGCATGCGGCGGGGGGAGGATCTCGGTAATGGAGTCCTGTTTGATCATAAAGTCAGGTCTCTCGTCAGGGTAGCCAATTTCTGGTAGGTGTAATTTTTTCTTATCACGGAGATTCCTGAATTCTTTCAGCAGCGTGCATACCTCTGGCATGTGATCTTGAACAATGCAAATGGTGCACGGTACCATGGTGCTGATAGAGTAGATAGTGTGAGATTCTACGCTACTCAATGTCCCTAATGTGGACGCTTGGAAAGGGTCGATTGGTCATCTTCTGCTTCCATTTCCGCATCGTTGATTTAGACTTGTCTTCCTCTTTAGTGGATGGTAGGCTTAGTGCCGCTCGAGATTCTCTCAGCTTGGGGAGATGTGCACACTTAAACACATGATGAAAGTGTGAGAAAATTTAGAAATAAGTGCGTGTGATATTCTCTTGATTGGAGAGAAGTTTCTGAGGGAGCGAAGAAGCTATGTGGAGGTTGTTTACAAGGGGCTTGAGTTCTCTGCATTGGATGAATGTGATCATCTAGATCACATAGGCCACATGTTATCATAGGCTTTTCCTGGGGTACACATGGTTGGTGTGCAGTCTTATCAGGCTTGAAACACCATTGCGGTGGCAGGGATGTTGAGTTGTTGATGTATCTTTTATGTCATTCCCAGAGATCATCCGTTCTCTTTTCTACGACATTAATCATGTCCATAGTGGGACGGATCAATGAGAGATAAGTATAATGTTGCTCGTAGTGATTACCCTAACATATGAGGCAAAATATCCATGATATGGGGGTCCCATCATGCTTGGTCTAAGGCCAGGCGGGGAACCAATGTTGTAATGCTGATAAGTCAGGGCAATGGACGACTATATGGTTTGTATTTTTGCATAACGTGCATGCGGGTGTGTTTTGTGAAGTTTCCTTTGGGGTAAGTAGGGGTTCCCTTCTAGGCCGTTCTTCAGCTGACAAGAACATGATAGACCTGCTCATCTCCTCTGCTTGGGTCATGGAGCTACCTGTGGACTTGACATCCATATCTTCTTCTTGGGAAAGGTGATCTATGGCTAAGCGGAGGCTAGCCAGGGTAGCCGTAAGCAAGGTATGTAGTGAAAGTCCTCTAAAAGGTGGTTGTCAGCACATAATGGGCATGTGAATTGAGTTTCCCGTAGCCCCACATAGTAAACCATTTTGATCAGATACCATATGTGAATGAGTTCCAATGCTGCACACTCTTCGAGGTAGTGGTCACATTCATTGCATAGCGTACAATGTATAATGGGCATAACTAGGGGCCGCTCTACAAATCTATGTTCCTCTTGTAAATATAAGATGGTATGTGGCTTGTCATTGATAAACTAGATGGAGGGATCCTCTTGATAGGATCGCTCGATCACGTGTAAGGCATCCCTATATCATGGTATTTCTAGAAAATGGTGGGTATAGTGCCAATAGGTGTCACAGAGAGTGCATGTCTGATTGGTACACAGCAATTTTCCTATATTTTTTGGGGCAGGTTCCTTTTTGTGAGAACGTGGTGTCGAGAGGTATGCTTCAGAGCCGAGGAGTGGTTTTAACTCATCCAAATCTAGACATATGTGGGTAGGGTGTCCTATGACATCACATATAGCGTAGGTCGATGAATCCATTTGCACGATGGGGATCACCTTTTTCTTTCCTCTTTTTGCGGTTTTCTTGGCCGTGTTAACCGGTTTCGTAATGGGAACTTCCTGTGTGGGGGTGGTTGCGACTGTTTCTTGGGGGGGTAGGTGCTCGTCTGGACTGAGCGGCTTTAACCCTACGACAGTAACGTTGGTGGCTCTTGTTCCGTAAGGGCGAATGAGGTACCAAACTGGGAATGCCAACGATATGTTGGGTAACACTAATGTTTCCAAAACCTACTGGGAGACGAAGCCAGCTGGAGAGTAGAGGAAAGGGGTTTGGGAGGCAGCATAGGCTAGAGAGGCTGCCGTGGCTGATGCCTCAATGTTTTTACTACTTTAGTCCATGTTGTGACTAACCTCGATGCTTGATGTGGACATCATGCACACCGGTGCCCCTTTAGCATCGAGGGATACCTCAGGGATAATGGGAGGATCTCCTAGGAAAGACTCTAGGACAAACGATGGTTTGAATTGGACAGGGTCGTATTATTGGTACTGTGAAAGACTGTTTGTGGCTCTATCTACGTAGGGTAGAATTACATCCGTGTTGGTTAGGGGACGCTTTTCACTGTGCGTCAGTTGGTCTACCGTAATGATTCGATCCTCGTGGGGGAACTATTAGGGTCCCGTGATTTGGAAGATTGGAAAGACAAATGACAGGGTAAAATCAGACCAACTTTGGAGCCCAAGGAGCTAGCCTTCCTGGACTTAGAGAAGACTCTCTCTATTTGTGCAAAGGATGTAAACTTGTTTGCTTTCTATGTTTCTGATTTTAGGCTAGTTGTTAAGTGTGTTTTGGTTTGTTTCAGGTTTTTGAGGGAAGAACTGATCAAATAGATGACATGATATCAGATCAACTGGGCTATGGGGTCGATAAGGTCGAGACTGCCTCAAAGGGTGGATAAGGTATATTGCAAGGCCAATTTGGTCGAGGTAAAATGGATTATTTTAGGTGGAATGAAATGGGATGGACACTAAGTTTATGAAAGACAACGAGATTTTACACACAAATTTTTAATCAGTAAGAATTCATAAGTTAGGGCTAACCATTGGTCTCTATGAATGAAACTTAAACTAATAAATGCATAAAACAGACAATCCACTGATGCATGGAAGTATAAGACCCTCCAACTTTGGGAAATCACCTTCATATTTTTGGGAAAAAACAAATAAGACGAACGAACAACTCAATTTACGAAGAGGGAAATCCTAAACATCATATTTTGAGTTATTGGGAACTTTGAAAACAAAATGCAAAGTTTTAGGCAAAGGGCAAGATCGAAACAAGACCTCCTTGGTTCAACTAAGAAAATCAATAATTCAAAGAGATTTTTCAGAGATGGAGCTTTAACTAGCCATGAGTAAGAAGGGTGTACCGTGAATCATACTTAGCATGCATAACAACCATAAATGAAACAAGAAACAAGTTCCTCAGTGATCAAAAAGAAGTTAAGAATTCTTTGATATGACTAAGAAGGAAGAAAAACATAAAAGCTATAATAAAATCAGGAAACTTGAGGTGCCTCCATGGGCATGTCTCAAATCTATTATTTACTGACCTAAAACAAGAAATAATCATGGAAACATGTATGATAAACTAAGGAAAACATATAGATAGGAACACTATACCATTTACCAAGCCAAGGAATCCAACAAACAGTCCTCTTCCACCATCCAAGAAAAACAAGAAATCATCCACATCATGAGACAAAGTGTTTCTTCAAAGCTTGCAATATCATGTATTGCTCTATATCATCAATTTCAGCCTCTGTTTACAATGAAATCTCTTGGAATATATAGGCCAAAGAGAAGGAAAACCTCCTAGAGAAACTAACAAGCCCATTGGCCTAATTTAAATATCTGATTTTCTCCTTGAGGATTTGTAAAGCCCAAGGCACAAAATATCTTCTAAATATCTTAAATGATAAAAATGGAAATATATTTTACTTTTCACAACTGAAAATGGCTAAAAATGGCCTAGTGCACATTTGGGTGAGCCACTTCAGAACACTACTTTTTTGACAAAATGCTACAGGAACGTAGCAACATAAAATTTCTTGTTTTGCAGACACCTTTTGAGGGACCTCCCGATGTCAAAACGAGGCTAGTGATGGCTCATTGGAAAACCGGGATGTCTAGCTTCTAAAAATAATTTATTTTCCCCAAACAGATCATTGGAAGTATGTGAAAAACTGACATGAGAGGAAAAAACCAGAAATTAGCCCTTTGCAGATAAGGGAGGCAGAAAGTCAAAAAAATATTATTTTTTCGCCTCTTTGGGGGATCAAAACCCATCCTTTAGATATGAAATTTCCTGAGTAGATGCCCTTGAATCTAATGAATCCAATGATACCACTTTAAACCTCTGAGGATGCTACAACCAAAAATGGCGATGCCCATGAATTTCTGCAAATAGGCCCAAAAATGTCAAAAAACAAAAACATGTCAAAATTTGCCCAATTTTGGCGAGCGAGCCCTTCATGGGTTTTTAGAAACATGTAGAGAAGCGGAGGCCAATATTTCAACCTTTGATGCACCTTTCCCCACTTTTTCTACTGGGCACCTTTTTCGGGCAACCTTGAGCTTTTCTTGTGTAACCTTCAATTTCCTTTAGGCAAATTGATTTAGCTTTCTGTAATGCCCAGTCATTTTCTTTTGCAGGCTCAAGTCTTTGTTAGCTCTTTCTAACTTATTCTCCAAATGTTTATTTTCCCTTTCAATCCAAGCTTCTCTATTATCCTCTATTTCTTGGGCGAGCAAACGAGTAAGAGGATAAGATCGGACAAGGGCTGCATCTTCCTCTTTATTTTTCTCCAAAGCTCTCTTGAGACCCATATTCCTAGGCCTCTTTCTCTTTGGCTGATCTTCCTCTTCAGTATCATTGAATTCACCCATAAGCTCTTCAAGCTTGGTTTGTGCCTTGGATGCCTCCCTTTGATATTTGAAAGCCCGAACCTCAAATACTTCCATTTGACCACTCATTTGTTTATTTTGCATATGTAGGACATGGATGAAGTCTTTTGAGCTTTCTAGATCAGCTTGTAGATCATGAATTTGGTCTTCTCTCTTTTGCAAAAGAGCCTCATGTATTCTAGCTTCATTTTCACTATCATCACTATTTATCTGTATTATATGAAACTCCCTTTCCTTCTCATGACTACTTTCCTCCTTCTCTTTCCCCTTTCCTTGGATAGACTTCTTGGTCTTCCTCTTCTTTGGTATTTCAACTATGCTCTTTTTAGGAAGTCTGCCTCGACTTCTTAGTGCTCTTGTGACATTGCTAGCCATTGCTGGAGTGGTCTTTTTCTTTGTTGACCTAGTGTTTCTCGGCTTCGTCACTTTTAGAGGAAGAGTCATGGCCCCTTGCCTAGGAGAGGTGTCTAGAACATGCTCTTGACTGTGTGGAGGAGAAGGAGGAATTTTATCTATTTGCACTTGCTCAACTTGGTATTTAACCTTGCTGCTTCCATCATCATCTTTGTCATTGTTTTCCTCCTTTTGAAGATTGCCTTGTTTGTCTTTATCACTGCGATGCTCATGGTCACTGATTTGGCCCTTTTGATCTATGCTGCCCTCTTTGGAATGCTCAATGTTTGGTGTTTGATTGTCACCATTATTGCCTGCTTGAGGGATTTCTTGTTTTTCATCTTAAGTGTCTTGGCTGCCACCTTGTATGTCTCCTTGAGGGCTGACTTGTTCTTTTCTGTCTCTATTTTCTTTATGACTGTAGTGATCTGTACCCTCACTGTTCTGCACCTCATTACCATCATGCTCACTACTGTGTGGGCTGCCAACATGTTCCTCTTCATGACTGTTGTGCTCTGCATCCATTTTTTCTAGCTCTTCATCATTTCCTTCTTTATGCTCACTGTTATTCTTAGATTCTTCATTTTTTCCTTCCTCATCACTAGTTTGCCTCCTCTCACTTTGCCTTTCTTCACTACTAGTTTTCCTTTTCTCTTCTTCACTTTCAATCATATGAGATTTTTGTCTTTTAGGAGTGGATTTAATAGAAGAAGGAGAAACATGATGAGTGGATGGTGAGGAAGGCACATGAGATGAAGATGCAATGGCAAAATCGACATGGGAGATGAAAGAGTCCCAAGAAACTCCCTTTTTCTCAAGTTGATGGAGGATTATGATCTTGATAAGGGAATGATGAAATAGACAAGTTTGTTGTTGAACGGAGGGCTTCTTTTGGATAGTAGAAGCCATATTTTCAATGCTTCTATAGAGGAAAAAAGGCAGGTTTAGCAATCGAGTTCTTATGAAGTGCATGAGAAGCCTGATATGATAAGCATAAACCCGGGAAAACCTCCCTTCACATGTGAAATACTTCATGATGATTTTCATGAGAGGATCATAGTTGGTCAAAAAATGGGAAAAAGGGAAAATAGCTGGACAAGCATCCTAATGTTATGGTTTTAAGAAGGGTTTGTAGTGATTCAGGTCTAGGTATGTTTGCTTGAACCATTTTTCTCTGATATATGGAATCTTGGTAGCTTTGGAGACAGATCTAGGAGAGAGCTTGAAATCTAAACCTACCAAATGAACATGCTTCCCTTGCAGCCTTAAAGCAAACAAATGTGTCAAAGAAAGATGAATTTTCACTTCTTGAACCTTTTGGAAAAATTCCAAGCACCCTACTTCATGAAAATTAAAAAGCATTGAAGGAGATTCATTCACTTCCAGAGTAGAAAAAGGTTCATACCTATTGTGATAACCACTCCTGCTATCTTTCTTAGGAGGCATTTTTGCTTTTGGTATTCTTCACTGAATTACCAAGATAAACTGTTCAAGTGATCAGTGAAATAACTCCTCAACCAACACACTTTTTACTCTTTGAAAAACTAAGTATGTCCTTAGTTAGCCAATAAGTTTTTTTAAATGAAACAACTCTCTTTGTTTTTGACAATACGAACTCCTCTCCCTCAATTCACTGTTTTCTGTGGTTATTTGAAGCAAGAAAGATGTTTATTTGAAATCACTGTTCCTTTTGATATCAATGTTTTAAGAGACTGACTTGGAACAAAGAATGCACTCGTAGAAAAACATTGTGTTCTCCCTTTGAATAAACTGTCCTTCTTTGATGATTATTGTTTCTCTAAAACATAAGGCAGTCTCCTTGTCACTGAGTAATAAGCCTTCAAAACAACTCTATCTCCTCTTAATGATCATCGTTTTTCTTTGAGTTTTAGCAAACAAGTATTAGTTGAATGAAAAAAATTTTACCTCTTCAGTATTTTTGTTTGAGCAAAGAGGTCTTGACAAGGTCTGTTTGTGATTTTGGATACAAATCTCCTTTGTTTTTTGACACAAATATTCTTCCACTTCAATCACTATTTTTAATCCTTTGCAATGCACAGCAAGAAAAACCTCTTTAATTTGACAAAGCCCTATCTTATACAAACTTTGCCTTTCTCTTAGGACTGTGTGTATTTTTAGCTATTTCACAGCACAAAAAGTCTTTCAAATTTGCATATTAACCCTCCTTCTTTAACCACTGTTTATATTTGAAATTTGTAATCAAAACCCTCCCTCAAAATAAAATTTAGCTAGGAGACGAGGAATACCTTGAAAAATGAGTTTTTGATGTTCTTTGAGTATTGGTTCAATGGGCAAAGAAGCACGTTTAAATCAGATTGATGGGCGGGCGTTGAACGGAGAACACGCCACACTGGGAGGTTATTGGGACGGCCCTGGGCACTGGGCATAGGCGTGCCACGCACGTCTACAGGTAGGCCACGCCCTTCAATAAATTGCACTGGCTCTGCCTACATGCGTGTATACAGGCGTGCCGCGCTAACCTTAAGCTTGCAAATGTTTTGAAAAAATGCTCAAACTTATTCTTTTCCTTGACTTGGTCTTGAAAAGTGATGAATGACCAACGGTCGAGCTCTTTTATACTTGAAAATCCCAAGTTCCTTCACTTTTGATTAAAAAGAGAAACTTCCCTTTTTTCTTTTGAAAGAAACTTATGAAAATTGACTTTGTGCCTTTGTTTATTTAAAAAGGAGGCAATGCTAAGAAACAGTAATGAGGCCTTTTTAAAACTGTTATGCCAACCTTCTTTAAAACCATATAACAACAATATTTATGATTTTATCTGTTCCACATATCATATTTTGAATACCCTCAAATAATGGTGGGCCCTTTACTTATTTCTGAAGTAGGCCTATGTTTGACAAACTACTTGGGTCTCCCAAAACTCTGTCCTTTATCAGTTAATGAATGAGCCCTTTTTGACTAAAAGTGAAGCATTGTTTTATCACATCTTTGACCCTTTGGATGAGATGTTTCAAGGCCTTTTTCATCCCTACTGTTTCTTTGTATTCATGTAAAGAATTTAGTTTAAAGTCAAACTTGGCCTAATTTCTTTGGCCATTTAGATGAGGCTGTCCTTAGCCAAAGTTTTACCCTCAGATTAAAATTTGAAGGAGGCCTTTATAAACAGAAGAAACGGAGACTTTTTAACACCAACATGCCATCCTTTTTCTTGATATGAAATAGGTTTTTCAACCTATGAACTCTCATTGATTCATTACTGATTTTCAACCCTGTCTTTCAAATAAAAACCTTACTCAAACACAATTTGAAACTATGCTGATGCACCTATTGTTCATCTTTAAAGGAGGTGGTTAATAATAACTTCTAAAAACACTTAAGAACATGTTGGCCCTCTGCTTGTTTGTGAAGGAGGCCACAACATGTCTCCCTAGCCCTCTTCTTTTTGAAGGAGGCTCTATCACTATGCTTCTAACCATATGCTCCTTTGAAGGAGGTTCCACCATAGACCATGACATTTCATCCATTTCATCCTTGTGTAATTTCTCTACAATATATGTCTCTTCTTGGCACCATATCACTGTGAAGTTTTAGGGTTTTGAACAAAGTGTTTGGTACAAGTATAGTATTTTCTATTTGGACCTCATTCAGCTAAATTTTCCTTGACTATGTTTTCAGGGGTACCTTGAAATAGATCTTTGACTGATCTTCACATCCCAGGCTCAAGGTGACATAAGAAGCAGTTGTCTTCTCATGCTTGACATGATGATATCATTTGGAAAGTTTATGCAGCACTGCTTTTGGAGGAGATAATGAAACATTGTTGATCAGTATTACATCAGTCCTTTCTATTCATGTGACTTGGAAGATGATCTCTGTTATTCATGCAGTTCTTGGATTTTAAAATCGTACCCTTGTTGCTCTTTACTTCACAGTTGTCCATCTGCTTTACTGATGGCAAATCTCTTCAATATGAGAGACCTATTTGAACTTGTCCTTTTGCTCTTATTTGCATACTTTTTATCAGTCAATTTACACCCCTGCGGAGATGTAAAACATATTACTTTTAACCTTGGAGAGGTCCTTTGGTGTCTTATGGAGATTTTTACTGATCTAAATATATTCCTTTTAGACGGTGAACACTCTTATCTTCTTATGATTTGGATCTTTGTTGAACTTCTTCTGAACTGAGACAAAATGACCTCTTAGTGGTGTGCGACCTATGGATGGATCAGACTTGTTCTGTAGAATAGGAACTAATTCAAGTTTTTGAAAATGCAGCAAGATGATGGAGCTTAGTGAAATGAAGTCGCCTTCAGTAAGTGGGCCCGCAGGCGAATTCTGGCGCAAAATCTATTTTTAGACTATGTCTAGTTTTAGACATATGGAGCATGGTCCGGAGATTGCAGTATGTTATTCTTGGAGTATTGGTCATGTTGGTAAAAATAGATGAGACTCTATTTTTTGGACCTATGGGTCGAAGTCTATTTTTAGACTGCCTATCCTAAAAATAGGGAAGTCAAATATTATTTACCCTTAATAATATTTGGACTCTAAACTTCAGTTTACTCTCTTGGAGCACTTCAGTTAGAGCTACAGAAGTGGCTCATGCATCTGACAGAGGAATTACGCTATTCCTAAGGGTTTGGTGAGCACATGCATGGTTGACTTCAGTTAGGACTTCAGTGGCAGAAGTTTGGTGGAGTTAATGAGACAGCTAGTGGAGTTGTGTTCGGTTTAATTTAGTTGAACTGGTTGAGATTAGTTTAACTAGCTAATAAACTAGTTATGAGTGCAGTGAATTAAATATTATTTAATTCATTAATTAGTAACTCATTATTCAACTCAAGAACACATTAGTTCACTACAGTGCATGGACAGTTCAGTGGAGACCAGTGAAAGAGGTAGATGAAAGGGTGGAGTTAGCTATCAGTGGCGACATCAATTGTGCATGAGATTTGCACCACACTTGGAGGAATTTCCCATGATGATTGTGCTGTCAAGCCAAGGGGATTCAAACCTTGGATATCTATTTAGACAGGCCATGATTGCGCAATAGAGGCAAGGCAATTAGTGGTGAGTTTTGAACCAGTAACCTGTTCAAAACCAAGCTAGTTTGTGTGTAACTTTATGAGAAAGTACTGAGTACTTGTGAGGAGTATTGTACTGAGTTTGTTACATGATTTATTCATTATAATATACACAATAGCTGTGGGGTTTTCAGCTATAAGCTTTCCCCATACATACTGTGTTAATGTGTATGATGATTTGATGTGTTATCGCTTGATTTTATTTCCGCATGTTTGATGATCTGAGTGGAAGAGATTATGTGTTGCATATAAATTCGAATTGTATGTGATTAGGATAGTCTCGGTGGATAATTAATCATTATTCAGAAAATTTCTACATGGTATCAGAGCTATTGAAGCAGAGATTGATCATCACAGTGATTACAAACTTATTTTGGTAGACAGAGTCTGCATGCGGGCCAGGTAGCCTCCGGATTCATCTTTCTTCGGAAAGTGAAAGGTCTGGTAAATGCCCCTTGCAGTCGATCTCTGTGTTAGAAATAATTTGTTCTCACAGATCTAGAGCGGCTGAGCTTTGAGGTGGAATTCGAAATTTTTCAGCAGTTTTTGTTTTCTTGGTGCCAGTGTTGAAAATGTCTTTCAACGGTTTGCGACTCGAATATGCTCTTGAAGGCAGTTCGAATTATGTTGCATGGAAGGATCGCATGGAGGCAGTATTAGAAGATAATGGTCTGAAGGATTTCGTAGATACGGATGTCCAAAGGCCCACTGATCCTGCTGAAGTCGAAGCATGGCAAAAGAAGATGGCGAAATGTCGAAGGATCCTGTTGGAGGGCGTCAAGGATCATATTGTATCCAGCCTGCATGGAAAGGCTTCTCCATATTTAATGTGGAAAGCTTTGACGGATCTATTCCAGAGTAAGAGCGACCAAAGGAAGCTGGCGCTCAAAGATAAGCTCGGGAACATCAAGATGGAGAAGGGCGACAGTATCGCCAAATACCTCACGAAGTTCACTCAGTGCAGAGATGAGCTGGGAAGTGTGGGGGTGACTGTCGAAGATGAGGACATGGTCGACCTGGCTCTCCTTGGTCTTACGAAGGCTTGGCACTCATATCAAGATAGTGTCAATGGTCGGGAGAAGCTGCCGGGATGGGAGCGCCTTTGGGCGGATCTCATGCAGGAGGAGATAAGGAGGACTACTCGAGATGGATCTTGATCAAAGGGAGCTGATGAAGAAAACTGCGCTTTGGTGTCCAAAGCAAAGAAGGGGAAGGGTAAGAAAACCTCTCATTCTGGTGCTAAGGGCAAGAAGCAGGATATGGCGAAAGTGAAGTGTTTTCACTGCCATGATCACGGACATTATGCTACCAATTGTCCAAAGAAGAAGAATAACAAGCAAGCGGGAAGATCTGCAGATGGAGAAGCTTTGGCTTCACAGTTCGAGCTTGAATTTTCACTGATCGCATGCTTGGTTTCAAGTGTGTTGGGATCGGTGTGGTTCTTGGACAGCGGTGCGTCATTTCATATGACGGGAGATCGGGATTTGTTCTCAGATCTGGAGGACAAAGATTTGGGTGTACACATCGAGATGGGCGATGATGGTAGATACAGTGCGACTGGTATCGGTACCATATCCTTTCAGAGGGAGTCTGGTAAACCCTTTGTATTGAAGGATGTCATGCATGTACCTAGATTGAAGAAGAACTTGATCTCTGTGGTGATGTTGGAGGATAAGGGGTATGATGTGGTCTTCAGCGAAGGAAAAGCCTTCCTGCGCAGTAAGACTACTGGAGAGACCCGGAAGATAGGGGTTCGAACCAAGAACCTTTATCAGTTGCAGGTAGATGGCTGCGCAGCAATGGCATGCAAGGCGAGAGAAGTGGTGAGCCGGGATGATGAAGGCGAACTGTGGCATAGGAGATTGGGCCACCTTCACCATGGAGCTTTGAAGATCCTGCAGCAGATTTCTACTGGGCTTCCTAAGGGCACTCTTGCGCGGTCAGATCAGTGCAAGGGGTGTACTTTAGGGAAGTATGTGAAAGCCACCTTTCACGAGAAGGATAGTCGCGCCACGACGATCCTTGAGAGAGTTCACACAGACGTGTGTGGTCCTTTCTCGGTTGCTTCGACAGCAAAGCACAAGTATTATGTGATCTTTGTTGATGATTTCTCTCGAAAGTGCTGGATCTTCTTCATGCAGAAGAAGAGCGATACATTCGCGAAGTTCTGTGAGTTTAAAGCACTGGTCGAGAAGGAGTCGAGGAAGAAGGTGATTTCTCTAAGGAGTGATAATGGTGGTGAATTCATCTCGGATGAATTCAAGGAGTTCTGCAGCGCAGAAGGGATTCGGAGAGAGCTCATCGCACCCCATAACCCACAGCAGAACGGGGTGGCTGAGCGGAAGAACAGAACGATCGTGGGTGCTGCACGGGCGATGTTGCATGATCAGGGCCTACCCCTTCTCTTGTGGGCTGAGGCATGCAATACAGCAGTGTATGTGCAGAACCGTTGTCCTCACAAGGTTCTTGGCATGAGTACACCAGAGGAGGCTTATTCTGGCAAGAGGCTTGATATTTCCCATTTGCGGATTTTTGGTTCTCCTGTCTACATGCATGTGACGAAGGATGCGAGAAGGAAGCTGGATCCAACTGCTGAAGTTGGAATATTTGTGGGGTACACTGATACACCTCACAACTATCGGGTGTATGTGCCAGACAGTCGCAAGACTGTTGTGCGACGGGATATAAAATTCAAGGAGGAGAAAGCCATGCAGTGTTCGCTTGAGAGGGAGCTACACTTGCATGCAGATGAGGAGCTGTTAGTTCCTAAGGAGGAGCTTCCGGATGTGGATCAGCCACAAGAGGAGGTTCAGGGGGTGGAAGAAACCACCCAGGCAGCGCCAACCATCAGAGGGCGCATGCGCACTACAGAAGCTGAGCGACTGGCTCGGGATGCAGAGAAGGTTGTAGGACCACCTACGGCACAGCGCAGACAGAGACAGTCACCGGATCGGTACACTGGATACATGGCTCTTGTGAGTCAATGTGTTGTGACAGAGCCATCCTCTTTTGAGGAAGCTGTGGAGGAACCCGCATGGGTTGATTCCATGATCGAAGAATATGATTCGATCGTCAGGAACAGTGCATGGGAGATTGTCCCAAGACCGGTGGGGAAATCAGTGGTGGGTTCGCGATGGATCTACAAAGTGAAGCAGGCGGCTGACGGGAGTGTGGAGAAGTACAAGGCGAGATTTTTCGCCCATGGCTTTTCACAGATCGAGGGGATTGACTATGAGGAGACCTTTGCACCTGTCGCAAGGTACTCTTCCATACGGACGATCCTTGCTCTCTCAGCGCAAATGGGGTGGCACATTCATCAGATGGATGTGAAGACTGCGTTCCTCAACGGAGTCATTGAGGAGGAGGTGTACATAGAGTAGCCTGAAGGTTTCGAGATCTTCAGCAGTGAGTCGCATGTGTGCTGACTCAAGAGAGCACTGTACGGGCTGAAGCAAGCACCTCGTGCTTGGTACACTCGGATAGACAGCTACTTCACCGGGCTTGGATTCTCCAAGAGTGAGGTGGATCCTAACCTATACCAGATTGTGGTGGAGGGGAAGCTGTTGATCATCGTACTGTATGTAGATGATCTGATTTTGACTGGCGATGAGCAGTTGATACTTTCATGCAAGGAGGATCTTGCACGAGAGTTGGAGATGAAGGACTTGGGCATCCTTCATTATTTTCTGGGATTGGAGATTTGGCAGCGCAGCGGAGGACTGTTTGTTTCTCAGGGCAAGTATGCTCGGGAGATTCTGGAGAGGTTCAACATGCAAGGCTGCAAGCCTGTTGACACTCCTCTTCCTGGTGGTTGGAGGAAGGAGGATGCTACTTTAGCGGAGGTAGTGGATGCCACTGTCTATCGACAGTTGGTGGGGTCGCTTATGTATTTGGTCAATACATGACCCGATATATGCTATGTTGTTAACCAGCTTTCGCAAGCTATGGTTAAGCCTACCAAGCTCTTTTGGAAGGCAGGCAAGCATGTATTGCACTATATTAGAGGCACATCGGGATATGGTCTATGGTACAGACAGGAGGATGGAGCGAAGCTTTCTGGCTTCACTGATGCAGATTGGGCAGGGAGCCCAACGGACCGGAAGAGCACATCTGGAAGAGTTTTCAGCATTGGGTCGACAGCAGTTTCCTGGTACAGCAGGAAGCAGAGATCCGTGGCACTCAGTTCAGCAGAGGCTGAGTACATGGCAGCTAGCTTGGCTACATGCGAGGCTATTTGGATGAGGAAGATCCTCGTTGGATTGTTCGGGTTGCATTTGGAGCCTACAGTGATTTACTGTGATAACCAGAGTTGCATTAAACTCTCGGCTAATCTAGTATTTCATGATAGATCCAAACACATTGACATCAAGTACCATCATATCAGAGATTGTGTTCAGCGGAGAATCATGATGCTTTCATATGTTCCCACGGAGGATCAGGATGCCGACATCCTGACGAAGGCGCTCACCAGGAGCAAGTTCAAATTCCACAGAGGCAGGATAGGGGTTGCAGATAATCCATATCTTGCTGAGAGGGAGTGTTGAAAATGTAGCAAGATTATGGAGCTTAGTGAAATGAAGTCGCCTTCACTAAGTGGGCCCGCAGGCAAATTCTGGCGCAAAATCTATTTTTAGACTATGTCTATTTTTAGACATATGGAGCATGGTCCGGGGATTGCAGTATGTTATTCTTGGATTATTGGTCATGTTGGTAAAAATAGATGAGACTCTATTTTTTGGACCTATAGGTCGCAGTCTATTTTTAGACTGCCTCTCCTTAAAATAGGGAAGTCAAATATTATTTACCCTTAATAATATTTGGACTATAAACTTCAGTTCACTCTCTTGGAGCACTTCAGTTCGAGCCTTGGAAGTGGATCATGCATCTGACAGAGGAATTATGCTATTCCCAAGGGTTTGGTGAGCACATGCATGGTTGACTTCAGTTAGGACTTCAGTGGCAGAAGTTTGGTGGAGTTAATGAGACAGCTAGTGGAGTTGTGTTCGGTTTAACTTAGTTGAACTAGTTGAGATTAGTTTAACTGGCTAATCAACTAGTAATGAGTGGAGTGAATTAAATATTATTTAATTCATTAATTAGTAACTCATTATTCAACTCAAGAACACATCAGTTCACTACAGTGCATGGACAGTTCAGTGGAGACCAGTGAAAGAGGTAGATGAAAAGGTGGAGTTAGCTATCAGTGGCGACATCAGTTGTGCATGAGATTTGCACCACACTTGGAGGAATTTCCCATGATGATTGCGCTGTCAAGCCAAGGAGATTCGAACCTTGGATCTCTATATAGACAGGCCATGATTTCGCAATAGAGGCAAGGCAATTGGCGGTGAGTTTTGAACCAGTAACCTGTTCAAAACCAAGCTAGTTTGTGTGTAACTTCATGAGATAGTACTGAGTACTTGTGAGGAGTATTGTACTGATTTTGTTACATGATTTATCCATTATAATATACACAATAGCTGCGGGGTTTTCAGCTATAAGCTTTCCCCATACATATTGTGTTAATGTGTATGATGATTTGATGTGTTATCGCTTGATTTATTTTCCACATGTTTGATGATCTGAGTGGAAGAGATTATGTGTTGCATATAAATTCAAATTGTATGTGATCAGGATAGTCTCGGTGGATAATTAATCATTATTCAGCAAATTTCTACAAAGTCTGACTGGTACTAGACAGAGGATTTTGGCTTAGGATGTCTTAGCCAAGGAAAAAATCCCTAAACACCACTATCTAACTTAGGAATAGTCTTGACAGATTCTGAATGTTTTCTCAGGCATGATCAGGTTTTCAAATGACAAGATGTCCAGGGATAGGGTTGTAGACATTTTGTCACTTGTTGGATAGTGAATGGCTTGAGAAACAAGGTTAAATGATGGAAAATAATTTACAGCTATGACAGCTATAAACAGGGATATTTTGCTGAAATTAGATAGGACTTGATAGCTGAAGTTTTTTCTCATCATAGACCAACAGGAAGGGGTAGGAGGACAAAATATGTTTTGGGGTGTTTTCTAGATGACATATTTGATAGTTTGGAGATCAAATTCTAGAAAAATCAGCTAAGGAAATTAGTCTTCAATAATAGGTAAAAATACTGATGAATAATAGTGGCTCCATTTGGGGAGGGTAGCTCCTTTTCAGGAGGTGTCCAGAATTGCAGATCTCTAACCTATGAAGACCAGTGCCTTATCCATTGGCGGAAAATTCTTTCTTTCTTGATGCTATTTCTAAAAATTGATAGCATAATTATCATCAAATTCATTTCTACCTACCCAGCTACATTTCCTAGCATTTTTTTCTTCTTTTAGGTGCATTTGAGCTAGCAACCCTTGACAAGATATATTTTTTTGACAAAAGAAAAAAAAACTATCTACTGCTACACTTATATCTTCCCGAAGTTCAGATTAAACTGATGAAATATTTGGTTTATCTATCTATACTACGATTGACTGTCAAGATTAAGTTGTTTGACAGGATTTCATTCACTAGTCTAAGCATGAAATTGAAAAATGATCAAATCAGGATTAGATTGTCTGATTTGTCATGCGTTCGTGGCATAAAAAAAAGATACACACAAACATTATTTATGTACAAGATGAAACTTAGAAAAATCAAGGCCAAGATATACAAATTGTTTTTCATCCCTGTTTTTCTCTTTGGTTCTGTTTTGAGCGTGTGGAACCGGCATTCTTTTCCTAATCTACTTTCTTTGGCAAGTCAAGCTTACAAAATTTGACTATCACTTCTCTCACTAACTAATCATCTTTCAATTTAAAACATGTTCAGTTATGATTAGGCTAGATAACTAAACAAGACATCTTTTGAGCACTAGTAGTGGCATTTAGACTTGCGCGCTTTCAGAATGACTATTTTTTGAACATGGGGATTTTCATGGTGTTTTCTAAAACTACCCTCTTTTCAACTTTTCTATTGTTTTTGCATTTTCTGTTTTTGATTTATTTCTTCAAGCAATGGTATGTACAATGATTGAAAAATCTAAAACTAGAACTCCTGAAAACGGTGAAACTTGAGCATCTTATCTTCATAAGGATCTCCTGATGCCCTTGGTCGACTCAGCTCTTGAAAAGAAAAGTTTGGAAAAATTTCTCTTGTAAGCATAACATAAGGATTCATGCAAGAATCTATAAACAACCCTGTGTATTCTTGCTGCACTTATTTATACCTTTGATCCCCACTTCTCTTGCTGTACATATTTTTCAAATAGTGCAGATATTCTTTGTCATTTTTAAATCATATGATGACATCATCAAGGTACATCATGACAAGGAAATTCAAAACCGGGAACATAGCTTTTATGAGGGCATATTTGGTGTTCATTGGTTTTGGACAGATTGGTTTGAACATGAAGTTGCCACTGGTATATTTGAAGAAATATTTGAGCTGATCCTTTTGAAGTGGCATTATTCGATGGTATCCTGAAAAATTATCACTTAAAACCACCTGATTAGAAACTCCCAGTTTTTGTATAGTATGGTCTTGTTTAGGAAGAACATAATTTCTGATGTGTACTTTTGTTTCTGAAATCAACACAGATCCTATGTCCGACTGTCTTGTCTTTGATTGTTAATGCCTGATCAAGATTTTTGTATTTCCTTTTGTCAAAGTTGTTTCTTGAATTGAAGGCAATGTCACAGTGTTTCAAACAGTTTTCTCGACATGTAATAGTATCTTGAACAATTTTTCATATTCTAGCAGTCCTTAATGTTTGGTGTAATGTCAGAATTTTAGCTAGCTCAATCAGCTCAGGTGTTTTTGGACTGTAGCTATCACATCCCTTCATATCAAGTTTATCAGGCGTTCTTCCCAGATTTTTAACAGTTGTGGAAATAGTCAAGGTTTCATTTAGGGAGGTAGAGTCATGAGATGGTGAAGCATTTAAGTATGGCAAGAACATTAGGCTCCCCTGCCCCTGATTTCCAAAAAGGTTTGTAATATGCAAGTCCTCTAGTGCCTCTGTTTTGAAAAAGGTTCCTGATTGTACTGTTGATGTTTGTCCTTGGTTTGAGAAATTTTCTTGAGAGTGTATAATGTTTTTTGTTTTCTGATCTATCTATGTTACTAGAAGATCAAATTCCCTCTCATCAAGACATAATTGTTCAAGGTCATGATAGTTTTGAGTATAAAATTCATCATACAGAGGTTGGTCTGGTTGCAATACTGTGCTTGACCTAGTTTTAGTTTCGCTTGTGTTTTCATCAGTGCCATCTTCTAGATGTAAGATGAATAAATCCATGTTTGAATGTATGGAATACATAAGGATGTTATCAGGCCTTTCTTGGCTATTGAACATATATTTCATGTGTGATTCCCAATACAGAATTCTTGTTTGATTAAACACAGAAATGGTGGCGTAAGACATATCTAGTTGAATATTTTCTTGAAGCATGGCCCTCTAAGATCTGGATAAAAGCATTCCATACTTGGGAGGGATGTCTACGACCACTGTGTCCATGACTAGGTGTTTCATAGGTACTTGAGCCAAACTGACACAAAGAACTTTTATTAGGCCTAGACACTTGACTCTGCTTGAATCAAATGAATATATGTCTTTATAAGGTTTTGTTATTTCTAGGCCTAATATTTCCATTACTACTTTCGGCATGAGATTGTGAGAGGCCCTAGAATGTAGCATGGCATTATGTGGGATTTGGTCATGTATATTCAGACTAATGTAAAACGGAAGAGTGGTTCCCTCTTGATATTTTCCTTCTATTTTTGGTCCAAACAACACCTCAGGAGTGTCATCAGCTAGGTGTAGAGTATCTGCATCATTTCCTATGTTTAAGACCTTTAGCACTTGAGATTTATATGAGATTTGGGCAATAAGTTTAGTGAGAAGCATGGTGATCTTGATTTTGGCAATTTCCCCTTCAAAACTGAAGGGTACTTGTAGTTTAGATAGATTTGCTTCAATTTTTTCAGCCATGACTTTCTCTATGTTCTTAATTTGCTGACTTTGATTTGGGGCTTTGTTCAATACAGCTGTTTTAGGAATCTTAGTAGAGGTTCTAGGATAATTTTGATCAAGGCTTGCCTGACTAGCTTTGTCTTTGTTTTGGTCAGTTTTATTAGCCATGATTTTGTTACTATCTGCTACTCTTTTAAGAATGGTATCAGGGGTTTTAGTAACAACAGTGTATGATCTACCTTTGTTAGAGTTATCCTGGTTTTTCTTACTCCTAAGATCATATTGCTTGTGGACTTCGATTATTGCGTTTTATAGTCCTACCTCAGGATCCTTAGGGTCTTCATAATTTGCTTCATTATGATTTTAGGAGAAGAAAACTTGATCTTCTTCTGTGAGGAAAACCTCACCCTCGTTATCAGAACCTATCAAGTTTAAGTGATTTTCATCAAGTGGTTCGATATCTCTTTCTACCTCATCAACATAGTTTTCATTGAAGGGTGGCCTGATCCATTGGTCATTTTCCCTTGGTTTTTTCTGAGGCGGGTCTCTTCTAAAGTTTTGATTCCAGTTTTTGTTTTGAGGGTTTGGCTGGTTGTCCTTGAGAGGTGCTTTTTCATCTAGAATTATTCTTTCCCACATTTTTTCCATGGATCTTGTTAGCCCCCCTATGAATTTTTTGACAAGCAAATAGGGGGCTAAATGTTTTTGAGCCTTCAAGGGATGCATTTCCCCTGAAAACACATCATCCTTGAAGCCTCCTTATGCCTTTGTCCTTTGTCAAAGTTACTCTGCTGATTTCCCTTTTAAAGCGTCTCTGTTTGTGAAAGAAATGCCCAGAGGCCTCCTTTCCCCCCTTATTCCTCTATCATTCCCCTTCCCAACCTCCAAAATCCATTTAAATGGGATAAAAACCCACTTCCCGACCTTATTATAGGTCTTAGCCCCTTCCAAACCACTTCCCCACATGCCCGTGTGCTGGGACCAAGCGCTAGTTGCAATCGGAATAGTCAGAGGGGCGAATCCCTTTGTAACACTGAAAAAAAAGCCGATGCGATTGTTTTATTACAATAAGTCCCGCGACGCATTTTGTGTCGTCGATCTATCACAAGATCTGACGGCGGAGTGCCAATCGCACCCCCGCCCGATCGCAATCGCGACCCCCATCGGTACCGCCCCCATTGTGATTCCTCGATTGCATCGCAGCCATCCATCCTCCTCGCAGATCCTACGGCCCAGCGCTAATCGCTTCATTCCCTTCGCGCCTCCTGCCCCTCTGATTGAGTGTGAGCCGTTGATCTAGCCTTCGGATCTAACGGTCAACGCTAAATCGCAGGCCCCCGCCCAATCGCAATCGCAACGCTCATGTTGTAGCCCCCGATCGTGCTCTCCCTCCGATTGAATGAGGACCGTTGATCTGATTCCCAGATCCAACGATCAGCGCTCAATCGCGCCCCGACCTCCGATCACAATCGCAAGCCTTCCTCGTTGTCTCCCGATTCAATCCCAGCCGCCCATTCCCTTCCAGATCCGACGGTTGGCGCTTAATCGCAACATCGCTCCGATCGCAATCGAAATTTTTTGAATGTGTCACCCCTGCTCCCCCCGATTGCGATCCTCCGATTTGATCCTGACCGTCCATTGGATCTGGGATCTAATGGCTCAGATCTAACCGCCCTCCACCACATTGGGTCCCACCATGTACGATATTTCCCCTCGCATTTCATTACATTTCATCCGAACTCCTTGTATTTCCATTGTTAACCAAAGTTTTATGTTTTTCATCAAAGGTCTTATGTTTCATATTTGTTCGCCCGCTGTTCATAAATCATCCTGTTGTTCAATCACCACCACTGTGCTATCATCTCTGCCACCTTTCCTCTGGGCCTCCATAGCATTTCCCCGCCACCACTGTCTGGGTTTGTAACAGGTTTATTTCATCATACAGATAGCACAGAGAGGCCAATTCAGCGGCCAAACGGGATAGCAGAGACGGATTTAAGGGATTTAAGCCAGTAACTAGAGATTTAAAGTGCTAATCTTGTATTCAAAGGATTAAGGTTCATCTTGAAGACTAATGAGTGCCCCAGCAATTCATAACTGCGCTACCTAACAGCAGAGCGCATTTTCTCCAGGCGTACACCATTCCTACAGAAATCTCCATGCCTCCTCGAGCCCTGAAACGATTAATTACACTGACTGAAGCTCATTTAAGACAGTCAGGCGGAAGTTATGAGGTAGGGAGAGACCAGCAGATCATCTCGTCCAGTTCATTTATTCCATAAGGCTAGCGCAGAGCTCCAAACACCAGAAAGGACTCCAAAGAAATATCCAAGGTCAAATTCGACCTGACAGAGGCGTCCAAACAGCCTACAGGGTACAGCAGAACGCCATTAAGCAGAATGGGCTCAGCTTACTCCACCATTCTGTCTTAATGAAACTCATTTAAATGTTCACCTACTTCTTTTTCTTCCTCTTCTCCTATAAGAAATCCCCGAGAACATAATGAAAGGGTTGTTGTTGTTGTTGTTGTTGTTGTTCAGCTGTTGGGGTCTTGCTGTTAGAGAGATTCATTCTTGACTGTTAGAATAGTCGTGGGAGGGAGTAGAAGAGTAGTTGTATGTAATAGGCTGGGAGGAGAATTCTGGACTGTATTAGCCATTGAGCTTATTGTACATGACTGGTTTTGCATCAATTAATCAAAGCACATTTCACAGGATCCTGGTCTATTACTATTGGTGATGTTCTTCTTGCTTCGTTTAATGCATTTCCATATTTTTTCATTGTTCTTCTGGGCTTGCATCAGAATAATGGTATAGGATTCACCCTTGTTAGGTGCCCTATGCTGTCTGCTCTCCTTGCCTTCTATGTTTTCTACTAAATGTGTTATCTAAGAATCGATTTCAGTCAATTTAACCAGTGTAGTGGATGTTATTGCCTACTCTCTGATGTATGAATTGGTTGAATCAGTTCTTAGATGTTCTTGCTGGGTTTAAGCTGGAAGTTTTGGGAACACTGGGGATGAGTGTTAGCCATGTCCACTAGGATCCTTGCATGACCAGATGGCCCTTCTAAGATCCCTTCTGTATAACTTATCTCTGTTTTTCCCTTGGAGTTGCTAAAGCAGACCTGGAGTTAAATGACCTCTGGTCTGATCTATAAGCAGCCCCCCTGTTCCTCTTTGAGAGCTGCCTTTGAGTATGTCCAAGTAGGTTTGGAGTTAAATGACCTCTGACTTGATCTATAGACAGAAACTAGGTCGCTTTCCTTCTTCCACTTTCCCTCCTTAATGTTCCATTCCATCATCTGCCTAAAAGATCCTTTAGTGTAGATGACTTGCCCTTTGAAAGCCTTGGCTAGTTGTTGCATGTAATTTCCTTTCATGACTCCATAGCCCAATGGATGGCACTGTCTTGGCCTATCTTCTTTGCTGAAACATCCAGCTGCTTTGTTTCCTTTCCTCCCATTGCTTTCCCAGTCCGTGATCTCCTAACCAACCCAGCAACCAACCAACCAAATCATTTAAAATCCCTCGTGCTTCATAACTAGCCTAATATCTCATTTGAGCTTCAAAGACATATCATTCTTTGCTCTTTTTGGAGAGATCCCTCTCCGGGTCCAGGAGGGCTAGATCCTAGGGCCCCAAAGTGGTTTGATGTTGTCTCATCTTTTGGTATTGCCAAATCTGCCAAAACATGGGAACCCCAACAGATCTAACTAGGTTGTCTATTCTGGGATATGAGGAGGAAACTGAAGGCATGACCTCATCACGGAATGTGACTTTATTTTCTGATATTATCCTAGCTCTTTTCTCAGCGAGGTTGGCTTTAGCACTAATAGCTACATTTTACATTTCTTCTAAAGTTGCGGGGTCTCTTTCTCTTAGTTGGTATGTCATATCTGGATCGAAACCTTCAGGAAATTTTACTAGGACCGAGCCAAGTGGAGGTTTCATGTGAGGTGGGAGGGCATTATAGACACTATTGAATCTAGTGCAATAGTTCTGAACACTTTGTCTTCTTAACTTAGTGTTCCTAAATTGATGTCATAAATTTTCAACCAGGGCTAGTAAATTGTTGAAGTGAAGTGCACTATATGTGCCTAGGTATCTGCTTCCTACTTCATTGTGTTTAGTGTTTTTCTATTGTTTTTTGTTTTGTGTTTTTATGCTAAGAGGAAAATAACTAAGTTATTGGCAAAGAGGATTTTTTGGCCACACTAAAATAGAGCAAAATCTATTCTAAACTATGTATGGCACCTAAGAATAGAAAATTCTAATTCACAGATTGCAAAACTTGACAAGAAAAATAACTCATAACATGAACTCACTCCAATTCATTTCACTAGAAGTATGTTGGAACAACTTGAGAAAAGGATAAGTTTAATGCAATGAGGTTCTTCTAAGTAAACAACAACTTACAATTATCACAGAGAAAATCTCATCCATAGTTAGAAATTTGTTGGAACACATTTGGACAAGATTATCTGCAACATAGTAAGGAACCCTACTCTAAATTAACTTATGACACTAAAATTAATCCATTCTGCAATTCAAAATGTCACTATTAAGCCTCATTCAAGGGTTAGGAATCTTTTGGAATAGTTTTGGAAAAAGGCAAGTTTGTAAAATTATGAGAAATTTTAGAACAGTCAAGACTTCAAAATGACATTACCAACTCTTGTTCCTATGAAAATGATGTATTAGCAGAGATTAAGAACAAGAGAAGTTTGTAAATAATGAAGGCCTTTAAGTCTAATTTAACAGAACTAGAATACAACTAGCTAATAAAACTTAAAATACATTAAACAGAACCGAACTAATATGCAATTAATCTTTGAAATACTACAGCTCTATCTTATTCAGTGTTAGTGATATTTTTGAACAATTCATAAGAACAAGACCGGCTGTAATATTCGATGTAAGTGAGCATAAAACATAAAGTTCAGAAAACTACCTAAATTAGGAACGAAATAGAGCTAAAATTACTTATCTAAACAATATGCACAGAGCCTCTTGGGTAGTAGGGGCCCTCTACCACCAGATTAGCACACGAATATCTTCAAGATTGCTTCATACCATGTATTAAAGTTGTTCTTCTTTCATTAAAGGAAAACGTTTCAAAAACATAGTATTACAGTCTTGGACAACTTAACAATAAAACATTAACTGACTAACTGTCTCTCGGTTTCCCAAGTTATTCTTATAAGAGAAATACATAACTGCCCTAGAGCAGAAATAGGGATAAGTGTCCTTTTCAATTAAAATCAAATTAGAACTCTTGTGGAGGCTGTTGAGCCCCAAAGATGTTCTTCTCTTTCACCACATTCCACTTCATTTTCTTTGTCCCTCATCAATTACAAGCTTAAATGATCAATAAGATTAATTAAAATTGCTTTAAGAATCTATATAATGACTAACTTGCTATGTTTTTATGATTTTTTTGGTGTAGTAATTTTGACTAAGACTCGGCTACAGAATACAGGCATTCCGTAGCCAGTCGTCTGTTCTGCAGCCATCCTCATGTTTATGCAGGTTCCAGGTGTCATTGCAAAGAAAAAGGCATATTGGTGAAATCCACAACACTTCCCCATCATCTCTTGCTCCTCACGAAGTCTGAGTTAAAGTATCAAATCAGTTATGCACGTAGAACAGAGGTAGTTTCCTATCAAAACACAGACTCTACAGATGTCCGCAGTAAAGCACAAGACTGTTAATAAGAGTTTTAATTTGATTAGAAGTGGGAAAGACACTTGTCCCCATTTTTCTCAAATAGTAGTTATGAAATTTCATTATAAGTATGATCCGGTAGACCGAGAAACTGTTGGTTAGATTTTGTTTTATTGCTAGATCTTTGAAGGCCGTAAATACTCTGTTTTGAAGAATTTCTCCTTTAATGAAAGAAACATCATTTTATTGCACGAGCTGAGTCAATCTTGAGTAGATTTTCATGCTACTCTGGTGGTAGAGGGCCCCTGATACCTGAGGAGCTTTGTTCATATAATTTAGATAAGTAATTTATCCTCGTTTCATTCCTAGTTTAATTGACTTTCTGAACTTTGAGTTTTCTATTCATTTGCATTAGATGCTACAGTTTAGTTTCGTTCTTATGTACTCTTCCAAAATATCACTAATGCTGAATGAGGTGTGATTGTAGTATTTTAGGAGTTATTTTTACGTTCTTATGCTCAATTACATCAGTTGTTACAGCTAGTCATGATCTTATAAACTCTTCCAAAATATCACTAATTTCGGATGAGACATAGCTGTGGTGTTTTAGAGCTTTATTGTGTTTTGTTGAGTTTTATGATTTCATGCTCATTTACATAACATGTTGCAGCCAGTCCTGTTCTACAAACTATTCCAAAATACTACTAATTCCGAATAAGACAGAGCTGAGACATTTTAGTGATTAGTTGCATATTTAGTCTAGTTGTAGCACTCCGGAGGTAGATGTCAATTTAGTTTAATTCTGTCACTATATTTCAAGTTTGATAATGGCACTCTAGTTCAGTTTTAATTCACTGCATTTCAAGTTAGATTAGTGGCATTCTAGTTCAACTTTGTTCACTATATTTCAAATTAGGTTAATGGCACTATAGTTTAGTTGTGGTTACTGTGTTTCAAGTTTGATCAATTGCATTCTCAGTGTTATCCATTTTTCTTTAAGTGGTATTAATTGTTAAAATTATATTCCACGACCTTCATTATTTACAAAACTTCTTTTGTTATGAATTTCTATTAATACATCATCATCTGGACAGGAGTTAGTAATATCATTTCTGCAATCCTTTGCAAATTCACAATTAAACCTTTCTTTCCAAAAACTATTTTAGAAAATCTCTAACTTTTGGATGAGGTTTACTAGTGACAAGCTGAGCTGCAGAATGGAGTAATCTTAGCATTACAAGTTAATTTAGAGTAGAAATCTTATTGTGCTACAAATAATCTCTTTTCAATTATGTTCCAATAAACCTCTAGCCATGGATGAGATTTTTGTAATATTGTAAGATGATTGTGTCCTTAGGAGAACCTCATTTGTATTAAACTTGTTATTTTCTCAAACTATTCCAACATATTCCTAATGAATGAATTGGATGAGTTCATGCTATGAGTTATTGAGTTCATGTTGTGATTTGTTTCCTTACTAGGAGTCATTATCAATCTTTTCATTTTCTGTTCTTTAGTGTCATACATAGTTTAGAGTAGGTCTTGCTTTGTTTTAGTATAACCCTCCACTTTTCTTTACCAACACTTAGTTCTTTTCCTTCTTGACATAAAATCATAAAACCAAAAACATCATAAAAACACTAAACACAACGTAGTGAGAAATATATACCTAGGCACATATAGTGCACTACATTTCAGCAGTTTACTGACCTTGGTTGATAATTTATGACCTCAATTTAGGAACACTAAGTTGAGCACAACATTTTGGCGCCGTTGCCAGGGAAGTGTAACTAGGTAGACTTGTTTCTTACCACCCAAAAACAATGATATGCGTAGAGAAAGAGACTCAAGGGGTATATTCATAAGAAGCAGAAGCTTGATTCCTAGAAAACCACTTGTTTCACCAAGACCTAGAGCCGGCACACCTCCAAATCAAACCCACATTCCATCCTTTACTGATCCTCGACTTCTAGAGAACTTAACATCAGATATTTCATTAGAAATACCTTCCACTTTACCCACTGAACCTGTCTTAGAAGGAGATTCAGGAACCCCTGCTAGGGACATAAACTTTTCAACTTCTACAGAAGAATCAACTATGGCAGAAGAAGGGGGAGGAGGATTTTTTAATGGATAACACACACTATTTGGAGGGGGTAGAGGTAGAGGTAGAGGAGAAGGAGGTAGAGGTGCAGAAGGAGAAGGAGGCAGAGGAAGAGGTAGAAGAGAAATGGGAAGCTCTTTTGGGTTTCCTATAGTAGATGAAGAAACCAATGCAACTATGAAAAACATTTCACCCTCTGTTCTTCCAAAATTTTATGGACTTAAAACTAAAGATCCTGAAACCTTCCTATTTGAATTTGAAGTCCTATGTAGAACCTATGACTACTTACAAGATGCTCAAAAACTTAAATTATTTCCTTCAACATTGAAAGGAGTAGCATTGAAGTGGTTTATGAGTTTGATCAACAGTTCTATTAGGACATGGGAAGACATGAAACAAGTATTTCTAGAGAGGTATTTGGACTATTGTATGCCAGCCAACCATAAGGAGGAAGTATTTAAAATGCTACAAAAAGAAGCTGAAAATCTGGAAGATTTGTTGGAGAGATTTAACTACAACATCAAAAGAGCAAAAATGGAAAACCTAGACCAAGAGACTTTAAAAGCTCTCTTGTTGAAGAAAATTAGGGATGAATGGTTAGATATCCTTAACATGATGGGAAAAGGGGATATATCTCAGCTTACATCACCTGAAATAGCTGAATTATGTATCAACCTTTCAAGAGGTAAATCTAAAACTGTAAAAGGACCAAGAGACCTTGCTCTTGCAAGGGCAAGTAAGTTTTCTTCTGGGACAGTAAGTAGGGCAGAAATAGGACATATGCTTGATGAGTTCAAATCTGATATCTTGGGGAGTTTTAGTGAAAAAATAGACACCCTTAAGTTACAAAACAAGAAAAAAGTTGAATCTGATGCCTTAGCAATCTTTTGTCCCAAATGTAGAAAGAAACATGCCTTGAGAGAGTGCCCTTTGGATGCCAAAGTTGTGGAGACTTGTGTAATTTGTTCAGAAAAACATGAGACCAAGAGTTTTCCTTCACTTCCCGGTCTTAAAGCTATCTTTCAAGAAGATACTCCTTCAAGTTCCACAGAATTTCTCAATTTTGTCTCTAGAAGGCCTTGGCAAGGACCTCAAACACAAGGATTTCATGATCAGATGTACAATCAACCTCCACCAAATTGGAATTCTTGGCAGCAACCTTGGCCCCAATTTCAAAATCAATCACAAACTTGGGCACAAGGAGCACAAAATCCCTATGGAAGATATTATCAGTATTATCAATATCCACCATCCTATCCACTATATCCATATTTCCCTCCTCAACAAAATTTTCAACCAAATTCTCAACAAAATCCTCAAAATCCACAACATCAAAATCAACCACTTCCATTACCATTTCCTCAGAAAAAAATCAGTTGCCTGCCCAACCCATACCAAACCCCAACAATAAAAATCCTCAGAACACATACATGATATAAGGCCAACAATTTCCAACTTATTTGATCACTCCTTTAGACCTTAGTGATGTTCAACTTAGGTCTGGAAGGATACTTGAAAAGAGGAAACCTTCTGTAATCATAAAAGAGCAAGACAATTCTGAGGAAGATTCTCTACGGGTAAATAAAATTCTTGAAGAGAACACAACTTTCCAAGATTCAAACATTAAAAAAAAAAAAAAGAACCAATAATTTCAACTCCTATATTAGAGCATCCATCAACATCCACTTCAACACCTCCCTTCCCAGAAATATTACAAATTGATAGGGGTGTAGAAAAACAAATTATGATGCCTAATTATGATTTCCTAGATGAGCTGAGAAATGTTTGTATTAAGATCCCATTATTGCAATCCATCAAGGAAATTCCAATCTTAGCAAAAACAATAAAGGAGTTGAGCATGAAGAAAACAAGAAAAAGAATAAGAGAAAAAAAGAAAATTCAACTGGCAGGAAAAATAGCAGATATCATGATGGGTAAGATTGCTATTCCAAAGTATCTAGACCCAGGAAATCCAGTTGTCAAAATTCACATCAATGGAATTGAAATCCAAAACACACTCTTTGATTTAGGAGCAGAAATCAATATTATGAGTAGACAAATCATGGATAAACTGAAACTTACTAATCTTCTTTTTACACCCACATTATTACAATTAGCAGACAGATCTGTGATTAAACCTGATGGGGTAATAGAAGGCATTCCAGTGTCCCTAGACTCTTGGGAGTATCCTGTGGATTTTATGATCCTAACTCCTAAGAATAATCTAGGAGGGCACCCTATTATATTAGGAAGACCTTGGTTAGCTACAGCTGATGCTTTCATTAGCTGTAGATCCGGTGATATGTACAACTCTGATGGTAGTTCAAATAAGAAATTTACCTTGTATCCTCCAGCAAGAACAATTACAGAATTAGATGATACTCAATGGATAAAGGATGAAGAAGACTTACAACCTCTCTTCACAATTTCAGAAATTAGTGAAGATAGCCAAATTCTGAATACCTTGGAAAACTTTGAATCCTCTTCGGAATATAAGCATGAACAATTTCAAGAAGAATCCAACATTGAGTTTTTGTCATCAAGGCAGATGTCTGTCTATTCCATGGATAAATTTGGCAGCTCTACAATTGAGATATTTCCAGGAAAAACTTTAAATATAAACACGAACCTAGAGAAATCTCAACAAGAAGAGCTAGTCAAGATATTATAGAGACATTCTTCTGCATATGCATGGGAGTACACTGATATGAAAGGGATAAGCCCCAAGACTTGCACTCATCACATCTACATAGAGGAAAATTGTAAATCAATCAGACAACCTCAGAGAAGGATGAATCCAAATCTTAGGGAGATTGTTAAAGAAGAATTGCAGAAATTATTGAATGTCAACTTTATCTATCCCATTTCAGATAGTCAGTGGGTTTCTCCTTTGGTAATTGTGCCAAATAAAAATGGTAAATGGAGGGTATGTATTGACTACAGGGAATTAAACAAAGCTACTCTTAAAGACCATTTTCCCTTACCTTTCATAGATCAAGTGTTAGATACATTAGCTGGCAAAAAGTACTTCTCATTCCTAGATGGGTTTAGTGGTTACAACCAAATCCAAGTAGCACTTGAAGATCAAGACAAAACCACATTTACATGTCCTTGGGGTACCTATGCTTACCGAGTATTTCCATTTGGATTATGCAATGCACCTGCAACATTTCAAAGGGCAGTACTAGGAATTTTTTCAGATCTAATACATGATTGTGTAGAGTTATATATGGATGATTTCACGGTTTATGGAAACACATTTGAAGAAGCCTTAGTAAACTTGGAAAAAGTCTTAAAGAGATGTAAATAAGAAAATCTTTCACTAAGTCATGAAAAGTGTTTTATGATGTTTACTGAAGGAATTGTTTTAGGACATCACATTTCAGGGGATGGGATTAGAGTTGATGAGTCAAAAGTTGAAGTCATCTCTAACTTATCTATTCCAAGTTGTCAAAAATATGTTAGGAGTTTTCTAGGATTTACAAGATATTATCGAAGGTTTATAGAAAACTTCACCAAGATAGCATCTCCACTTTTCAAATTACTTACCAAAGACTGTGAATTCAAGTGGAATCCCGATTTCCAGTTAGCCTTTTAGACCCTGAAAACAAAAATCTCTAAAGAACCTATTTTAAGGGGACCTAACTGGAAGTTACCTGTTCATATTTCAACAGATGCCTCAAATACAGCTCTAGGAGCAGTATTGGGACAAAAAGACTTGATTCCTTATGCCATCTACTATACCAGTAAAAACTTGACTCCTTTAGAGTTAAACTATAATGTAAATGAAAAAGAGTTTTTAGCTGTTTTTCATGCCATAAACAAATTCAGATACTATATAACAGGCTATGAAACTTTTGTTCACACAGTTCACTCTGCAATTAGATATTTAATGAAAAAATCAATTACTAATGGCAGAGTCATAATATGGTTATTTCTTTTACAAGAATTCAACATTACCATTCTAGATAGGCCTGGAAAACAAAACACAGTAGCTGATTTCCTATCTAGACTCCAAAACATCCAAGACAATACCCCAGTTGAAGATCAATTTCCTGATGAATATGTTTTTGCAATTTCTACTCAAACTCCTTGGTTTGCTGACATTGCTAATTATTTAGTTTCAGGGAAATTTCCTTCAATAATGAATGCAAGAGACAAAAGAACGATTATTTATGACAGTGAAAAATATTCATGGGTTGCTAATGAGTTATACAAGACAGGTCCAGATTTTATCATTAGGATATGTGTTCGGGAAGATGAGATGCTTGAGATTCTCAAGGCATGTCATGATGAACCTTGTGGCGGACACTTTGCTGATAAAAGGACGGTCTATAAGATCCTTCATTTGGGATATTATTGGCCATCCCTGTTTAAATATGCTAAAGAGTATGTCAGAAGGTGTGACAGTTGCCAAAGGGTAGGGAAACCTTCTCCTTCAGGTGAGATGCCATTGCAGCCTCGGGTACATATTGAACCTTTTGAAAAATGGGCTTTGGATTTTGCAGGACCTATTAGTCCTCCATCAAGACAAAATAAATATATATTAGTTTGAACTGATTATGTTACCAAATGGGTAGAGGCCAAGCCATTACTTTCTGCTACTGAAGCATCTGTAGTTAATTTTCTTTTTGAGGATATTTTTACTCGTTTTGGTGTCCCAAGGGAAATTGTTACAGAACAAGGAGCTCAATTTACATCAAATCTAGTGGAACAAATGATGGAGAGGTACAAAATCAAACACAGAAAATCTACTCCCTATAATCCACAAGCAAATGGTCAAGTGGAATCTACTAATAAGTTCATTGAAGGAATCCTAACGAAGACTGTTCATTTACATAGAAGAGATTGGGTAGATAGGCTTCTTGAAGCCTTGTGGGCCTATAGAACTACATGGAGAAGCACAATAGGTCATACTCCTTATGAACTTGTTTATGGAAAGCAAGTTTTGTTTCCCATAGAGTTCCAGATTCAAACTTTTAAAATCGCAGTTCAGCTAGGACTTGATCTAACAGAGGCACAAAAGCACAAATTGGAGCAGATTAATGAATTGGATGCGATTAGACAAGACGCAGTTCAGAAAACAAGTATAGTCCAACAGCAAAGGACTAGATGGCATGACAAATACATCAAGGAAAAGAAGTTCAAAGAAGGTGACTGGGCTCTCTTGTTTGATTCAAAGTTCAAGGATTTTCAAGGTAAATTCCGAACACATTGGCTTGGGCCATATGAAATTATAAGAATTTTTGATAATGGAGCAATAAAAATCAGGACAATAGATGAAGAGAAGGTCACTTTTCTTGTGAATGGTCATAGATTGAAGCTGTATCATAAGCCACTCTCAAGAGAAGAATTTGTCAAGAAATTCCAGGAAAACAGTGATGTGAAGTTAATGAAGAAGAATTTTTCTTCTTCATCAACTTAATTGAATTTTCTGAAGTCAGATATTTGAAATATATATATATATATATATATATATATATATATATATATATATATATAATAAAAAATAAAAAATAAAGTATAAACATGAAAACTAATCTCTGATTAGCATGTTTATATAGAAAAGATAGAGTGAAAATCAGAATATTTTTGACACTTTAGCTTTTCAAGTTTGTTTTTTTTCTCTGCAAGCACCTATCATGAAATCATAAGTGATTCACATCCCACTTATGATCCATTTCACTCCATTCATCCATACTCCATTTCATTTCATTCATCCATACTTCATTCATTTCATTCCATGGTCCACCTCATTTCCATCTCAGAGTTTTAAGATTGATTTCTTTCTGCAATTGAATAATACAGATCAGAAGCTGCATGTCACTTTTTCACTCCACTTCATAGTTGTGATTCATTTCATTCCATTACTCACTTCACCCATACTCCATTATACCATATTTAATTATCCATTTTTAATTCATTTCATACAATATTCCATCATTCCATTCATGCTTCAAACCATTCCATTCCATGTTTTAAGACTTCTATAGGTACATTCTGCAATCAATCAGACATTCTGCAGCCAACCATACATTCTGCAGCCAGTCAGACATTCTGCAGCCAGACAGACATTCTACAGCCAGAGACCCTGAAGGCACTATCCAGTAAACATTTGATTTAGCAGCAAATTGATCCTGCATATTCAAGACGACAAGAAAAATAAAAGGAGTTATGAGGAACTGAAGATCGATGATTGAGGACAAGGCATATCAAAACCATAAAGAAAATCAAAGGAAAGGCAAAGGTATGAAATTATTATGGTGACAAATCATGAAAATTTTAGCATATTTAAGTCATATATGATTCAAAAAGGTTATTTTAATTAGTCATGTTGATCATGCCTATCAAAAATGTCATAAAAACTTTAAACAAAAACCCTTCCATCTTGCCATATCCGATCATCATTTAAAACTTAACGGTTAAATTACTGAAGTGATTTGATCAGTCACATTATTAGGTCGAAGTATTTAATGATGATTTTGAATTTCTTAACAAAATATCTCCGCAGTCTTTTCTTCCGTGTTAGCTTTCAACTCATATGAACCACCTCACCACATTATACTCATTTCAAAACCACTCCATATCATTCATTTCCGCAGCCAATACTTAGCCATTCCGCTCTGTAAAACGGAGAAAACATCTTTGGGGTAGAAATATCTCTTTAACAGCCATTTTCACCGTGAGAAGAGGAGCAGTAAACTGAAGGTTGGAAGAAAAGCTATGGGTCTCATAGTGAGGACTGAACCAGTTGGAACCAAGTACTTTGAGGGATATCCACAAATCAGAGAAATGTTACAGCAAGCAGGGTGGTTGCAATTTTTGGAGAAATTTAGTGGTTTTCACAAAGAGGTGACTAAAAAATTTGCAAGGTCCTTCAATGGAGCCGAGGTCGAAATAGGAGACATTAAATTCACTGTTACAGAGGCTTTCATTGCAGAGGCAACGGAACTACCTAGACAAGGAGAAAGGTGGTTCAAAAATAGGGAATTCCATAACGAAGCATGGAGGAAAATGCTTAAGACTCCAGGTATGGATGTTTCCATTTTTAAAAAGGGTATTCCTAGCTCAACATTAAAGAATAAGTGGAGGAACATGTTACTCATTTTGCAAAAAATTATCACCTGTGAAGGTAGATTTGGTACTCTCTATGTCTACCATATTCGGTTAATAATGCATTTCTTAGATGAGGAAATTAATTTTCCCTTTTTCCTACTTCATAGTCTGAAAAGAATGGCCTCAAACGTTCAAAAAAGGGTTCAATTTCTAGAGACAACTCTGTATCATCATGGTTTAGTCAAAATCTTAATTGAACATCATTTGAGGAAAATGGGAGATAATTGGGAAGAGTTTCTAGTGAGGAACCATTTTGAGGAACCCAAAGAATATCCACCTGAAAGCAAACCTACAAGAAGAAGCAGAAAAAGGGAAATTTCCAAAGCTATTGAAGTTGAAACTGGTAAAAAAATTCAAGAGGACAGTGAAGAGATGATTTCTGAGAAATTTTCTCAAATAAAGAAGAAGCTTAAGAAGGAGAGAATAATAAGAAAATATGCCAAAGAAAGAGGTGAAGGGCCATCTCAACCAAGACGGAGCCACAGACTTAGAGGTATACTAAAGAAAACAGAGATTAGACAAACAGGGATCATAAACATTGAGGATGAAGAAACTCCAGAAATTGACCCAGCACAGTAACAAGTTTACAATTATATTGAGTCATTAGAGAGAAGAGCTTCAGAAAGTAGAGACAGAACTCCTAGCCCACCAAAATCTGAAATTGATGTGCTAAGAAGAGATAAGTATGAGTTATAAGTACTCAAGAGGCACATCAAGAATGAGAATGACATCTTGAGGGAACAGGTGAAACTAAAAAGTGATATGAATTCAACTCTGTCTTTACAAATGGAGAAATTGTACAAGGCCAATGAAAAATTGAAGAAGAAAAACAAAAGGCTAATCAGGGCACTTACAAATTTAAGATTCAAGTTAGTCATAAGGAAGCCCAGAAGACCATTGACTGTCAGGCAAAACAGAAGAAGAGGTTTGGATGTACTAGAAGAGGTCTTAGAGTACATGGATTAGTTGCATGAGGACATGCAAAAACCTTACAGTGGGGGTATGTTGAGCCCCAAAGATGTTCTTCTCTTTCACCACATTCCACTTCATTTTCTTTGTCCCTCATCAATTACAGGCTTAAATGATCAATAAGATTAATTAAAATTGCTTTAAGAATTTATATAATGACTAACTTGCTATGTTTTTATGATTTTGTTGGTGTAGTAATTTTGACTAAGACTCGGCTACAAAATACAGGCATTCCATAGCCAGTCGTCTGTTCTGCAGCCATCCTCATGTTTATGTATGTTCTAGGTGTCATTGCGAAGAAAAAGGCATATGGGTGAAATCCACAACACTTCCCCATCATCTCTTTCTCCCCACGAAGTCTGAGTTAAAGTATCAAAGCGGTTATGCACGTTGAAGAGAGGCAGTTTCCTATCAAAACACGGACTCTACAGATGTCCGCAGTAAAGCACAAGACTGTTAATAAGAGTTTTAATTTGATTAGAAGTGGGAAAGACACTTATCCCCGTTTTTCTCAAAGAGTAGTTATGTAATTTCATTATAAGTATGATTCGGGAGACCGAGAAACTGTTGGTTAGATTTTGTTTTATTGCTAGATCTTTGAAGGCCGTAAATACTCTATTTTGAAGAATTTCTCCTTTAATGAAAGAAACATCATTTTATTGCACGAGCTGAGTCAATATTAAGTATATTTTCATGCTACTCCAGTGGTAGAGGGCCCCTGCTACTTGAGGAGCTTTGTTCATATAATTTAGATAAGTAATTTAGCCTCGTTTCATTCCTAGTTTAATTGACTTTCTGAACTTTAAGTTTTATATTCATTTGCATTAGATGCTACAGTTTAGTCTCGTTCTTATGTACTCTTCCAAAATATGACTAATGTCGAATGAGGTGTGATTGTAGTATTTTAGGAGTTAGTTTTACGTTCTTATGCTCAATTACATCAGTTGTTACAGCTAGTCATGATCTTATAAACTCTTCCAAAATATCACTAATTTCGGATGAGACATAGCTGTGGTGTTTTAGAGATTTGTTGTGTTTTGTTGAGTTTTATGCTTTCATGCTCATTTAGATAACATGTTGCAGTCAATCCTGTTCTACAAACTATTCCAAAATACTACTAATTCTGAATAAGACAGAGCTGAGACATTTTAGTGATTAGTTGAATCTTTAGTCTAGTTGTATCCATAGATGAGGTGTTCCAATAAACCTCTAGCCATGGATGAGATTTTTTGTAATATTGTAAGATGATTGTGTCCTTAGGAGAACCTCATTTGTATTGAACTTGTTCTTTTCTCAAACTATTCCAACATATTCCTAATGAATGAATTGGATGAGTTCATGCTATGAGTTATTGAGTTCATGTTGTGATTTGTTTCCTTACTAGGAGTCATTATCAAGCCTTGCATTTTCTGTTCTTTAGTGTCATACACAGTTTAGAGTAGGTTTTGCTTTGTTTTAGTGTAACCCTCCACTTCTCTTTACCAACACTTAGTTCTTTTCCTTCTTGACATAAAACCATAAAACCATAAACATCATAAAAACACTAAACACAACGTAGTGAGAAATAGATACCTAGGCACATATAGTGCACCACACTTCAGTAGTTTATTGACCCTGGTTGATAATTTATGACCTCAATTTAGGAACACTAAGTTGATTACAACAGAGGCCTCGTACTTTTCTGAAGACATCTATAGAGTCCTTGTCCTGGTAGGAATCTACTTCTTAGTTTGGGTTTCCTCCACATGCATAACCACCTGCAGATTTTTGCTCAGACTTCGTAGAGAGCAAGGAATGATGTAGGTGAGTTCTAGAATTCAACCATATGCGTTTTTCCTTTAAGTGACACCTGTAACCTGTGTGAACATGAAGATAGCTGTGGAATAGGCGACTAGCTACAGAATGGCTGCATTCTATAGCTAAGTCTGGTCAAAAATTACTACAACAACAAGACCACAAAAGTTTAGTAAGTCAGTTATTGTATGCATTCCTAAAGTTAATTTAATCAATCCTATTGATCTTTTAATCCTATAACTGATAAAGGACAAAGGAAGTGAAGCGGAATTTGGTGAAAGAAAAGGACATCTTTGGGGTTCAAAATACCCCCACTGCAAAACTTTTTCATGTCCTCATGCAATCAATCCATATATTCTGAAACTTCTGTTAGGACATCTAGCCTCCTTTTTTGGTGTTCAATGGCATCCTAGGTTTCCTTATGACCAACTTGAATCTCAAATTTATAAGTGCCCTGCTCAACTTTTTGTTTTTCTTCTTCAGCTTTTCACTAGCCTTGTACAATTTTTCCATTTGCAGAGAGAGAGTTGTGTTCATGTTACTCTTCAGTTTGACTTGTTCCTTTAAAAATTAATTTTCATTCTTTATATGTCTATTAAGTACTTATAATTCATATTTGTCTCTTCTTAGTACTTCAATTGCAGATCTTGGTGGACTAGGAGTTCTTCCTCTACTTTCCGAGGCTCTATTTTATAATGACTCAACATAATTATAGATTTGTTGTTGTGCTGGGTCTATCTCCGGAGTTCTTTCATCAAGATCCTCTTCGTACTGGTACTCAGGAGATCTATCAGTTGGTGTCTCTTCATCTTCAATGTCTATGATGCCTGTTTTCTTAACTGTTGTCTTCTTCAATATGCCTCTAAGCCTACGGCTTCATCTTAGTTTAGATGGTCCCTCACCTCTCTCCTTAGCATACTTTCTTATTATCTTTTCCTTTTTAAGTTGTTTCTTAATTTCAGCCAATTTCTCAGAGATAATCTCCTCACTGTCCTCTTGTATGGACTTACCAGTTTTAAGTTCAACAGATTTGGAAATTTTCCCTCTCTTGCTTCTTCTTGCAAGTTTGCCTTCAGATGGAGATTCCTTGGGTTTTTCAAAGTGATTCCTTAAGAGGAACTCATCCCAATTGTCTCCCACCTTTCTCAAATGATGTTCAATTAGGATTTTAACTAGGCCATGGTGATACAAGGTGGTTTCCAAGAATTGAACCCTCTTTTGGACATTAGAAGCCATTCTCTTTAGGCTATGAAGTAAGAAAAAGGGTAAATTGATTTCTTCATCTAGGAAATGCATCATAAGTCGAATGTGATAAACATATAGGGTACCAAACCTTCCCTCACAAGTTATAAACTTTTGCAAAATGAGCAACATATTTCTCCATTTATTCTTCAGTGCTGAGCTAGGAATGCCCTTCTTGAAAACTGAAATATCCATACCTGGTGTTTTGAGCATCTGCCTCCATGCCTCATTGTGAAATTCCTTGTTTTTGAACCATCGTTCACCTTGCCTTGGTAATTCTGCTGCTTCTGCAATGAAGGATTTTGTAATAGTGAACTTGACATCTCCTATTTCAACTTCTGATCCATTGAAGGACCGTGCAAATGTCTTGGTTACCTCCTTATGAAAACCATTGAACTTTTCCAAAAACTGTAACCACCCAACCTACTATAGCATCTCTCTAATCTATTGGTAACCCTCTGAGTATTTGGTTCCGACTAGTTTGGACCTTACAATGAGACCCATGGCTTCTTTTCTCAACCTTCAATTTACTACTCCGTTACTGCTCTCCTATTCACGGTAAAAATGGCTATAGAGAGTTGTTTTCACCCCAAAGATGACTTCTCTGTTTATGCAGCAGGAATTGGCTACGGAAAGATGACATGAAGTGGTTATGGGATGAGTGAAATACGGTGGGGGTGATTCACATGAATTAATGAGTTTGAGAGTTGTCATGGAGGAAAAGATCGCGGAAAAATCTTGTGTGAATTTCAAAATCATCACTGAATACTTCGGGTTAGTGACGTGACCTAATAGGTCACTTCAGTACTAACCGTTAATTTTTAATAAATGATGATTTGGTATGGCGGAATGGAAGGGATTTTGTCCAAGGATTTTATGATAAGCTCGATCAATCTGAATAATTAAAATGACTTTATGAAACACACATATAACTTAACCATACTATAAATTTCATAATATGTTATCATAATAATTTCACAACTTTACCTTAGCCTTTCCTTTGATTTTTATGGTTTTAATATGATTTTTCTTCCTTTGAAAATCATTGATCCTTTAGTCTTCATAATCCCTTTGATTTTGTTTGTTGACATAGGTGTGCAGGGTCAATTTTCTACTAAACAAGTGGTTGCTAGATATTTTCTTGCAGGGTATCTGGCTGCAGAATGTCTAGCTGGCTACAGAATGTCTGGCTGCAGAATATGCCTGTAGAAGCTTTGAAACATGAAATGAAATGATTTGAAACATGGATGAAGTATAGTATGAAATGAAATAAACCAGATCATGAAATATGGTGGAATGGAGCATGAGTGAAGTGAAATATAATGGAATGAAATGGATCATAGCTGTAAAGTGGAATGAAATATGAAAAGTGGCCTGCAACTTATGATTTGTAATACTCAATTGCAGGAAGAGATCAAATTTAAAAGTCTGAAATGAAAATGAAGTGGACCATGGAATGGAGTGAATGAAGTATGGATGAATGGAGTGAATGAAATATGAATGAAGTGAGACATGATGGAGTGAAATGGATCATAAGTGGAATATGATATATAAAATGGGTCTGCACTTATGATTTTGTGATAGCTGCTTGCAGGAAAAGAATAAATTTGAAAAGCTAAAGTGTCAGAAGGATTCTTATTTTAACTTTATCTTTTTTGTATAAACATACTAATCAGTGATTAGTTTTCATGTTTATACTTTATTTATTTATTTATTTTCATGCATTTGAATTCAGAAAATTCAACTAAGTTGATGAAGAAGAAGAATTCTTCTTCATTAACTTCACATCACTTTTTTCCTGAAATCTCTTGACAAATTCTTCTCTTGAAAGTGGCTTATGATACAACTTCAATCTATGACCATTTACAAGAAAAGTGACCTTCTCTTCATCTATTGTCCTTATTTTTATTGCTCCATTGTCAAAAAATTTCATAACTTCATATGGCCCAAGCCAATGTGTTTGGAATTTACCTTGAAAATCTTTGAACTTTGAATCAAACAAGAGAGCCCAGTCACCTTCTTTGAATTTATTTTCCTTGATGTACTTATCATGCCATCTAGTCCTTTGTTGCTGGACTATACTTTTTTTTTGGACTGCATCTTGTCTGATCTCATCCAATTCAGTAATTTGCTCCAATTTGTGCTTTTGGCGTCTGTTAGATCAAGTCCTAGCTGAACTGCCATTTTAAAAGTTTGAATCTGAAACTCTATGGGAAACAAAACTTGTTTTCCATAAACAAGTTCATAAGGAGTATGGCCTGTTGTGCTTCTCCAGTAGTTCTATAGGCCCACAAGGCTTCAGGAAGCCTGTCTGCCCAATCTCTTCTATGTAAATGAACAGTCTTTGTTAGGATCCCTTCAATGACCTTATTAGTAGATTCCACTTGACCATTTTCTTGTGGATGATAGGGAGTATATTTTATGTGTCTGATTTTGTACCTCTCCACCATTTGTTCCACTAGCCTTGATGTGAATTGAGCTCCTTGATCTGTAACAATTTCTCTTGGGACACCAAAACGAGTAAAAATATCCTCAAAAAGAAAATTAACTACATATAATTCAGTAGCAGAAAGTAATGGCTTGGCCTCTACCCATTTGGTAACATAATCAGTGCAAACTAATATATATTTCTTTTGTCTTGTTGGAGGACTAATATGTCCTACAAAATCTAAAGCCCATTTATCAAAAGGTTCAATATGTACTTGAGGCTACAATGGCATCTCACCTGAAGGAGAAGGTTTCCCTACCCTTTGGCAACTGTCACACCTTTTGACATACTCTTTAGCATCTTTAAAAAGGGATGGCCAATAGTATCCTAAATGAAGGACCTTATAAGCTGTCCTTTTATCAGCAAAGTGTCTGCCACAAGGTTCATCATGACATGCCTTGAGAATCTCAGGCATCTCATCTTCTCGAACACATCTTCTAATGATAAACTCTGGACCTGTTTTGTATAACTCATTAGCAACCCATGAATATTTTGCATTGTCATAAATGATCTTTCTTTTGTCTCTTGCATTCATTATTGAAGGAAATTTCCCTGAAACTAAATAATTAGCAATGTCAGCAAACCAAGGAGTTTGAGTAGAAATTGCAAAAAGATATTCATTAGGGAATTGATCTTCAACTGGAGTGTTGTCTTTGATGTTTTGGAGTCTAGATAGGAAATCAGCTACTGTGTTTTGTTTCCCAGGCCTATCTAGAATGGTAATGTTGAATTCCTATAAAAGTAATAACCATCTTATGACTCTGCCATTAGTGATTTATTTGTTCATTAGATATTTATTTGCAGAGTGATCTATGTGAACAAAAGTTTCATAGCCTGTTATATAGTGTTTGAATTTATTTATGGCATGAACAACAGCTAAGAAATATTTTTCAGTTACAGTATAATTTAACTTTGAAGGAGTCAAATTTTTACTTGTATAGTAGATGGCATAAGGAATCAGGTCTTTTTGTCCCAATACTGCTCCTAAAGTTGTATCTAAGGCATCTGTTGAAATATGAAAAGGTAACTTCCAGTTAGGTCCCCTTAAAATAGGTGCTTCAGAGATTTTTGTTTTCAGGGTCTCAAAGGCTAACTGGAAATCGGGATTCCACTTGAATTCACAGTCTTTGGTAAGTAATTTGAAAAGTGGAGATGCTATCTTGGTGAATTTTTCTATAAACCTTCGATAATATCCTGTAAATCCTAGAAAACTCCTAACATCTTTTTGACAACTTGGAATAGATAAGTTAGAGATGACTTCAACTTTTGACTCATCAACTCTAATCCCATCCCTTGAAATGTGATGCCCCAAAAAAATTCCTTCAGTAAACATCATAAAACACTTCTCATGACTTAGTGAAAGATTTACTTTTTTACATCTCTTTAAAACTTGTTCCAAGTTTACTAAGGCTTCTTCAAATGTGTTTCCATAGACTGTGACATCATCCATATATACCTCTACACAATCATGTATTAGATCTGAAAAGATTCCTAGTACTGCCCTTTGAAATGTTGCAGGTGCATTGCATAGTCCAAATGGAAATACTCGGTAAGCATAGGTACCCCAAGGACAGGTAAATGTGGTTTTTTATTGATCTTCAAGTGCTACTTGAATTTGGTTATAACCACTAAACCCATCTAAAAATGAGAAGTACTTTTTGCCAGCTAATGTATCTAACACCTAATTTATGAAGGGTAAGGGAAAATGATATTTAAGAGTAGCTTTGTTTAATTCTCGGTAGTCAATACATACCCTCCATTTACCATTTTTCTTTGGCACAATTACCAAAGGAGAAACCCACTGACTATCTGAAATGGGATAGATAAAGTTGACATTTAAAAATTTCTGCAATTCTTCTTTAACAATCTCCCTAAGATGTGGATTCATCCGTCTCTGAGGTTGTCTTATTGGTTTACAATTTTCCTCTATGTAGATGTGATGAGTGCAAGTCTTAGGGCTTATCCCTTTCATATTAGTGTACTCCCATGCATATGCAGAAGAATGTCTCTGTAATATCTTGACTAGCTTTTCTTGTTGAGATTTCTCTAGGTTCTTGTTTATGTTTAAAGTTTTGCCTGGAAATATCTCAATTGTAGAGCTACCAAATTCATCCATGGAGTAAAGAGACATCTGTCTTGATGATAAAAACTCAATGTTGGATTCTTCTTGAAATTTTTAATGTTTGTACTCCGAAGAGGATTGAAAATTTTCTAAGGTATTTAGGATCTGGATGTCTTCACTAATTTCTAAAATTGTGAAGAGATGTTGTATGTCTTCTTCATCCTCAATCCATTGAGTATCATCTAATTTTGTAATTGTCTTTGCTAGAGGATACAAGGTAAATTTCTTGGTTTAACTACCATCAGAGATGTACATATCACCGGATCTACAACTAATGAAAGCATCATTTGTAGCTAACCAAGGTCTTCCTAATATAATAGGATGCCCTCCTAGATTATTCTTAGGAGTTAGGATCATAAAATCCACAGGATACTCCCAAGAATCTAGGGACACTGGAATGTCTTCTATTACCCCATCAGGTTTGATCACAGATCTGTTTTCTAATTGTAATAATGTGGGTGTAAAAAGAAGATTAGGAAGTTTTAGTTTATCCATGATTTGTCTACTCATGATATTGATTGTTGCTCATAAATCAATAAGTGTGTTTTGGATCTCAGTTCCATTGATGTGTATTCTAACAACTGGATTTCCTGGGTCTAGATACTTTGGAATGGCAATCTTACCCATCATGATATCTGCTATTTTTCCTGCCAGTTGAATTTTCTTTGTCTCTTTGATTCTTTTTCCTGTTTTTTTCATGCTCAACTCCTTTATTGTTTTTGCTAAAATTGGAATTTCCTTGATATCTTGTAATAATGGGATCTTAATACAAACATTTCTCAGCTCATCTAGGAAATCATAATTAGGCACCATAATTTGTTTTTCTACACCCCTATCAATTTGTAATCTTTCTGGAAAGGGAGGTCTAGAGGTGGATGTTGATGGCTGCTCTAATATAGGAGTTGAAATTATTGGTTCTTTTTGTTTTGATTTTTCAATGTTTGGGTCTTGAAAAGATGTGTCTTCTTCAAGACTTTTATTTACCAGTAGAGAATATTCCTCAGAGTTTTTTTGTTCTTGTATGATTACAGAAGGTTTCTTCTTTTAAAGTATTCTTCCAGACCTAAGTTGAACATCATTAAGGTATAAAGAATTGATCAAATAGGTTGGAAACTATTGGCCTTCTATCATGTATGTATTTTGAGGATTTTTATTGTTGGGGTTTGGTATAGGTTGGGCAGGAAACTGATTTTTTTCTGAGGAAATGGTAATGGAAGTGGTGAATTTTGATATTGTGGATTTTGAGGTTGTGGATTTTGAGGATTCTGTTGAGGATTTTGTTGAAGATTTTGTTGAGGAGGGAAATGTGGATATGGTGGATAGGATGGTGGATATTGATAGTAATGAGAGTATCTTCCATAGGGATTTTGTGCTCCTTGTGCCCAAGTTTGAGATTGATTTTGGAATCGGGGCCAAGGTTGCTACCGAGAATTCCAATTTGATGGGGGTTGATTATACAGCTGATCATGGAATCCTTGTGTTTGAGGTCCTTGCCAAGGCCTCCTAGAGACAAAATTGAGAGATTCTATGGAATTTGTAGGGGTTTCTTCTTGAAAGACAACTTTAAGACCAGGAAGTGAAGGACAACTCTTGGTCTCATGTTTTTCTGAACAAATTACACAAGTCTCTACTACTTTTTCATCCAAAGGGCACTCTCTCAAGGCATGCTTCTTTCTACATTTGGGACAAAAGACTGCTAAGGCATCAGATTCAGTTTTTTTCTTGTTTTGTAGCTTGAGGGTGTCTATTTTCTCACTAAGACTCCCTAAAATGTTAGATTTGAATTCATCAATCATATGTCCTATTTCTGCCCTACTTACTGTCCCAGAAGTAGACTTACTTGCCCTTGCAAGAGCAGGGTCTCTTGGTCCTTTTACAGTTTTAGATTTCCCTCTTGAAAGGTTGATACATAATTCAACTATTTCAGATAATGTGATCTAAGATATATCCCCTTTTCCCATCATATTAAGGATATCTAGCCATTCATCCCTAATTGTCTTCAACAAGAGAGCTTTCAAGGTATCTTGGTCTAGGTTTTCCATTTTTTCTCTTTTGATGTTGTAGTTAAACCTTTCTAGCAAATATTCCAGGTTTTCATCCTCTTTTTGTAACATTTTAAACACTTCCTCCTTATGGTTGAATGGCATACAGTAATCCAAATACCTCTCTAGAAATGCATGTTTCATGTCTTCCCATGTCCTAATAGAACTGTTGATCAAACTCATAAACCATTTTAATGCTGCTCATTTCAATGTTGAAGGGAATAGTTTAAGTTTTTGGGCATCTTGTAAGTAATTATAGGTTCTACATAGGACTTCAAATTCAAATAGGAAGGTTTTGGGATCTTCACTTTCGAGTCCATAAAAGTTTGGAAGAATAGAGGGTGAAATGTTTTTCATATTTGCATTGGTTTCTTCATCTACTATAGGAAACCCAAAAGAGCTTCCCATTTCCCTTCTACCTCTTCCTCTGCCTCCTTCTTCACCTCTACCTCCTTCTCCTTCTACACCTCTACCTCCTTCTCCTCTACCTCTACCTCTACCCCCTCCAAATAGTGTATTTTCTCCATTAAAGACTCCTCCTCCCCCTTCTTCTGCCATGGTTGATTCTCCTGTGGAAGTGGAAAAGTTTAGGTCTCTAGCAGGGGTCCTTGAATATTCTTCTAAGACAGGTTCAATGGATGAAGTGGAAGGTTCTTCTGATGGAATGCCTGATCTTAAGTTCTCTGGAAGTCTATGATCAGTGGAGTATGGGATGTGGGTTTGAGTTGGAGGTGTGTTGCCTCTTGGTCTTGGTGGCACAAGTGGTGTTCTAGGAATCAAGCTTCTGCTTCTTATGAATCTACCCCTTGAGTCTCTTTCTCTACGCATATCATTGTTTTTCGGAGATAAGAAATAGGGCTACCTAGTTACACTTCCCCAGCAACGGCGCCAAAATGTCTGCTTAACTTAGTGTTCCTAAATTGATGTCATAAATTGTCAACCAGGGCTAGTAAAATGTTGAAGTGAAGTGCACTATATGTGCCTAGGTATATGCTTCCTAATTCATTGTGTTTAGTGTTTTTCTAGTGTTTTTGGTTTTTTGTTTTTATGCTAAGAGGAAAAGAACTAATTTATTGGCAAAGAGGAGTTGTTGGTCACACTAAAACAGAGCAAAATCTATTCTAAACTATGTATGGAACCTAAGAAAAGAAAATGATAATTCACAGATTGCAAAACTTGACAAGAAAAATAACTCATAACATGAAATCACTCCAATTCATTTCACTAGAAGTATGTTGGAACAACTTGAGAAAATGATAAGTTTAATGCAATGAGGTTCTTCTAAGTAAACAACAACTTACAATTATAACAGAGAAAATCTCATCCATAGTTAGAAATTTGTTGGAACACATTTGGAAAAGATTATCTGCAACATAGTAAGGAACCCTACTCTAATTTAACTTATGACACTAAAATTAATCCATTCTGCAACTCAAAATGTCACTATTAAGCCTCATTCAAGGGTTAGGAATATTTTGGAATAGTTTTGGAAAAAGGCAAGTTTGTAAAATTATGAAAAATTACAGAACAGTCAAGACTTCAAAATGACATTACCAATTCTTGTTCCTATGACAATGATGTATTAGCAGAGATTAAGAACAAGAGCAGTTTGTAAATAATGAAGGCCTTTAAGTCTAATTTAACAGAACTAGAATACAACTAGCTAATAAAACTTAAAATACATTAAACAGATATGCAATTAACCTCCGAAATACTACAGCTGAACTAAAATGCAATTAATCTTTGAAATAATACAGCTCTATCTTATTCAGTGTTAGTGATATTTTGGAACAATTCATAAGAACAATACTAGCTGTAATATTCGATGTAAGTGAGCATAATAAAACATAAAGTTCAGAAAACTACCTAAATTAGGAACGAAACAGAGCTAAAATTACTTATCTAAACAATAAGCATAGAGCCTCTCGGGTAGTAGGGGCCCTCTACCACTATATTAGCACACGAATCTCTTCAATATTGCTTCAGATCATGTATTAAAGTTGTTCTTCTTTCATTAAAGGAAAACACTTCAAAAACATAGTATTACAGTCTTGGACAACTTAACAATAAAACATTAACTGACTAACTGTCTCTCGGTTTCCCAAGTTATTCTTATAAGAGAAATACATAACTGCCCTGGAGAAGAAATAGGGATAAGTGTATTTTTCAATTAAAATCAAATTAGAACTCTTGTGGAGGCCTCATACTTTTCTGAAGACATCTGTAGAGTCCTTGTCCTGGTAGGAATCTACTTCTTAGTTTGGGTTTCCTCCACGTGCATATCCACTTGCAGTTTTTTTCTCAAACTTTGCAGAGAGCAAGGAATGATGTAGGTGAGTTCTGGAATTCAACCATATGTGTTTTTCCTTTAAGTGACACCTATAACCTGTGTGAACATGAAGATAACTGCGGAATAGGCGACTAGCTACAGAATGGCTGCATTCTGTAGCTAAGTCTGGTAAAAAATTACTACAACAACAAGACCACAAAAGTTTAGTAAGTCAGTTATTGTATGCATTCCTAAAGTGAATTTAATCAATCCTATTGATCTTTTAAGCCTATAACTGATAAAGGACAAAGGAAATAAAGTGGAATTTGGTGAAAGAAAAGGACATATTTGGGGCTCAACACACTTTCCCCCATATTCCTTTAAGATTGTTATATTCGAAAAGGATTTGGATGGAGTTTTTCCTGATTTCGCACATGTTTATGAAAGTTTGGTAAAGTGCTGGGAGATCATGTATACTGTTAGGAGCTAAGCGTTTAAACCATTTCTTGGGTTCTCCGCCTAGGCTTTGGGCAAAAATCCTCATTCTTACGGTCTCATCTTCTATTTCCATGTATTCAAAAGCATCACTAATTCTATCTAGATGTTGTTGGGCGGTAGTAGCCTTAGCCCCAGTGAAATGTGGGATTTTGGATTGGTAATCATTTTTCAAAGGAGCCAAAGGCTGTGGTAATACTAAGGGCGCATACCAAGCTTTCATGATGGGAGTGAATGGTAGATTTACAGTATGAGGGTTTGTGGTATGGGATGAGCTGATTTGCATAGTGGTGGTTTGAAAAGGTGTGGCGGAAGTGCTTGGACTTGTGGACTGATTCTGAGAAAATTTTGGATGATAAGAGCCAAAATAGGGGAGAAGCTGAAAATCAGGAGGTGTAGTGGGTGAGGCTTCTCTGCTAGGATTCTATTGCAAATCTAAGGGCTCAATATCGTCAAGATTGATTTGACTTTGCGACTTGCTTCTAAGAAGGGTTTTTGCTGAACTCAAGTCAAACTGGGAATCTTGCAAGGATGTAAGGTGTTTAGGTACAGAGCTTGCTTTGTGGATGGTCCTATCGGTAGCTAAGTTACCAGTTTCAGAAGTTTTCCACAAAATATTTTCTGGGTTATCAACTATGATAGGGGGATTTGGTTCTGGGTGAGATCTGGTATTAATTCTTCGTGAAGCTAGATTTCAAAGTCAAAGTTTAGAGAAGGTGATAGTTGTGATTGTATAAGGATGGAAGACCTCTCTAGGGGTTTTTACTGATGTGAGCGAGGTGAAAAAAAATGAAGGCTAGTGGAGTTGCCAGGTGGATTTTCTTGAGATTTGTGGTCCACCACCAATACTGACAAAGATGTTTTTTAGAAAAAAATGTTTTCTAGAATATTTTATGTGGAAACTTGCATAAAATGCCTTAAAACTTAGTTTCAACAGTTTTCTATATTGTTGAGAAAGCTATGGTTTTATTTGAAATTTTATTCTGTTGATTTCCTATTTTTAGATGAAGATTTATGAATCCCTAAGTTGTACTTAGTTTGTCACTGATTTCAAAGGCTGCATCATGAACTTTGAGTTTTTGGGAAAGGTAAATCAACATAAAAGTATGATTTATGGAATTTTTGGTTTTTTATGGAGTTTTAGGCCTACTGGAGGCTAGTGGAGTCACTAGGTGGATTTTTTTGTTGTTTTTAGAGATATATACTTATGGTCCACCGCCAATAATTGACATAAGAAGCCAATCTAAAAAAAATGTTGTTTTGGGCTTTTCTATGTTTTTATATGCACTCTGATTTGTAAGAGTGTCCTAAATTTGTTTTCAGCACTTAGCTAAGGTGATGAAACAAAGAGAGTTTACTCTAATGGCTTTATCAGTTGATTTTATGATTTAATCCGAAGGACTAATGAGTCATCAACAGTTTGCTAGACAGTCATGAACTCAGAGAGTCTCACCATAATTGCCATTATGTTAGTATGGCGAAGAGGTGGCTGATAATCACTGGATATTCTTGAAGACAAAGGATTTCTAGAGTCCTAAGGTGTAATTAGATTGTCACTAACTCAGAAAGGTCCGACCGTGATCGTCATTAAGCGTGAGTGGTGGGGTAAGTCGCCAAGATAGTCTTTTCGGCTGGACAGGGGTTTTCCTTGAGTCTTAAAATATATTCAGATTGATATGAACTCCGAAAGTCCCACCGTGATCACCATTATGTTAGGGAGCAGTGGGATAAGTCAACCAGATAGTATTCCTAAAGGCTGCTGAAATTTTTAGGGAAGTCTAAGTTTGTTTATTACTTAGAGTCCCACCGTGATCGCCATTATGTTAGGGTCCTATGATTTGGCAGATTGGCAAGCCAAATGACAGGGTAACATCAAACCAACTTTGGAGCCCAAGGACCTAGCTTTCCTGGACTCACAGAGGGTTGTCTCTATTTGTGCAAAGGATGTAAACTTGTTTTCTTTCTATGTTTCTAATTTTAGGCTAGTTGTTAAGTGTGTTTTGGTTTGTTTTAGATTTTTGAGGGAAGAACTGATCAAAGGATAAATAGATGACAAGATATCAAATCAACTGGGCTATGGGGTCGATAAGGTCGAGACTGCCTCAAAGGGTGGATAAGGTATATTGCAGGGCCGATTTGGTCGAGGTAAAATGGATTCTTTTAGGTGGAATGAAATGGGATGGACACTAATTTTATGAAATACAACGAGATTTTAAACATAAATAGTTAATCAGCAAGAATTCATAAGTTAAGGCTAACCATTGGTCTCTATGAATGAAACTTAAACTAATAAATGCATAAAATATATAATCCAGTGATGCATGGAAGTATAAGATCCTCCAACTTTGGAAAATCACCTTCAGATTTTTGGGGAAAAAAAAAGAGATGGAAGAACAATTCAATTTACGAAGAGGGAAATCCTAAACATCATATTTTGAGTTATTGGGAACTTTGAAAACAGAATGCAAAGTTTTAGGCAAAGGGCAAGATCGAAACAAGACCTCCTTGGTTCAACTAAGACAATCAATAATTCAAAGAGAGTTTTCAGAGATGGTGCTTTGACAAGCCATGAGTAAGCAGGGTGTACCGTGAATCATACTTATCATGCATAACAACCATAAATGAAATAAGAAACAAGTTCTTCAGTGATCAAAGAGCATTTAAGAATTCTTTGATATGACTAAGAAGGAAGAAAAACATAGAAACTGTAATAAAATCAGGAAAATTGAGGTGCCTCCATGGGCATGTCTTAAATATATTCTTTGCTAACCTACAGCAAACAAGAATCATGGAAACATGTATGATAAACTAAGGAAAACATACAAATAGGAACACTATACCATTTACCAAGCCAAGGAATCCAACAAACAATCCTCTTCCACCATCCAAGAAAAACAAGAAATCATTCACATCATGAGACAAAGTGTTTCTTCAAAGCTTGTAATATCATGTATTGCTCTATATCATCAAGTTAAACCTCTGTTTACAATGAAATCACTTGGAATATATAGGCCAAAGAGAAGGAAAACCTCCTAGAGCGACTAACAAGCCCATTGGCCTAATTTAAATATCTAATTTTGTACTTCAGGCTTTGCAAAGCCAAAGGCACAAAATATCTTCTAAATATCTTAAAAATGCTAAAAATGGAAATATATTTGACTTTTCACAACTGACAATGGCTAAAAATGGCCTAGCGCACATTTGGGTAAGCCACTTCAGAAAACTGTTTTTTTGACAAAATGCTAGAGGAACGTAGCAGCAGAAAATTCCCTGTATTTCAAACACCTTTTGAGGGACCTCCCGATACCAAAAAGAGGCCTGTGATGGCTCGTTGGAAAGCCATGGATGTCTAGTTTCTGAAAATACTTGGTTTTCCCCAAAAATATCAATGGAAGTATGTGAACAACTGACCTGAGTGGAAAAAACCCAGAAATTAGGCCTTTGCTGATAAGAGAGGCATAAAGTAAAAAAATCATTGTTTTTTCGCCTCTTTGGGGGATCAAAACCCATCCTTTGGATCTGAAATTTTTTGAGTAGATGCCCTTGAATATAATGCATCCAATGGTACCACTTTCAACCTCTAAGGATGCTCCAAACAAAAATGGAGATGCCCATGAATTTCTGCAAATAGGCCCAAAAATGTCAAAAAACAAAAACTTGTCGAAATTTGCCCAAATTTGGCGAGCAAGCCCTTCATGGGTTTTTAGAAACATGTAGAGAAGTAGAGGCCAATATTTAAATATTTGATGCACATTTTCCCACTTTTTCTACTGGGCACCTCTTTCGGGCAACCTTGAGCTTTTCTTGTGTAACGTTCAATTTCCTTCGGGAAAATTGATTTAGCTTTTGGTAATGCCTGGTCATTTTCTTTTGTAGGCTCAAGTCTATGTTAGCTCTTTCTAACATATCCTCAAAATGTTTATTTTCCATTTCAAGCCATGCTTCTCTATTATCCTCTATTTCTTGGGCGAGCAAATGAGTAAGAGGATAAGATCGGACAAGGGCTGCCTCTTCCTCTTTCTTTTTCTCCAAAGCTCTATTGAGACCCATAGTCCTAGGCCTCCTTCTCCTTGGTTGCTCTTCCTCTTCATTATCATTGAATTCACCCATAAGCTCTTCAAGCTTGGTTTGTGCCTTGGATGCCTCCCTTTGATATTTGAAAGCTCGGGCCTCAAATATTCCCATTTGACCACTCATTTGTTTGTTTTGCATCTATAGGACATGGATGAAGTCTTTTGAGCTTTATAGATCAGCTTGTAGATCATGAATTTGGTCTTCTCTGTTTCGCAAGAGAGCCTCAAGGATTCTACCTTCGTTGTCACTATCATCGCTATTTATCTGTATTATATCAAACTCCCTTTCCTTCTTATGACTACTTTCCTCCTTCTCTTTCCCCTTGCCTTGGATAGACTTCTTCGTCTTCCTCTTCTTTGGTAATTCAACTATGCTCTTTTTAGGCAGTTTGCCTTGACTTCTTAGTTCTCTTGTGACATTGCTAGCCACTGCTGGAGTGGTCTTTTTCTTTGCTGACCTAGTGTTTCTAGGCTTCGTCACTTTTAGAGGAAGAGTCATGGCCCCTTGCCTAGGAGAGGCATCTAGCACATGCACTTGACTGTGTGGAGGAGAAGAAGGAGGAATTTTATCTATTTGCGCCTACTCAACTTGGTATTTAACCTTGTTGCTTCCATCATCATCTTTGTCATTGTTTTCCTCCTTTTGAAGATTGCCTTGTTTGTCTTTATCACTGCTATGCTCATGGTCACTGATTTGGCCCTTTTTCTCTATGCTGCCCTCTTTGGAATGCTCATTGTTTGGTGTTTGAATGTCACCATCATTGCCTGCTTGAGGGATTTCTTGTTTTTCATCATAAGTGTCTTGGCTGTCACCTTGTATGTCTCCTTGAGGGTTGCCTTGTTCTTTTTTTTCTCTTCTTTCTTTATGACTATAGTGATCTATACCCTCACTGTTTTGTGCCTAATTACCATCATGCTCACTGTTGTGTGGGCTGCCAACATGTTCCTCTTCATGAATTTTGTGCTCTGCATCCATTTGTTCTAGCTCTTCATCATTTCCTTCTTTATGCTCACTATCATGCTTAGATTCTTCATTTTTTCCTTCCTTATCACTAGTTTGCCTCCTCTCACTTTGCCTTTCTTCACTACTAGTTTGCCTTTTCTCTTCTTCACTTTCAATCATAGGAGATTTTTGTCTTTTAGGAGTGGATTTACTAGAAGAAGGAGAAACATGATGAGTGGATGGTGAGGAAGGTGCATGAGATGAAGATGCAATGGAAAAATCGGGATGGGAGATGAAAGAGTCCCAAGAAACTCCCTTTTTCTCAAGTTGATGGAGGATGATGATCTTGATAAGGAAATGATGAAATAGACAAGCTTGTTGTTGAGCGGAGGGCTTCTTTTGTACAGTAGAATCCATCTTGTCAATGCTTCTATAGAGGAAAAAAGGTAGGTTTAGCAATTTAGTTCTTGTGAAGTGCATGAGAAGCCTGATATGATAAACATAAACCCGGGAAAGCCTCCCTTCACATGTGAAATACTTCATGATGATTTTCATGAGAGGAGCATAGCTGGTCAACAAATGGGAAAAAGGGAAAATAGTTGGGCAAGCATGTCGATGTTCTAGTTTTAAGAAGGGTTTTTAGTGATTCAGGTCTAGGTATGTTTGCTTGAACCATTTTCTCTGATATATGGAATCTTGGTAGCTTTGGAAACATCCCTAGGAGAGAGCTTGAAATCTAAACCTGCCAGATGAACATGCTTCCCTTGCAGCCTTAAAGCAAACAAATGTGTCAAAGGAAAATGACTTTTCACTTCTTGAACCTTTTGGAAAAATTCCAAGCACCTTACTTCATGAAAATTAAAAAGCACTGAAGGAGATTCATTCACTTCCTCAGTAGAAAAATGTTCATACCTATTGTGATAACCACTCCTGCTATCTTTCTTAGGAGGCATTTTTTCTTCTAGTATTCTTCACTGACTTACCAAGATAAACTATTCAAGTGATCATTGAAATAAGTCCTCAACCAACACACTTTTTACTCTTTGAAAAACTAAGTCTGTCCTTAGTTAGCCAATAAGTTTGTTTAAATGAAAAAACTCTTTGATTTTGACAATATGAACACCTCTCTCTCAATTCACAGTTTTCTGTGGTTATTTGAAGCAAGAAAGATGTTTCTTTGAAATCACTATTCCTTTTGATATCACTGTTTTAAGAGACTGACTTGGAACAAAGAATGCACTCTTAGAAAAACACTGTGTTCTCCCTTTGAATAAACTGTCCTTCTTTGATGATTATTGTTTCTCTAAAACATAAGGCAGTCTCCTTGTCACTGAGTAATAAGCCTTCAAAACAACTCTGTCTCCTCTTAATGATAACTATTTTTCTTTGAGTTTTAGCAAACAAGTATTAGTTGAATGAAAACAATTTCACCTCTTCAGTATTTTTGTTTGAGCAAAGAGGTCGACAAGGTCTGTTTGTGATTTTGGAGACAAATCTCATTTGTTTTTTGACACAAAGATTCTTCCCCTTCAATCACTGTTTTTAATCATTTGCAATGCATAGCAAGAAAAACCTCTTTAATTTGACAAAGCCCTATCTTATACAAAGTTTGCCTTTCTCTTAGGACTGTGTGTATTTTTAGCTATTTCACAGCACAAAAAATCTTTCAAATTTGCACATTAACCCTCCTTCTTTAACCACTATTTATCTTTGAAATTTGTAACCAAAACCTTCCCTCAAACAAAAACTTAGCTAGGAGACGAGGAATACCTTGAAAAACTAGTTTTTGATGTTCTTTGAGTATTGGTTTAGTGAGCAAAGAAGCACGTTTAAATCAAATTGATGGGAGGGTGTTGAATGGAGAACGCACCGTGCAGGGAGGTTATCGGGTCGGCCCTGGATGCTGGGCACAGACGTGGCGCGCACGTCTATAGACGTGCCATGCCCTTCAATAAATTGCACTATCTCTGCCTACTGGCGTGCCGCGCGTGTACACAGGTGTGCCGCGCTAACCTTAAGCTTGCAAATTTTTTGAAAAAACGCTCAAACTTATTCTTTTCCTTGAATTGGTCTTGCAAAGTGATGAATGACCAACGTTCAAGCTCTTTTATACTTGAAAATCCCAAGTTTCCTTCACTTTTGATTAAAATGACAAACTTCCCTTTTTTCTTTTCAAAGAAACTTATGAAAAGTGACTTTGTGGCTTTGTTTATTTACAAAGGAGGCAATCCTAAGAAACAGTAATGAAGCCTTTTTAAAACTGTTATGCCAACCTTTTTTAAAACCATATAACAGCAACAATTATGATTTGATCTGTTCCACATGTCATCTTTTGAATACCCTCAAACAATGGTGGGCCCTCTACTTTTCTTTGAAGGAGGCCTATGTTTGACAAACTACCTGGGTCTCCCAAAACTCTGTCTTTTATCAATTAATGAATGAGCCCTTTTTGACTGAAAGTGAAGCATTGTTTTATCACACCTTTGACCCTTTGGATGAGCTGTGTCAAGGCCTTTCTCATCCCTATTGTTTCTTTGTATTCATGTATAGAAGTCAGTTTAAAATCAAACTTGGCCTACTTTTTTTGGCCATTTAGATGAGGTTGTCCTTAGCCAAAGTTTTACCCTCAAATTACAATTTGAAGGAGGCATTTATAAACAGAAGAAATAGAGACTTTTTAACACCAGCATGCCATCCTTTTGCTTGATATGAAATAGGTTTTTCAACCTATGAACTCTCATTGATTCATTACTGATTTTCAACCCTGTCTTTCAAATAGACAACTTACTCAAACACAATTTGAAACTATGTTGATGCACCTACTGTTCATCTTTAAAGGAGGTGGCTAATAATAGCTTCTGAAAACACTTAAGAACATGTTGGCCCTCTGCTTGTTTGTGAAGGAGGCCACAACATGTCTTCCTAGCCCTCTGCTTTTTGAAGGAGGCTCTATCACTGTGCTTCTAACCATCTATTCTTTTGAAGGAGGTTCCACCATACACCATGACATTTCATCCATTTCATCCTTGTGTTATTTCTCTGCAATATATGTCTCTGCTTGGCACCATATCACTGTGAGGTCTTAGGGTTTTGAAAAAAATGATTGGTACGAGGAGAGTATTTTCCGTTTGGACCTCGTTGAGCTAACTTTTCCTTGAATGTGTTTTCAAGGGTACCTTGAAATAGCTCTTTGACTGATCTTCACATCCCAGGCTCAAGGTGACATAAGAAGTAGTTGTCTTCTCATGCTTGACATGATGATATCCTTTGGAAAGTTTATGCAGCACTAATTTTGGAAGAGATACTGAAACACTGCTGATCAGTATTACATCAGTTCTTTGTATTCATGTGACTTGGAAGATGATCTTTGTTCTTCATGAATTTCTTGGATTTGAAAATCGTACCCATGCTGCTCTTTACTTCACAGCTCTCCATTTGCTTTACTGATGGAAAATCTCTTCAATATGAGAGACCTATTTGAACTTTTCCTTTTTCTCTTATTTGCATACTATTTATCAGTCAATTTATACCCCTGAAAATATGTAAAACATATGAATTTGAACCTTGGAGAGCTCCTTTGGTGTCTTATGGAGATTTTTCCCGATCTAAGTATATTCCTTTTAGACAGTGAACATGCTTATCTTCTTCTAATTTGGATCTTTGTTGAACTTCTTTTGAACTGAGACAAAATTACCTCTTAGTGGTGTGCGACCTATGGATTGATCAGACTTGTTCTGTAGAATAGGAACTGATTCAAGGCTGACTGGTACTAGACAGAGGCTTTTGGCTTAGGATGTCTTAGCCAAGGAAAAACTCCCTAAACACCACTATCTAACTTAGGAATAGTCTTGATAGATTCTGAATGTTTTCTCAGGTATGATCAAGTTTTCAAATGACAAGATGACCAGGGATAGGGTTGCAAACATTTTGTCAGTTGTTGGATAGTGAATGGCTTGAGAAACAAGGGTAAATGATGGAAAATAATTTACAACTATGACAGCTATAAACAGGGATATTTGTTGAAATTAGATAGGAATTGACAGCTGAAGTTTTTTCTCATCATAGACTGACAGGAAGGAGTATGAGGACAAAAATTTTTTTGGGGTGTTTTCTAGATGACAGATTTGATAGTTTGGAGATCAGCTTCTAGAAAAATCAGCTAAGGAAATTAGTCATCAATAACAGGTAAAAATACTGATGACTAACAGTGGCTGCATTTGGGGAGGGCAGCTCCTTTTTAAGAGGTGTCCAGAATTGCAGATCTCTAGCTTGTGAAGACCAGTGCCTTATCCATTGACGCAAAATTATTCCTTTCTTGATGCTATTTCTGAAAATTGACAGCATGATTAGCATCAAAGTCATTTCTACGTACCCACCTACATTTCCTAGCATTTGTTTCTTCTTTTAGGTGCATTTGAGCTAGCAACCCTTGACAAGATATAATTTTTTGAGAAAGGAAAAAAAACTATCTATTGCTACACTTATATCTTCCGGGAGTTTATATTAAACTGATGAACTCTTTCGTTTCTCTATCTATACTATGATCGATTGTCAAGATTAAGTTGTTTGACAGGATTTCATTCACTAGTCTAAGCATGAAATTGAAAAATGATCAAATCAGGATTAGACAGTCTGATTTGTCATGCGTTCGTGGCATAAAAACAAGCTGCACACAAACATTATTTATGTACAAGATGAAACTTAGAAAAATTAGGGCCAAGATACACAAATTTTTTTTCATCCCTGTTTTTCTCTTTGGTTCTATTTTGAGCGTGTGGAACCAGCATTATTTTCCTAATCTACTTTCTTTGACAAGTCAAGCTTACACAATTTGACTATCACTTCTCTCACTAACTTATCAGCAATCAATTTAAAACATGTTCAGTTATGATTACGCTAGATAACTGAAAAAGACATATTTTGAGCACTAGTGGCGGCATTTATACTTGCGCGCTTTCAAAATGACTATTTTTTTAACATGGGGCTTTTCATGCTGTTTTCTAAAACTGCCCTCTTTTCAAATTTTCTATTTCTTTTGAATTTTCTGTTTTTGATTTATTTATTCAAGCAATGATATGTACAATGATTGAAAAATCTAAAACTAGAACTCCTAAAAATGGTAAAACTTGAGCATCTTATCTTCATAAGGATCTCCTGATGCCCTTCGTCCACTCAGCTCTTGAAAAGAAAAGTTTGGAAAATTTTCCCTTGTAAGCATAACATAAGGATTCATGCAAGAATCTCTAAACAACCCTATGTCTTCCTGCTACACTTCTTTATACCTTTGATCCCCACTTCTCCTCTTGCTGTACATATTTTTCAAATAGTGCAGATATTATTTGTCATTTTTAAAGCATATGATGACATCATCAAGGTACATCATAACAAGGAAATTCAGAACCGGGAACATAGCTTTTATGAGGGCATCTTTGGTGTTCATTGGTTTTGGACAAATTGGTTTGAACATGAAGTTGCCACTGGTATATTTGAAGAAATCTTTGATCTGATCCTTTTGAAGTGGTATTATTCAATGGTATCCTGAAAAATTATGACTCAAGACCACCTGATTAGAAACTCCCAGTTTTTGTATAGTATGGTCTTGTTTAGGAAGAACATAATTTCTGTTCCGAGGGTGTGTATTTGTGTTTATGAAATCAACACAGATCCTATGTCCAGTTGTCTTGTCTTTGATTGTTAATGCCTGATCAAGATTTTTTTATTTCCTTTTGTCAAAGTTGTTTCTTGAATTGAAGGAAGTGGCACAGTGTTTCAAACAGTTTTCCCGACATGTACTAGTATCTTGAACAATTTTTCATATTCTAGCAGTCCTTGATGTTTGGTGTAATGTCAGAATTTTAGCTAGCTCAATCAGCTCAGGTGTTTTTGGAATGTAGTTATCACATCCCTTCATATCAATTTTAACAGGAATTCTTCCCAGATTTTTAACAGTTGTGGCAATATTCAAGGTTTCATTCAGGGAGGTAAAGTCATGAGATGGTGAAGCATTTAAGTATGGAAAGAAAATTAGGCTCCCCTGCCCTTGATTTCCAAAAAGGTTTGTAATATGCAAGTCCTCTAGTGCCTCTGTTTTGAAAAAGGTTCCTGACTGTACTGTTGATGTTTATCCTTGGTTTGAGCAATTTTCTTGAGGGTGTATAATGTTTTTTGTTTTCTGATCTATCTCTGTTACTAGAAGATCAAATTCCCTCTCATCAAGACATAATTTTTCAGGTTCATGATATTTTTGAGTATAAAATTCATCATACAGAGGTTGTTCTGGCTACAATAATGTGCTTGACCTGGTTTCAGTTTCACTTGTGTTTTCATCAGCGCCATCTTCTAGATGTAAGATGAAGGAATCCATGTTTGAATGTATGGAATGCATAGGGATGTTATCAGGCCTTTCTTGGCTGTTGACCATATATTTCATGTGTGATTCCCGATATAGTATTCTTGTTTGATTAAACATAGGAATGGTGGCGTAAGACATATCTAGTTGAATATTTCCTTGAAGCTTGGCCCCCCAAGATCTGGATAAAAGCATTTTGTACTTGGGAGGGATGTCTGCTACCACTATGTCCATGACTAGGTGTTTCACAGGTACTTGAGCCAAACTGACACAAAGATATTTTATTAGGCCTAGACACTTGACTCTGCTTGAATCAAATGAATATAAGTCTTTATAAGGTTTTGTTATTTCTAGGCCTAATATTTCCATTACTAATTTCGGCATGAGATTGTGAGAGGCCCCGGAATCTAGCATGGCATTATGTTGCATTTGGTCATGTATATTCAAACTAATGTAAAAAGGAATAGTGGTTACCTCTTCATATTTTCCTTCTATTTTTGGTCCAAACAACACCTCGGGAGTGTCATCATCTAGGTGTAGAGTATTTGCATCATTTCCTATGTTTAGGACCTTTAGCTCTTGAGATTTATATGAGCTTTGGGCAATAAGTTCAGTGAGACACATGGTGATCTTGATTTTGGAAATTTCCCCTTCAAAACTGAAGGGTACTTGTAGTTTAGATAGATTTGCTTCAGTTTTTTCAGCCATGACTTTCTCTATGTTCTTAAATTGCTGACTCTGATTTTGGGTTTTGTTCAATACATCTGTTTTGGGAATCTTAGTAGAGGTACTAAGATAGTTTGGATCAAGGCTTGTCTGACTAGCTTTGTCTTTGTTTTGGTCAGTTTTATTAGCCATGATTTTGTTACTATCTGCGGCTCTTTTAAGAATGGTATCAGGGGTTTTAGTAACAGTAGTGTCTAAGCTACCTTTCTTAGATTTGTCCTGGTTTTTCTTACTCCTAAGATCATATTTCCTATGGACTTCCTTTATAGCGTTTTGTAGTCCTACCTCATGATCCTCGGGGTCTTCATAATTTTCTTCATTTTGATTTGAGGAGAAGAAAACTTGATCTTCTTCTATGAGGAAAACCTCACCCTCGTTATCAGAACCTATCAAGTTTAAGTGATTTTCATTAAGTGGTTTGATATCTCTTTCTAACTCATCAACATAGTTTTCATTGAAGGGTGGCCTGATCTGCTGGTCATTTTCCCTTGGTTTGTTCTGAGGCGGGTCTCTTCTAAAATTTTGGTTTCGGTTTCTGTTTTGAGGGTTTGGCTGGTTGTCCTTGAAAGGTGCTTTTTTATTCATACTTATTCTTTCCCACATTTTTTCCATGGATCTAACCAGGTTGTCTATTCTGGGATCTGAGGAGGAAACTGAAGGCATGACCTCATCACGGAATGTGACTTTCTTTTCTAATCTGATCCTAGCTCTTTTCTCAGTTAGGTTGGCTTCAACACTAATAGCTACTTTTTGCATTTATTCTAAAGTTGCGGGGTCTCTTTCTCTTAGTTGGTATGTCATATCTGGATCGAAACCTTCGGGAAATTTTACTAGTACCGAGCCAAGTTGAGGTTTCTTGTAAGGTAGGAGGGTGTTATAGACACTTTTGAATCTAGTGCAATAGTTCTGAACACTTTCCCCCATATTCCTTTTAAGATTTTTATATTCAAAAAGGATTTGGATGGGGTTTTTCCTGATTTCCCACTTGTTTATGAAAGTTCGGTAAAGTGCTGGGAGATCACGTATACTATTAGGAGCTAAGATTTTAAACCATTTCTTAGGTTCTCTGCCTAGGCTTTGGGCAAACATTATCATTCTTACGGTCTCATCTTGTATTTCCATGTATTCAAAAGCATCACTAATTCTCTCTACATGTTGTTGGGCGGTAGTAGCCTCAGCCCAAGTGAAATGTGGGATTTTGGATTGGTAATCATTTTGCAAAGGAACCAAAGGATGTGGTAATACAAAGGGTGCATACCAAGCTGCCATGATGGGAGTGAATGGTAGATTTATAGTATGAGGGTTTGTGGTATGGGATGAGGTGATTTGCACAGTGGTGGTTTGAAAAGGTGTGGCGAAAGTGCTTGGACTTGTGGGCTGATTCTGAGCAAATTTGGGATGATAAGAGCCAAACTAGGGGAGAAGCTGAAAATCAGGAGGTGTAGTGGGTGAGGCTTCTCTACTAGGACTCTGTTTCAAATCTAAGGGCTCAAGATCGTCAATATTGATTTGACTTTGAGACTTGCTTCTAAGAAGGGCTTTTGCTGAACTCAAGTCAAAATGGGAATCTTGCAAGGATGTAAGGTGTTCAGGTACAGAGCTTGCTTTGTGGATGGTCATATCCATAGCTAAGTTACCAGTTTCAAAAGTTTTCCACAAAATATTTTCTGGGTTATCAACTATGATAGGGGGATTTGGGTCTGGGTGAGATCTGGTATTAATTCTTTGTGAAGCCAGATTTCAAAGTCAAAGTTTAGAGAAGGTGATAGTTGTGATTGTTAAAGGATGGAAGACCTCTCTAGGGGTTTTTTCTAATGTGAGCGAGTTGAAAACAAAATGAAGGCTAGTGGAGTCACGAGGTGGATTTTCTTGAGATTTGTGGTCCACCACCAATACTGACAAAGATGTTTTTTAGAAAAAATATTTTCTAGAAAATTTTATGTGGAAACTTGCAAAAAATACCTTAAAACTTAGTTTCAATAGTTTGCTAGATTTTTTAGAAAGCTATGGTTTTATTTTCAAGTTTATTCTATTGATTTCCTATGTTTAGATGAAGATTTCTGAATCCCTAAGTTGTACTTAGTTTGTCACTGATTTCATAGGCTGCATCATGAACTTTGAGTTTTTGGGAAAGGTGAATCAACAAAAAAGTATGATTTATGGAATTTTTGGTTTTTTATGGAGTTTTAGGCCTACTGGAGGCTAGTGGAGTCGCCAGGTGGATGTTTTTGTTTTTTTAGAGATATGTACTTATGGTCCACCACCAATAACTGACATAAGAAGCCAATCTAAAAAAATGTTGTTTGGGGTTTTTCTGAGTTTTTATATGCAGTTTGATTTGTAAGAGTGTCCTAAATTTTTTTCAGCACTTACCTAAGGTGATGAAACAAAGAGAGTTTACTCTAATGGCTTTATCAGCCGATTTTATGATTTAATCCGAAGGACTAATGAGTCAACAAAAATTTGCTAGACAGTCATGAACTCAGAGAGTCTCACCATAATTTCCATTATGTTAGTGTGGTGATGAGGTGGCTGATAATCAGTGGATATTATTGAAGACAAAGGATTTCTAGAGTCCTATGGTGTAATTAGATTGTTACTAACTTAGAAAGGTCCCACCATGATCGCCATTAAGTGTGAGCGGTGGGGTAAGTCGACAAGATAGTCTTTTCGGCTGGACAGGGGTTTTCCGTGAGTCTTGAAAGATATTCAGATTGATCTGAACTCAGAACGTCCCACCGTGATCGCCGTTATGTTAGGGAGCTGTGGGATAAGTCAACCAAATAGTATTCCTAAAGGCTGCTGAAATGTTTAGGGAAGTCTAAGTTTGTTTATTACTTAGAGTCCCACCGTGATCACCATTATGTTAGGGTCCCGTGATTTGGCAGACTGGCAAGCCAAATGACAGCGTAACATTAAACCAACTTTGGAGCCCAAGGACCTAGCCTTCCTGGACTCAGAGAGGGCTCTCTCTATTTGTGCAAAGGATGCAAACTTGTTTGCTTTCTATGATTCTAATTTTAGGCTAGTTGTTAAGTGTGTTTTGGTTTGTTTTAGGTTTTTGAGGGAAGAACTGATCAAAGGATAAATAGATGACAAGATATCAGATCAACTGGGCTGTTGGTAAGGTTGAGACTGCCTCAAAGGGTGGATAAAGTATATTGCAGGGCCAATTTGGTCGAGGTAAAATGGATTATTTTAGGCGGAATGAAATGGGATGGACACTAATTTTATGAAAGACAACGAGATTTTAAACATAAATAGTTAATTAGAAAGAATTCATAAGTTAGGGCTAACCATTGGTCTTTATGAATGAAACTTAAACTAATAAATGCATAAAATAGACAATCCAGTGATGCATGGAAGTATAAGACCCTCCAACTTTGGGAAATCACCTTCAGATTTTTGGGAAAAAGCAAATAAGATAGACGAACAACTCAATTTGCGAAGAGGGAACTCCTAAACATCATATTTTGAGTTATTGGGAACTTTGAAAATAGAATGCAAAGTTTTAGGCAAAGGGAAAGATCAAAACATGACCTCCTTGGTTCAACTAAGACAATCAATAATTCAAAGAGAGTTTTTAGAGATGGAGCTTTGAATAGCCATGAGTAAGAAGGGAGTACTGTGAATCATACTTATCATGCATAACAACCATAAATGAAACAAGCAACAAGTTCTTCAGTGATCAAAGAGCATTTAAGAATTCTTTGATATGACTGAGAAGGAAGAAAAACATAGAAGCTGTAATAAAATCAGGAAACTTGAGGTGCCTTTATGGGCATGTCTCAAATCTATTCTTTACTGACCTACAACAAGAAATAATCATGGAAACATGTATGATAAACTAAGGAAAACATACAGATAGGAACACTATACCATTTACCAAGCCAAGGAATCCAACAAACAGTCTTGTTCCACCATCCAAGACAAACAAGAAATCATCCACATCATGAGACAAAGTGTTTCTTCAAAGCTTGTAATATCATGTATTGCTCTATATCATCAATTTCAGCCTCTATTTACAATGAAATCTCTTGCAATATATAGGCCAAATAGAAGGAAAACCTCCTAGAGAAACTAACAAGCCCATTGGCCTAATTTAGATATCTGATTTTGTCCTTGAGGCTTTGCAAAGCCCAGGGCACAAAATATCTTTTAAATATCTCAAAAATGCTAAAAATGGAAATATATTTGAATTTTCACAACTGAAAATGGCTAAAAATAGCCTAGCGCACATTTGGGTAAGCCACTTCAGAAAACTGCTTTTTTGAAAAAATGCTACAGGAACGTAGCAGCAGAGAATTCCCTATTTTGTAGACACCTTTTGAGGGACCTATCGATGTAGAAACGAGGCCCATGATAGATTTTTGGAAAGCCCTAGATGTCTAGTTTCTTAAAATACTTTATTTTCCCCAAAATTATCACTAGAAGTATGTGGAAAACTGACCTGAGTGGAAAAAACCAGAAATTAGCCCTTTGCTGATAAGAGAGGCAGAAAGTCAAAAAATCACTAGTTTTTTGCCTCTTTGGGGGATCAAAACCCATCCTTTGGATCTGAAATTTTCTGAGTCAATGAAATTGAATCTAATGCATTCAATGATACCAGTTTCAACCTATGAGGATGCTCCAAACAAAAATGGCAATGCCCATGAATTTCTGCAAATAGGCCCAAAAATGTCAAAAAACAAAAACTTGTCGAAATTTGCCCAATTTTGGTGAGCAAGCACTTCATGGGTTTTTAGAAACATGTAGAGAAGAGGAGGCCAATATTTCAAGCTTTGATGCACCTTTCCCCACTTTTTCTACTGGGCACCTCTTTTGGGCAACCTTGAGCTTTTCTTGTGTAACCTTCAATTTCCTTCAGACAAATTGATTTAGCTTTTTGTAATGCCTAGTCATTTTCTTTTGCAGGCTCAAGTATCTATTAGCTCTTTATAACTTGTTCTCCAAATGTTTATTTTCCCTTTCAAGCCATGCTTCTCTATTATTATCTATTTATTGGGCGAGAAAATGAGTAAGAGGATAAGATCAAACAAGGGCTGCCTCTTCCTCTCTATTTTTCTCCAAAGCTCTCTTGAGACCCATAGTCCTAGGCCTCTTTCTCCTTGGCTTCTCTTCCTCTTCAGTATCATTGAATTCACCCATAATCTCTTCAAGTTTGGTTTGTGCCTTGGATTCCTCCCTTTGATATTTGAAAGCCCGGGCCTCAAATACTACCATTTGACCACTCATTTGTTTTTTTTTCACCTGTAGGACATGGATGAAGTCTTTTGAGCTTTCTAGATCAGCTTGTAGATCATGAATTTGATCTTCTTTGTTTCACAAGAGAGCCTCAAGGATTCTAGCTTCATTTTCACTATTATCAGTGTTTATATGTATTATATCAAACTCCCTTTCCTTCTCATGACTACTTTCCTCCTTCTCTTTCCCCTTGCCTTGGATAGACTTCTTGGTCTTCCTCTTCTTTGGTAATTCAACTATTTTCTTTTTAGGAAGTTTTCCTCGGCTTCTTAGTGCTCTTGTGACATTGCTAGCCACTACTGGAGTGGTCTTTTTCTTTGCTGACCTAGTGTTTCTAGGCTTCGTCACTTTTAGAGGAAGAGTCATTGCCCCTTGCCTAGGAGAGGCAGCTAGCACATGCTCTTGAATGTGTGGAGGAGAAGAATGAGGAATTTTATCTATTTGCACTTGCTCAACTTGGTCTTTAACCTTGCTTCTTCCATCATAATATTTGTCATTGTTTTCCACCTTTTGAAGATTTCCTTGTTTGTCTTTATCATTGTTATGCTCATGGTCACTGATTTGGCCCTTTTGCTCTATGCTGCCCTCTTTGGAATGCTCACTATTAGGTGTTTGATTGTCACCATCATTGCCTGCTTGAGGGCTTTATTTTTTTCATCATAAGTGTCTTGGCTGCCACCTTGTATGTCTCCTTGAGGACTACCTTGTTCTTTTATGTCTCTTCTTTCTTTATGACTGTAGTGATCTGTACCCTCACTCTTTTGCACCTCATTACCATCATGCTCACTGCTGTGTGGGCTGCCAACATGTTCCTCTTCATGACTGTTGTGCTCTGCATCCATTTGTTCTAGCTCTTCATCATTTCCTTCTTTATGCTCACTTTCATGCTTAGATTCTTCATTTTGTCCTTCCTCATCACTAGTTTTCTTCCTCTCACTTTTCCTTTCTTCACTACTAATTTGCCTTTTCTCTTCTTCATTTTCAATCATAGGAGATTTTTGTCTTTTAGGAGTGGATTTACTAGAAGAAGGAGAAACATGATGAGTGGATGGTGAGGAAGGTGCATGAGATGAAGATGCAATGGAAAAATCAGGATGGGAGATGAAAGAGTCGCAAGAAACTCCCTTTTTCTCAAGTTGATGGAGGATGATGATATTGATAAGGGAATGATGAAATAGACAAGCTTGTTGTTGAGTGGAAGGCTTCTTTGGGATAGTAGAAGCCATCTTGTCAATGCTTCTATAGAGGAAAAAAAGCAGGTTTAGCAATTGATTTCTTGTGAAGTGCATGAGAAGCCTGATATGATAAGCATAAACCCGGGAAAACCTCCCTTCACATGTGAAATACTTCATGATGATTTTCATGAAAGAAGCATAGCCGGTCAACAAATGGGAAAAACGGAAAATAGTTGGGCAAGCATCCCGATGTTCTTGTTTTAAGAAGGGTTTGTAGTGATTCAGCTCTAGGTATGTTTGCTTGAACCATTTTTCTCCGATATATGGAATCTTGGTAGCTTTGGAGACAGCCCTAGGAGAGAGCTTGAAATCTAAACCTGCCAGATGAACATGCTTCCCTTGTAGGCTTAAAGAAAACAAATGTGTCAAAGGAAGATGACTTTTCACTTCTTGAACCTTTTGGAAAAATTCCAAGCACCCTATTTCACGAAAATTAAAAAGCACTGAAGGAGATTCATTCACTTCCTGAGTAGAAAAATGTTCATAACTATTGTGATAACCACTCCTGCTATATTTCTTAGGAGGCATTTTTGCTTTTGGTATTCTTCATTGACTTACCAAGATAAACTATTCAAGTGATCACTGAAATAAGTCCTCAACCAACACACTTTTTACTTTTTGAAAAACTAAGTTTGTCCTTAGTTAGCCAATAAGTTTGTTTAAATGAAACAACTCTCTTTGATTTTGACAATATGAACTCCTCTCCCTAAATTCACTGTTTTCTGTAGTTATTTCAAGCAAGAAAGATGTTTATTTGAAATCACTGTTCCTTTTGATATCACTATTTTAAGAGACTAACTTGGAACAATGAATGCACTCTTAGAAAAACATTTTGTTCTCCATTTGAATAAACTGTCCTTCTTTGATGATTATTGTTTCTCTAAAACATAAGGTAATCTCCTTGTCACTGAGTAATAAGCCTTCAAAAAAACTCTGTCTCCTCTTAATGATCACCGTTTTTCTTTGAGTTTTATCAAACAAGTATTAGTTGAATGAAAACAATTTCACCTTTTCAGTATTTGTGTTTGAGCAAAGAGGTCTTGACAAGGTCTGTTTGTGATTTTGGAGACAAATCTCCTTTGTTTTTTGACACAAAGATTCTTCCCCTTCAATCACTGTTTTTAATCCTTTGCAATACACAACAAGAAAAAGCTCTTTAATTTGACAAAGCCCTATCTTATACAAAGTCTGCCTTTCTCTTAGGACTGTGCGTATTTTTAGCTATTTCACAGCACAAAAAATATTTCAAATTTGCACATTAACCCTCCTTCTTTAACCACTCTTTATCTTTGAAATTTGTAACCAAAACCCTCCCTCAAACAAAAACTTAGCTAGGAGATGAGGAATACCTTGAAAAACAAGTTTTTGATGTTCTTTGAGTATTGGTTCAGTGGGAAAAGAAGCATGTTTAAATTAGATTGATGGGAGGGCGTTGAATGGATAACGCGTTGCGTAGGGAGGTTATCGGGTCGGCCCTGGGTGTCGGGCACACGCATGCCGCACACGTCTACAGGCACATCGCACCGTTCAATAAATTTCCTATGTTTGACAAACTACTTGGGTCCCCCAAAACTCTGTCTTTTATCAGCTAATGAATGAGCCCTTTTTGACTGAAAGTGAAGCATTGTTTTATCACACCTTTGACCCTTTGGATGACCTGTGTCAAGGCCTTTCTCATCCCTGCTATTTCTTTGTATTCATTTATAGAAGTCAGTTTAAAATAAAACTTGGCCTACTTTATTTGGCCATTTAGATGAGGCTGTCCTTAGCCAAAGTTTTACCCTCATATTACAGTTTGAAGGAGGCCTTTATAAATATAAGAAACAGAGAATTTTTAACACCATCATGCCATCCTTTTTCTTGATATGAAATAGGTTTTTCAACCTATGAACTCTCATTGATTCATTACTTATTTTCAACCCCGTATTTCAAATAGAAAAATTACTCAAACACAATTTGAAACTCTGTTGATGCACCTACTATTCATCTTTAAAGGAGGTGGCTAATAATAGCTTCTGAAAACACTTAAGAACATGTTGGCCCTCTGCTTGTTTGTGAAGGAGGACACAACATGTCTTCCTAGCCCTCTTCTTTTTGAAGGAGGCTCTATCACTGTGCTTCTAACCATCTGCTCTTTTGAAGGAGGTTCCACCATAGACCATGACATTTCATCCATTTCATCCTTGTGTCATTTCTCTGCAATATATGTCTCTACTTGGCACCATATCACTGTGAGGTTTTAGGTTTTTGAACAAAGTGATTGGTATAAGGATAGTAATTGTTGTTTGGACCTCATTGAGCTAACTTTTCCTTGACTGTGTTTTTAGGGGTACCTTGAAATAGCTCTTTGACTGATCTTCACATCCCATGCTTAAGGTGACATAAGAAGAAGTTGTCTTCTCATGCTTGACATGATGATATCCTTTGGAAAGTTTATGCAACATTGCTTTTGGAGGAGATACTCAAACACTGCTGATCATTATTAAATCAGTCCTTTTTATTCATGTGACTTGGAAAATTATCTCTGTTCTTCATGCAGTTCTTGGATTTTAAAATCGTACCCCTTCTGCTCTTTACTTCACAGCTCTCCATCTGCTTTACTGATGGAAAATCTCTTCAATATGAGAGACCTATTTGAACTTGTCCTTTTTCTCTTATTTTCATACTATTTATCAGTCAATTTAAACCCCTGCAAAGATGTAAAACATATGACTTTGAACCTTGGAGAGCTCCTTTGGTGTCTTATGGAGATTTTTCCCAATCTAAGTATATTCCTTTTATACAGTGAACATGCTTATCTTCTTCTGATTTGGATCTTTGTTGAACTTCTTCTGAACTGAGACAAAATGACGTCTTAGTGGTGTGCGACCTATGCATGGATCAGACTTGTTCTATAGAATAGGAACTAATTTAAGGCTGATTGGTACTAGACAGAGGCTTTTCAATTAGGATGTCTTAGCCAAGGAAAAACTCCCTAAACACCACTATCTAACTTAGGAATAGTCTTGACAGATTCTAAATGTTTTCTCAGGTATGATCAGGTTTTCAAATGACAAGATGGCCAAGGATAGGGTCGCAGAAATTTTGTCAGTTGTTGGATAGTGAATGGCTTGAGAAACAAGGGTAAATGATGGAAAATAATTTACAGTTATGACAGCTATAAACAGGGATATTTTGCTGAAATCAGATAGGACTTGACAGCTAAAGTTTTTTCTCATCATAGACCGACAGAAGGGGTAGGAGGAAAAAAATTGTTTTGGGGTGTTTTCTATATGACAGATTTGACAGTTTGGAGATCAGCTTCTAGAAAAATCAGCTAAGGAAATTAGTCATCAATAACAGGTAAAAATACTGATGACCAATAGGAACATCACAATGCGGAAGATGGGGGATGCTATGGTAGACATGGCATACATGTAACTCTTCCCGAGGAGTATTTTGTAATCCAAGTGAGTGTCCAAGACTTCGATGCCTATGTGGACCGTCTTGCCAGCTAAGCAGACTAGTACGTTTTGGTAGAGGCCGATGGGAGTCGAGGGACAACCGTTGTATGCTCTGAGTGTAATGACGGAAGGTTTGAGTTCTGGGGATCCTAACTTCTGCCACACATTTTTTTACATGATGAACATCGACACACCCTCTTCGATGACACATTGGTGAATAGTGATATTCTATACCAATACTGGTATCTGGAAGGCGACCATGGAAGGAAGCCTAGGGGTGGCTTTGTCTAAGTCAAAATGCATCATGCACATATCGGCGGGGTCGATAGCACCTAAAGAGGAAAGTAGGGCTTTCCATTGCTTTGGCCATGACTACAGTACTTCCAACATAGACATAGCAGTGGGTGATTGAGCTAAATCATCCATGATGCTATAATTATGGGCCACTTTGGAGTAGTTACCTTCTCACCTATTATGTCCCTTTTCCATCTTTGGCAACGGTTCTATAGGGATCTTTGGAATGGTCAAAGGTGCCTTCGGCGCGCTAGTACTATCCCCTGATGTATTGGTGTTTGGTGGGGTGTCATAGATGTGATTCCAAGTCTAGAAAAACATTTCTTCCCCATTCATGTAAATTTTATGGTTATTTTTCCCAGAATCGTCTAGGTTTTGCTGTTGAGTGCTGAGCATCCCTTGATGGGGGAAAGGTTCTTGCATCACCGCAGTGCGTTGGGAAGACCCTCCTTGTTCGCAGTTACTCTAGAGCTTTTTAAGCTCAGGGAGTTCAGGACAGTGGTGAGTATAGTGCCCGTACTCACCACATATTGAATAGGAATGGTTTGTTCATAGAGGTGGCCACTTGCCTTGCCTTGGGGCAGTGCTTGGCTCCTGGTTCTGATTTTGGTTGGAGTTACCTCCATCCTGGGATGTTGGTTGCTGCCCCCCTATCCAAGGTTCCCTTTGGGCTTGTTTTTTGTCTTTTCTTAACCACGTTAGGAGGGTAGTTCTTCTGATCATACTGGTGTGGTTTATTTTGGGACGGCTACACAAAGTTCAGTTGTGCATTGGTTTGTGTAGGTGGGTTTTGTGCTTGGGAATGAGCATAATGTTGTCCCATGTTTGCACCTGGCTGTTGGGGGGGAGCTCTTCTGTTAGTGTTTCTTCCTGCATGCTGGGTCCCCTCAGCCGGAGGACAAGGTCCTCCTTGGTGATACGCTTGTGCCCTATTAGTCAAATTTTGTTGCTGCATATGATGACTTTGAAATCCGGGTTGAGACATATTTGGGATAGAATTCTGTGTGTAACCGGGATTTTGAATGCTGCTACCTAAGTACCCTTGGGTCATTGACCCAATTAGTCTGTCTACAGAGTTAGACGCACCTAGAAATTTTTGATAAGATTGCAAGCACAGGGCATTAGGAAGACTATTATAAATGTATCCTGACTGTGTATAGATCAGTTCAAGCTACTGGGCTTTACTGATTGCGTCCTCCTTGGATGTGGGGTTGTGTTGTACCACATCCTTTGAAATATCCACCATAAAAGTTTTCAAGAATAAATCTAAGAGGACTCGGTCATTGAGTTTAGCTTTGCATAAACTGTGATGCTGCCTCCATTCATGGAGATGGTCTGAGATATGAATGGAGAGGGATTGTCTGAAATTAGTTAGTAACTCCATTCCCGAATCATGGTGAACGGAAAAATGAAAGTATGTGAGGAACATGGTAGCGAGGGCGCTAAAGGTTCCATGTGAATCAAGCAGTTTCTCCAAATACCATTTCACGACCACTCCCGTAAGAGTGTGTTGAAATAGCCTCAACCAAATAGTATCATCAATGATGTTATTCGATGACCACCATAGGGTAAAGGTCATTACATGATTACCTGGGTCTTCCACTTGCTTACCTTTGAAATTTGGTATATCCGAAGGGAGCTTCGTGGCCATGGGAGGCCAATTAGGGTCGTGTGCGATGGGGTCATTTGTGAGCTTGGTTAAATCGGGTAGATTCAACACATCTAAGAAGGCTGTCTAAGAGGTTGACACCATGGAAACGTGTGAAGACACAAAGTTCTGGTTAGAACAAGGGTTAGTCTGTGAGGTACCTAATGTGAATTCGACTGGCTTCCCATATGGGACGCGCTCCTCTGTCCCCTAGGGGATGAGGGGGGAGTGGTGTGCGGTGTGGTGTTGGGAGACCAGCTAGGGTTCCAAACTAAGGTTTATCCAAGAAAGGATGAACCCACGACTGTGGCAATGTTTCATCTTTGACACCTAAATGGCGAAAGACCTGGAACCCCTCCCGGTAATGGAGGGAGTTCCAAAAGACATCTGGACCGACGAGGTTCCATTGGGACTATTTTAGTGTCGAGCAGGTTAGGTCTTGGAATAATTTTAGGGGATCGATTTTGTGATCACGAAAAATTTATGGCCACATACATAAAACAAAGTGAAAATGAAATGAATTTTCCCTTTAACTTAATCTATGTGATCACTCAAGAAAAAAATGGTTTTTTTGGTTTGCGCGTGATACTCAAAATCCTAGAAGACCTATTACATCCTCACACACTCAAAATTAATTGGGCCTTGAGAAAATTTCTTGCGAGTGCTCGCACAACGTCTCGTAAGAGCTAGCAATGCCCCCAATCAGCCGAAGAGAATCCACCAAGGTAAGGGTAGAGGGTTTGGCGCATGCCTGCACCGTCACCTATAGGGTAAAGGATGCCCTAGATTTTGGCCATTAGGAACCACCGTCCCACGTGAGCGTTCGAGTCTTGGGTTTCTTAGTAGTCAACTAATGGTATCGAGTATCAACCGGGTCAGGTAGCCCGAACTGATAGCATACACACTGTGCCTAAGCCTAACCCCCTCTGAATCAGGTCTCCGTCGCGCTCGAGTTTTCTTTTTCATGGGCTGATAGTTGGATTTTAAAGCTCCCTAAATACAAAACTTCTATTTTTCGATATGAAGTGTGATCAAGGCGGCTTACTGGATGCCTATCCCCTTGATCCTAACTTAATCTATAAATTATTTTGTGGCCCCTGTGGGGATAATTTAGTGAGTTGTTTTAAGTTAATTTTAGGTGGATTTATTTACTTAGTGGGTGAGTGTGTGTGAGCGTATGGTGACCAATATCATAGTTTGAACATATGGATATCGGTGATCCTTTACAAAAGTCCCTTAGTTAAACTATGTGATGTTGTTCCTTGCTCAAATGGAAATCATTTGTGGATAATGGGTCGCTTCCAAATCTTCCTAGTTAATCTATGTGAGTAACTAAAGGGAGATGGCGAATCAAAAATGTAGAGCATTCATATGCCTACCTAGGGTCACCAAATGGTGCAAAGGCAACAGAGATTACTTACTCTAATTGACGATTCAATCCTAGTCCCACAATTTCCTAAATGTAAAAATTGAATTTAAGCTAAACAATTTCTACACTAGCTTATGCATGTGTGGTCTTGGGCCACTAGTTAAACTGAGTGTGCATACCAGAATTTGCAAAAAACATAAATTATTCAGAAAGAAATGGTTAATTCGCCCCCTACTAAAACTATGTGAAGACTTTTTTCAAAAAATCAACTTAAATGAAAACTAACTCTATGCCTATAGAAAGCAGCAAAAGGTGAGTTCTCAGAAGCTGTGGGGTATCAACACAAGTGCTGGTAGATACATTAGGAGCTATTGAGCACACTAACAAGAAGAAAAAAATTCAGAATATAGGGATAAAAATCTCAGTCTGCAATTTGTTCTCCAAAAGCCTTGATAAGTGTGCCCTCTTGCTCACAGGTCAGTCCTGAATGCACACAATGTGCCTCTGTGAAGAAAAATTGTGCACAAAAATCCTGAAAGTAAAAATATTTGGAGCTGGCTTCTTCATTCTGTCACTTCAGGGAGTATAGGGACTGTAAGATGGATCAAAGGACTGTCAGCTCCACTCCAGCATAGACAAAGGGTCTCCTACAAAAGATGGCACAACCACATAAACTTGGAACATGTCAGTGGAGTCGCTAATCCTGTTGTGGTGGATTTTTTGCACGGGTGTACGAAATCGCACCAGCTTAAAGAGTGTGGTCTACTATTTAAACTATTGGTAACAGGCAGAAAGTGGGGGAGCTCAAAAGCATAACATTTCATAAAAAACAGTATGATAAAGTATGCTTTGGTTAAACTAAAACTAAAACACAAATATACAAAAACTATAAAGAGAGTAAAAATGAAAATAATGCAAACGATGGCTCGATGGCCTCTTCTTATTAAATGTTTGAAATGGAGAATAAATTTTACCCACTTGCCAAAGGGCCCCTAGGCAATGGATCTAGGTCTCAATGCAAGGGTGTTGCCTTCCAAGCTCTGCCTTTGATGCAGTCTCCCTCTCTCTCTCTGATGTGGTGGAATAAGATGTTGGGTGGCCAACGATCGAGTCCTCTTTAGCTCCAGCTCCGAGTCACACACTGCTGGTGTTGCTTGGGAAAATTTGGCCAGCATAACAATGTGATCACCCTTTCTTCATCTCTTGGTGGGTTTATAAAGTTGAGTTTCAAATCCTCCTTCCCTCCCTTGGTACATGATGGATAGTGACCCAAGGGAGAGGTGTGATTCCATTATGTGCTTAAATATTATTTTGTGTGCTCACATAGTGTCGAAGGAGGCATTGGTGGCTGTCCTTAGGCAGCTTTCACATAAGGAATAACTGTCCTTTGCTTGGTGTGGTCCCAGAAAGTGAATTTTTCCATTTCCAGGAATGCGCGCTTATCGGGAAAAAAAGGCCCGTAGAGGGTGCTCTTCTCGAAGGATAAAGCGTGCAATTCATCATTTATGACTAGTTCAGATCTGATTTTCTCAAAACCTTAGAGATTTTAAATAATTCTTGATTCCATAATGTGTTCCTACCCTGTAAATCCTTAGGCTTGACATTAATTGTTGTCGTCTTCTGTTGTACGATTTTCCAGTGTTAACATATATAATTCCACAAGAATAAGGAATCAGATAAACTCATTTTTGACATTTAGGGTCAATGAGATCTTTAACAGAATTGAGGCAATTGTGGATGGTATTTATAGGTTTGAATGTGGTCATGATGTTATGTTTTTTTAGGAAATGGGAAATTTTTTCTGTGGTTCCAAGAATATACGGAAGGTTCACTTTGCTAATGAAGTTGTCCAAATTTTTATTCTTATTTTTATGACAAGTTCCTTTGTTAACTTTATTCATAGCTTTGATGGCTTGATGTTTTTTTTATCCATTAAAAAAAAACATTTATTAGATGGGATTTATCTTTATCTAAGTGTTCTTTGTCAAATATTTGAATAGCTCTCATTGCAAGAGTGTTTAGAATCCCTAATTTTGGTTGGGATGGTGGTGAGGTGTGGCATGGAGATATTGTTATGTAAGGGTCTTTTTATGGTAGACTTGGTGAGATATGGAACCATCAGAATTTCTTGTGATGATAATGTCAAGGAAAGGAAGGTTGTCGTTAACTTCTACTTCCATGGCAAATTTAATTGATGATGAAAGACTATTTAAATGTTTTTTAAAAGTATCTAAAGCTTCATGTCCATATGGCCATATGATGAAATTTCCATCCACAAATATTTTCCATAATTTGGGATTTAAGGGTGCAATTTCAAGGGCTTTGACTTCAAAATTTTCCATGAATAAATTGGCTATAATTGGGGAAAGAGAAGATCCCATTGCTACTCCACACTTTTTCTCATATGATTCACCCATGAAACTAAAGAAGGTGGAATTGAGGAAAAATTCAATAAGTTTTGAAGTGTCAGGATCAGTGATTTTTTGGACAACCTCAAGGCTCCATTAGTAGGAATATGGGTGTATAGAACAGTGACATCAAAGTTAACCAAAATATCATTTTTATTGAGCTTCATATTCTTGATTTCATTGATAAAGTGGGTGGAATATTTAACAAATGATTCAGTGTTGCGAACCAAGGGTTTTAGTTTCTTGGCAAGGTATTTGGTCAGATGATATGTGGGACCTCCAATAGTATTTACAATAGCTCTGATTGGAATCCCATATTTAAGAATTTTTGGAGCCCCATAAATTCTAGGGGTATAAGGACAAGTTTCAATGAGGGTCTTATTATCTTGAATGTTTCTTACTTTTATTAAACTGGAAACTTATTTCGTAATGTTCATTAAATGATTTTTATTTAAATTTTTGTAGCACCCACTGTTGTTAAGATGATATATCATTTTATCATTGTAGTATTTTCTATTCGTGATGAATATGGCTCTATTGAAGCCTCAGAAATCCATGGCAACAACATGGGGGAAAACCACCCGGTCTAGACCTTAGAGCAAGTCCTTTTCCATTTGGTTTAGTGGCTCAAACTGGGGATAAAGAGACCAATTTCCCAATAAGGATTTATTAGGGTGTGTTTTCTTATAACATGTGAATGGAAGAATGATATTAATCTACCCAATGCATATAATTAAATATCTATTCTACTATATACCCGGGAGTATTCATTCTCCAATGCGATCTAGAAAGATATATTTCAACAATTGGTATGAAGATTATTCAAAAGTTGAAAGAGATGAAAATTATGTAAAAATAATTATTTTGACAAAATAGTTTAATCAAAAGAATTGTGACATATATATCACATTCATAAGTTTGATCATATATGAGATAAGTAACCATATACAAATATTAGTACAAAAGTGCATTTAACATTCATCTATGATAATAATTTTTCATATATAATACAAATAAAAGATCACTGTCAATTCAAGAAGCAAAAATTAATATAATGTGTAGAAATACCATATATACGAGGTTCTATTCATTCAAACCAAAAATAATGTTCTTCTCCTCTTCACGTTAAAGAAATTCAATGAGTACAATAGTGGAACTTCAGTTAAAGAACTTCAATGTCAAGAGATAACAGATTTTGTCCCGTTAATTCATCAAGGCATTCACAAACTTACAAAAGTGCATTATTTGCAAATGTTTTTGACAAATTTCTAGACCCTCCTCTAAATGCACGAGAATGGTTTAAATACTAAAATAAATATGTCTTAAAAATATATTATTAAATAAAAATTTGAGGTGGTTTCAAACAACCATCCTCATAATGAGTAAAAATAAACTACAATCTAGGAATAAAAATAACATGATTATGTGGGTTGATATTCTTTTCCCATTTGATCTCTGAGGGAGAAAATATCTACCATCGGATTTAGTTAAGCTGGCTGTGTAATCCCAGATCTGACCTGGTATTTAAACACTACATTTGAAAGTGCTGCAACACTTATTAGAATCAGTTAATGACTGTAGAGTTAGGCACTGATGATATGGTTTGATCAGGATCTTCTTTTCCCATTTGATCTCTAAGGGAGAAAATATCTAGCATCGGCTTTAGTTAAGCTGGTTGTGTAATCCCAGATCTGACCTGGTATTTAAACACTACATTTGAAAGTGCTGCAACACTTATTACAATCAGTTAATGACTGTAGAGTTAGGCACTGATGATATGGTTTGATCAGAAAATTCCAATAATTTTCCTGATCAAACTCAATTATAATTTTTAATAACTTCCAATTAGATTATTTGATAAGTTCAGCTTTTAGAAGTTGTCCATTAACAGATTCAATGATTTTATTTGTCATATTTGATGCCTTTGACGTTGTCTTTTCTGCCTGTCTTAGCTGTATATCCCAATATTTAAATAAAATCTCTTTATGAAACTTATCAATCTTAGGGAGATCAAATTTCTTTCCTGCATCAGAGTCTTGCCATGGCATGAACTTAGAAATTTTATTTTGGACTTTTTCACATTCTAGCCTCCTGTTAGCCACTGATTGGATCAAAATCTTACTTGTATCACAATATGAACTGGTAACTGAAATTTGATGACAAAAGGTTTCCAAATGTTGCTTTAATTTTGCATTCATTTCCAGTGCTTCTTTAATAAATTACTCTATTTTAGGCTAGCTTTTCAACTTGTGCATTGCTACTTCAAGATGTGTCTCTTTCGATGTAATCTGTACTTGGTGCTATAACCTTATTATTTCAAATTATTCTTGGAATAGTGACATCTTCATCTCGATTTGCTTACTTGTGTTAAGCCTTTCCTGTTCAAGTTGTCTCTCCAATTCCCAAACCTTATCTTCCTTTTTCTTAAGTAGAAGTTGTACCTCTGCAACTTTATCAATGGTGGCAGTTGCATATTAACCTGCGAACTATGACAACTTAGTGAGATGTTCTGTAGGATCATCCAAAGGGTATTTCCATAGAACGTCTATAGATTCATCATTAAGATTTGAAACTGATTCAACAATTCTTCTTCTCTTTCTTCTTTTAACTATAGCCTTATGATTTTGGATGTATAAAACATAAAGTGGAGGTATCTCCTCAAATTTAAAAAAAAAATTCTCTGTCAGGTGTGCCGAGATGATCTCTTGGTCTCGGGCTTCTGGTACCTATTGGATAGGCACTATAGTTTCCACTAAATTCTGGGTTTGTTCAGGTGTTTGGAAACTTGTCAATTCTTCAGCATTAGGCTTTGGTGATGGTGTTGTTTCCAATGCTTTAGAAAACTTTTCCCATTATGTATTTAAATCCTTTGCTCGAGGTTTATCCGTCTGTTTAGGTGTATTCTGAATATGATAAAATTATTTAGAAGATGATTCAACTACACAAGTTTCTTCTTCATTTTTCATCTCAATTCCTTTAATAATTTTTTCAATTATTATCTCAGGGGTTTCATCTTAGCTTTCAGATTCATTTTCTAAATGGTCTGAACTCTAAGATTGGTGATGTGATTGCTCTGATATGTGATTTTATTTCTCTTGAGATTCATCTTCTGACATGTCTTTAGCATTATTATCTAGACTAATGTTAGGAGTTGGTCGGTTGACATCTTCAATAAATAACATGTCCAAAGGGACTATTTCTAGCCTCTTGTTTCTATATGCTTGAAAAGCTTCAAAGTCTTTTTTACTAAGTTTATTAGATGCAATTCTCAACACATTTCTAAACTTTTCTACACCTTAAAATAAATCATCAAACATATCTTTCTCATTTAGGAAAGGTTTAAGTTTAATATTAGTGGTGAAATTCTTAACTACATCTGTAGGATCATATGGCCTCTTTGGCATTAAAGCCAAATGTAATAAAGTGATACTTGGAATTCCTTTGGTTGCGTGATCAATATCAAAAAGGGAAAATGTGCCACATTATAACGAGAAAGTATTCCAAATGGCATTTTTGGCATCTCTGAGTTGTTTGGTCACGCCAATTACTAGAATTTGATAAGAAATTTCCCTGGCTAAGAGCTTGTTGGGAACATAGTAAGGTAAGACATTGTAATATCCCAAGATGAAAAAGATAGGAATATAGAACATATGCTCAATTCCAAATAAGAATAAAACATATAAAACTGGAAAAATGTTGGAAAACATCAAAACATCATACATATGGGCAAAAACAACCGAGCCATATTATTATGTGTATGTTGGGGTTCCCATATTTTGGCTAGATTGGCAAGACCAAAAGATGAGATAACATCATAACCACTTTGGGGCCCTAGGATCTAGCCCTCCTGAACCCAAAGAGGAATCTCTCCAATGAAACAAAGAATGATATATCTTTGAAAGCTCAAATGAGATGTTAGGCTAGTTATGAAGCACAAAGAGGGGTTTAAAATGATTTGGTTGGTGAGTTGCTGGGTTGGTCATGAGATCATAGACTGAGAAGGTAATGGGAGAAGAGGAACAAAACAACATGATGTTTCAGCAAAGAGGATAGGTCAAGAAAGTGCCACCCATTGGGCTGTGGAGTCATGAAAAGGAATTACTTGCAACAACTAGCTCAAGCTTCCAAAGGGCAAGTCATCTAATACTAAAGGATATTTTATATTAGATGGTGGAATGGGGACATTAAGGGTTGAAAGTGAAAGAAGGAAAGCAACCTAAGTTCTGTCTACAGATCAGGTCAGAGGTCATTTAACTCCAGACCTTCTTGGACATACTCATAGGCAACTCTCAAAGGAGGGACAAAGGGGAAGCCTATAGATCGGACCAGAGGTCATTTAACTCCAGGTCAACTTTAGCATGCTCCAAAGGAAAACAGAGATAAGTTTAACAGAGAGATCTTATAAAGGCCAGCTGGTCACACAAGGATCCTAGTGGATAGGGCTAACTCTAGTCCCCAGTGTTCCCAAATCTTCCATCTTAAACCCAACAAGAACAACTAAATACAGATCCCATTTAATTCATACATCAACTAGAAGCATAAGGAACTAATACACTGGTTAAATTAACTGAAATCAACCCTTAGATAATCACATTTAGCAGAACAACATTTAAGGCAAGGAGAGCAGAGACATAGGGTACCTAACAAGGATAAATCCTATGCCATATTTCTGATGCAAGCCAGCAGAAAATGAAACAGTATGAAAATGTAATAAACAGTGTTAGAAAAACATCACCAATATTAATAGACCAGGATCCTGTGAAATGTGCTTGATTAATTAATGCAAAACCAGTCACATACACTGAGATCAATGGCTGTTACAATCCAAACTTCCCCTCCCAGCATAATACATAACAAATACTCTGCTACTCCCTCCCAAAACTGTTCTAACAGTCAAAACTGAATCCCTCTAACTACAACGGCAGCAGCCGAACAACAACCTTTTCAATATGTTATTCTGGATTATTATAGGAGAAGAGAATAATAGGAGTAGATGTAAACTTAAATGCAGCATTAAAACTCTAAAGCAGTAGGAGGGCCAAGGCTCCATTCAGTTTAAATTTTGGACATTTATCTCTGGTACTCGTTGGATGATGGACTGGTCTTCGTCAGGTTTCCATTTACTCCAGGTATGTCTCTGGTGTACTGAAAAAAATGCAAAACGATGATGCTAGGGTATGCCATACTGTATAGCTAATGCACTGGTAGCATAGGACTATTGTCAGGGTGGAAATCTTCTCAGGAACACGGCATAGAATAAAAGCAATATGGATATCGTGTCCTTTTATGGAAGAACGTACTGCTGATCTGAAAACCCTGATACTTTTATATTTATGTGCATCGGCCCTTCTGATTGATCCTTGGGGTCTTCGATTTTGGTACCTTTCCCTTCTAATAATCATATTAAGGCTTAAAATCTGTAATTATAGGCCTTAAACGCTTTGTTTTCCCACTGATACTCCTTGCCGCTCCCATAATTTCCTCTGATTGTGGAATTTGTGCTTTAATGGCGCTGGACAGGTTTTTATGGAGTTTGACCATATTCTTTGAATATGCAACCTGTCATAACGTCTTCCCAGACCTTTCTTCATAATTCCAGCTCCTGCAAATGGTCCTTTCCTGTGTTTTTGTCACTGTGACAAGAACTTTAAACTATGGTGGTTTATGGTCACTCGAAACCCTGCAAAACACGAAAACTTGTTAAGAAAACATGCACGGGGAAGGTGGATGCGGCGGGGACGATGAAAATGGATGTGCAGTTGGTGAAATGGTGAAATAGTGCGGGATCATGGTGAAAATGCAGTGGGAGGCTTGCAGAATGGTTGCGCAGAGGGAAAATACATTTGGAGGGTGGCAAGAGCAGAAATTTTAACGTAAAACATTAAAACTTGACCTTTGAATGAATAAATATAAAGGGACGGGTGAAAGGTGTGATGGGACACATGGAATGGTGATGTGGAGGGAGATGGTCAACGGCAAAGGGCGATTGAATCTGGGCCGTCCGATCTCAGGAGGAGATCGACGGCTGAAAATGCGTCAGGGGGGCGATGGACAGTGGGCCAGGGGTATGGATTGCCTTGGTTAACTCCTGCACGGCTTCGTGGAGCGATCACTGTTGGATGAAGAGCCCCAGATTAGATGGCTGATATGCATATTGCTTCGTGTCTTGTGCCGAACGTTAATGCGCAATGGATGGGCGGTTTTGAAATAGTTCCACTACTGCGCGTCGTTTGATGAGTGGAATCGCTGGCCCATCAGAAAATACCGCCCACCTCTCAAAGGCAGTGCGATGGATATCGATGGTTTCTAAATAGTGCGTGGGCATGGGACCACCGGGACAGGTGTACTGTGAGTTTTTGGATGAATACTTAAATGGATGGTAGATCTGTGATCGGGGCAATGAACGGGTAGAGTGATGGATGTTGTGGGACCATGGCGACCGTCCGATCTGTACAGATCGACGGTTTTAACCACTCCTATATACATTTGAAATAAGCACCTTTCGCCTTGGCACCTGGTCTCGGCACTGGGTCACGTGGAGGGAAATGTTAAGGGATCTGGCCTGAAGGGGGCTAAGACCCATATATGTCAACATGTGGGTTTTTTTAACCTTTATCAGTGAAATCTGAGGCCAGAAAGGATGTGGGTATGGTTTGAAAGGGATTTTTGGGGAATTTTAGAAGGATTAGGGGAGGGAGAATTGGGAGGTAAAAAGGGGAATTTGGAAATAGGGAAAAAGGGTTGAAACGGGACATTATGCAGGGAAACAAGGGGCAAAAGTAGGACTTTTGGAGCACAGTTTTTTGCAATCAGAGAGGCTTTATAATGGGAATCAGTAGAGGGGGCTTTGTCAAAGGGAAAAAGGCATAAGGAGGCTTCAAGGATGATGTGTTTTCGTAGGAAATGAATTCTTGAAGGCTAAAAAACATTTTAGCCCCCTGTTTGCTTGTCAAAAATTTATAGGGGGCTAACAGTGGCTCCACATGGTGATGGCTTCTTCTTGAAGGAGTCAAGAATTCAGAGAATAAATATTTGGTGTAGGCCAGATGCCTAGTACCTTGACTCATCCATTTTTTTTCTTGGATTAGCTACCACAATTATGAAGACATCGATCAGCAGAAACATTCTCCAACAATCTACCTACCCAGACTACAATCCTAGCATTTTTTCTTTAGGGTGCATTTGGACTAGCAGACCCTTTACATCATTTTTTTTTATTTCTTTTTTACAAACAAGAAAATAAACCTATTCTAAATCTACCCTTATCACTCCATGAGACCATATTAGACTGTTGGTCTCATATGTTTCTCTACCTAATCTAATATCTACTGGGATTAGACTGTCCAGCAGATTTCTTCTCTACATTCTACAACGGGAATTGAAAACAGTCAAGCCAGGATTAGACTGTCTGACTTGCTGGACTTTGCAGAAATTAAAAGCAACTAACTACATGCTCACAAACTAAGCTTTATTGAGCTTTTCCTACCTACCCTACTCTACCTGGAAATATATGATTTTCTATGTGATACAATAATGCCAATGCAGCCACTCAAGCAACAAAAAAAAAGGGAGGAAGAAATGACTACTCATCAGAGATAATCATAGGATGCTCTGCATGTGGATCTTCAAAACTGAGGCCACCAGTAGTGGTGATTGATTTTGAGATATTCGGCTCTTGCAAAAGGTTAATGCTTGAGGGGCTGAGCCAATCAGGGCATCCATGTATTCTGCCACAGGATCAATAGAAACATGATGAAATTTTTTTTCTTCAAAGCTTCCCATGACTGGTAGGATGTCTGCATCTTGGGAAGTTTCAATCATCACATCTGCAATGTGGCCCCTGTAATCACACTCCTCCTTTTCCTGTTTTGGAGTATTTGGCAGATGAGCACAAACCAGGAAAACCTCTTCTTCCTTTGGATCAAGACAAAGATGTCTATGGGAAAGAAGATCTCACTCATTTTCATTGCAGCTTGAGCTAGGGGGTCATTATATTCGATAGTGCTATCCTCTAGTAACGCAGGTTGGTTCTACTGAAACAGACTGAAATCTGTGAAAAAATTAACATACTCTTGAGTGGGGGCTTCTTTGATTACCTTAATCCTTTCGGGGGAAGGCTTAGGATATTCATTCCACTCAAGATTTTCTTCATATCTTTCCTCCTTGTCCTCTGCGCTGAAGAGCTACTGGCTTCCATCCTCTTGGAAATTATAACTGATGTTCGGATATAAAACAGAGAGAAGATTCAATGAACCTTCGTCTGCTATTCTGCTTTCAATGCTTTCCCCATCAGTATCATAGATAGCCTGCATTGGCTCATTAATTTCTTGAAGTTGATGGTCGTGATATTCCTTCCATGATTCTACTGATGATGGCTCTGCAAGCTCAGTTTCCCTTTGGAAAAAATCATCATCAGACAGGTCATCATCAGAGAAATCATAATTATAAGCATTGTCACCCATCAAGTCTTCAGGACTCCCAGCAAGTTTTTCTTCAAAATAGTCTGCAAGTTCATTTTTTTATTCTGACTCTTGTTCATCATACATGCTTGGGAATGTTGCTTACATCTTGCATTGATGTGATTTGTCTTTTTTGAGGACAAGGAGCAGGTCTTTTCCAATCATCATTTCTGGTTTCAGCCTCATATTTTTCCTCCACTTTGCTCAGCAGGGTATTGGCGGTCTCTAGCAATCCTTTCAGCTTGTTTTCTAAAGAGATCTGCCTCATTTTCTCTTCTCAGTCTTTCTTTGCGGCTTTTAACCTCTCCTCTCTGCACTTTATGTTGAATTTGACAGTAATTTCTATGCTCTGCATTTCCTCTAGGCTCGAAGGCTCTCTTTCTCTTATATGGAATTCCACCTCGGGGTCAAAAGAACTCGGATAGTGAAATAGGGCCCATCTTAGAGGTGGTTTTATATCAGAATGTATTGCATGATATACCTTGTTGAACCTGACCGAAAATTCTTGTACTGTCTCTCCTGGCTACCTTTTCAAATTTTGATACTCTTCTAGGATGAGGAGAGCATTCTTTGGGGCTGCCCACCTATTAAGGAAAACTTGAGAAAATTGATGAAAGTTGTAAATGCTTGCCACTGGAAGGCCTTTGAACCAAATCTTAACATTTCCTTGTAAAGACAAGGAAAACATTCTAATGCACACATCATCTTCTTCTATTTCATACAATTCAAGTAAATCCTCCAGGTTTTTAACATGTTCTTCAGCAGTGGCCCTTTTATTTTCTCCATCAAAAAGAGGCAGCTGGTTTATAAGTTCTGAAGGGAGGGGTTGGAAGATAAGAGGTAAAACCAGAGGCTTATATCTTTCTATGACCTTTGTAGGTGTAGGTGGTATAACAATGGGCTCATGGCTGCTTGAAGCCTCTTCAGGGGTGTGACATACAACATGAGCCTCTTGTTCTACCAGGTCTTTCACAGGAGTACAGGTCTGCTCACGGTCTGAAGACCGAGGCTTGAGATTTTTCCCATATTCAGTGTGGGTCTCATCTTTGTACACTTGATTAGGCTTGAATTAGGACAGAACATAGTGGTATACAAAAACAATGAATTCTTTAAACCAAATCCAACCCGTGTGTTCTATCCTTCTATGAGGTCTGGCCATATTTCAGGTTCTTCCTCCAGTGGAGTCTTTGAGAGTTATGGAGTGTGGAGTCACCAGGTGGATGTATATGAATGTTTGAAGTAGGATTTTGTCCACCATCAACAATGAGATGCCAATCTAAAGGCAAAGTGGTCTCTTCCCCAGCGGAGTCGCCATTATGTTGGGGTTCCCATATTTTGGCTAGATTGGAAAGACCAAAAGATGAGACAACATCATAACCACTTTGGGGCCCTAGGATCTAGCCCTCCTGGAACCGGAGAAGGATTTACTAAGTCTTTTTTACTAAGTTTATTAGATGCAATTCTCAACACATCTGTAAACTTTTCTACACCTTAAAATAAATCATCAAACATATCTTTCTCATTTAGGAAAGGTTTAAGTTTAATATTAGTGATGAAATTCTTAACGACATCTGTAGGATCATATGGCCTCTTTGGCATTAAATCCAAATTTAGTAAAGTGATACTTGGAATTCCTTTGGTTGCATGATCAATATCGAAAAGGGAAAATGTGCCACATTGTAATGAGAAAGTAGGCCAAATGGCATTTTTGGCATCTCTGAGTTGTTTGGTCATGCCACTTACTAGAATTTGATAAGAAATTTCCCTGGCTAAGAGCTGGTCGGGAACATAGTAAGGTAAGACATTGTAATATCCCAAGATGAAAAAGATAGGAATATAGAACATATGCTCAATTCCAAATAAGAATAAAACATATAAAACTGGAAAAATGTTGGAATACATCAAAACATCATACATATGGGCAAAAAAAACCGAGCCATATTATTATGTATCAACAGTGATGTAAGTACACTATGATCCAAAAGGAATGCACTCAAGCCACAAGATGGCTGAAATACACTATGAAAACTAGCATTGGAAAGTATAAACTATTGTTGCTGGAAATTACTGCTATTGGGAAGACGACCTATGTGAATGAGGCTTCTAGAGTGGTTATAAAGATCTAGGATTTTAACTGCATATTCTACACGAAAAAACCAGAAATGGTTTGGCTGGATTTTGAGTTTGGAATTTTGGCCCTTTTTGGGTTGAACACTGCACCCCTACTGGCTGAGTTATGCACTCCCTAGAGAAAACTACTGATCTAGGGCTGAAAGAATGCTCTATTAGCTCCAATTGCACCAATTTAGCTTGCTAAATGAAGGGCTAGTCCCTTCTCCCGATTCTGAATCTCAAAACTTGAGATCTAGCTCCACCATTGAATATGCAGTTGTTGCATGAACAACTGATGCGAAATACTGCACTATCTAGGAGGGCTAATGATGTAGCCTATGTTAGTATTAATCTTAATCGCAAGCGTACGAAAAAATACCACTTTAGCCGTGCATAAAAAACAACCCTAACAGCAAATATGGCTGCCAATATCTTCATATCTGCAATTAGGTGACTAAGATAAATGCTGCAAAAATATAGATCTATGCATCAAAAGACATTAAGCAGTAAATAAAAAACTAGATTTACTCCGTGCATACAATAGACAAGACAATAATATGTTGAATGAATTTTATATTAAGGGCACCTAGGACGAAAACATAGAAGGATGTTACCATTTCTCCTCAATGGGATGGGTTCTTGTAAGTCCTTAGCACTTCAGATCTAAAATTCCTCTCACTTGATGGTGTAGAAAACCTAGAAAAAAATGGAACTCAAAGGGAGCTCACAAGAAAACAGATAGAAAAATATGACAATGATGGTGGATCAAAGTCAGACCAAAAGTATAGATCCAAATTGATCTTCAAGCAACAAAAGGTAGTGAGTGAATGGAAAAACCCTTCTATTTATAAAAAAATATTGAGTTAGTCTAGATCTTGGTGCATAGTTAAAATATTATTAACCAAATCAAGATCCAACTTTTATGGAATATTTTATTATATAAGTTGGAGGGAAAAATAATTTGAATTGGGTCAAATCCCTTTATTTGTAAATAATAAATAAATAAATTATTTATTTATCATTTTAAGGATGTGGTTGAGTAATAATCAAATAAATAATGATTTATTTAATTATTAATGAATGATTTAGTCAAATTTAACAAGGAATATTATTTAAATAAGGTTTAAATGATTATTCTTAGAAAATAATAAGATAAATAATAATTTATCTAATTAATTTTCCTGTTTTGGGTTAAATATGAATAGGAATATTAATTAAACTATTGTTTAACTAATTATTCCTTGAGGAAAATCAAACAAATGTGGATTTATTTAATATTTCCTCACGGGGTTTCCTGTTTAGACCATAAACAACTTAATAAAGGTGCTTTACTAAGTTATTTTTCATAGTGAAAGCAATTTTATGTAAAATTGGTCTTACATGGTGTACTTAGGTCCCCCAACGTGCGAGCGTTAGGAGCTAATCGTATGACCGAAGTACGTTGTAAGAACTCAATCACTAGACATTGAAGGGGAAGTCAAAGAGAGAGAAGTATAAGGTAGACTAAAGCGCTAGAGGACTAGACCCTGAGGAGGCGAGACTTATAATTGTGAAAATTCTCTTTTATGAGTGAGTACCTATGCTATAGGTGGTGGTGGAGGCATACCTATGCCCGCGGAGACAAAGTACAAAGAATAGTGCATCTAGTAAACAAGGGACTGAACAATATAGTACATGATGGCATAAACATGAGCCAGGTAAAAAAATGATAATGAATCCCACATACATACTGTGCTTGGGACAATAGCCAGGACTTATACAATAATATCTGAGTACATGAGATACAAATACAACCCAAATTCCCCTGTAAACAGGAAAGGGCTCTGAAAATATGATTGATACATGCAAACAAAAAGGCGCTACAAGTGGCTGAGGCTGACATCATCAAATATATGGACCTGCATCAAAGGCTATAATGAAGAGGTCATCCGAGCATGTGGGGGGCTACCTGTAAGGCCACCCCCTCATGAGGGCTGAGACATCTCACACATACCCGGGAATCATTGGTATCATCTGCTACATCACTGAACCATCAAGTATACAGATCTCGATCATGATGAAAGGAGCTAGAGCTGAGAAAAAATCAAGTCAACGAGCTGTAAGGAGTCCCTTTTCCTGACTCGAGGCACCGAACAAGAGTGGAAGATGGAACCAAGGTACACCGCCCTCTAGACCTATCTTCTGAAATGAACAATCTGATGTTGACAAAAGGAGGTCTGCCATAGGTGAGGCAATAAGGTATCCTCAGCTAAGGCATGAGAGAAAATAGTAGAGCAAATGACAGACTGACACTAGGGATGATGATGAAATTGGGGGTACTGAGTAGTGAATGGATGACTTCCCTTGTTAGAGCTTAAAGGGCATGGATGACCTGGCAGTGACTGACACAATATCATGAGGGATAGGGGATAGTAGGACTGAAGGCCATAATGTGCGACACGAGAGAGGAACCAATAAATTAAGGATGGAGGACTATAGTAGGATACAAAGGGACTCGGGATAGACTCCATGAATGCGATGATGACTCAAATCAGATGCTCTAAACAAGGGTGACTCGATGATACTGCCACACAGAAAAGGTCCAATGGGGACCATAAAAACATGAGTACATGATGGTTACTCACAACGAAAATCAACACGAGCATGGACAAATATGAAGGCAAAGTGGTGCCCCAAGTATAAGCATTGCAAGTGAAGAAATTCGATTTTGAGGAGTGGTGAAGTGACCCTTCTTGGATGAAATGTATCCTGGTGAAGTATCGAATCACAAAAAATTATCAGATACCCATTTGAGGGCTCGGTGAGAGCTTTCCAATGGTACAGACAGTTTTTCAAATTGAGCTATGGTTTGGCCGCAGCAGGCGAAAGAAAAATCAAGAGTTTTCTTTTAATAAGGCATTTTCCCTCCAAATTCACTCATTTGCATGTGGAGTTGTGGTGAATGTAGAGAGGAGAAAAGGCCCTAAATCTTGTGGTGATCGTAGCGGAAAAACCAACCGTTGGAATCGAGATCCGTCAGTTGCAGGTAAGAGGCCTAACCCTACTCTTTCATTTCAGTGGATTGAAAGTTCAATTTAGATCCCCAAAGATCAGGAATAGGCTAGGTCACACATTTTGGGGTCTGTTTTGTGACCTAGGTAGCAGGTACTAGGCAGAAAACTGTGACCTGTCCTAGGAAATGACCTGAAAAGTGCAACCTGTCAGAGAAAGGTAGTTTCAGTGCTATTTTTGGCTGAGATCTGGGATTTTTATGGTTTAGGGGCATAGGTGCTCCCAAGCATGTTGTGTTCATGATAGAATGTATTTATAAAAAGGGGAATCTAAAAACATTTTTATGATGTGGTGCGCCATTTGTTTTCGTTATGGTTATGTAGTTCGAGAAAGGGAATGGAGGATTACCAATCTCTTTTGGTACTGCATATATGAATCAAATGGACTTTAAGGTTCTGGGTTAGCATACATGGTGTCACTATCCCAAAGAGAGGATTTGGAGATAATGAACTGGTGCTCTCCTAGAAAACCCACAGGTTGGTCAACAACAATGTCTAGGGGACTAGGTTGCTGATGTAAGATGAAGGAATGATGAGGGGTATCATCCCTAGAATGATATGAAGTGATATGGGACTCTAGAGGCTCTTCTAAATGTGGAAGAATAATGGTACTAGAGTCGACATGACCAGATACACTAGGAGAGTTGTGGAGAATCACTTCTCCTGGTCTATCAAATATGGTTTCCCCCTTACCTAAACATTGGGTGTCAATGTAATGGACACAAGGTGTATGTGGTTTGACTACATCGGTTCGATGTAAGAGGGGATGGATAAAGTCATGGGTGGTGATGGCTTCTGTTATCACCCAAAAATTCTCAAAACATCATTGTGTCAACTCTATTTTTGTTCATGAATTCAAGTAGGTCTCAAAGTCATTTTAAGTCTTGGTAAAGGGTAGGTCATAGGTTTATAAGTTTTAAAGGTCATATTTCAAGTTCAAATAAAGTCTTTTAGGTCCATTCCATGATCAAAGATCCATAATTTCCATTTTTGAGTCATTTCCTAAAGCTTCATGTCAAAACTTGTCAAATTAGCCAAGAAACCTTACTTGCGTAGTGCAGCTAGTTCAAAAAAGTTGATTTGCGCTATGAAACTGCTGAAAGTCATGAAGAAAAAACTTTGTTTTCTGGTTTTAGTAGTTAAATCCTAAGGGGGCTTCTGGGCAACTGAAGATGGATTTTTAAAAAATGAAAGAGGTTTTTCTTCCTAACATACCTAACTACAAAAAACTCTCTCAGTTTTTTCAAATTCATTATGAAGTGGGAGAAATTTATAACTTAACTTGCACTACAAAACTATTGTTACAAAATGTCATGTACATGACTGTTTAGCAGTCAACTTCAAGATCATTTTCTGGCCACATGCAAAAGTATTTTGGAATTATAAAATATTTTTGTCTTGATGAAATCCCCAGATAAAATAACCTCTCTCACTTTTCTCACAAGTGTTATCGAACTGGAAGACAAAGACTCTTGCACAAAGCCCCTATTTTGACAAAGTTTATGTAACTTTTATGTTTTCAAAGACAATTTCTAGACAGCAGGAGAGGTATTTCAAAAAAAAAAAGAGAGGTTTTTACTCAATATATAATGGTCTACAAAAAACCCCTTCAGTTTCGCAAAATACATCATGGATAAAGAGATACAGGCTCTGTCCCAAGACCTAATTAAAAAAAAAAAAAAAACAGGAATAATTTGCAAATGGAAAGCTTTTTCGCCCTTTCCTTATCAATTTTTGAAGGGAATTTTTGTGTGTTTTGACCTGAAACTTCTAGGAAAGAAATGTAAAGTGAAGATGAAAACCATCCTGAAGGAAATAATCCAAAACATTGAAGGAAAATGAGTTAAAACGTTGCGCTACGAAACTGTGTTGCTTTCGTAGCGCAGGTCTGTTTTCAATCTTTTGCATAATTCGAAGTTAAATCTTGTATAGCTGGCACAAGGAGATGATTTAAGACATATGGTTTATTATTTGATAGTAAATGGCATCTAAACATGGTTCATAAATGGTCAGGATGTACTAAGGAGTTAACAGAATCAAAGTCCTAAAATCAGGGAGATAGTTTCCTAGGTTTCAGGAGAACAACATCATCAGCTTCATGGTCACAACAAGTTGAAGGTCATCATCAGAATTCGACCTCATGGAAATGAAAGAGACATGTGATGTAATTAATGTTTAGATAAGGTTGTTAGGATTTAATTCAAATAATTTTAGTCCTATTTGAAATAGGATTGCTCATTAGGTTTGCAGCTGTCATTTGTAATAAAGACCATGTTTATGGTTGGAAAAGGTGTCAAAAAATAGGATTTCGAGGTGTCTAGTGGAGGATAAGCTTATCCTATATTGTAAATCATCTATAAAAGTGAAGAGGTCGAAATGCTAAGGGTTGGGAATTTTTATTAGCAAATACTGTGTGTTATTGTATGTCACTGTTTCTTCTTAACTTAAAATAGAGATATGTTTTGACAACTCAAGATTCATAAGGAGTTTATGTTCATCATTGTTCTAATGGCTTTCTTCAATATCTCTATTTGTAGTGGTATTTGCATGTGATACTTAGAATTCATTTAGCAATGCTCTAACTTCCTTCATATGAAAATGGACTGTGTGTTTCACTGTGTTACTGTTTTATTCATTGAATTAGACTCCAAATGCCTTGACTTCCATGCTTAATAGATTGTGATATTTTGTTGAAGATTATCTTGAATCCATGGCCCAATGAATTTTTTCTAATCTGTGATACAACTAGTTATATCATTTTATATTTTTACGTCAGAGTTAGCCATCTATTCATTAATAAAAAATCATAAACCTTTGAGAGAGCCCTCTCAGGTTGAGGAGGCTAAGCCTCAGCCAAAAGATTGGTCTGAAACAGTTACACAAAGTCCACTTGATGAGCAGCCTATCAGGTCAGATTTTGTGATAACAGCTTCCATGGTGTCGTCATCGTAATAGAAGATGGGGTGACTGGATAAAAAAAACCACCTAACGCGGCAAAGCTACCTGGCTCATCATCATGAGAAGAAAGGTTCACATGTGCATCATCACGGGGGATGATGGAAGAACAAGCAGATAAAGGATCCACTGATGTTGAGCCCAAAGTGCTCGGTGAAGGGAGGTCGAGTGAAATAGAAGGGGAAGTCTCAAAGGGAGCTTCCATCGTGGATCTCATGAATGATGACAGGTAGTGAATAGTGGCCGAAGACTCTTTCATTTCGAAATTTGGAGAGGGAATGTCTATGGGAGTCGATGTGTCCTCTGGTTTTTCTAAATCAAAACGCGCAAATAAGGGAGCGGTGGACTCATTGCGCTTGGCCTCGAATTGGTGAACTACCACTAGAGAGGTGCAAAAGTCCTCGAGGTGGGGACAAAGGTGGGTATAATGGCCATGGAGATCACACAAAGCACAAGGGTGGTTCGTGTGAATAGTCTTAGGGTTCCTGGCTACAGTAAAGGAAGTAACAAAGGTTTTTGAGACCATAGACTCAGGGAACATGACATTAACCATGGGCTTGAGATGATGCGACTCCAGACAAGTATGGGTGGCATGACCGAAAACATCACACAAAGCACATTGGCTGGTACGCTTTGGAGGCCGATGAGGAGCAGGGTTTGTAGGGGCAGCCTTGTCTTTAGATGCGTGCTTGTGAGCTTTTCCCTTCTTACCCGAAAGGGTCGCTATAGGAGAGGGGTCCTGTTGAGGTGGCTGAGGCACTATAGTAGTAGGAGAAGTCACGGGGACTGGTTGAACCAGGGTCAAAGTAAGATAAGGTTTGGGTTGAACAGGTGGGGTAGTGGTTGGAGGATAAAGGTACCATACGAGAATCCCAAGGGTTAGGTTAGGAAGAGAGAGGGTAGCCATGTTAGGTATCGTGTACACTCCTAGGGGGAGCTAGGAACGGTATCTGACCGGAGGGGTAATGGCCAGGCAGGACGGCTCCAAGATGGTTAAGGCCTGGAGGAACTATTCCAGGAGGGTAAAGAGGCTCATGGATACCAGCTATAGGTGAAGGGATAGGAGGAGGAGGTAAAGAAGGCTAAATAGAAGGGCTAGGAGTAGACTGCGGAGGGCGAGGAGGCTACTGACTAGCCAAAGCGGGCTACTTGAGGGCAGCCCGAGATGATTGCATCATGAAAACATTCGATGAGCTGGGATCAGAGACAGGAGGAGGAAGACCAGGGAATGTACCAAGCAATGAGGAGTATTTTAAGAGTCCAGGTGAGACACTGGTCAAAGGATCGACGGTTTGCTTATTGGCCACCGAAGAGATGATGGACTCAGGGAAGGTCTGAGAATTCGGTTCGTAATATGCCAACTAGTCAATGGTGACTATCTTTCCGTTATGAGGGAAGGACATCTTGTGGTGAACCACAGATGGGACAAAAAACATCGCATAAGTGTAGCTATGACCCAATAGAATGTTGTAATCTAAGGGGGCATCAATGGCTTCTACGTCAACGCAAAAAGTCTTGCCCGCAAGAGTAATAGGACAATTGCAGAATTGGCCAATGGGCTAGGAGGTGTGGCCATCCCACGCTCGAAGAGTGATCATGGAAGGAGCCAACTTAGGTGAATATTAATAGCAAGTGTACGAAAAAATACCACTTTAGCCATGCAAACAAACAACACTAACAACAAAGATGGCTTCCAATATCTTCAAATCTGCAATTAGGTGACCAAGATAAATGCTGCAAAAATATAGATCTATGCATCAAAATACATTAAGAAGTAAATAAAAAATGAGATTTACTCCATGCATCAAATACAAAAGAAAAGAATAAGTTGAATGAATTTTATATTAAGGGCACATGGGAGGAAAACATAGAAGGATGTTAACAATTCTCCTCAATGGGATGGGTTCTTGTAAGTCCTCAGCACTTCAGATCTAAAATTCCTCTCTCTTGATGGTGTAGAAAACCCAGACAAAAATGGAACTCAAAGGGAGCTCACAAGAAAAAAGATAGAAAAATATGACTATGATAGTGGATCAATGTCAAACCAAAAGTATAGATCCAGAGTGATCTTTAGGCAACAAAAGGTAGTGATTTCTATTTATAACAAAATATTGAGTTAGTCTAGATTGCATAATTAAAATATTCTTAACCAATCAAGGTCCAAATTTTATGGAATATTTTATTATATTTGTTGGAGGGAAAAATAATTTGACTTGGGTCAAATCCCTTTATTTGTAAATAATAAATAAATAAATGATTTATTTATCAATAAATAATAATTTATCTAATTAATTTTCCTGTTTTGGGTTAAATATGACCAATAATATTAATTAAACTGTTGTTTAACTAATTATTCCTTGAAGAAAATCAAACGAATGTGGATTTATTTAATATTTACTCATGGGTTTTCCTGTTTAGACCATAAACAACTTAATAAAGGTGTTTTACTAAGTTATTTTTCATAGTGAAAGCAATTTTACTAAGGGTAAAATTTGTCTTACATGGTGTACTTAGGTCCATCTAATAGTAACAAGTTAGATGACCAAAAAATGGTGTAACAACCTGCTAATAGATAATACAATTCTGACCCTAGGATACTGAAGTGATCCCTAGGGTGAAGGATTAATCCCTCACAGGATTCCAAGCTGAGTTTCTTGGAACTTCCTCTTCTCCTCAAACCCTCACTGCAGAATTACGCAATTCCTATAGGAAATGTTGCTACATAGGAGAATAGAATGATGAACTGATGCTATATCTAACAATGCTACTATCGGAAGACTGCAATGGATGCACAAGGTGAAGGGATGATCCCTCCACAAGTTTCTAAGTTGAAGTACTAAGAACAACCTCCCAAATCTTAAACCCAAGTTCAGTAATGCATAATTCCTGTACCTAGAAGTGCAGATGAGAGTGGTTGAATGTGGCACTGATTGCAAGATGATGAATGCTACCCAAGAAAACCTTCCCAGAGTAGGCACTCGAAGTCCCCCATGGGTAAGGGTGGTATTCCCGCTCGGGAACACCCAGTGCTAAACAACACAAAAAACTTAGCTAAATAGTTGAAGCATGAAAAGAAATGTCTTACGACACTCAAAAATAAAAATCTAGACTCCCCTTATTTGTTGCTCTCATCTTCCTTTTATGGTTTTGAGCCTTCCGTAGCCTTGGCCCACCTCATAACTATGTTGCACATGTGGCCACTAGCCTCTATAAATACTTTTTCCATCCCACATCATCATTATGCAAGGTATGAGATAATTTCAATCCATATTCTCCCTAAAGTAACTAGAGCAAGAATGCCTCCAGCTACTGCATCTCATCACTACAGTACAAGGTAGGAAACAATGATATACTAATGGGCATATAAAATGAAATGTATTGGCCATACTCTCCCAAGAGTAGCCAGTGCAGTCATGCCTGCTGCTGCTGCATCACCTCAGTATTGTGCGAGGCATGGAACATAACAATATGAAATGTTAGGTGGTAACCATACTCAGCCAAGAGTAGCTAGCGTAGCCATGCTTCTTATTGCCCTATGTCATATATTTACAAGTAACTTTCTAGCCACTTTCTCATCATCTCCATTCATCCATCTAACTGTGGGTGATGATTCATCTCATGCACCAGCTTGGTATCCACCCAATAGAGAAGCTCCCACCAAAAAATTCTTATACAATAATTGTCCCCATCACTATCTATGGCCTTGGGAAGACCATGAAGCATGAAGACATCCCGGAAAAATAATTTGGTCACGGGTGAAGAGATTTACTGTGTGAAAATGTCAAAGCAATGTGCATACCTCGACAGCGGATCAATGTTGACAATACCATCCTTCACAACCTGATGACAATATTTTCACTCCATGATATGTTGAAGTGCATCCTCCTTGAGAGCTCTCTATGAGAACCTCTCTTCGATGGCCTGGTAGAACCTATGAGGTTTTCAATATGCTGCATGCATAAACTTCTCTTTGAGTTGTGAGGTGCTCATCAAGAAGGCTCTGTCCTGATAATGGAAGATGTTATCCATTACATGATGTCTACCATCTACCATATGCCCATCCAATGCTTCACAAGTGAAGCAGTCATCGGAATGCTCAAATAATAACTGGGCCCTCAAATCATCATTTCTCCTCACTGATAGCACTGTTGATCTCCATGATAGTGCATCTATTGTCTCATGACCCTCTCCATACCCAATGCTGAACTCATAGTCCTGCATTGTACTAATCCACTGTTGTTGCCTCCTCTGCAGTTGCTGCTCCTCCTCAAAAAGTTGCTGAAGACTATGATGGTTGGTCTTCACCTAAAATCTACTACCAATAAAAAACTTTCAGAATTTGACCAATGCATGAATAATTGCCAATATCTCTTTGTCATAAATAGAATACGACAACTCATGCGACAATAACTTCTAGTTCTCGAAAGCTATTTTATAGCTTCCCCGCGTTAGGAATATACTAATCCCATCCTCAGAAACTCTACACTCCAACACAAAGTGTTGTGTGTAGCTCAACAATGTCAAAATGGGATACTATGCATCTTCTCCTTGAACCAGTTAAGGGTCCTATGTGCAATGATAGTTTGCTGCTTCAAATTAGAAATGTGCTCTAACACTTGGTCATGCAATTGCCTTGATGGAATGACCCCACAAATCTCAATCTGAGGTGCTAAAATAATATGGGGTGGAAATTTTTTCATACCTTGGATCAGCTAATGCTTGGGAAAATCTTGCAAAGCTACAAGATTTCCTCCAACCGGTGCAATTGCTTCTTCAACTGCTGGTGATGGTGATGGATGCTTCTCTACTAGTGCACCAACCCTGGTATCTTCTTCCTCTTCCTCACGCACCTCCTGAATCATGCTAGTGACTCTCAATGTTGAATTCTTAGGACCATCTTGGAAATATTCAAGTGGTCCTGCCACTGATGCAAGTATCTCTACTCTAGCTGCTAGTGGTGGTAGTTGCTCTCCTCCCAGTGTATATGTGCTAAAATCTCCCTTCTACTCCTCATACACTTTCTCTTTATTGTCAGAGAATGTCTCAATGGAATCTGCCTCTGGGTTTCTTCTATCAAACCTATCTACCAATATTTGATTGAATTCTGCATACGCAGTCACTCTTGCATGTTTCAATATGCCGAACCACCAGTCATTTCCTTCACCGTCAAGGTGTAGCGCTGCAATCTAAACAACCTTTACTTCCGCTACTTGGTGTAGCTAGAAGAATGCATATAATTTCTCCATCCAATATTTCGTCATGCTTTTGGATGACCCATCGAATGTAGGCAGAAATAATCTATTCTGTATGTGCCCTCTTCTTCTATTGCTGGTGCGAGGTCTCCATTTTTCTTTGATCTGGTAAAACTGTTGGAAAGTCAAATTCTCTTTGAATGCTCTAGATTTAGATTTGTACTCTACAAGATAATCACTCAGAGTCTCATGCTCCAAATATCCTCCATCTCCATGCCATTCATTTCCTTCTGCAAGGAAAGTGGGCATATTAGCACGTTGTGGAGCTTTCTGCATTGTCGGTTGCTTATACTACTGATAGGAAGTGATCGGACCTTCTCCATTTTGAAACCCTCTTGAGGTTTCCTTTTGCCTTTCCCTTCTCATTTCTTTGATCTCCATGGTGAGATCCTGCATATATTTGAAGAGAAGTGTGGCAAAACTCAATCCTTCTGATTTTTGTGCTTCTTCTTCTTATTCTTCTGATACCATGAAATTCCCACAAGCTGAGCCAAATTTCATGCTTTGATACCACTGTAATAACCCAAAATGGAAAAGACATGAATATAGAACATATGCACAATTCCAAATAAGAATAAAACATATAAAACTAGAAAAATGTCGGAATACATCAAAACATCATACATATGGGAAAAAAAAACTCAGCCATATCATTATGTATCAACAGTAATGTACGTACACTATGCTCCAAAATGAATGCACTCAAGCCACAAGATGGCTGAAATACACTATGAAAACTAGCACTGGAAAGTATAAATTACTACTGTTGGGAAGAAGATATATGTGTGAGAGGCTGCTGGAGTGGTCATAAAAATCTATTATTTCAACCACGGATTCTCCTCAAAAAACCCAGAAAAACCCAGAAATGGTTTGGCCGTATTTTGAGTTTGGAATTTCAGCCCTTTTTAGGTTGCACACTACACCCCTATTGGCTGAGTTACACACTCCTTGGAGACAACTACTGATATTGGGCTGAAATAATGATCTATCAGCTTCAATAGCACCCACTCAGCTCACTAACTAAAGGGCTAGTCCCTTATCCCAATTCCCAAGCTCAAAACTTGAGATCTAGCTCCTCCACTGAATATGCAGCTGTTGAATGCACAACTGCTGGGAAATACTACACTGTCTAGGAGGGTTGATGATGTAGCTTGTTAATAGATAATACAATGATGACCCCAGGCTTCTGAATTGATCCCTGGAGTGAAGGATTAATCCCTCACAGTATTCCAAGCCGAGTTGCTTAGAACTTCCTCTTCTCCTCAAACCCTCACTGCAGAATTATGCAATTCCTATAGGAAATGTTGTTGCGTAGGAGAATAGAATGATGGCATGATGCTAGATGTAAAAATGCTACTCTCGGAAGACTGCAATAGATGCACAAGGTGAAGGGATGATCCCTCCACAGGTTTCTCAGCTGAAGTACTGAGAACAACCTCCCAACTCTCAAACCCAAGTTTAGGAATGCGTAATTCCTATAGCTGGAAGTGCAGATGAGAGTGGCTGAATGTGGCACTGATTTCGGGATGATGAATGTTGCCCAAGAAAACCTTCCCATAGTAGGCACTCGAAGTCCCCCGTGGGTAAGGGTGGGATTCCCGCTCGGGAAAACTTGGTGCTAAACAACAAAAAAGACTTAGCTAAACAACTGAAGTGCAAAGAAATGCCTTACGACACTCAACAATAAAAATCCAAAATCCCCTTATTTGGTGCCCTCATCTTCCTTTTATGGTTGTGAGCCTTCCCTAGCCTTGTCCCACCTCATAACTGCATTGCACATGTGGCCACTAGCCTCTATAAAGACTACGCTATCCTCCATGATCTCCATCATTGTTGCAATTACTCTCTACTTCCTCCATCATGTGTGCATTTAATGAAACACTTCCTCCATCATCTATGTAATTGCTTCTCCACTATCTCCATCATCTTGCATTTATTCCTCCACTATATCCATCATCTTCCTCATTAATTCTCTATGACCTCCACTCTTTCTTCATCATTATGCCACTCCACTACTCAACTAACCCACATTCACACTATAGAAGTGGATTTTATTCATCTATTGGGTTTATGGGTCCCTCCACCCTATTATTTACTTAACTAGATAAGAAAAGTAAGAACTATAATATTTCAATTAGTTGATGAAAAATTTGCAATATTACAGACATGGGGGGAAGAAAAATTCCAAAAACTCTGACATAGGTAAAATTTTCTTCAAAAAACCATCTAGCTACAGGTAGAATATCTGTGCCTTTGAAATCTTAGGGGCTTTTTCATTAAATATGATATAATGGATAGGCATCATAACTCCATTACAAATTTTATAGAAATGAAAATTAAAATTAGATTCCTAGAGGGCTTTATGATATATATGAATTGGACTAGGGTCCTGGCTTGTCCACTTCCATCCCATAATACGAAATCTTGAACATAAGCATATTGCGTCCATGATGTATGCACTCATGTAGAAGGGAGGTATTGTCGTAGTGGAATAGACTCTATTTGTCCTATAGTTCATAATTTTTTTAGCCAGGTTATCAGATAATATATTTTTCCCAATTCATAATAAAGTAATTGACAATTGCGTCAATCAAAGGAACCCAATCTAAGGAAAATCTAGTAGTATCTGGTTTAGAAAATAGCCTACATAGCATTTTGGTTGCATAACATTAAGGGGAGGGTAATTTTTCTATCGGGTACATACCAAGTTTATCCTGTTTTAGCTTGCCCTGGTCTTCTTTTCATCCTTTTATCACTTTCATGAGATCTATTTTCTTTTTCATGAAGTTTTGCACAAATGATTTATCATAATACTTCTGAGGCATAGGTAAATTATACGTTGTCCGTAAGTATTCTGCAGTAAATGAACCAATGGTCTCTAGCTTAGAATTTTTGAATGGTTTGTCTGCTATGTTGAGGTTGTCAATGACCCATTTCACCATATCGGTGTACGGTAAAAATTTTGACCCTGCTGCCACCCTGTGGAGAAACGAACATGCAACTTCAAAATAGGATGGGTCTGATGAAACTGCTTCATCTGTTGTTACTGTACATGGTCTCCCATGAAGAACTGCCACAATCTTTGTTGCACGTTGTGTTTGAGAACAATGGAGGCATGTCTATGGGTTCTTCAACGAATGCTTGAGAAACTACCTTGCCTTTCTTTGACATTCCTATTGATATCGTTTCTTTGACAGTTTCTTGAATTCAAGCAAAAAAAAAAAAAAAAACTCAGATTTGATATGTAGAGAGACAAGGACAGAGAATGAACGTAAATAAAAATCCAGCGCTTTAAATTTAAAACACGCTTCAAGTTAGCTATCAATTTTTCGAGCCTTGTACCCTTTGAATGCCTTTTGATAACCCTTTAATTATTTATCAAATCTATCTCATATCTTATGCAATATGTCTAATATAGTGATCTTAATCATTAGATCTCATAACTTATTGATTTGCTTGAAATAAATGAGTATCATATATCGCAATTTTTAGCCATAATGATATCATATGCTTCCACCACTTTTGAGACGTGAAATGCGATCTGCGCAAATCGCACATCACATTTCAATGTGGTGAACATAAATTTTCATTTAGTTAAACTTTACAAAATGCGAAGTGCACTAAAGATACATATCGTGTTGCACTTTATCGGATTTTATGAATGTTTCGTTATTGTTTTATTGCGTCTTCGGGTCTGACTCATCGCAAATTTTCCGAGATGTTATAAGTTTGTTATTTTAAAGAAGGCATGACATGATTTCTCTTTTAAAGGGATTTTTAAGCTTTTTAAACAGGGATTTTATATAATTAAAAAAGGTTGAAGTGCATATTATATGTGTTTTAACTTTGTTCATATGTAGGTTATGCAATTTGCGGTAAGTGCTTTGAAATCAAAGTGGAAAGGAAAAAGCCTTTATTCCTAAAGTTTTAAGACTTACGCTCAAATGAAATAATTCTTATAAATTTCTATTTTATTTTTTAAAGGGTCCCCATTTATTATTTTAAAAAAAATAAATGGGGGGTGTTGTATAATACAACTGGCTCCTCCCTTGTCTACTTTTAATATTACAATGTTAGGGTTATATTTTAAGGATTTTAGAGCAAGGTATTCATGTTTTGTAATGTTGCTTCTAGGGGGTATAGATTTTTGAAGAATGGTGAAGCAATATTGCCTAATTTTTTCTTTGGTATTATCAGGCATGTATTTAATGCCATTTTCTATGTGAAAAAGTATCTCCTATGGGAAGTTTCTTAGGAGTTATAGAGAAAATTAAGCCTTATTTAAAATATTAATAATTATTTCATTTAAATTGAGATCAGACAAATTGATAATTAGGCTGGATAAATAAGATAAAGGTAGAGGTGGTTTAATATTAGGGGAGCACATATGTTTGGAATCCAAAGAGGACTTATGTGTAAGATATAGAGAGAAAGTCGAAGTGTTCAAATCATTGATGGGAGGGTGTGTATTATGGGGATTCAAAGACAACAAACCAAAGGGTTACTCAACATTGATGTTATTCGAATGGGATGTTTAATAACTTACAACCATTTCTGCCGAAGTACCACTGGTTTTAAAAACATCGATGGGAGGTTGAGTGTCAAGGTGAAGGGGGGATAATTTATGAGAGTAAGGAGTGTCTACCAAATGTAGAATAGTAGTTGATTCTGAATACTGCGTTGAGATTGAAAGACACTTTTTTAATTTATCGATTTTAACATCAGACATAGCTTTTAATTCAGTAGTCTGCACTAGGGATGAGTGAATGTTAATATTAACAATTTTATTATTGTTATTAATTATAGTAGATTCATTATTTGTAAGATTTATATTTAATTCAGGATTGGAATTATTATAAACCTGAATTTTAATTGTATTGTTAGAGAGCGAATGTAGGTTGATAATTGAGTATAAATAATATTTTTGTGCAGGAATGATTCTGGAGTTTGACGAGGAAATACAGTCAGACACAATGATATTGATTATATTATTGGATACAATGGTTGAAGGAAGAGGAAACCCTTTTTTCATGTGAAAAAACTTAGAGAATTTTAGAGCTTATTTCCTCAATTCTAAGAGCTTTTAGGGATGAGGCGACATCAATTTTCCACCTTAACACAAGATCGATTTGGTTGGCTAATGTTATGTGAAGATAAAATCTTTTCTGAGACAATTAATCAAGTTCAGATCTGGCCATTTTAATTTCACTATACAGAAGAGCTAATATAGCTTTTGTGAAGATTTGATTTTTTTTATAATTTTTTAGAGAGTGATTAATTTTGGCAAATTTAGGAATGATGGAAAAATATCTTCAACGTTTGTGAAAATGTGATTGCTTTTATAATTTTTTAGAGAGTGATTAATTTTGGAAAATGTAGGAATTATGGATGAATCATTTTATGCATTCAAGTACTATTATTCATGTTCTATTTTTATCCATACAAAGGCCATTTTGTGCTAAAGAAGACCTGAAACATCAACAAGATACTCATTAGGATTTTTTTCATGCAAAAAAATTGGATTTTTTTTTAGATAAACTGCTAAATTTAACTTGGGATTTGCGCCCAACACTGCCCTATGAGGGAAGATAATGTGTTGCACCCCTCCCTGTAGTGCATTAACACCTATATGCAATTATTATTTCAACTTGAGGAGCCTGCGTTGGTCCAGGGGTGTGTTTGTCAAACCCCAGGGCCCTAAAAAATCTAGAAAAATTGCATGAAAACGCAAAATGAAACCGTGAAATGAAATAGAAAGGTTTTAGATCCTATATGGAAGTGAGGACATTTGAAATGATCCATCGGAATGACCACAATCAACTATAGAAGATCGAGGGAAAAAAATACTTAGAGCTCTCACTGTTGAAGCTAGGTGTGAAATGGTAAAAAATGAATAGTCATTTTGATTACTTATGGTTGTTTTTTCATTATTTTTTCATATTTAATGCTTTGACCTAGTAATAGTTCATTATTTATCACGAAATAGGTACTTTTAATCCTTTTTGTGTTGTTATGAGCAGTTTGACAACTCTTTAATGAATTTTGGTGCGTTTTAACAGATCATTTTAATCGAGGAGTATAAATCAATAAATTAACAGATCATAAATTCACGAAAAATGAACCCCTTGGAGTTCTCTTTCAACTATTTTCAGACTCCCAAAATATGAAAATATTGTCGAGAACTTGTCTTTTTGAACTTGTGAAAGTAAATAAAAATTCGTCTACTCAGTATAAGTTTAACCCTTTTCCAAACTAAGATAGACTATTTATGAAAAAGGAATACCTTAGTTGAACCTATCTAAGAGGTTCTCTTGGGTATTTTTTTTTTCCGTTTTGGACTCAGGGGACTATCTATGAAAAGGAACATCTAGAGTTTTCTTTTTTGCCTCTTTTTCAAACTCTCTAAACATGAAAAATATGTCGTGTTTCACCTTTGTTGGACTTGTTAAAGAATCAAACATTGATGGACGTGTAAAACATGACGAGACCGGACCAATTCTTCTTAGGGTTCGTTAAATATGCTTGGAGGGATTCATCTGAAGGATGAACTTATAGTTCAAGAATATGTTATCGTCCTCAAGCTTGTTGAAAAATAAATAGGTACTGACTAGTATGGTTGGGAAAATTACGAAAATAGGGTACTCCATCTTGTTAATGGTAGTGAGTCGCTCTTGAACGTTACACTCTTACACTTCATATTTGTGGTTGTTGGGTTGGGAAATATTCTTATCTTTTGGTTCATCATACTGTTTTCAAAGCCTCCATTTTTGGTTTTGGGTCAATGTTGCCAACTCCTTTCAGTGTCACCGTTGTGTTCAAGAGAAGTCATTTAGTCAATATCTGCTACAATACTCTTAAGCCTTCATTTCATGTTTGTCATTCCTGATCCAGTTCCATATCATCATCATTTTGTCTCAAATCATGATATCCATTTCATGTCATTCATGGGGGGTACATCAAGGCCCTCCTGCGAAGGGTCGCTTCCTGTTGAAATCAACTCTTTATCTATGAAGTTGAATTAGAAACAACCCTTTGGTACCTTGGTGCTTGCATACATCAATGGAAATTTTCCTCACTCTCAGCGACATGTTTACATCAATGGTATTCGACTGAAAGATTCCATGTGGTGTTCAACATCAACTCATTAATTCACACCATATGGATTGTACATGCAGTACCTTGAGAGCCATTAACATTATCAATGGTTTCTCTCACATATTTTAATGACTGACATCATTGGTAGGTAATCAGATGGTGTCTACAATGTTTGACTCCAAATCATTGATTCACATGGTTAGACTCATACATTGGATGTTTGTGTGAAAGATATAGAATACCATAGATCATCCATCTGGGATGCGATTCCAGGATTAATACAAGATCACAATGTATGATGGCTATGATCACTCGTACATTCATCAATTTATGGGTCCACCATTTTTCATCAGTGGACGCATATTTTGATCATTGTACATGTAATGTTTTCTTATGTGCTGAGTATGGGTATGCCTCCCTTAGAAAATATATCGTGATGTAGATGTATTGTAACATAATATGATCTCGCTAGTCTTTCTTGATCCTAAATTGTCACAAAGTAAAGCACGTCGATCATCAGTCACCATTTTTGACTTTGCGCTTTAGGGGGCAATCTGTTATAGGCCATTTTTTCACACCTAGTCAATCAACCTATAAACTAGATCAATCAACATCCTTTTACCCCTTGACATCATCATTGCACAAATCCCTAAGCACGACTCTCCTTAGTCCCATAATCTATGCCCAAAACAACCTTAAATAACCTTTTTAAGCACTAATGCAATTTTTAATCTGTTGGACCTGCGTTCACTAGTAGGTTTCTCCATGCTGGGTAGGGTTGATCACCAGTAGGTTTCCCTGTGATGGAGTGCATTGATTCTAGAAATTTGAAAAAATAAAAATATTTCCAAAGCTTCCTCTTCCAGAAGCTTCCAAGGTTTGTTACAACTATTTACCTCATATAAAACTCTTGAATCCTATCCTATCCTACCTTGGAGTTTCCATCCCTTATCCTTTGATCCCATCCTCCCATCAAGAGTGGATCTCAAAGCCTAGATTGGAAAATGGATAATAACTCCCAACTTACCATCCTATTCTATATATTTGTGGCCATCCAAAAAATAGGGCTTAAATTTTGGAGATATATTATACCCTCATGCTGCTGCTATGAAGAGTCATTATTCGATGCATTAAGGTGATTAGAGGTGCACTTTGTGGTAATAAGGAACAAGTCAACTTGGAGGAGATCTTCTACAAGATCAACTCCTATAATTGGTTGTAACTCACTCCATTTCTATTAATGCAAAGAGTTATTTGTTTTCCTATATATGATTTTATGATTTCATGTATTTCTACGCCATGTTGATCCATTGAATGAAGTGATTATATGATGCTACATAGATGTCATAGATCATTGGCTTGTGTTTTTTTATTGTGCAGGTTCTAATTATAATGACTAGAGCTAGGATTGGAGCATTCAAGCCAAGATAGGAGTGAAGCATATGATGGATCATAGGTAGGCTTCATCCCATTATCTATTTACTTCAAGGGAAACATTAGCTACTTTTTCTCTTTTTTTTTATAGGCTAGGCCACCCAATCTAGAGAATATACTTATGTTGCATTCGTTGCAAACCTGGATGACCTCCCATGGTGGAAGAAAAGAAATACGAGGGAGCAGGAGATCCTTACAAAATATTTCTTGAATAATCCCTTGAGCGACATAGGAATGCGATGATGGAAAATTTTTCACAGATCCTTCAAGGGATGCATCTTCATCTAGAAGTATCTATGGAGGTGCCACTCCCTTAAAGGTACAAGTCAACTTTGACATTCCCATATTTGAAGGCCAGATAGATGAAAACAATGTAGATAGATGGTTAAATATGTTTTAACAACATTTTTCAGTTCATTATTTTTCCAATAGGGAAAATATAACTTTTGTTCTCCTCAAAGCCACCCTTCATGTCAAAGACTAGTGGGAAACCCATTGCCAACAAAGAGATGAGAGAGAATCCTCACTGTTTTCAGCCGCACCTACTTGGAATTCTTTTCGAAATTCCACCAAGGAATAATATTACCTTGTGGGGAGATATGAGGAAAATTAAATACAATGTACTATGTTTTGACAACAAAGATCAATATGTGCATGTGCTGACAAATCTATTCCATACCCTGTGTTAGTGTCCAATAGACACAATGATCAAAATTGACTCTTTTCACTGTAGTTAGAGTCTTATAGTCAAATTGTTATATTTTAAAATAAAATTTGATACTTCTCTTTGTTGTAAAATGGCCAAGTCATTGTATAAGTGTGATTATTACTCTCATGTCATGGCCATCAAGGTCAAATCATAATTTGTTTCATGAGTCATTTAGTCAGCATAGGTCAATTTTCCTTCATTAAGTGTCATTATGTATAATCTGAAAAGGAAGAGTCATGGTGTCATAGGCTTGATCATGAGAGTGTCATGCTGTAATTATATTTCCATTTGGATTCATGTCATCCTCATCCAAAACTAGTAAAGTGTCATAAGAGTTAGCACTTAGGGAATAAATCACATCATAAAGTCATTTGGTTAAAGTACATGATGTCACTCCACTAACAAGCCAAAATCGAGTTTTTGAGTTATAAAGGGATATAAAATCATTTCAAAACCTCATTCCATCCTTCCACAAGTTTCAAGAGCTCCTCTTCATCAATTTGAAGAGATTCTATAGCCACCAAAACTTTGAATTTTTTCCACTACTGCTCTTCCATCAGTTTGGTGCGTTTTTGGAGGGTGTTGCTGCACTTTTGATTTGGAGGCCAAAGGGAGAAAGAAAGGGTTCAATTATAATATTAATGCTTCAAGAGTTATTTAAAAAATTAATTCTAACCTTTAAAATCCTCTGTGAAGTCATTTTATTCAGAAAATTGGTCAAATTATATCCCTAGGGTTTGCTTAGTTTTCTTGCTGCGTTTTCCCTTCCAGTGATATATAGCTTCAGTTGAGATGGATTATCCTTGTTTCTAGGTTCACACATCCTTAATAATCCTTATTAAGAATTCCCCACCCTTCCCCTCACTTAAATTCCTCCAATTCACCTTTTCCCTTATAAAACCCAACTTCTTGCTGCGTTTCTGGCATAGGTCTGTGTTATCCCTCACCCCCCCTCATTTCTCACTCATTTTGATAAATTTAACTTTAACTGTGTCCCTAACACCTATCCCTACTTCCCATAATATTTTCAAAAATTTTCCTACCCCTAATCCCCTCCATTCCCTTCCCTCAAGTTGCTGCATTTTTAGTCTTGTTTTGCAGCTTAAATTCCCTTGCCCTCTCTTGTTTGAAACTAGGGTTTCCTATTAAAAGTGAAATAAAAAACATGGTGAATTCCAGTGAAAGGAGGCGGAATAAGGGAGGAGATATCTTGAGATATGAGCCAACTCATATGCAATAGGTCAATGCATTAGAGTTTATCAGAAGATCATTTGAGCAGGCAGACTGCTTAGGTTTTTGTCTAAAGGTGCAAGAGGTAGGCTATCATCATGATTTAACAAGCCTCTTTGCCATCAATTTCAAGAAGGATCAGGTAATTATAATAGGTATCCATTTTCTAGTGTTAGAAGAGATCATTGTTTCAACAACAACTATCCCTAATCAAGGTGAAATTTCGTTCAAGGGAATGGATTTAGACCTAGAGCACTACAAGATGTTCTTGAAACCACAATATAAGGAGTCTCCTACTCATGTTTTTCCTAGAAGGAAATTATTGGAAAAGTACAACCCTTTGATGAATATTATTATAAAATATTTCACTTGTGAGGGAAGGTTTAGCTGGCTATACCAGTATCATATTAGATTATTGATGTATTTCACTTATGAAAAACCCCTAAACTTACCTAACTATCTGTTTAAAAGTTTGGTGAAGATGACAGAGAAGGTGTAGTCTAAAATAAAATATTCTCAAGCAAGCCTATTTCATCATGCTTTGTTCAAGGTAATATTCATTCACCAGTTGACACTGATCAACATGTCATGGGAAGCTTTCTTGGAGGCAGCTGCTCTCTTACCTGTCTCAAAATAGTCAAAGAGTCAAAGCTCTTCTTCAACACCATTAGGACCATGGGGAGCTGAAACATCAAGAATGCCATCAGTGACAAAAACTCAACCTATAACATAGATTTCAATGACATATAAGAAAGGTAAGAAGCTAATCTTTGTTCCAGAAGCAGAAGAGGTACCTCCAAAAGTTGAGATGGCTAACCTAGGAGTACAACATGGAGATAAGGAAGGAGAATATATCATCAAGGAGAATGAAGAACATATTAAATAGCTGAAATATGACCTATCCAAATCCAATTTCATGGTGCCTTTCTTATAGTAAGAGAATAAACAGTTGAGATAGGCTCCAATTGCAACAAAGCAAGCCAAAAGAGGACCCTCCATCAGCAAGTAAAACGAGTGTTTTGGTAGCAAAGGAAAAAGGTAAGGCCATTATTGATGTTGTGCAGCTGGAAGAGAAGAACATTCAAACAAAACCTAAGAGACCTAAGAAAAGAGCAATGCTTAGGAAGGAACAAAATCTAGAAGATCCACCTCTTCATCAAGCTCAAGATACTATATTTGACTCCATATGTGTTGATATTGAGAAAAAAAAGGAATATTGGCTTGATAGAGTGAATGTACACTTGGAGAAGCTACTGGAAAAATTGAATAGGAATACCACCATGCAAAGAAATATGGCAAGGCACTACTATTCTAGGAACAAGATTTGCAAGGTTAGGGTGAAAAACATGAAGAAAAAACTCAAAAGAACCCAAAGGAAACTAAAAATAAAGAAAATCCTAGACCTATTAGCTGATGCATCACTGGTGGTATGAAAGAAAATCAGAAATCAAAGAAAAAGAGGCATAATTTTGAAATTTTGAAGTTTTTGTGCACACATGAGAAAAAGCATCCTACAGAAATGCAACAACTAGTTGCTGCGATTTTTCTCAGAGGGTCAAAATCCAAAAATTCAAGTATGGTTGGATAGCTAATGACTTAAGGATGTCATAATTTTTTTTTTGGATGCTTGTAAAGTCATAATTTTGAATAAAATGGTCAAAAGTTCCTTTTTCACACCTTTCTGCCACCTTTTCAGAAATTCGTTGTGTTTATGGACACTTGCTCCTAAAATCAGTTTTGAGGGGGCTAAAATGATGAATTTGGATGACTTAAGGGTCCCAGGGCATAGTAGGCACCCTAAGCTTTCTTCACCAACCTTCAACATCATTCAAAACCTATTCTAAGTAATCTAAAATTTAAGCTCAAGTTGTTGCGTTTCTAGGGAAGTTTGTTGCATTTCTGGGTTGAAGGTTTTTCATTACACGTGGAGGTCAAAGGTCGAACTTGGTCAATGTAACAACTGACTCACAAGTTATCTGATGATTAATAGGATTATTAATGGTCATATTTGTAAATAATATTATGATTAATGCCTTGAGAGATAAGCTCAATTAGTTAGCTAAAAAAGGGGAAAGTTGTTTCTAACTTACCTAGGATTAGGCAATGAGTCATTATGTTCATTAATTAGTTGCTATGCATCAAGATTCAACCCCTAGAGCTGGAATATTTTTTGTTTTCTATATGTACTTAGAATCAAGTCAGAGAGAAGATTGGATACTTGAAGTTCACACACTTTTGGAACTAGTGTATGTAACTCTTTGCAGAAATCATATATAGGCATTTGCAGCTATTTTTAAGGGATTCTTGTGATGTGGTTAGTGATAGTGTTTTTGTCCATTTTCCCTTATGCATCTGATGATTAAGATGTTCTATCAACCATCTATTTTCTTCTTGTGTTAATCTCATAAGTTTTAAACATGATACATTGCCTCATATGCTCTCTTTTTTCTGAGATTTTCATATAAGTGTTTTTATCTTCTAATTAAATGAATTCATACATGTATGCTCATTTTACTCCTCCTACATGATTTCATCCTCAAGACACTACAATGGAAAATTAAAATTGTGTCACTAGTTACATATATCTTGCCTCATTCTATGACTGTAGTTGATCCTTTGGAACACTTGGCCTAGTTCCTAAATCTGGTGCTTCTTATCTAGAAAAACCTAAATAAAAAAACCTTCTAAGCTAATAATCATAAAACCCTAATACTCTCTAGTCACTTCCATTGGATGTGAGACTAATTTTGAGAGAGCCCTCTTAGATTTGGTAGGGCTAGATACCAAGTCAAAAGTTGGTATGTAGTTACCTCTTTGGTTTCCTTTCTCAACCTTGGGAAACTAAGAAGCCCTAACATTTTGGCGCCGTTGCCGGGGAACAAGTGTCAAATATTCCCTGGGTATATTTCTTATAGTTTGTAGAAGGTTATACTTGTGGGTGACAGGTGCTAGAACTCAAAAAAGTTTGATTTAGTCATTTTGAGCCAAAGTGCAAATTCAGAAGAACAATAGCTCCCAAAAGGCATATGAAGTCAAATCCTAATCCCAATCCTTTACCAATACTTAATGATATCGCATGTTAGATTGGTTCTTGGGATATCTAGCCCAAAATTTTGATACCACGGTTGTGCATATTAAGAATGCTTTGAAGCAGCAATTCTAGAAGCCAAAGTCCTAAGTGTAATGCGTGGTGGAATTAAAGGATATCAGATAGGAGCCAAATGAATCTGTTTGGGAAGCCGATCAATGGCTAAAGTGCACCATCAATGAAGGAGGATTTGTTTATGATGATAAGCAGTATAACGAATGGTTCATTTCCATGATTTTTCCACATCTGCGCAGGCCTATGGGTCAATAAAAGATTGATTCTCAGGTCGAAGCTCTGGAAATTTCTATGAAATTGGAAGCTGTGCCCAGAGAAGGTTCCCAGTTTGGAGTGCTGAAAATTCAAAGTCAACTCAAGGCTATGCACTTAGAAATTCAGAACCTATGCAAAGATCAGGGTAAATAAATTGGCGCAGATGTCTGGTGCATACACTATAAAGGTTCTGGCCACACCAAAGATCAATGCCCTCTACTTTTGGTTTACCTGCAAGTGGGGGGACCGAATCCGCTGCGTCCTAGGGAGGTTGCTAGGCCTAGTAACTGCCACCCTATTGTGCGCTTATTGTAGGGTAGCTAGAAGACACGATACAAACCATTTCCATTGTCTACGAGCCTATGTGTCAGAGCTAAAACAACAGTGGTGCAAATTTTTCTCTTCAGTGGGTCATGATGAACACCATTGCCGAATGTTTGACCTAATGATAGACAATGCGAAAATTGGCTGACCCTTTGTCTCTAGCATCTCCCTTTGGATGGGTAGGATCCCTAGCAAGAGGAAGGGGAGGGGGGAGAGGTGGAGGCACAGGTCAGGGAAGAGGGCAATTAATATGCTACAACTGTGGAGATGTTGGACACTATGTGTGCGACTTCCCTAATCCCACGTGACAGTCTTGCATGTACTGTAGGCAATTTGATCATGTAATTTAATTTTTTCCTTTGTTAATTGCTAAAATGTAGGAAAAATATCAGACACCTACGCAAAACATAAAAATGTTTAAATATAAACCACACGATGATGGTACAAGTGTAAATGTAATTACACGCAGTGGTTTTGCCACTGGAGGAAATGAGGAAAAGAAGGGTGATGCAGAACCACTGATCAGAAAGGCATATAATAAGAAAGAAGGAATAAACCTACAGAAAGAGAAAGAGACTTTCATTGAAGCCATGAGATATTTTTCTATTGCAGGAGTGTCCACATAAAATTATGGCATAGATCCAAATACATACGATGAATTCAAACCATTCCTACACGCCTGCATTAAGCTACTACACAATTAGAAGGCAATAGATAATATTCAGGCCCTGATTGATAACTGCATGGAAAAATAAGTACCTCGAACGAAGACTAACGATGTGAATAAGGTTTATAAGAACAAGAAGAGAATTGGTCGGAAGATACACATGACTGTGCAGATTGGTGGGTATGAGATGGATCAAGTCATCCTGGATCTAGGGTCTAATGCAAATTTCCTACCTAAGAAAACCAGGAAAAATATAGGAGAACCAAAACTAGAATGGTCCACCATTAAGCTACGCATAGGTAATCAACAAAAGATCATTCCTCTTGGAAGGCTCCCACAAGTCCTGGTAGACATTGTAAGAGTAAATTTATGCATGAATTTTGAAGTAATACAAATTGTGGATGATGCAGAACCCTACCCTGCACTATTAGGACTAGATTGGGCCATTGATATGTGAAGCATCATCAACCTGAAGTGTAGAAGCATGATCTTCAAGAATGATGGTACGCGGGTGATAGTCCCACTAGATCCAGCTGAAGGAGAAATATACACAGAACCAATGCACGAGGGAGATGATCTAGATCATATCTATAAGATAACTACATGGGATGAGGATTGGATCAATCCCACAACTGATGGGATGTTGAACTGGGAAAATTTTAGTTCATGTTTTTCAGATTCGGATGGGGAGATGGAGAATTGGAAGAACCAGTTGCATGATGTTTCTGCACTGCGCTGCCTTAAGATCACTAAAGAATTTTAGTGCATCTCTTCAGAGTTAAGAGAACTACCCTATTTTGATGGTTCTGGTAGTTTCATAATATTTTTGGTAGAATTGGAAAAGGATGTCCTAGAAGAATGAAGATTCTGGGCACTTGATCTAGCTATGCGCACAACCCCAGCGCATTGGTGGGATACACACAAGGGAGCCTTTAGGGACTAGGACGAATGTAGCCAAATGATGAAGCTATGTTTTGAGCCACATGTTACCCCACCAATGGACCTATTCTATGTTCAGGGAGACCCATGCAAGCACATGGCCATGTGGATGGAAGTTTGGAAGGAAAATACTTGAGATGAGTGGGTTCATATGTTTATTCACTCGTTGGGACTGGTGCCCATCACTTGGTATTTAGAAACATAGCTACATCGAGGCACTCACCATTGGATTACAATGATTAATGATTTATTATCAACCTTTATCTTGGTTGGAGGATCGGAAGGATTGGATGAAGCTCTGCAGGATATAGATGGTCTTGTCTTTGACAAATCTCGGTCAAAGAAATAATGAGTTGTGCCAGCATTGGATGCATAGATGCAGGGAATTTTCAATTGCAGAAACATTTTGATAGAGGAGAACGAAGATGACATGAGAAATTTCAACATCCCTTAATCTAAAGGAGAGTGCGCCGTTTCAGGGCCCTCATTGGGAATCGTGGATGTAACTAAACCTATGAAATTAAAGGAAGTCAACATTGGTACAGAAGAGAAGCCCAAGTTGGCCAAAATTGGGGATTACTGGGATGATGATGCAATAGGGAAGATTTCAGAGCTACTGATAGAGTATCAAGACCTATTCCCTACAAAGTTCTCTGAGCTTAAAGGAATTGTAGTATACCTGAGTTTTATGAAGATCACTTTGAATCCCGATGCGTGCCCTATCAAGCAACGACCATACTAATAGAATCCAAAGTATAAGTAGAAAGTAAAAGAGGAATTGGAAAATATGGTGAATGCAAGTATCATTGAGCCTGTAGAGTAGTCTGATTGGGTGAGCCTAATGGTGGTTCAAGAAAAGAAGACCAAAGGAGAGATAAGAATTTTTGTAGGTCTGTGCAAGTTTAATAATGCCTATGTGCATGATCCCTTCCCTACTCCATTCTCAGATGAGATCTTGGATAATGTGGGAGGAAAATAGGCTTATTATTTTACTAATGAATTTTTAGGATCTCATCAGATCATAATTATGCCTGAAGACCACCTTTGCAACCGAATGGGGGTCTTTCCAGTACACAGTCATGCCTTTTGGATTAAATAATGCACTTGCAATATTCTCGCACGTAGTAGTGGTTGTGTTCAAGGAATTCATGCATAAATTTTTGGAGGTATATTTTGATGACTAGATAGTGTTTGGGCTGGTAAAGAAATACATGTCAAACCTATGCATGATGCTTGACACCTGTAGGAAGCATCAGATTTATCTTAACTTAAAGAAATGTATATTATGCATTTCTTTTGGAATTTTGCTGGGACATATAGTATGTCAACAAGGATTGATGGTAGACCCAACCAAGATAGCAGTTATCATCAACCTAGAAGTTCCCACTAATGAGAAACATTTGTGATCCATCTTAGGACACACCGAATGTTACAGGAAGTTCATTCAGGGCTATGCTCTGATCACTATGCGAATGGAGAAGTTATTGAAAAATGATGTGTCATTTTTTTGGGATGAATACTTTCAAAAGAGTTTTGAGTTGCTGAAGGAGAAAATGGTCACTACACCTATTCTGATATTCCCAGAATGGTCTAAGGTATTCCATGTACATGTAGATGCATCTAGAGTAGCACTTGGGGCTATTTTAGCACAACCAGGAGAAGGATATATCGATCACCCTATTGATTTTTCTAGTAGGAAGCTCTCCAGTGCAGAGCAAAACTACTCAACCACAGAAAGAGAAGGATTGGCCATGGTCTATGCCCTACAAAAATGCAGGCACTATATGCTAGGAGGACACTTAAAAATGTTCACTGACCATTTTTCTTTGAAGTACCTGGTCAATAAGGTTGTGTTGGGTGGAATATTTTCAAATGGTTGCTGCTATTTCATGAATATGAATTTGAAATCATTGTGAAGCCTAGAATATTAAATGCTAGACCTGACCATTTGTTGCGCATAGAAAATGCAAAAGAGCCAACCAATCTAGAAGAAGGGTTTTCTGATGCACATCTCTTTTCTATCAAGGTAGTTGATGAACACTTTCCAGATATTATACACTTTTTGACCATTGGAAGCACACCTGATGAATACTCAGTACATCAGAAGAAAAAGCTAGTTGCACGTGCAACTGATTTTACCTTGATCGCAGGTCATTTGTATAAATTAGGAGCATACGAAGTATTGCGAAGGTATTTTTTGGAACATGAAAGACAAGATACCTTAGCTGAAGCTCATGGAGGGGTGGCAGGAGGCCATTATGCAGGAAAGGCTACTGCACAAAAGGTGTTGCGCGCTGGGTTATGGTGGCCCACTGTACAGAGTGATGAACATGCATACTATCAAGCCTATGATGCATGTCTGATATGAAATGGATCGTATTTGTTACGCTATGCAAAGTATCCTTTCTGATATAATAAGGTGTGCAAAGTGTTCTCCATGAGTTGCAGGTTAAGCAAAGTAGTTTTGGTTATGTTTCTGAGTTTTATGTGTGAGGATTAGTTAAGTAAATTTATTGTTTAACATATCACAACAAAAATACACAACAAATAAAATTCACCATCACATAACACAACAAATTTTTGAGGCAGTTCACCCCTTCTGGGCTACATCTGTCGGTCCAAGGCTCTCCAATGGCATGTCCTTGCTCTATTAATTTTCTCAAAATGGTTACATAGGTAAAAGTATGTCTACATAGGAAAAACCAACTATAAATTCAGCTTCATAAGATAGAAAATAGCTAGAAATTGCTTTTGTTTCATAGTAAACAGTGAAATATTACCCAATACAGTGCCTTCTCCATGATGGCCCTCATGGCTTCTTCATCTTCCTCGAAGAAAAATATGTTTTATATCACCTCTGCTCGACCTGAAACCTATTCCAAAATGTTCAAAAGGTAGAAGAGACCCAAAATTGACTACAATTTCATCCAATTTCGTTCAATATTGAGGGAGTTATGGAAAAAGAAAATTTTTGCCGAGTGTCCCCCAAAATCCTCCTCCAAAACTGGAGGAACTCTATTTAACTCAGCTAAAATGAAAAAATCCGCCAGAATTGGTGGAACGCACTCCAAAAAGGTGGCAACCATTAATTGTCATATTAAATGTTGGAGTGGGGTGGGGTCACACTTGACCACCGCCATCCTAATTGCCGAGTTAGCTGCCACCTAAATCACCGTAACACGAAATTTAATATTATTGTTGAAACGGTCACCCATGTGACCACTCCTAACCATTGCGGATCGGGGTTTGTGGCCCTTGGGTCTCAGCGTTTGGGTCCTATGAATGGGGCTAGCCCTATATTTTTTTTTCCACCGTAAAATATTTTAAATAACAAATAGAAACTGTGATCCATAAGAGTTAAGAACCACTTGAAAGGTGGGTTAGATAGGCCTGTGTGCTTGCAGGTAGAATGCCTGAGTTCAAATCCTGCAGAGTGCCAAAATATTTTTCAAAAAAAATTTCTCCGGCTTGGGGCCACGTGGTGGCCTCCGGGCTTGCCATGTGGCAACCCCTGGTTGGTCCGTCCCAAACGAAGTCAAACCAATAACAAATCGGATTCTGCCACTTGTCAAACACAAATTCTCCCTCCAGGGAATATTATGGGGAATATTCTGAGGAATATTCCTAGAATATTCTTTTTTTAATTTTTCCAACATTAAAAAAGTCAAACTTGGTCAACTAAATTTTGAAGTTTACTAGAGATTTCAAACCTCAATAACTTTTTCATACGACCTCGGTTTTGAGAACCATTCATGGCACCAGAATTGTAGCGACGAGACCTTTCCAGTCATTTAGAATGCAACCACTTTTGAACACTTTCATTTTTGAGAAAATTTTCATAACTTGGAAATGATCTCCTGATCAATGTCAGAGGAGAGGGAAGCCCTCACTCAAAGATGAGATGCCCCTGCAGCCACATATGGCCCTGTAGAATTTTGATAAATGCGCTATAGATTTTTTTGTACCTATAAATCCTCTAGGAAAAAATACCGGTGCACGCTATATCATCACTACCACAGACTATGTGACTAGATGGGCAGAAGCTAAGGTAGTTAAGGATTGTACTACAGAGACAACTGCACACTTCATTTTTGAACATATTTTGACCAGATTTAGATGCCCGAAGATATTGATGAGTGATAGAGGTACACACTTCTTTAAAAAAACTATTGAAGCTTTGACAGAGGAATTTCAGGTCCATCACCAGAAGAGTACCTCGTATCATCCACAAGAAAATGACGCAGTAGAGGCGTTTAACAAAATTTTGGAGAATGCGCTCACAAAGGTCTTTAATTCCAACCACAACAATTGGGATGTGTGCATCCCTTCTGTATTATGGGATTATAGGACCACATGCAAGAAATTGACTGGAAAAACACTATTTAGGATGGTCTATGGCCAAGAAGCAATCATGCCAATGAATTGTATTATCCCAAGCATGTGCATCACAACATTCACTAATATGGTTAATCCTGACATTATGGAGTAACGTTTAGCACAATTTTTTTCCCTGGAAGAGGATCGTTCATTGATAAATTTCATCAACAAGTACAGAAGGCATGCGAAAAAGCCTGGCATGATAGGAACATCAGGAATAAGGTGTTCAAGGAGGGAGAGTTGGTCTTGTTATATGATAGTCAGTTTGTGTGCCACCCAAGGAAGTTCAGAAAGCATTTCTTAGGGCCATGCATTGTGAAGGAAATCGCTGATGGAGGTGTTGTGTGCTTATCCACGTTGCGTGGTGAGAATATTCCTGGGTATTTCGACGGATCCCGCCTAAAGTCATATAGGGACATTCTAGTGTCAACAAAATTACTATATGGCACAGAAAAGTGTGACAGAGGTGCAGGGGTGATGCGTAGGTGAGAAAACTAGTCATTGGAACAATGAAACTAGGTGAAAATTTGATTTTATCATTGGATGGAGCGGGTTTTATGCATTTAATGAGGCAATCTTGGGGGATTTTTGACCATTTTTACATAGCTAAGTGGAAATTAATGAAGATAACACCATTTTCACCTTGGATTGCCTATGAAAATAAGGGCACAGGTCACAATTGGTTCCTTTTATTTTTGAGTACATTGCACCCTGAGTTGATCCTTGATTTATTCTATAACATTGTCTCTTAGCACTGTATGTCTGGACGAGAAACCCCATCTGACATAAGTAATATAGATTTTATCTTCCATATGAGAATGATGACCACCGAACCTGTTGAGGAGCACTTTTTTCCCCTCACAACATCAACTAATATGGGATTGGATGATGTTGAGGAGGTGATCCCCGAGGTTGAATGTAATATTCCTTTTTAGGAATTGTTGCACTATGTACAGTGAAAATGATGTATTCAAAAAATTACACTATAAAAACATGAAAAAGGACCCGGATCCTCTTATATATGTTTTATATGTCCTACATACCAAAGGAAATCATAAAAAAATCATTCTAGCTACATTAAATAGATCTCCCCAGCTCAAAACAGCTCAAAAACACCCCAATCCCATGAATTTCAACAACAGAATTTCTGAAGACTGCAATAGCATAATTTACATGAGGGTTTCTATAGAAAATTATGAATCCATAATTATCAAGAGATTATATTAATCATATAGCCAAGAAATGGAGGTTTAACCTCTTTTACACAAGAAATAAGACAACCCGGCAAGGGTTTCCAGCATTACACATGTATAAAAGAAAGCACTGCAGAAAATAATGTAGTCTACTGCAACTCTATATTTTACATGACTGAATATAACATGAAATGGCTGATAAATATATAAAATTTCCCAAGGCCCTCCTTATTAGACCTCCTTGAGAGAAATAGACACCTCCTCCTCAAACACAAGCAGAAAATCAAGGGATTTAACCCTGCTACTGCTACACTTGCATAAAAGACATAGTTACTAGAATTGAATGTGCTATAGATGTTGATGGTTGAATGAAATCAAGTCAGATGATGGAAAATTAGCTTAGAACCTTCCCTTTTGATCCCTTAAACAAGCTGATCCAAAGGAGAGGATGGAATCCCCGCATGAGAATCCCTTGCACTAAATAGTCCTGTAACTACAGCTAAATAGATGAAGCATGCAAGTAGTCAAAAGACCAAAGATAGATGAATATGGAATGCCTTTCCTTGCTTCTATCCCCTTCTTCTTATCCTTGGTGAGCCTCCTCACCCTTGACCCCACTCATTAATGAGGTGACTTCCTAGAAAAGGTTCCTCCTTCAAAACTGCGTTGTCCTTGTTGGTTTCCCTCCTCTTGTAGCAGCACTGTTGACTTGGTCAACTGAATATAGTTCACCTGTATTTCCCCCTTTGACACTGAGGTGGCTTAATTTTCTCTCCTAATCTTATCCCTTTTCACATTTGGATTGTTTTATTGTCCTTTTATTCTTCTTACTGCAAAAATGGAGCAATTATAATATTCCAACTAGCAATAGCTAATTTGTAATATTACAGTCCTCCCCGATCAAAATTTGATTTCCCGGAAGCAACAGTAAAGAATGATGCTGCAAGATCTTCTCTCCCTCACAAGTGGCATCCTCATCTGGTAGATTCCTCCATCGAATCAAATATTCCTTGATAATTATGTTTCTTAGCTGCCTCTCCCTTGTGTCTAAGATTGCTCCTGGCTGCAAAATTAGGTGGCCCTCATCATCAATGGGGGGGAGATCCATGTTGGCAGCTACATTCCTCCCAATGGACTTTTTGAGGCAAGAGACATGGAAGATATTGTGGATCTTACTTCCCTTAGGAAGCTCCAGCTCATATGCTACCTTACCGATACAATTGATCACTTTGTATGGCCCATAGAAACATGGTTTGAGCTTCTCAGCTCCCTTCTCCCTGAGTTTGGACTGTTTATAAGGCTAAAGACACAGATATACAAGATCTCCCACCTCAACCTATCTCTCTATCCGACCATGGTCTGCATATATCTTCTGCTGGTTCTGGGTAGTATCAATGTTGTCTTTGAGGGCTCTAAGTATGTCCTGATTCTCTTGAATCCATTCCTTTGCTCTTGGAGCCTTACTTGCCCCAATAATAACATCAGCAAATGAGAGTGCCTCATACCCATATAAGGCCTGGAATGGAGTCATACCAATAGACATATGGTGACTCAGTTTTGTAACAATATTCTCCCAAGTGGAGCCAACGCATCCAAGCTCTCTGCTGCCCTGCAACATAGTTCCTAAAGTAGCCTTCCAGCCACTTGTTCACTATTTCAGTCTGTCCATCAGTTTGTGGGTAGTAGCTAGTGCTTGGAGTCAAATCAGTCCCCATTAACCTGAAAATTTCTTGCCAAAATCCACCCATGAAGTGGCTATCCTGATCACTCACTATGGTCTTTGGGAGACCATGGAGCCTAAATACATCTCTGAAGAAAAGCTCAGCTACCTGTGAAGTAGGATAATGTGTAGAAATGGCAAAGAAATGAAGGTACTTTGTTATTCTATCAACAATTACAAAGATACAATCCTTACCTTGTATTGTCAGTAGGCTGGTGATGAAGTCCATAGAGATGCTTTCCACTTCCCATCTGGAATAGGTAGTGGCTGCAATAACCCAACAGGGTGGGTGTGCTCTCCCTTGTTCTACTAGCAAACTGTGCACTCCTTGACATGTTGGAGCACATCCTCTTTGAGACCCTTCCATGAGAATCTCTCTCTTATGGCCCTATAAGTCTTTGTGAAACCTTGATGCCCTGCAAGTGGGGAATCATGTGATGCTAGTAAGATCTTCTCCTTAAGCTTGGAATTCTTAGCCAAGAAGATCCAGTCCTGGTAATAGATGACCTCATCCATCACCTTATACCTCTCATCCGATACCAATCCATTAAGTATCTCACATGCAAAGTCATATTTGGAATACTCAAATAAAAGTTGAGCCTTCCAATCTATGTAAATGCCCCTCAAAGACAGCGCTATAGGCCTCCTAGATAGAGCATCAGCCACCACATTTCTCTTCCCCTTGACATACTCTATGTCAAAGTCATATGCTTGGACTTTTCTCACCCATTTCTGTTGTCTCTCCTGGAGTTTCTTCTTCTCAAGGAAGAATCTAATACTGTTATGATCAGTCTTCACCTTGAACTTATTCCCCACCAAGTACTTCCAGAACTTGGCTAATGCATGCATGATAGAAAAAATTTCTTTGTCATAGATGGGGTATAACCTTTCATGAGGAAGCAGCTTCCTGCTCTCAAAGGCTATTGGATGCCCTCCTTGCATCAAGACTGCTCCAATTCCTTCACTTGATGCATCACATTCTAGAACAAAAGGTTGAGAAAAATCAGGCAAAACCAATACAGGACAACTACTCATTACCTCTTTGAGCTTATCAAAATCCCTCTACGCTGTGGGTGTCCAATGGAAAGCTCCCTTCTTGGTAAAGTCTGTGAGTGGTGCTGCTATCTATGAAAACCCTTTCACAAACTTCTGGTAATAAGTGCATATGCCAACAAACCCCCAGAGTTTTGTGACATTTCTGGGTTTAGGCCAATCTCTGATAGCCTGGATCTTCTCCCCATGCACCCTTACTCCATCCAGTCCTATGATGTGCACAAAATAAAACATCTTTGTGAGGCCAAATTCACATTTGGAGAGCTTGGCATAGAATTGCTACTCCTTGAGGATATGTAAAGCTGTCTCAATATGCTGCAGGTGCTCCTCCCAAGTGCAGATATAGATAAGAATATCATCAAAGAAGACCAATACAAACTTTCTCAAATGACCACAGAAGATGTGGTTCATGCAGGATTGGAAAGTTGCTAGGGAATTGGTCAATCCAAAGGGCATCACCAAAAACTCAAAATGCCCATAGTGGCATCTCAATGCTGTCTTGGGGATATCTTGATCCCTCACCTTGATTTGATGATACTCGGATCTCAAATCAATCTTGATGAAGTATTTATATCCTCTCAACTCATCCATTAGTTCATCAATCCATGGTATGGGGTACCTTTCTTCATGGTCTTCTTGTTCAAGGCCCTATAATCAATGCATATCCTCAATGTACCATCCTTCTTCTTTACCAAGACCACTGAAGAAGCAAAAGGACTAGTATTGGCCTGAAGTGCCCTAGAGCTAGCAGCTCTTGGATGGCCCTCTCAATATCATCCCAATAATCCTTAGGGTGCCTACAAGGAGTGGTTATTACTTCTTGGATCCCTTGCTCCCACTTAATAGTGTGTTCAAACCTTTGGTTAGGGGGTCTCCCTGGTGGGATATCTCCAAGCACTGTAGAATATTGATCCAAAAGAGACTGAATATCTGGATGCACTGGTGAATCCTTGCCCCCTGCTTCTGATATATGCAGCTCCATTGCCCATTCTACATCTCTCCTACGTAGATTTACTTCCATCCTATGTGCTGAAACAACCTGAGGGGGGTATGTGTTTATTCCCTTGATCTTCTGATACTGACCACTCTTCTCTTCTTTCCATTCCATCTCCAAAGTTTTCCAATTAGTGGTAACTCTCCCAAGAGTGATCAACCACTGGACTCCCAATATGATATTGGTGTCTGGAATATCTACCAAAAAGAAGTGGTTTGTGAAGGTGTATGTCCCCATGGTAATGGATAGTGCCGGAACATACTTGGCACACTACAGGGTCATAGCTCCTGGGACCAAGACTGAGAATCCCTCAAACTCATCCATGTGGATCCCTCTTCTTTGTACCAGCTGTGCATCAATAAAATTATGAGTTTCTCCACTATCTATTAGTACAGACACTCTTTGCCCCATAATAGTACCTCTCACCCTCAAGGTCAGATATTTTGGGATCCCTCTTAACATTGCAATAGCTCCCCCTCTTGGAGAAAAGTCTTCTATGTATGGTACAGCACTGGCCTCTTCCCCTTCCTTGGAGAAGGTCTTAACATAATGTGCCTCTCTTGCAACACATTCTTCCTTCAAATCATGAACAAGGATTGTCTCCTTTGGCCTTGAAGAGGTCTCCTGCTGCAGCAATGTTCTTGCCCTGGGCAAGGTGTGTTGTAAGTCTCTAGCTTTCTCCATGGCTTCAAGGAGAGTGGTTGGTTTAGTGGATTTGTTCAACCCCTGAAATGGTTCAGCCACCCCATCAAAAAACATGCATACCTTCCTTCTCATAGTGAGGTTGGATACCATCACTGAAAGCTACAAGTATTCAACAATATAGTCTTCAAGATCTCCCTCCTGTTTGAGCTTGGTTAACTTGACAAAATGGGCATTCGGATCTCTCAGATCAAATATTTCCACTAGTATTTTGGTGAAGACTGATTATGAAGTGAAGTGATGATTCCCAAGTGTGGTCAATCCATGAAACCACCATTCATGAGCCTCCCCTTCTAAGTGCAACACCACTATCTTGATGGTTTCTATTTTAGAAACCTTGTTGAGCTGAAAGTAAGTGTCCAGCTTCTCCACCCAAGACTTGGCTGTACACTTAGCTATTCCATCATATGTGGGTAAGAATAACCTCCCCATACTGCACTATAGGTCTAATCCTTGCATACAATTCTCCTTCTTTTGATGAGGATTAACTCTCCTCCCATCCTTGATCAGACAAAACTCTTGAAAGCTTAAGTGTTCTTTGAACCTTTGAGATTGGGATTCATATTCCTCAAAATAATTTCCCGGGGTTTCATCCTTATCTTCTCCAAATAGAAATTAAGGCATGGTAGAGCGTTGTGGTGCAGTTGAATGCTCCATGCCATATGAAGTGCTGGTGCTTGCCTCATGGAAAAACCCTATAGAATCCCCTTTATGCCTCATCTCCTTGAGGTCCCTTACAATGTTTTGCATGGTATGAAGTATTATTTTCAATATATATTCCTCCCCCATGTTGTAGATAGATTATTCCCACAAGCTGAGCCAAGAGCAGAGCTCTGATACCACTGTAATATTCCTTTTTAGGAATTGTTGCACTCTAGACAGTGAAAATGTTGTATTCAGAAAATTACGCTATAAAAAAATGAAATAGGACTTGGATCCTCTTATATATGTTGTATATGTCCTACATACCAAAGGGAATCAAAAAAAAAATCATTCTAGCTACATTAAACAGATCTCCCCAGCTCAAAAACACCCCAATCCCATGACTTTCAACAACAGAATTTCTGAAGACTGCAATAACGTAATTTACATGGGGGTTTCTATAGAAAATGATGAATCCATACTGATCTGGACATTATATTAATAATATAGCCAATAAATTGAGGTTTAACCTCTTTTACACAAGAAATAAGACAATTCGGCAAGGGTTTCCGGCATTACACATGTATAAAAGGCAGCACTGTAGAAAATAACGTAGTCTACTGCAAATCTGTATTTGACATGACTTAATATAACATGAAATGGCTGATAAATATATAAAATGGCCCAAGGCCCTCCTTATTAGACCTCCCGGAGAGAAATAGACACCTCCTCCTCAAACACAAGCACAAAATCAAGGGAATTAACCCTGCTACTACTGCACTTGCAGAAAATATGCAGTTACTGGAAGTGACTGCACTGTAGATGTTGATGGTTGAATGACCTCAAGTCATATTATGGAAAATAAGCTTATAACCTTCCCTTTCGATCCCTTAAACAAGCTGATCCAAAGGAGAGGATGGAATCCCCGCATGAGAATCCCTTTGTAATATTCCTTTTCAGGAATTTCTACAATATCTCCAATGAGGATGCTGTATAAGGAAAAACATGAAATAAAAATGTAGAATAGGACTTGGATCCTATAACATATGATTTATGTATCTTAAATATGAAATGGTATCAGAAAAAAATCATTCTAGCTACAGTAAACAGATCTCCCCAGCTCATATATGCTCAAAAACACCCCAATCCCACAAATTCACAAAATAGAACTGCTGAAGACTACAACAAAATAATTTTTATTATTAAATATAAATAAAAATATGATTTCATACATATATAGAGCTTTAATTAATCATGGAACCATAAATGATGGGTTTGACCTCTTTTACAAGCACATCGGAACACCCCAGCAAGGGTTTTTGGCAAAATATCAACATAAAATGCAACACTGTAGAAAATAATGCCGTGCCTAGCAACTATGTATTACAAAATACTAAATGTAAAATTAAAGAGACAAATAATACAGAAATTATCCGAAGGCCTTCCTCAATAGACCTCCTGGAGTGAAATAGACACCTCCTCCTCTGAAATAAGCACAAAATAGGAAGGTATGACCCAGCTGCTGCTGCTACTGCAGAAATGATGCAGTTACTGGAAGTGACTACGTTTTATATGATGTAGAATGGTTCTCCTCAAGATATATGATGAAATTTGAGCTCAGGACCTCCTCCTTAGATCTCCCAATCAGCTAGACCAAAGGTGAAGATGGAATTCCTGCATGAGAATTCTTTGCACTAAATAGTGCTACAACTCCGGATAAACAGCTGAAGCTTGCAATCAGTCAGAATACCAAAAAAAATATGAATAATGAATGCCTCCTTTTCTACTATCTCCTCCTTCTTATCTTGGTGAGCTTCCTCACCCCAGACCCCACTAATTGATGATGTGTCTTCCTTGAGAAAATTCCCCTTTCAAAACTGCGTTGCCCTAGCTAGTTTCCCTCCTCTTGTAACAACGTTGTTGACTTGGTCAAATAGATCTAGCTCATTTCTTTGCCCCTCTTTCACACCAAGGTGGTTTTATTTTTCCTCCTAATTCAATCCCTTTTCACACTGTAATATGTTCTGTTTTCCTCCCTACTCTTTTATTTCAAAAATAGAGCAGTTATAATATTCCAAGTAGCAGTGGCCAATTGGGAATATTACAGTCCTCCCCGCTCAAAAGTTTCTTTCCCACAAGAAATAGTAAATAAGGATGTTGCAAGATTTTCTCTCCCTCCCAATTGGCATCCTTATCTGGTAGATTACTCCATCGAATCAGATATTCTTTGATGACTTTGTTTCTTAGCTGCCTCTCCCTTGTGTCTAAGATGGCTTTTGGCTACAAGATCAAGTGGCCCTCATCATCAATAGCTGGGAGATCCATGTTGGAAACTACATTCCTCCTAATGGCCTTCTTGAGGCAAGAAACATGGAAGATATTGTGGATCTTGCTCCCCTTAGGAAGCTCCAACTCATATGCTACCTTACCAATACATTTGACCACCTTGTATGGCCAATAGAAACGGGGTTTGAGCTTCTTAGCTCCCTTCTCCTTGTGTGTGGACTATTTGTAAGGCTGAAGACGTAGATAGAAAATATCCCCCCACCTCAAACTGTCTTTCTATTCAACCCCGGTCTGCATACATCTTCTGCTGGTTCTGGGCAGTAGCAATGTTGTCCTTGAGTGCCCTGAGTATGTCCTGGTTCTCCTAAATCCATTCCTTTGCCCTTCGAGCCTTACTTGCCCCAAACATCACATCAAAAAATGAGAGTTCCTCATACCATATAAGGCTCGGAATGGAGTCATGCCAATAGAAATATGGTGAGTAGTGTTGTAACAATACTCTCCCAAGTGGAGCCAACGCAGCCAAGCTCTCTGCTGCCCTGCCACATAGTTCCTCAAGTAGCCTTCTAGCCACTTGTTCACTATCTCAGTCTATCCATCGGTTTGGGGATGATAGCTAGTGCTTGGTGTCAAATCAGTCCCCACTAATCGGAAAAGTTCCTGCCAAAAGCCACCCATGAAGCGGCTGTCCCGATCACTCACTATGGTCCTGGGGAGACCATGGAGTCTAAATACATCTTTGAAGAAGAGCTCAAGTACCTGTGAAGCAGTATAATGTGCAGAAATGGCAAAGAAATGAGAGTACTTTGTTAGTCTATCAACTACAAAAAAGATACAATCCTTACCCTATACTGTCGGTAAGCCAATGATGAAGTCCATAGAGATACTTTCCCACTTCCCATCTGGAATAGGTAGTGGTTGCAATAACCCAGCAGGGTGGGTGTGTTCTCCCTTATTTTGCTGGCAAATGGTGCACTCTCTAACATGTCGGAGTACATCCTCCTTGAGACCCTTCCATGAGAATCTCTCCCTTATGGCCTTATAAGTCTTTGTGAAACCTTGAAGCCAGGAAAGTGGGGAATCATGTGATGCTAATAAGATCTTCTCCTTGAGCTTGGAGTCCTTAGCCAAAAATATATTGTCCTGGTAATAGATGACCTCATCCATTACTTTAAACCTCTCATCTGATACCACCCCATCAAGTATCTCACATGCAAAGTCATATTTGGAATACTCAACTAAAATTTGAGCTTTCCAATCTGCATCCATGCCCCTCAAATACAGCGTTGTAGGCCTCCTGTATAGTGCATCAGCTACTACATTGCTCTTCCCCTTTACATACTCTATGTCAAAATCATACGCTTGGATTTTACTCACCCTCTTCTATTGTCTCTCCTGGAGTTGTTTCTGTTCAAGTAAAAATCTAAGACTGTTATGGTCAGTCTTCACCTTGAACTTATTCCCCACCAAGTATTGCCGAAATTTGGCTAATGCATGCATGATTTCCAACATTTAGTTATCATAGATAGGGTACAACCTCTCATGAGGGAGTAGCTTCCTGCTCTCAAAGGCTATAGGATTCCCAACTTGCATCAAGACTGCCCCAATACCTTCACCTGATGCATCACATTCTAGAACAAAAGATTGAGAAAAGTCAGGCAAAACCAAAACAGAACAACTACTCATTACCTCTTTGAGCTTATCAAAAGCCTTCTGTGCTGTAGGTGTCCAATGTAAAGCTCCTTTCTTTTTCAAGTCTATCTATGGTGCTGCTAGTTGTGAAAACCATTTCACAAACTTCCGGTAATAGGTGCATATGCCCACAAACCCTCTGAGTTCTGTAACATTTCCGGGCTCAAGCCAATCTCTGATAGCCTAGATATTCTCCTCATATACCCTCACTCCATCTAATCCTATGATGTGCCCCAAATACAACATCTCTGTGAGGCCAAATCTACATTTGGAGAGCTTGGCATGAAATTGATGCTCCTTGAGGATATGAAAAACTGTCTCAATATGCTGCAAGTGCTCCTCCCAAGTGTGGCTGTAGATAAGAATATCATCAAAGAAGACCAATACAAACTTTATCAAATGACCATGGAAGATGTGGTTTATCCAAGATTGGAAAGTTGCTGGGGAATTGTTCAATCCAAAGGGCATTACCAGAAACTCAAAATGCCCATAGCGACATCTGAACACTGGCTTAGGGATATCTTGCTCCCTCACCTTGATTTGATGATACCCGAATTTCAAATCAATCTTGGAGAAGTATTTAGATCCCCTTAGATCATCCATGAGTTCATCGATCCTAGGTATAGGGTACCTATTCTTCATGGTCTTCTTGTTCAAGGCCCTATAGTCAATGCACATCCTTAATGTGCCATCTTTCTTCTTTACTATGACCACTGAAGAAGCAAAAGGACTAGTACTGGGCCGGATGTGTCCTAGAGCTAGCAGCTCTTGGATAGCCCTCTCATTCTCATCTCTATAAGCCTTGGGATGCCTATAAGGAGTGGTTATTACTGCTTAGATCCCTTGTTCCAACTCAATAGTGTGTTCAAACCCTCGCTCAGGAGGTCTCCCTAGTGGGATATCTCCAAATACTGTAGAATACCAATCCAATAGAAATTGAACATCTGGATGCACTGGTGAATCCTTACCCTTCACCTCTAATATATGAAACTCTATTTCCCATTCAACATCCCCTCTACATAGATTTTCCGCCATCCTATGTGTTGAAACAACCTGAGGGGGGTATGTGTTTATACCCTTGATCTTTTTTTGCTGGCCATCCTTCCCTTCTGTCCATTCCATCTCCAAAGTTCTCTAATTAGTGGTAACTCTCCCAAGAGTGATTAACCACTGGAATCCCAATATGAAATTGGTGTCTGGAATGTCTAGCACAAAGAAGTGGTCTTTCAATGTGTAGGTCCCCATGGTAATGGTTAGTGCTGGAACATTCTTGGCACATTGTAGGGTCATAGATCCTAGGACCAAAACTGAGAATCCCTCAAATTCTTCCATGTGGATTCCTCTCCTTTGTACCAGTTGTGCATCAATAAAATTATGAGTGGCTCAACTATCTATCAACACAGAGACTCTTTGCCCCATGACAATACCTCTTACCCTCAAGGTTAGATACTTTGGGACTCCTCTTAACGCTGCAATAGCTCCCCCTCTTGGAGAAAAGTCTTTCATGGATTGTACAGCGTTGGCATCCTTCCTTCTTGGAGAAGGTCTTGACATGATGTGTCCTTCCTGTAACGCATTCTCCCTCCAAATCCTAAACATGGATTGTCTTCCTTGGTCTTGAGTAAGTCTCCTGCTGCAAAAAGGTTCTTGCCCTGGGCAAGATGTGTTGTAGATCTATAGTTTTCCCCACAGCTTCAAGGAGTGTGGTTGGTTTAGTGGATTTGACCAACCCTTGCAATGGTTCATCCATCCCATTAATAAACATGCATATCTTCCTACTCATAGTGAGGTTGGATACCATCACTAAAAGCTGCAAATACTCAGCAATATAATCTTCAAGATCTCCCTTTTGTTTGAGCTTGGCTAACTTGGCAAAGTGGGCTTCCGGATCTCTTCGATCAAATCTCTCCACTAGCTTATTGGTGAAATCTGAGTGTGAAGTGATATGATGATGCCCAAGTGTGGTCAGTCCATGAAACCACCATTCTTGAGCTTCCCCTTCTAGGTGCAACGCATCTATCTTGATGGCTTCTATCTCAGAAACCTTGTTGAGTTGGAAGTATGTGTCCAGCTTCTCCACCCAAGCCTTGGCTATGCACCTAAGTGTCCCATCAAATGTGGGCAAGAATAACCTTACCATACTACGTTGTAGGGCTGATCCCCGCATCAAGTTCTCCTCCTTTTGATGAGGATTAATCCTCCTCCCATCCTTGACCCAGCAAAAATCTTGAAAGCTCAAGTGCTCCTTGAACCCTTGATATTTGAGTTCATATTCTTCAAAATATTCTCCCAGGGTTCCCTCCTTATCTCCCCCAGTTGTAAATGAAGGCATGGTAGAGTGTTGTGATGCAGCTGAATGCCCCGTGCCATTTGCAGTGCTCGTTCTTGCCTCATGGAAAAACCCTATAAAATCCCCTTCATGTCTCATCTCCTTGAGGTCCCTTGCAATGTTATGCATGGTTTGAAGTAGGAGATTCAAAATTTATTCCTCCTCCATGCTGAAGATAAATTTCCCTCAGAAGCTAAGCCAAGAGCAGAGCTCTAATACCACTGTAATATTCCTTTTCAAGAATTTCTGCAATATCTCCAATGAGGACGATGTATAAGGAAAACCATGCAATAAAAATGTATAAAAGGACTTGGATCCTATAATATATGTTTTATGTAGCTTAAATATGAAATGGAATCAGAAACAAATCATTCTAGCTACACTAAATAGATCTCCCTAGCTCATATCTGCTCAAAAACACCCCAATCCCACAACTTCACAAAATAGAACTTCTGAAGACTACAAAAACATAATTTTTATTATGAAACATACAGAAAAATATGTTTCCATACATATCTGGAGCTTTCATTAATCATGGAACCAGAAATGAGGGGTTTGACCTCTTTTACAATCACATCGAAACACCCCGGCAAGGGTTTCCGGCAAAATATCAACATAAAATGCAGCACTGCAGAAAATAACACTGTGCCTAGAAAATCTGTATTAGAAAAATAATAAATTTAATCTGAAATATACAAATAATACAGAAACTGGACCAAGGCCTTCCTCAATAGACCTCCTGGAGTGAAATAGACACCTCCTCCTCTGAAACAAGCACAAAATAGGAAGGTATGACACAGCTGCTGCTGCTACTGTAGAAATGAAATAGTTATTGGAAGTGATTGCACTGTATGTGATGTAAAATGGTTCTCCTCAAGATATATGATAAAATTTGAGCTCAGGACCTCCTCCTTAGATCTCCCAATCAGCTAGACCAAAGGTGAAGATGGAATTCCCGCATGAGAATTCTTTGCACTAAACAGTGCTGCAACTCTGGCTAAACAACTGAAGCTTGAAATCAGTCAAAATACCAAAATAAAGATGAATAATTAATTCCCTCCCTTACTGCTATCTCTTCATTCTTATCTTGGTGAGCTTCCTCACCACGGACCCCACTCATTGATGATGTGTCTTCCTTGAGAAGATTCCCCTTTCAAAACTACACTGCCCTAGCTAGTTTCCTTCCTCTTGTAAAAATGTTGTTGACTTGGTCAACTGGATCTAGCTCATTTCTTTGCCCCTATTTCACACCAAGGTGGCTTTATTTTTCCTCCTAATTCAATCCCTTTTCACAATGTAATATGTTTTATTGTCCTCCCTACTCTTTTATTTCAAAAATGGAGCAGTTATAATATTCCAAGTAGCAGTGGCTAATTGGGAATATTACACCCTTGCACTAAACTGTGCTGCAACTATAGCTAAATAGATGAAGAATGAAAGTAGTCAATAGACCAAATATAGATGAATACTGAATGCCTTTCCTTGTTGCTATCCCCTTCTTCTTATCCTTGGTGAGCCTCCTCACCCCTGACCCCACTCATTAATGAGGTGACTTCCTAGAAAATATTCCTCCTTCAAAATTGCTTTGTCCTTGTTGGTTTCCCTCCTCTTGTAGTAGCATTGTTTACTTGGTCAATAGGATCTAGTTCACCTATATTGCCCCCTTTCACACTGAGGTGGCTTAATTTTCCATCCTAATTTGATCCGTTTTCACATTGGGATTGTTTTATTGTCCTTTTATTCTTCTTACTGCAAAAATGGAGCAATTATAATATTCCAACTAGTATAAGCTAATTGGGAATATTAAATTGAAGAAGTCATGTCCACACAAGCTAAGGTAAAAGGGAAAATGTTGAAGTGGGCCTCCTCAAAGCTGCGCACCTCTCTAAGGCATGTGACATCCCCGCATCAGGATACTAAGGATTGGTCCCCCATAGGTGACCCTTTGAAGAGATCGATGAGCATCGCAGAGGAGGCCGTGTTTGTTGAGCCCATCCCTTGGTGACCACCATATTTCAAGCCACACATACTCTCCATGCGTGCGCCAAAGAATGTGGATTCACTGTGGTAATACCTTTAGACGCCTCTGGTCCTGTAAGCCATTCCCCTTGCATGTGATATGTTTGGCAAGATCTCGAGTGTTAAGTTTTATTACCATGATTTGGAGAACGAAGAAAATTTCCCTGAGCTAGCGCCAAAGAAATATTTGGAGCGGGTACTCTACGATGATGTGGTGAAGGTTGAGCTAATACCTTGGGCGCGCAGGTTGAGCAACACCAAGATCCTAATTTGCTCAGGATTCCGCATTTTGGGAGATACCCAATCACCAACATTTGCGTGTTCCAACTGTTGGCCTTAGTCCATGATGGTTGCCTATGGATTCAAGGGAGAATACTGATAGACTCTGTGCTGATCCATCATATCACCAACTAGCCCAAGAAGGGGCCTCATCCCATGGCTTGGTTTGGAAAAATCAATGAGCTCAAGGTGGCTGCGAAGGTCAAGAAGGATTACCACGTCGTGCGAGATAAAAAAGGATTTCTAGTACAAACGATTGCAGACTTGGCTGTACGACCAGGAATTTTGGTCCTCAGATGCAAGCTATTGCGCAAGTGCCACCCCAAAATAGTCCCTACGCATGTCATTGCTTTGGCAGGTCAATGCAAGAAGGGGGTCAGCTACAACAGGTCCCACTACGTCTGTGAATAATTTCTGGAAAATATGCATGATGTGCAGGAGCGAGGTAAATATTTATGCTACTCTTGGTTGTCATTTCTCATTGCACTGGTAGCATGGGAGACGCTAGCTGATGCAGTCCTCCCTGAGGTCGAGCTGGGCATATGCGAAGGGCGTGCTACGCTAATCTGTGGGATTCCACAAATCCCAAGTGCGTAAAAGAAAATAAGATATTCTGGGTAATTTTTGAAGGCGTGTTGGCTGCTACCATCCACTCGTGAACAAGACTCTCAACAATAGTATATGAAAAATACCGAAGTGTCGCAAATTTCCAGGTCACCTTGCACAATGTGCAGATTAGGGTGCGCGAGGACCCTGCATGGTATAATTTTCCATTCATGGTAATGGAAGTAGAGGTTGACCAGGTTGTGGAAACCTGGCCAAAAGCGTGGAAGGTTAGGATTAGCTCCACCTATCCTATTATGCCCTTTACATCTGGTAAAGAAACAACTCTGAAGGACACATAGAAAAAAGCCGAGCCATGCACTGATAAAGAGGTTGAAAGAGGCACTGAGAAAAATGAAGGAAAGGATCCTGAGACAAAGGCAGAGAAGGAGGCTGAAATAGAGAAGGATCCAGAGCATGATCAGGGAGGTGAGGTTCATGTTGACCCCTATGGCTTAGATGGGTTAGAGGGTCATGGTGCCAAAATTCTACGCGGCACCAAGAGAGGCACAAAAGCTTCAAAGGGTCCGCGCAAAAAGTGAAAGGGATCAAAGGCCGGAGGAGATGAAGAGGTCACACTGACAGAAGAGGACCTGGATAAAATTGTGGACATAGTCACTTCTCTGTCTGAAGACATATGGACTATTATGGAGGATAAATACAAGGTCATGGTGGAGGCCTTGCAGTCTAGATTGCAGGTCTTACAATGTAATATTCCAAATTAGAAAAAACAGGGATATAGAACATAAAACTGGAAAATGTAATGAAATATCAACACATACAATGAGAGAATATCATAGAGCCATTTTATTAGAAATTATAGCAGAAAACATGTACAAGATCTTAAGAAAAAAGACACTCAAGCTAGGCAAAACAAGCCTCTAAGAACCCAGTACATGTGTAATACCCCAAAATAGGAATACTCAGCAATACTTGCTGGAATAACACACTTTTCAGAAGTATGTGCACTGAAATGAGTTTTTAGCAATTGGATCCCTTAGATCTGGAGATCTAGCATCTAAATCCAAGAGGGGAGAAAAAAAAAATCAAAGTAGGTGAGGTAAACAAACCTCCCACACCTAGTATAGCTGAAAAACACCCAAGAATGGGGTTGTTGCAATATGCAACAATATTGTAGGAAATAACATAGTTTTGAGAGCATGAATAGGAGACCAATAAGAGGGATCAAATTTCATATATACAGCAATAAATCAGATCCATAATGAGGCCCTTACAGTATACAACAGAATGTAGAAGACAAGAATAGAAGAAATTCCTCAAGAAAGAGGGTTGCAACACGTATTGACTACATAATAGCTTGACAATGTTATTTATAAGAGCTGTAGAAGCTGTATATTACACTCCAGATCTAGAGAATATCTGTGTTCAAAATATTATATCTATTTCAGATCTGTACACTAGAAAGGCTCCTTTACAAGATCCCCTTGGGGTTTTGATCAAATCATGCAACACAGAGAGTAGATCTGAGATCTAAAGTAGCATATCTGCAGTAGTATTCAAAAATTTCTGAAGATCTTTACAATAGAAGTAGATCAGATTTTTACATAACATAGATCATCCATCTAATCCGTGGATCACCATAGTGAAGGGAAAAACCCCAACACCAGAGATCTCTCCTCAAAAAGTGGGTCAAAACACCCTGCAACTTCCTTCTTGCAAATAACACAATCCTGGAAGGGAAATTGCGTTGTAGGTTGAAGCACTGGGTTGGCCTGATGCCAAGATCTGTAATATCTGCTCCAAAGGTTCAGAACTCTCTTTCCCATGGGATAGAATACTTTCCTAGTGAAAAGAGGCCTTGGAATGGCCTAGATCTGAGCAGATCTAGCCTCCACTTGTTGCAGCTTGCAAGGACAACCAAACCCTCAACATGATTTGTGTTGTAGTTGGAAGATGAGCTTGTCCAAATGCCTGATAGTGGATTAGATCAGCAAGACTCTTCCAAGAAATCCTCAATGGAAGAGGTGGGATCCCTGAACAGGAACACCCTAGTGCTAAACAACACTATCCTCGACTAAACAACAGAGAATGATATATGTCTAAACAGACAATATATTCAGAAATATGCACAATCAACAACCTTCTTCTATTTTCCTCCTCTTCCTTTTATAGGATGAAATTATTTTCAAACCCTAAACCATCTCAATGATTTAGCTGCATTCACATGAGAAGCCTCCAACTAAAACTGCATTGTGCCTCTAGGAGATTCATTGTATCCAGTCAGTGTTGTTGATTTAGTCCTGGTTGACTTGATCAAGTGCTCAAGTCTCTTTCACACCTAAGTGTGCTTATGTAAATAGCCCATATTTTTCCATGTTCACATGTGGCATTGATTTATTTTTCCGATTAAGAGTTTTATTGATACTCCTTTACATTTTTATTCATGAACAAAACATTGAAACAAAATTGTATATTCCCATTAGCTTGGGCTAATTGGGAATATTACAGTCCTCCCCTCCAAAAATGTTGTTTTTCCTCAAGAAACTGATAGGGTGAGTGTTGCAATACTTCTCCTTCTTCATTGGTGACACCATCAAGGATTGATCTTTCCTCATAAGCTAGGTGTTCACCAACCCAAGCCTCCATGAACTGTTCCTCCAAAGTCATCATGAGATGTACAAAATCCATCCCACATGGAGTCAAGAACTCATCAGAAAAAAACATTTTTCATCCAATACTCTCTCTAAAGCATGTAGCATAAGGTACATAGAGAGTTTCCATCCCATGTGGGACATACAAACTGCCCATCTTCCCTCCATACAATCCCATGAAAAGTACAACTATATCATCCAAGTATGGAAGCATAATTACATATATACAAACAAAAATTTGAGCATGAGGAGGTGGGTCAAAGTCCCACATATGGTGCTAGCACAATGCATCTCCTACCCGCATTACATCGAGATATGGTAAGTGGTTTCCCCACCACTTACTTGCTGCACAATTTATCTCACCATGGCTGAAAATGTGAGATATGTTTGGTGCCTTTAGGAAGCACCCATCATGAAAAAGAATCTCCCTTTGCACAACAAGGGAGTTGCCAAATTCAGAAATTGCAGTGGCCCAATGTTTTCCATGGGATTTACATGATACAACACTCCTCTTGGAAGTCATGACCTACAAAAATATGGTGAAAAAATGTGTCAAATCAAAAAATGAAGCTTGCATTACATGATCAGATTTTTCACCATCAATGTTTCTTCTATACATGGAATTGTGCACAAATTTTTCTCCCTTTTCAAGAGAAGGAAGAAATGACTGAAATGACTCTTGCATAGAGTCGTTTGGCTGCCCCAACTACACATAGCTCTTTAATTCTATAAAATTCTGATGTAGCTCTCCTTCAAATCCTTCCCATTCAAAGCATCTCATGATTGTGTTGTAGATCTTCATAGAATAGGTAGGGCTGAAACAGAACTCTTTGAACGCCCTTTGTAGCATCCTCTCCTTGAGCTTGGAGGCTCTAGGTAAGAAGATCCTATCATGATGATAGATGAATCCATCATGGACTAGATATCCCCTTTCATGTAGCTGGTCATCAAGCATCATACAAGTGTAGAGATATTTGAAATAATCCACCAACAGCTGGGATTTCCAATACAGATCTTGCAATATTCCAAATTATGAATAGCTCATGAATTATGCATCAAAAAATCATTTCCAACAAAATTTGCAATAAAAAAATGAAATGGACCCTTGGATCCCATAAATTAATCAATATGAAATCTAAATCCAAGATTAGAGCTGAAACAAAGCAAACTAGGTGGGTTGAATAGATCTCCCACACCTAGGATTGCCAAAAAGTGCTAAAACCCCAAGACTGCAAAATACCGGAGTTGATGCATAAGGGAATGCGCAGTCCAAGAGAGGTTTTACACATAAAATCATAGGATAAAAATAGATCTACTCACGTATTGATAAATAATGATGAATAACTGAGATCTAATCTCCTTATACAAAATACAAAAGAAACTGGCAAGGGTTTCTTGTCAAACACTCTGCATACAAAATGGGAAATTTAGTAATTTACTAAATAACCACTGCAACCTGAAGTAAATGAGTGTATAAGGCTGAAATATTTCTGATATGCTATAGATCCCTCAAGGGCTTCCTCCCATGAAAGGATGAACTTCTCAATCCCAAGGAAAGACTGCAATGGAGCCACCAAACCATGCAATGAACACTGCCTCCAAAATAATGAATTCCCTAGCAGAAACAACATTGGGAATGTATGGGAAATGTGTGGTCTGATAACATAGATCTGAAATAATCTTGGGAGCTCTCCAAACAGGTTCCTCAAGTGAAGGAAATATTCCTCCAATGAGAAACTAGCTTAGGAACCGGGATTCCAATCCCTTCCACTACTGCACCCAGCAACACTACACAATCTCTGGCAAAAAATATGCTGATGAAGGTGGATGAAGCTTGGCCTAAAAACCTGATGTGTAATGATGAATTCAAACTCTCCCAATGAGGCTCCTCAAAGGAAAGAGGTGGGATTCCCACTAGGGAACACCCGGTGCTAAACAACACTACTACTCTGCTAAACAGCAAGAGGAAGCAAAAGTCTAAGAAGACATGAATAATAATATAATACATGATAAATAATGCTAACATCCTCTTCCTTATATAAAATTTGAGTTTTCTTGCCCTTATCCCCACTCCATTAGGTCATCTCTATCCAAAGATACATCTCCCTCCAAAACTGCGTTATTCCTCCTTGGATTCCTCCTCCTCCACAACTGCGCTATTGACTTAGTCAAAGAAGCTTTATTTTACCCCTGTTCACACATGGAGGTGTTTTATTAAGCTAGAAAGAGTGTCTCCTTTCACACTTGGAGTGTTTTTATCCTCCTTAGGAGACTTATGGGCTTTTCTACCCATTTATTCACCGACTAGAGCTGCTGCTAACTCTAATGTTCCCTTTAGCTTTGAGGCTAAAATTTTGGAACATTATAGTCCTCCCCTCTAAAATATTTTCTTGTCCTGAAGAAATTTTATAAGGAGAGAAAAATTCCTCCCCTCCTCATGTGGCCTCCCATCAGTAGCCTCCATCACTGCATCAAGAGAATCTGCAAATAAACTGTAGTCCAATGTTTCCTCCCAAGTGTGAAAAACCAAATGGTCTACATCAATCAAAGGTGGAAAGTGTGAATGGAAACTTTCTTGCTGTCTCATGGCCTCCAAAAAGTAGGGATGATGATCATCATGGTGAATGAGTGCTTCCCTCACCCATGCTATCATCCAAATGAAGTCAGTCACCCTCCAACATGGTAACTCATGAAAAATCTCCTCCACCTTATGCTCCGGAAATGTAGGTGGGCTGAATAAATGAACATGATAGGCAAGAGGGCCTATCCCACACTGTCCTCCTCTCCACTAATGATAAGCGTAGAGGGTATGTTGATCTCGGGCTGCAACATGATTGCCTCCAATGGCAAGAAGAAGATTGAGTCTCCAAAGACCCCTCCTCCAAATTCATGAGTCATGTCAACCCAAACCATTACATACAAGATGAATGGTACATCATCACCACATGGCATCCAAATCAGAAAATGGCTGAAGGTTAAGTGCAATTTTGGATGATACATATGGTCTCTCTGGTGGATGTAGCATAGTCCTTTCAACTGCTGATTCAAAGCATCAAGTGGCAAGCTGTTCTTCAAAGAATGTGCAGCTATGCATGTTAGCTCATCTACTATAAAGGAGTAAGTTGTCATATATACTAGCTATGTACAATCAAATCAATACAACACTTGCCCAAAGTCATGTAGAGATGGGTTATCAACAGAACAATATTTGGCCCTAGAGTGACCATGAAACCCATCAATAATCTTGCTCTTATGTGGAGCAATGCACTATTTACATATGGTGAGAAAGTACAAATATTCAATAGAGTAATCAACAAGTACATAAATGTATTTCTTACCATGCATAGTGAGTGGGCTGAAAGTGAGGTCCATGTATAAGTTCCCCCATGAGGATTCCCTCATAAAAATATACAAGAAGAAGGGATGCACATACTCCTTGGAACACTCCATCAATAAGAACACACTCCCATGTGACAGCGTTGTAGACCTTAGAAATAAGGCTCCATGACTCCTCCCTTTGACATTCCATGTGCCAAATCTATCCACCATCATGCTGCTATGTGAGAAGATCTTCTTCCTACATGGAAGTCTCTCATGATCCTTCAATGCTGAAGGGTAGCCTCCTTGCACCATGAATGTGCCTTCTCTCTAGAAATCTCATGAAAAGTATGGGAAGAATTTTTTCCATATTCTCCCAAGTACAACCATAGAAACAACAACCTTTGTTGCTGCCTCAACTCTCCCTCATACAAGCCATGAAGTAAGATCATGATGGTCAACTTGTATGATGCCCCATACAAACAAGTCTTTTGTTGCTCTAGCTTATGGGTGCCATGCCATCCAATTGTTTTTTCTCTCCATACAAAGCTTCCCTTGAGCAAAAACATATCATCACTAAATGGAAGCAAAGTAAAATAAAAACAAGTTGCCAAGTGAAAACTGGAGAGTGAATCATGGTCCCTCTCATGGAACCAACGCAGTGCATCCTTGGCCTGCATCAAAATAAGAAATAACAAGTGCTTTTCCAGCCACTTGTTTTCTTCCACAATCATGTCATAAGAAGAAAACATGAAGTTACAATATGGTGTCAATGGTGCACACCAAAAATCATGAGGCTTCCCCCACAAACCATCAAAAATATAGCCAGAATCAGTGCTACAAGTAGCTGCAAGTACATCATAATACAATATGCAAGAAGAGATAATTCTTCTTGTTACATCATGTTGCTCAAACAAGGAAAAGAAGTACACTATAAAATGTGAAATTATACCTCCTCCATAATTTACTTGAGGTCTTGAGCTGAAATGGCTCAACTGGAAATTATCCCTTACTCCCAATGAGTAGGAAGGTGGTTGTGACATCCTCTCTGTTGATCATAATCTGCTTCCCATAAAATTTCACAGGCAATCTGGCTCAGAGCTCTCAAATTCCCCCTTGCAGCCTTGAAAAATCATCCTCAAGCCTATTGTTACCATTTCCCGCCTCCAAAACACAGTATAAATGGCTGAAGATCCATATTTGAAATGTTTAAAGCGTAGCTCCTTCAGCCCTAGCCCTTTTGTCTTTTCCTCCATGTAACCTGGACGCTCGATCAAGCGCTAGCCTGGCGGGTGCTTATCCAATACATATCGGGCTCATCCTGATTTGTTGATCTGTGCAGATCGAATGGCGTTTACTCATCCCTGCCGCGCCTGTAGCCCACATTTTCACCATCTGATCAAATCATAAATCTACGGTTCGCGATGCGCCTGTCCTGGTGGTCCCCACGCCCAAAACACTATTCAAAACCGGGTGGTATGTATCGCACCGCCTTTCGGCGGTAGGCGGTATTTCTCCTTGGGCCAGAAATTCCACTCAGCGCTCACCACGCGTCCCAGCATACAGCCTCGAACCTGCTCTCCATCACACATTATTGTTCGACCAAAGTCACGCAGCAATATTCATTACGGCCATCTGACCTGAGGGCCTCCATCGAACGATCGTCATACCCCGAAGCTGCGCGAGTTTTAGTCCGAGCGTACAGTGCTCCGGGCCCACAGTCCATCACCCTCCAATGCAGTTACAACCGTTGATCTCGTTTTGAGATTGAATGGTCTAGATCATTTGCATGACCAGCGGTTGACCAATTCTTCCTCCATGTCACCCTTACCACGGCTGCATCACATTTCTACCTCCGCCCCTTATATGTCCCATCCATAAGCTAAAATTTAATGTTTCTGGTTGAAATTCTCCGTCTGATTATCCACCATCGTTCCACTATATCTTTCGTCACCACCCTGCATATGTCTGTCATTTCATCACGTCGCTACGTTACACGGTCATCTCCGCCGCATTCCCACTCCCGTGAATTTGTTTCCTTAACAAGTTTGTGTATTTTGCAGGTTTGCGATGACGGAAAATTTCCATTACTCACAACCTCCATTACAGAAGCCGAGTACGCTCCAAAAGACCATTTATCAGAGGCAGAATCATGGAAAAAGGATTTGGGAAGCTGTTACAACACGGATTTCATTAAAGAAGCAAGGGCTAAAATCTACCAAACCCTCCGAAGTTATTCAAAGTGCAGATTTTTGCAGATAAAGACATTAATGTTGCGGCAAAGAGTATCAGTGGAAGATCCAGGAATTCAGTGTCTAATATTGAAGATTTTAAATCTTAATCGAAGATCTAGAAGGCAGAGGGTACAATGCCCAAAAAGAAATACTCTCCAGGTTTTATTTCAGATGAGTTTTCTTTCAGAAAAGGACAGAATGTTCATATGGTTTCATCTCCATATCGTGTTCCTGAAGGAATTTTCACCCAGTGCATTTATTTCAGTTTGCAGGCCACAGAGTACATCCAACACTATAGCACCATCAAGCAGTATGGACGGGAACTTCTCCACCATTTTGTTTTAATGATACAATTAAATGTTCATCACCTACCTCTTTTGCTAGGTTTTAGTTTCTCTTATAAAAACCATGAAGAAATGCATTGTAGAGGTTCCAGATTTTATCAGAAAATTATGCAGTGAAAGGCTTTTTGCACTCATTTTGTAAAATTCTTGTATGAAGGCTCAGAGCCCATAGGGTCTCAGTGAGGAGGAGTTCTATCTGTCAAAGAGGATTCTGGTCTTTGGTATTTCACAGTCTGTAATCTTCTTTATTGTGTTATATTAATAGAACATTTCATTTCATCCATCTTTCTTGTATCATGTTTTGGAATGCGAGTGGCTCGCTGATTTTGGGTATGGATTCATCCTAGTTGATGCCCATGCTCGGATTATTCAAGCACTTTAAATATGGCTCATGCATAATATTCTATTCCATTATACAGCTATCCATACTTCTGCTATATTAGTTGCTTTGAGAGGGTGATTTTAAAATGTTATTGTCATGTATGGATTCTTAGATTGGTAAGCCCATGCATGGTGGTATTGTATATCTGGGTATCAGCTCAATGTTAACTAATATCCTCTCAATATTTCTTTCACTACATCCACCTTATGATAATTTATGTCTGTGAAGTATTTCTGAACTGGCCCGCTTTGCAGGAAACTGTCTCTGAATTGTCTGCTGTCTTTATATTAGAGTTCTGCATCTTGCCTCTGCAGTATCTCTTTTCTGTGTCAGTTTCTGAGAGTTTGGTCCCATTCTATTTTATTTCCCTATTTACAGGAGATAGCATGTGAGCTAAAGCTGACAACTACAAACATCATATTATATGCTCCCTGCTATGCTAATATGTCTTAGGCACTGGTCTATTACAACTCTAGACTGTCTCTAGGAGCTACAACATCTTTCTGGCGCCGTTGCCCGGGACGAATTTAAGAAAATCATAATCCCTGGGCCTCGAAAAAATCATATTCACTCTCTAAGTAGGTGAGCACAGAGAGTTGAGAGTTGTAAATCCCTCACCTTGGCGACTCCACATTTGTTATTTGATATATCTATTTGTAGTCCTGGCTCCTCGTAAGCCACACCTGAGGTCAGATACGTCCAAGCCAAAGACAACTTCAGTGTCTGACCCTGACCAAATTATACATAGAAGAAGAAATTGGAGGGAAAGAAAATCAGTCCGTTCCCAGATTCTTGAAGTGCCTATAGAAGACTTTCCATCCTCTTCTTCTCAAGAAGCTCAAGTGCTAGATCCCGACTTCACTGTTGGAGATACTGATTATTTTTATTCAGACAGTCCACCCCCAGAGGGTATCAGAAATAAAAATAGTATTCATCCTACTCTTGAGGTTGAAGAGGTCAAGGAAGTAACTGAAGTATCTTTTGTTAATAGACCTTCGTTCCCCTCAACCCCTCAAGCTACAGTTGAGTATATTCCTATTATTATTCATACTCCAATTCCTCCTCCCCTTCCTCCTCTTACTCATCAAACTATTGCACTACCTCTACCTCCTCCAATGGCTAATGTCCCAGCCTTTTTGATGAATAAATATGCTCCTCTAGCATTACCCCAAGTGTTGAATGATATGCCCCAAGATTATCTGAAGATTTTTCCCAGATTCAATGGAGAAAATGAGATTGATGCTCAGAAACATCTTGAGACTTTCTGCTCCTTTGCAGAGAACTTCAATGTTGAACACCTAGATGTGGACCTAAGACTGTTTGTGCAATCTCTAGATGGTGAAGCTCGAAAATGGTTCAAGACATTGTAGAAATTTTCTGAATAATGATTAATTATCCACCGAGACTATCCTAATCACATACAATTCGAATTTATATGCAACACATAATCTCTTCCACTCAGATCATCAAACATGCGGAAATAAAACAAGCGATAGCACATCAATTCATCATACACATTAACACGGTATGTATGGGGAAAGCTTATAGCTGAAAACCCCGCAGCTATTGTGTATATTATAATGGAGAAATCATGTAACAAACTCAGTACAATACTCCTCACAAGTACTCAGTACTATCTCATGAAGTTACACACTATCTAGCTCAGTTTTGAACAGGTTACTGGTTCAAAACTCACCGCCAATTGCCTTGCCTCTATTGCGCAATCCAGGCCTGTCTATATAGAGATCCAAGGTTCGAATCTCCTTGGCTTGACAACACAATCATCATGGGAAATTCCTCCAAGTGTGGTGCAAATCTCATGCACAACTGATGTCGCCACTGATAGCTAACTCCACCCTTTCATCTACTTCTTTCACTGGTCTCCACTGAACTGATCATGCACTGTAGTGAACTGATGTGTTCTTGAGTTGAATAATGAGTTACTAATTAATGAATTAAATAATATTTAATTCACTCCACTCATAACTAGTTGATTAGCTAGTTAAACTAATCTCAACCAATTCAACTAAATTAAACCGAACACAACTCCACTAGCTGTCTCATTAACTCCACCAAAATTCTGCCACTGAAGTCCTAACTGAAGTCAACCATGCATGTGCTCACCAAACCCTTAGGAATAGCTTAATTCCTCTGTCAGATGCATGAGCCACTTCCAAGGCTCGAACTGAAGTGCTCCAAGAGAGTAAACTGAAGTTTATAGTCCAAATATAATTAAGGGTAAATAATATTTGACTTCCCTATTTTTAGGATAGGCAGTCTAAAAATAGACATCGACCTATAGGTCAAAAAATAGAGGTCCATATATTTTTACCAACATGACCAATACTCCAAGAATAACATACTGCAACCCCTGGACCATGTTCCATATGTCTAAAAATAGACATAGTCTAAAAATAGACTTTGGGCCAGAATTTGCCTACGGGCCCACTTAGTGAAGGCGACTTCATTTCACTAAGCTCCATCATCTTGCTGCATTTTCAACACTCCCTCTTAGCAAGATATGGATTATCTGCAACCCCTATCCTGCCTCTGTGGAATTCGAACTTGCTCCTGGTGAGCGCCTTCGTCAGGATGTCGGCATCCTGATCCTCCGTGGGAACATATGAAAGCATCATGATTCTCCGCTGAACACAATCTCTGATATGATGGTGCCTGATGTCGATGTGTTTGGACCTATCATGAAATACTAGATTAGCCGAGAGTTTAATGCAACTCTGGTTATCACAGTAGATCACTGTAGGCTCCAAATGCAACCTGAACAATCCTGCGAGGATCTTCCTCATCCAAATAGCCTCGCATGCAGCCAAGCTAGCTGCCATGTACTCGGACTCTACTGAACTGAGTGCCACGGATCTCTACTTCCTGCTGTACCAGGAAACTGTTGTCGACCCAATGCTGAAAACTCCTCCAGATGTGCTCTTCCGGTCCGTTGGACTCCCTGCCCAATCTGCATCAGTGAAGCCAGAAAGCTTCGCTCCATCCTCCTATCTGTACCATAGACCATATCCCGATGTGCCTCCGATATAGCGCAATACATGCTTGCCTACCTTCCAAAAGAGCTTGGTAGGCTTAACCATAGCTTACGAAAGCTGGTTAACTGCATGGCGTATATCGGGTCGTGTATTGACCGGATACATAAGCGACCCCACCAACTGTCGATAGACAGTGGCATCCACTACCTCCGCTGAAGTAGCATCCTCCTTCCTCCAACCACCAGGAAGAGGAGTGTCAACAGGCTTGCAGCCTTGCATGTTGAACCTCTCCAGAATCTCCCGAGCATACTTGCCCTGAGAAACAAACAGTCCTCCGCTGCGCTGCCAAATCTCCAATCCCGGGAAATAATGAAGGATGCCCAAGTCCTTCATCTCAAACTCTCGTGCAAGATCCTCCTTGCATGAAAGTATCAACTGCTCATCGCCAGTCAAAATCAGATCATCTACATACAGTACGATGATCAACAGCTTCCCCTCCACCACAATCTGGTACAGGTTAGGATCCGCCTCACTCTTGGAGAATCCAAGCCCGGTGAAGTAGCTGTCTATCCGAGTGTACCAAGCACGAGGTGCTTGCTTCAGCCCGTACAGTGCTCTCTTGAGTCGGCACACATGCGACACACTGCTGAAGATCTCAAAACCTTCAGGCTGCTCTATGTACACTTCTTCCTCAATAACTCCATTGAGGAACGCAGTCTTCACATCCATCTGATGAATGTGCCACCCCATCTGCGCTGAGAGAGCAAGGATCGTCCATATGGAAGAGTACCTTGCGACAGGTGCAAAAGTCTCCTCATAATCGATCCCCTCGATCTATGAAAAGCCACGGGCGACAAATCTCGCCTTGTACTTCTCCACACTCCCGTCAGCTGCCTGCTTCACTTTGTAGATCCATCGCGAACCCACCACTTATTTCCCAACCGGTCTTGGGACAATCTCCCATGCACTGTTCCTGACGATCGAATCATATTCTTCGATCATGGCATCAACCCATGCGGGTTCCTCCACAGCTTCCTCAAAAGAGGATGGCTCGGTCACAACACATTGACTCACAAGAGCCATGTATCCAGTGTACCGATCCGGTGACTGCCTTTGTCTGCGCTGTGCTGTAGGTGGTCCTACAACCTTCTCTGCATCTCGAGCTAGTCGCTCAGCTTCTGTAGTGCGCATGCGCCCTCTGATGGTTGGCGCTGCATGGGTGGTTTCTTCCACCTCCTGAACCTCCTCTTGTGGCTGATCCACATCCGGAAGCTCCTCCTTAGGAACTAACAGCTCCTCATCTGCATGCAAGTGTAGCTCCCTCTCAAACGAACACTGCATGGCTTTCTCCTCCTGAAATTTTATATCCCGTCGCACAACAGTCTTGCGACTATCTGACAAATACACCTGATAGTTGTGAGGTGTATCAGTGTACCCCACAAATATTCCAACCTCAGCAGTTGGATCCAGCTTCCTTCTCGCATCCTTCGTCACATGCATGTAGACGGGAGAACCAAAAATCCGCAAATGGGAAATATCAGGCCTCTTGCCAGAATAAGCCTCCTCCGGTGTACTCATGCCAAGAACCTTGTGAGGACAACGGTTCTGCACATACACTGCTGTATTGCATGCCTCAGCCCACAAGTGAAGGGGTAGGCCCTGATCATGCAACATCGCCCGTGCAGCACCCATGATCGTTTTGTTCTTCCGCTCAGCCACCCCGTTCTGCTGTGGGTTATGGGGTGCGATGAGCTCTCTCCGAATCCCTTCTGCGCTGCAGAACTCCTTGAATTCATCCGAGATGAATTCACCACCGTTATCACTCCTTAGAGCAATCACCTTCTTCCCCGACTCCTTCTCGACCAGTGCTTTAAACTCACAGAACTTCGCGAATGTATCGCTCTTCTTCTGCATGAAGAAGATCCAGCACTTTCGAGAGAAATCATCAACAAAGATCACATAATACCTATGCTTTGTTGTCGAAGCAACTAAGAAAGGACCACACACGTCTGTGTGAACTCTCTCAAGGATCGTCGTGGCGCGACTATCCTTCTCGTGAAAGGTGGCTTTCACATACTTCCCCAAGGTACACCCCTTGCACTGATCTGACTGCGCAAGAGTGCCCTTAGGAAGCCCAGTAGAAATCTGCTGCAGTATCTTCAAAGCTCCGTGGTGAAGGTGGCCCAATATCCTGTGCCACAGTTCACCCTCATCATCCCGGCTCACCACTTCTCCCGCCTTGCATGCCATTGCTGCGCAGCCATCTACTTGCAACTGATAAAGGTTCTTGGTTCGAACCCCTATCTTCCGGGTCTCTCCAGTAGTCTTACTATGTAGGAAAGCCTTTCCTTCGCTGAAGACCACATCATACCCCTTATCTTCCAACATCGCCACAGAGATCAAGTTCTTCTTCAATCCAGGTACATGCATGACATCCTTCAACACAAAGGGTTTACCAGACTCCCTCTGAAAGGATATGGTACCGATACCAGTCGCACTGTATCTACCATCATCGCCCATCTCGATGTGCACACCCAAATCTTTGTCCTCCAGATCTGAGAACAAATCCCGATCTCCCGTCATATGAAATGACGCACCGCTGTCCAAGAACCACACCGATTCCATCACACTTGAAACCAAGCATGCGATCGGTGAAAAGTCAAGCTCGAACTGTGAAGCCAAAGCTTCTCCATCTGCAGATCTTCCCGCTTGCTTGTTCTTCTTCTTCTTTGGACAATTGGTAGCATAATGTCCGTGATCATGGCAGTGAAAACACTTCACTTTCGCCATATCTTGCTTCTTGCCCTTTGCACCAGAATGAGAGGTTTTATTACCCTTCCCCTTCTTTTCTTTGGCAACCAAAGCGCATTTTTCTTCATCAGCTCCCTTTGATGAAGATCCATCTCGAGTAGTCCTCCTTATCTCCTCCTGCATGAGATCCGCCCAAAGGCGCTCCCATCCCGGCAGCTTCTCCCGACCATTGACACTATCTTGATATGAGTGCCAAGCCTTCGGAAGACCAAGGAGAGCCAGTTCGACCATGTCCTCGTCTTCGACAGTCACCCCCACACTTCCCAGCTCATCTCTGCACTGAGTGAACTTCGTGAGGTATTTGGCGATACTGTCGCCCTTCTCCATATTGATGTTCCTGAGCTTATCTTTGAGCGCCAACTTCCTTTGGTCGCTCTTACTCTGGAATAGATCCGTAAAATCTTTCCACATTAAATATGGAGAAGCCTTTCCATGCAGGCTGGATACAATATGATCCTTGACGCCCTCCAACAGGATCCTTCGACATTTCGCCATCTTCTTTTGCCATGCTTCGACTTCAGCGGGATCAGTGGGCTTTTAGACATCCATATCTATGAACTCCTTCAGACCATTTTCTTCTAATACTGCCTCCATGCGATCCTTCCATGCAACATAATTCAAACTGCCTTCAAGAGCATATTTGAGTCGCAAACCGTTGAAAGACATTTTCAACACTGGCACCAAGAAAACAAAACTGCTGCAAAATTCGAATTCCACCTCAAATCTCAACCGCTCTAGATCTGTGAGAACAAATTATTTCTAGCACAGAGATTGACTGCAAGGGGCATTTACCAGACCTTTCACTTTCCGAAGAAATATGAATCCGAAGGCTACCTGGCCCGCATGCAGACTCTGTCTACCGAAATAAGTTTGTAATCACTGTGATAATCAATCTCTGCTTCAATAGCTCCGATACCATGTAGAAATTTGTTGAATAATGATTAATTATCCACCGAGACTATCTTGATCACATACAATTCGAATTTATATGCAACACATAATCTCTTCCACTCAGATCATCAAACATGCGGAAATAAAACAAGCGATAGCACATCAATTCATCATACACATTAACATATTATGTATGGGGAAAGCTTATAGCTGAAAACCCCACAGCTATTGTGTATATTATAATGGAGAAATCATGTAACAAACTCAGTACAATACTCCTCACAAGTACTCAGTACTATCTCATGAAGTTACACACAAACTAGCTTGGTTTTGAACAGGTTACTGGTTCAAAACTCACCACTAATTGCCTTGCCTCTATTGCGCAATCATGGCCTATCTATATAGAGATCCAAGGTTCGAATCTCCTTGGCTTGACAGCGCAATCATCATGGGAAATTCCTCCAAGTGTGGTGCAAATCTCATGCACAACTGATGTCACCACCGATAGCTAACTCCACCCTTTCATTTACCTCTTTCACTGGTCTCCACTGAACTGATCATGCACTGTAGTGAACTGATGTGTTCTTGAGTTGAATAATGAGTTACTAATTAATGAATTAAATAATATTTAATTCACTCCACTCATAACTAGTTGATTAGCTAGTTAAACTAATCTCAACCAGTTCAACTAAATTAAACCGAACACAACTCCACTAGCTGTCTCATTAACTCCACCAAACTTCTGCCACTGAAGTCCTAACTGAAGTCAACCATGCATGAGCTCACCAAACCCTTAGGAATAGTGTAATTCCTCTGTTAGATGCATGAGCCACTTCTGTAGCTCGAACTGAAGTGCTCCAAGAGAGTAAACTGAAGTTTAGAGTCCAAATATTATTAAGGGTAAATAATATTTGACTTCCCTATTTTTAGGATAGGCAGTCTAAAAATAGACTTCGACCTATAGGTCCAAAAATAGAGGTCCATCTATTTTTACCAACATGACCAATACTCCAAGAATAACATACTACAACCCCTGGACCATGCTCCATATGTCTAAAAATAGACTTTGCGCCAGAATTTGCCTGCGGGCCCACTTAGTGAAGGCGACTTCATTTCACTAAGCTCCATCATCTTGTTGCATTTTCAATAGACATTGGCTGGCCATTCTATTACCACTTGGGATAACATGGAAGACACTTTTCTCAGGAAATGGGGAGAAAATAAAGATCATGGAAATTGTCTCATTAAGTTCAATACACTAAAGAAAATACATAATGAAGGAGTATCAGAATTTATCAAGAGATTTAATAAATTGTATCTGAGTCTCCCTGCTGATATGAAACCCCATCAAACTACTGCTAAAGTTGTTTTTGTAGTAGCCTTTGATTCAAAATTTGGTTTCCCTCTCAGAGAAAGAAAGCTTGCTACTCTGGATGATGCTCAAGCAGATGCACTAGAGTTGGAAGCAAACTTTTCTTCCACTGGTAAATCAAAAGGAAAATCTGAACAAGATACTAGAAGAATGGGCAAAGAGGAGGTGTATACCTCTAACCAAGACAGAGACTCAAACAAAATGGAAGAAATGAGCAAATTAATTAAGAAAATGGTTAAGCTTGAATTGGAGGCCAAGAATTTAGCCTTCAAGAATTTCTAGAATGCTCCAAACAGAGGATACAATCCTCAGTATAGGAAACCACTTGCAAATATTGACAAGGGAATAAAAGGAGAAAAAGGATCAAGTGCCACACCCATTGTACCTGGAAGGTCCAGTAGATGACTCCACTAAAGATGTTGCCTATGGACAGGAGGATGCAAATCTTTCCTTTTCAAATAGTGATGGAGAAGAATGCCCTTTACAAGGGAATGATGAAGCTGGGTGTTCATTGCAAGAAGAAGAAAAGATCAGAGATGCAGAAGAAGTATAATTTGATCATTATTGTAAACAATTTGATGATTTCATGCAAGAACATTTCAATAGAAGATATGATCTCAGATCTTCTAGAAAGAGGAATCGTACCCAAGAGAAAGAAGAGGAGTTACCCCAGAAGGAAGCACCTACTTAGGAGGAATCAACAATGCAGAAAGCCACAGACAAAGGTAAGCAACCTCTAAACAAACCTTTGCAATCTAATGATCAGATTCCCTCTTCTTCAAAGGTAGTCACTTCCCCTAGTGCCAAGTCTGTGTCTAAAGAAGTCAAGCCCCCAGCTGAAAATAAAGAGCCCAAAGAGGTTGTGATAGAAAAATCCCCTCCTTCTTTCAGTCTACAAAAAGAACTTGAAAAATTCAAAACCCTAGTCCCCTTGACCGAACTGTTGAAACAGCAAGCATATCAATCTCAACTCACATCTTTCATGCTCCCTCCTGAAGCACCAATCGTCCCAAATAGTCTCAACCTTCAAGAAGAGAGACCCATGGTAGTTTTTGGCCCACATGTTGAGGAAATAGATCCCTCTACTCCTCCCTTATATGTGTCTCTAGTAATCCATGACCTACTATTACATAACTGCATGCTAGATTCTAGAGCTTCCCATAATCTTATGCCTCTGTCAGTCATGGAACAACTAGGTTTACAAATCACACGTCCATATAAAGACCTCTACTCATTTGATTCCAAAAGAGTTAAATGTTTCGGGATGATCAAAGATTTGGTAGTCAATTTGGCCCAAATCCCAGTAAAAAGTGTGGTAATGGACATAGTGGTGGCTGACATTCCAGCTCGCTTTGGCATGTTGCTGTCAAGGTCCTGGGGAACGAAAATTGGCGGATCAATTAAAATGGATTTAACATATGCCACTATCCCAGTTTTTGGTGGCCATGAGAGGAGGTTATACAGGGCGACTAGATTTGTCAAGATGGTGACAAAGGCTGAAAATTCTGCAAATTCACCAGTCTATAGTAAAGAAGGAGATTTTTCATGCCTGATGCTGGAAGAGGATCAAGATTATGCTCATGAACCATCCTTCTACTAGATCAAGAGTGAGCAGCCTTCAGAGGGTCACGAAGCAGGAATATGGACACTCCATTTTGATGGAGCAAATTCAAGAGAAGGAAATGGAGCTAGAGTGCTATTAATTTCTCCTACAGGCAGATGGGTACCACTGTCCTTCAAACTAGAATACGAAGCTACTAATAATGTGGCTGAATACGAAGCACTTTTGCTAGGATTGCAAACAGCCAGGAACATGAAAATACAAAGTTTAAAAGTTCTGGGAGATTCAGAACTAGTAGTCAGACAAGTCAGGAATCAGTGTCAGACCAAGCATCCTAGGCTAAGAGCTTACAGGAATGGAGTTTGGGACATGGTAGAAAAATTCTTCTTGGCATTCAATATCCAGTTCATGCCCTGAGAACAAAATAGGATGGATGATTCCCTTGTTGTGGATACTAGCACATTTCGACCACCTCAGAACCCTCTTTTAAGATATGAAGTTGAGGTGCATTATCGGCCTTCAATCCCAGAAAATATCAAACACTGGCAGGTATTTGAGGATGAAGAACATATGCAGAGATTACTGGAAAAAGTGGGAGAATTCTCCAATATGGAGATTGATGATGCAGAAGAGGCTGAGTCTGAAGATACTCTAGAAAGAAATTGGGAGAAGAAAATGGCAGGTAATAAAGTGTTGCAGTTAAAGGGAAATGTTATACCTATAGGGCTAGTGCCTCTAGAAATATTGTTTGATAGGAATGATGTCCCACTGTAGCTAAGAAAAGTGGTAGAAGAGAATCAGGTGGAAGACCTGAATTTGGGTATTGAGGCTGAACCCAAAATTGTGAAATTGTCCAAGAAGATCTCTGGAGAATATAAAAATCTATATCAGAAAATATTCCAGTCTTACAGATAGGTGTTTGCATGGTCCTGTCAGGACTTGAAGACTTTTGATATCAGTATTATGCAAGACTTTTGATATCAGTATTATGCAGCACAAAATTTCATTGAAGGTAGATGCAAAGCCCCATAAGCAGAAGCTCAGACAAATAAATCCCCTGTTGCTGCCTTCTATTGAGAAAGAAATTAAAAAGTTGTTGAAGGCCAAAATAATTGTGCCATTGAGGTACTCTGAATGGGTGGCAAACCTTATCCCTGTACGAAAGAAGAATGGAGAAATAAGGTTGTGTGTAGTGTTGAGCCCCAAGGATGTTCTTCTCTTTCACCACATTCCACTTCATTTTCTTTGTCCCTCATTAATTACAGGCTTAAATGATAAACAAGATTAATTAAAATTTCTTTAAGAATTTATATAATGACTAACTTGTTATGTTTTCATGATTTTGTTGGTGTAGTAATTTTGACTAAGACTCGGCTACATAATACAGCCATTCCGTAGCTAGTCATCTGTTCTGCAGCCATCCTCATGTTTATGTAGGTTCCAGGTGTCACTGCAAAGAAAAAGGCATATGGGTGAAATCCACAACACCTCCCCATCATCTCTTGCTCCCCACGAAGTCTGAGTTAAAGTATTAAAGCGGTTATGCACGTAGAAGAGAAGCAGTTTCCTATCAAAACATGGACTCTACAGATGTCCGTAGTAAAGCACAATACTGTTAATAAGAGTTTTAATTTGATTAGAAGTGGGAAAGAGACTTATCCCCATTTTTCTCAAAGATTAGTTATGTAATTTCATTATAAGTATGACTCGGGAGACCGAGAAACTATTGGTTAGATTTTGTTTTGTTGCTAGATCTTTGAAGGCCGTAAATACTCTGTTTTGAAGAATTTCTCCTTTAATGAAAGAAACATCATTTTATTACACGAGCTGAGTCAATATTGAGTAGATTTGCGTGCTACTCCGGTCGTAGAGGGCCCCTGCTACCTGAGGAGCTTTGTTCATATAATTTAGATAAGTAATTTAGCCTTGTTTCATTCCTAGTTTAATTGAATTTCTGAACTTTGAGTTTTATATTCATTTGCATTAGATGCTACAGTTTAGTCTCATTCTTACGTACTCTTCCAAAATATCACTAATGTCGAATGAGGTGTGAATGTAGTATTTTAGGATTTAGTTTTACATTCTTATGCTCAATTACATCAGTTGTTACAACTAGTCATGATCTTATAAACTCTTCCAAAATATCACTAATTTCGGATGAGACATAGCTGTGGTGTTTTAGAGCTTTGTTATGTTTTGTTGAGTTTTATGCTTTCATGCTCATTTACATAACATGTTGCAGCCAGTCATGTTCTACAAAATATTCCAAAATACTACTAATTCTGAATAAGACAGAGCTGAGACATTTTAGTGATTAGTTGCATCTTTAGTCTAGTTGTAGCACTCCGGAGGTAGATGTCATTTTAGTTTAATTCTATCACTATATTTCAAGTTTGATAATGGCACTCTAGTTTAGTTTTAATTCACTGCATTTCAAGTTAGATTATTGGCATTCTAGTTCAACTTTATTCACTATATTTCAAATTAGGTTAATGGCACTGTATTTTAGTTGTGGTTACTGTGTTTCAACTTTGATCAATTGTATTCTCAGTTTTATCCATTGTTCTTTAAGTAGTATTAATTGTTAACATTAGATTCCACAGCCTTCATTATTTACAAAACTTCTTTTGTTATGACTTTCTATTAATACATCATCATCTGGACAGGATTTATTAATATCAGTTTAAGGCCTTGATTATTCTGCAATCCTTTGCAAATTCACAATTAAACCTTTCTTTCCAAAAAAAAACTATTTTAGAAATTCTCTAACTTTTGGATGACGTTTATTAGTGACAAGTTGAGCTACAGAATGGAGTAATATTAGCATTACAAGTTAATTTAGAGTAGAAATATTATTGTGCTACAAATAATCTCTTTTCAATTGTGTTCCAATAAACCTCTAGCCATGGATGAGATTCTTTGTAATATTGTAAGATGATTGTGTCCTTAGGAGAACCTCATTTGTATTAAACTTGTTCTTTTCTCAAACTATTTCAACATATTCCTAATGAATGAATTGGATGAGTTCATGCTATGAGTTATTGAGTTCATGTTGTGATTTTTTTCCTTACTAGGAGTCATTATCAAGCTTTGCATTTTCTTTTCTTTAGTGTCATACACAGTTTAGAGTAGGTTTTGCTTTGTTTTAGTGTAACCCTCCACTTCTCTTTACCAACACTTAGTTCTTTTCATTCTTGAAATAAAACCATAAAACCAAAAACATCATAAAAACACTAAACACAACGTAGTGAGAAATAGATACCTAGGCACATATAGTGCACCACACTTCAGCAGTTTACTAACCCTGATTGATAATTTATGACCTCAATTTAGGAACACTAAGTTGAGCACAACATTTTGGCGCCGTTGCCGGGGAAGTGTAACTAGTTAGCCTTGTTTCTTACCACCCAAAAACAATGATATGCGTAGAGAAAGAGACTCAAGGGGTAGATCCATAAGAAGCAGAAGCTTGATTCCTAGAACACCACTTGTTTCACCAAGACCTAGAGCCAGCACACCTCCAACTCAAACCCACATTCCATCCTTTACTGATCCTAGAATTCCAGAGAAATTAAGATCAGATATTCCATTAGAAATACCATCCACTTTACCCACTGAACCTGTCTTAGAAGGAGATTCAGGAACCCCTGCTAGGGACATAAGCTTTTCAACTTCTACTGAAGAATCAACTATGGAAGAAGAAGGGGGAGGAGGAGTTTTTAATGGATAACACACACTATTTGGAGGGGGTAGAGGTAGAGGTAGAGGAGAAGGAGGTAGAGGTGCAGAAGGAGAAGGAGGTAGAGGAAGAGGTAGAAGAGAAATGGGAAGCTCTTTTGGGTTTCCTATAGTAGATGAAGAAACCAATACAACTATGAAAAACATTTCACCCTCTGTCCTTCCAAACATTTATGGATTGAAAACTGAAGATCCTGAAACCTTCCTATTTGAATTTGAAGTCCTGTGTAGAACCTATGACTACTTACAAGATGCTCAAAAACTTAAATTATTTCCTTCAACATTGAAAGGAGCAGCATTGAAGTGGTTTATGAGTTTGATAAACAGTTCTATTAGGACATGGGAAGACATGAAACAAGTATTTCTAGAGAGGTATTTGGACTACTGTATGCCAGCTAACCATAAGGAGGAAGTTTTTAAAATTCTACAAAAAGAAGATGAAAATATAGAAGATTTGTTGGAGAGATTTAACTACAACATCAAAAGAGAAAAAATGGAAAACCTAGACCAAGACACTTTAAAAGCTCTCTTGTTGAAGAAAATTAGGGATGAATGGTTAGATATCCTTAACATAATGGGAAAATGGGATATATCTCAGCTTACATTACCTGAAATAGTTGAATTATGTATCAACCTTTCAAGAGGGAAATCTAAAACTGTAAAAGGACCAAGAGACCCTGCTCTTGCAAGGGAAAGTAAGTCTGCTTTTGGGACATTAAGTAGGGCATAAATAGGACATATGCTTGATGAGTTAAAATATGATATCTTGGGGAGTCTTAGTGAACAAATAGACACCCTTAAGTTACAAAACAAGCAAAAAGTTGAATCTGATGCCTTAGCAATCTTTTGTCCCAAATGTAGAAAGAAACATGCCTTGAGAGAGTGCCCTTTGGATGCCAAAGTTGTGGAGACTTGTGTAATTTGTTCAGAAAAACATGAGACCAAGAGTTTTCCTTCACTTCCTAATCTTAAAGCTGTCTTTCAAGAAGATACTCCTTCAAGTTCCATAGAATCTCTCAATTTTGTCTCTAGAAGGCCTTGGCAAGGACCTCAAACACAAGGATTTCATGATCAGATGTACAATCAACCTCCACCAAATTGGAATTCTTGGCAGCAAACTTGGCCCCAATTTCAAAATAAATCACAAACTTGGGCACAAGGAGTGCAAAATCCCTATGGAAGATACTCTCAGTATTATCAATATCCACCATCCTATCTATCCATATTTCCCCCAACAAAATTTTCAACAAAATTCTCAACAAAATCCTCAAAATCCACAACATCAAAATCAACCACTTCCATTACCATTTCCTCAGAAAACAAATCAGTTTCCTGCCCAACCCATACCAAACCCCAACAATAAAAATACTCAGAACACATACATGATAGAAGGCCAACAATTTCCAAGTTATTTGATCACTCCTTTAGACCTTAGTGATGTTCAACTTAGGTCTGGAAGGATACTTGAAAAGAGGAAACCTTCTGTAATCATACAAGAGCAAGACAATTCTGAGGAAGATTCTCTACGGGTAAATAAAAGTCTTGAAGAGAACACAACTTTCCAAGACTCAAACATTAAAAAATCAAAACAAAAAGAACCAATAATTTCAACTCCTATATTATAGCATCCATCAACATCCACTTCCACACCTCCCTTCCCACAAATATTACAAATTGATAGGGGTGTAGCAAAACAAATTATGATGCCTAATTATGATTTCCTAGATGAGATGAGAAATGTTTGTATTAAGATCCCATTATTGCAAGCCATCAATGAAATTCCAATCTTAGCAAAAACAATAAAGGAGTTGAGCATGAAGAAAACAAGAAAAAGAATAAGAGAAACAAAGAAAATTCAACTGGTAGGAAAAATAGCAGATATCATGATGGGTAAGATTGCTATTCCAAAGTATCTAGACCCAGGAAATCTAGTTGTCAAAATTCACATCAATGGAATTGAAATCCAAAACACACTCATTGATTTAGGAGCAGCAATCAATATCATGAGTAGACAAATCATGGATAAACTGAAACTTCCTAATCTTCTCTTTACACCCACACTATTACAATTAGCAGATAGATCTGTGATCAAACCCGATGGGGTAATAGAAGACATTCCAGTGTCCCTAGATTCTTGGGAGTACCCTGTGGATTTCATGATCCTAACTCCTAAGAATAATCTAGGAGGGCATCCTATTATATTAGGAAGACCTTGGTTAGCTATAGCTGATGCTTTCATTAGTTGTAGATCCGGTGATATGTACATCTTTGATGGTAGTTCAACCAAGAAATTTACCTTGTATCCTCCAGCAAAGACAATTACAGAATTAGATGATACTCAATGGATAGAGGATGAAGAAGACTTACAACCTCTCTTCACAATTTCAGAAATTAGTGAAGATAGCCAGATTCTGAATACCTTGGAAAAATTTGAATCCTCTTCGGAATATAAACATGAACAATTTCAAGAAGAATCCAACATTGATTTTTTGTCATCAAGGCAGATGTCTCTCTATTCCATGGATAAATTTGGCAGCTCTACAATTGAGATATTTCCAGGCAAAAATTTAAACATAAACAAGAACCTAGAGAAATCTCAACAAGAAGAGCTAGTCAAGATATTACAGAGACATTCTTCTACATATGCATGGGAGTACAATGATATGAAAGGGATAAGCCCCAAGACTTGCACTCATCACATCTACATAGAGGAAAATTGTAAACCAATCAGACAACCTCAGAGACGGATGAATCCAAATCTTAGGGAGATTGTTAAGGAAGAATTGCAGAAATTGTTAAATGTTAACTTTATCTATCCCATTTCAGATAGTCAGTGGGTTTCTCCTTTGGTAATTGTGCCAAATAAAAATGGTAAATGGAGGGTATGTATTGATTACCGGGAATTAAACAAAGCTACTCTTAAAGATCATTTTCCTTTACCTTTCATAGATTAGGTGTTAGATACATTAGCTGGAAAAAAGTACTTTTCATTTATAGATGGGTTTAGTGGTTATAACCAAATTTAGGTAGCACTTGAAGATCAAGACAAAACCACATTTACCTGTCCTTGGGGTACCTATGCTTACCGAGTATTTCCATTTGGACTATGCAATGCACCCGCAACATTTCAAAGGGCAGTACTAGGAATTTTTTTAGATCTAATACATGATTGTGTAGAGGTATATATGGATGATTTCACAGTTTATGGAAACACATTTGAAGAAGCCTTAGCAAACTTGGAAAAAGTCTTAAAAATATGTAAAGAAGCAAATCTTTCACTAAGTCATGAAAAGTGTTTTATGATGTTTATTGAAGGAATTGTTTTGGGACATCACATTTCAGGGGATGGGATTAGAGTTGATGAGTCAAAAGTAGAAGTCATCTCTAACTTATCTATTCCAAGCTATCAAAAATATGTTAGGAGTTTTCTAGGATTTACAGGATATTATCGAAGGTTTATAGAAAACTTCACCAAGATAACATCTCCACTTTTCAAATTACTTACCAAAGACTGTGAATTCAAGTGGAATCACGATTGCCAGTTAGCCTTTGAGACCCTGAAAACAAAAATCTCTGAAGCACCTATTTTAAGGGGACCTAACTGGAATTTACCTTTTCATATTTCAACAGATGCCTCAGATACAGCTCTAGGAGCAGTATTGGGACAAAAAGACTTTATTCCTTATGTCATCTACTATACCAGTAAAAACTTGAATCCTTCAGAGTTAAACTATACTGTAACTGAAAAAGAGTTTTTAGTTGTTGTTCATGCCATAAACAAATTCAGACACTATATAACAGGCTATGAAACTTTTTTTCACACAGATCACTCTGCAATTAGATATTTAATGAACAAATCAATTAATAATGGCAGAGTCATAAGATTGTTATTGCTTTTACAAGAATTCAACATTACCATTCTAGATAGGCCTGGAAAACAAAACACAGTAGCTGATTTCCTATCTAGACTCCAAAACATCCAAGACAATACCCCAGTTGAAGATCAATTCCCTGATGAATATCTTTTTGCAATTTCTACTCAAACTCCTTGGTTTGCTGACATTGCTAATTATTTAGTTTCAGGGAAATTTCCTTCAATAATGAATGCAAGAGACAAAATAAATATCATTTATGACAGTGCAAAATATTCATGGGTTGCTAATGAGTTATACAAAACAGGTCCAGATTTTATCATTAGGAGATGTGTTCGGGAAGATGAGATGCTTGAGATTCTCAAGGCATGTCATGATGAACCTTGTGGCGGACACTTTGCTGATAAAAGGACAGCCTATAAGATCCTTCATTTGGGATATTATTGGCCATCCCTTTTCAAAGATGCTAAAGAGTATGTTAAAAGGTGTGACAGTTGCCAAAGGGTAGGGAAACCTTCTCCTTTAGGTGAGATGCCATTGCAGCCTCAGGTACATATTGAACCTTTTGAAAAATGGGTTTTGGATTTTGTAGGACCTATTAGTCCTCCATCAAGACAAAAGAAATATATATTAGTTTGCACTGATTATGTTACTAAATGGGTAGAAGCTAAACCATTACTTGTTGCTAATGAATCATCTGTAGTTACTTTTCTTTTTGAGGACATTTTTACTCGTTTTGGTGTCCCAAGGGAAATTGTTACAGATCAAGGAGCTCAATTTACATCAAGGCTAGTGGAGAAAATGATGGAGAGGTACAAAATCAGGCATAGAAAATCTACTCCCTATCATCCACAAGCAAATGGTCAAGTGGAATCTACCAATAAGGTCATTGAAGGAATCCTAACAAAGACTGTTCATTTACATAGAAGAGATTGGGTAGATAAGCTTCCTGAAGCCTTGTGGGCCTATAGAACTACATGGAGAAACACAACAAGCCATACTCCTTATGAACTTGTTTATGGAAAGAAAGTTTTGTTCCCCATAGAGTTCCAGATCCAAACTTTCAAAATGGCAGTTCAGCTAGGACTTGATTTAACGGAGGCACAAAAGCATAGACTGGAGAAGATTAATGAATTGGATGAGATCAGACAAGATGCAGTTCAGAAAACAAGTCTAGTCCAACAGCAAAGGACTAGATGGCATGACAAGTACATCAAGGAAAAGAAGTTCAAGGAAGGTGACTAGGCTCTCTTGTTTGATTCAAAGTTCAAGGATTTTCAAGGTAAATTCCAAACACATTGGCTTGGGCCATATGAAATTATAAGAATTTTTGATAATGGAGCAATAAAAATCAGGACAATAGATGAAGAGAAGGTCACTTTTCTTGTGAATGGTCATAGATTGAAGCTATATCATAAGCCACTCTCAAGAGAAGAATTTGTCAAGAAATTCCAGGAAAACAGTGATGTGAAGTTAATGAAGAAGAATTTTTCTTCTTCATCAACTTAATTGAATTTTCTGAAGTCAGATATTTGAAAAAAAAAATAAAAAAAAAATAAAATAAAATAAAATAAATAAAATAAAGTATAAACATGAAAACTAATCTCTGATTAGCATGTTTATACAGAAAAGATAGAGTGAAAATCAGAATCTTTCTGACACTTTAGCTTCTCAAGTTTGTTTTTTTTTCTCTGCAAGCAACTATCATAAAATCATAAGTGATTCACATCCCACTTATGATCCATTTCACTCCATTCATCCATACTCCATTTCATTTCATTCCATGGTCCACCTCATTTCCATCTCAGAGTTTTAAGATTGATTTCTTTCTGCAATTGAATAATACAGATCAAAAGCTACAGGTCACTTTTTCACTCCACTTCATAGTTGTGATTCATCTCATTCCATTATTCACTTCACCCATACTCCATTACACCATATTTCATTATCCATTTTTAATTCATTTCATACAATCTTCCATCATTCCATTCATGCTTCAAACCATTCCATTCCATGTTTTAAGACTTCTACAGGTACATTATGCAATCAGTCATACATTTTGCAGCCAATTAGACATTCTGCAGCCAATCAGACATTCTGCAGCTAGACAGACATTCTACAGCCAGAGACCCTGAAGACACTATCCAGTAAACATTTGATTTAGCAGCAAATTGATCCTGTATATTCAAGACAACAAGCAAAATCAAAGGAGTTATGAGAAACTGAAGATCAATGATTGAGGACAAGGCATATCAAAACCATAAAGAAAATCAAAGGAAAGGCAAAGGTATGAAATTATTATGGTGACAAATCATGAAAATTTTAGCATAGTTAAGTCATATATGATTCAAAAAGGTTATTTTAATTAGTCATGTTGATAATGCCTATCAACCATGTCATAAAAACTTTAAACAAAAACCCTTCCATCTTTCCATATCCGATCATCATTTAAAACTTAACGATTAAAGTACTGAAGTGATTTGATCAGTCACGTCATTAGGCCGAAGTATTTAATGATGATTTTGAATTGCTTAACAAAATATCTCCGCGGTCTTTTTTTCCGTGTTATCTTTCAACTCATATGAACCACCTCACTGCATTATACTCGTTTCAAAACCACTCCATATCATTCATTTCCGCAGCCAATACTTAGCCATTCCGCTCTGTAAAACGGAGAAAACATCTTTGGGGCAGAAATATCTCTTTAACAACCATTTTCACCGTGAGCAGAGGAGTAGTAAACTGAAGGTTGGAAGAAAAGTTATGGGTCTCATAGTGAGGACTGAACCAGTTGGAACCAAGTACCTGGAGGGATATCCACAAATCAGATAAATGTTACAGCAAGCAGGGTGGTTGCAATTTTTGGAGAAATTTAGTGGTTTTCACAAAGAGGTGACTAAAACATTTGCAAGGTCCTTCAATGGAGCCGAGGTCGAAATAGGAGACATTAAATTCACTGTTACAGAGGCTTTCATTGCAGAGGCAAAGGAACTACCTAGACAAGGAGAAAGGTGGTTCAAAAATAGGGAATTCCATAACGAAGCATGGAGGCAAATTCTTAAGACTCCAGGTATGGATGTTTCCATTTTTAAAAAGGGTATTCCTAGCTCGGCATTAAAGAATAAGTGGAGGAACATGTTACTTAATTTTCAAAAATTTATCACCTGTGAAGGTAGATTTGGTACTCTCTATGTCTACCATATTCGATTAATGATGAATTTCTTAGATGAGGAAATTAATTTTCCCTTTTTCCTACTTCATAGTCTAAAAAGAATGGCCTCAAATGTTCAAAAAAGGGTTCAATTTCTAGAAACAACTTTGTATCACCATGGTTTAGTCAAAATATTAATTGAACATCGTTTGAGGAAAATGGGAGATAATTGGGAAGGATTTCTAGTAAAGAACCATTTTGAGGAACCCAAATAATCTCCACCTGAAAGCAAACCTACAAGAATAAGCAGAAGAAGGGAAACTTCCAAAGCTATTGAAGTTGAAATTGGTAAATCAATCCAAGAGGACAGTGAAGAGATGATTTCTGAGAAATTGGCTCAAATAAAGAAGCAGCTTAAGAAGGAAAGAATAATAAGAAAATATGCCAAAGACAAAGGAGAAGGGCCATCTCAACCAAGACGGAGCCACAAACTTAGAGGTATACTAAAGAAAACAGAGGTTAGAAAAACAGGGATCATAAACATTGAGGATGAAGAAACTCCAGAAATTGACCCAACACAGCAACAAGTTTACAATTATATTGAGTCATTAGAGAGGAGAGCTTCAGAAAGTAGAGACAGAACTCCTAGCCCACCAAAATCTGAAATTGATGTGCTAAGAAGAGATAAGTATGAGTTAGAAGTACTCAATAGGCATATAAAGAATGAGAATGACATTTTGAGGGAGCAGGTGAAACTAAAAAGTGATATGAATTCAACTATGTCTTTACAAATGGAGAAATTGTACAATGCCAGCGAAAAATTGAAGAAGAAAAACAAAAAGCTAATCAGGGCACTTACAAATTTAAGATTCAAGTTAGTCATAAGGAAGCCCAGAAGACCATTGACTGTCAGGAAAAGCAAAATAATAGGGTTGGATTTCCTAGCAGAGGTCTCAGAGTACATGGAGTATTTGCATGAGGACATGCAAAAACCTTGCAGTGGGGGTATGTTGAGCCCCAAAGATGTTCTTCTCTTTCACCACATTCCACTTCATTTTCTTTGTCCCTCATTAATTACAAGCTTAAATGATCAATAAGATTAATTAAAATTTCTTTAAGAATTTATATAATGACTAACTTGTTATGTTTTCATGATTTTGTTGGTGTAGTAATTTTGACTATGACGGCTACATAATACAGGCATTCCGTAGCCAGTCGTCTGTTCTGCAGCCATCCTCATGTTTGTGTAGGTTCCAGGTGTCACTGCAAAGAAAAAGGCATATGGGTGAAATCCACAACACCTCCCCATCATCTCTTGCTCCCCACGAAGTCTGAGTTAAAGTATCAAAGCGGATATGCACGTAGAAGAGAAGCAGTTTCCTATCAAAACACAGACTCTATAGATGTCCACAATAAAGCACAAGACTGTTAATAAGAATTTTAATTTTATTAGAAGTGGGAAAGACACTTATCCACATTTTTCTCAAATATTAGTTATGTAATTTCATTATAAGTATGACTCGAGAGACCAAGAAACTGTTAGTTAGATTTTGTTTTGTTGCTAGATCTTTGAAGGCCGTAAATACTCTGTTTTGAATAATTTCTCCTTTAATGAAAGAAACATCATTTTATTGCACGAGATGAGTCAATATTGAGTAGATTTGTGTGCTACTCCGGTGGTAGAGGGCCCCTGCTACCTGAGGAGCTTTTTTCATATAATTTAGATAAGTAATTTAGCATCGTTTCATTCCTAGTTTAATTGACTTTCTAAACTTTGAGTTTTATATTCATTTGCATTAGATGCTATAGTTTAGTCTCGTTCTTACGTACTCTTCCAAAATATCACTAGTGTCGAATGAGGTGTGACTGTAGTATTTTAGGAGTTAGTTTTACGTTCTTATGCTCAATTAAATCAGTTGTTACAGCTAGTCATGATCTTATAACTCTTCCAAAATATCACTAATTTCGGATGAGACATAGCTGTGGTGTTTTAGAGCTTTGTTGTGTTTTGTTGAGTTTTATGCTTTCATGCTCATTTACATAACATGTTGCAGCCAGCCCTGTTCTACAAACTATTCCAAAATACTACTAATTCCGAATAAGACAAAGCTGAGACATTTTAGTGATTAGTTGAATCTTTAGTCTAGTTGTAGCACTCCGGAGGTAGATGTCATTTTAGTTTAATTCTGTCACTATATTTCAAGTTTGATAATGGCACTCTAGTTCAGTTTTAATTCACTGCATTTCAAGTTAGATTAGTGGCATTCTAGTTCAACTTTGTTCGCTATATTTCAAATTAGGTTAATGGCACTGTAGTTTAGTTGTGGTTACTGTGTTTCAAGTTTGATCAATTGCATTCTCAGTGTTATCCATTGTTATTTAAGTAGTATTAATTGTTAACATTAGATTCCACGGCCTTCATTATTTACAAAAATTATTTTGTTCTAACTTTCTATTAATACATCATCATCTAGACAGGAGTTAGTAATATCAGTTTAAGGCCTTTATTATTCTGCAATCCTTTGCAAATTCACAATTAAACCTTTCTTTCCAAAAAAAAACTATTTTAGAAAATCCCTAACTTTTGGATGAGATTTACTAGTGACAAGTTGAGCTGCTTAATGGAGTAATCTTAGCATTACAAGTTAATTTAGAGTAGAAATCTTATTGTGCTACAAATAATCTCTTTTCAATTGTGTTCCAATAAACCTCTAGCCATGGATGAGATTTTTTTGTAATATTGTAAGATGATTGTGTCCTTAGGAGAACCTCATTTGTATTAAACTTGTTCTTTTCTCAAACTATTCCAACATATTCCTAAAGAATGAATTGGATGAGTTCATGCTATGAGTTATTGAGTTCACGTTGTGATTTGTTTCCTTACTAGGAGTCATTATCAAGCTTTGCATTTTCTGTTCTTTAGTGTCATACACAGTTTAGAGTAGGTTTTGCTTTGTTTTAGTGTAACCCTCCACTTCTCTTTACCAACACTTAGTTCTTTTCCTTCTTGACATAAAACCATAAAACCAAAAACATCATAAAAACACTAAACACAACATAGTGATAAATAGATACCTAGGCACATATAGTGCACCACACTTCAGCAGTTTACTGACCCTGGTTGATAATTTATGACCTCAATTTAGGAACACTAAGTTGAGCACAACATGTAGATTTTAGAAATTTAAACAGAGCATCCTTAAAGGATAATTATCCACTTCCCAAAATGGATTGAATCCTGCAAAAAGTGATTGGAGCTTCTAGAATGTCAATGATGGATGGATTCTCTGGTTACAACCAGGTGGTTGTACTTCCAGAGGACCAAAAGAAGACTGCTTTCACCACACCATGGGGTACATTTATGTATGCTAGGATGCCTTTTGGACTGATTAATGCAGGGGCCATTTTTCAGAGGGCCATGGACATTTCTTTTGTTGGAGAGCAAGATAAATTCTTGGTGGTCTACCTCGATGATATCACTGTATTTTCCAAGAATGATGCTGAACACATTGAACATCTACGGAGAACTTTTGAGAAATGCAGAAGGTATGGTCTCTCTCTGAATCCTCAAAATTATTTATTTGCATTAGAAGAGGGAAAGCTTTTGGGCCATATTGTGACTAAAGATGGGGTGAAGATAGATCCTAAGAGGGTAGAGGTTATAAATAGTATTGCTTTTCCCAGAAATAAGAAAGAAGTACAAGTATTCCTTGGGCGCATTAATTTCTTGAGAAGGTTTATCCCTAACTATGCTGAGATAGTTAGGCATATAACAGATATTCTGAAGAAGAATAATGAGGTAAAGTGGTCACAAGAATCATGGGAGGCATTTACCAGGATAAAGAATGCTTTTGCAGAAGCCCCTGTGTTGGCTGGACCAGATTATGATAAACCTTTCATGATTTTCTCTTTTGCATCACCTCATACAATAGCAGGAGTTTTATTTCAGAAAAATGAGGAAGGGTATGAGCAACCTATTGCCTTTTTCAGTCAGGTGCTCAGTGATGCAGAATTAAAATACAACATATTAGAAAAGAAAGCATATGCCCTAGTGAAATCCCTCAAAGCATTTTGTGTATATATCTTACAGTCCCACATTACTACATTTGTACCTGCAGCTACTATAAAGGATATCCTTATTCAGGGGAATAGTGAAGGAAAAAGAGGAAGGTGGATTGCTAAAATATAGGAATATGACCTGGACATATGCCCTACTAAGCTGATCAAAGGACAGGGGTTTTCCAAAATGTTATCTGAATCAAACTATCAAGCCCTGGGCATAAATCTGTCCATTATAGCAGGTGAGGAAGCTGAGGAGAAGGAAGAACAACATGGAATTGGAGTAGCTACTCCAGAAACACACCTAAAGTACCTCACCAGTCTGTGGTACAAAGAGATAGTAGAATATCTCCTCACACTCAGCTGCCCTCCAAGTTGTGACAAAACTAAATACAGAGCGCTGAGATTGAAATCACAGAAATATATAGTTTCCAATGGCCGGCTATACTGGTGAGATCCCTCAGGTATCTTACTCCTGTGTCTCATAGAGAATGAAGTCGAGAATATTATAGCAGAATTCCATGAAGGGATCTGTGGAGGCCATTACAGCTGGAGGGCCACAGCTCATAAAATTCTGAAAGCTGGCTTCTATTGGCCAAAGCTTTTTGGAGATGTTTTTGCCAGGGTAAGAGCATGTGAAAAATGTCAGACATTTGCTGATAGATAGAAATCAGCACCATTTCCCCTGATTCCAGTGCATTTGGATGAACCATTCAAATAGTGGGGTATTGATTTTATAGGTGAGATACATCCTCCATCAAGTGGAAAACATAAATGGATATTAACAGCCACTGATTATTTCACTAAATGGGTAGAAGCCATACCTGTAAGGAATGCTACAGATACTGTGATCATAAAGTTCATGGAGGAAAACATCATATCCAAGTTTGGCTGCCCTGCTAGGGTAGTGACTGATAATGCATAGGCCTTCAAGTCTGCAAAATTTGTGAATTTCTGTCAGCAATACAATATCACACTGAGTCACTCTATAGCTTACTATCCACAAGGGAATGGCTTGGCAGAGTCTTCAAATAAAACTTTGGTGAGGGCCTTGAAGAAGACTATCAATGAAAATCAGAAGAATTGGGATTCCCAATTGAAATTTTCTCTATGGGCTAATAGAATCACCAGAAAGAGAGCAAATGGGAAATCCCCTTATGAATTGGTATATGGACGAGCAGCAGCTTTTCCTGTACAGTTGGCTTTACCAGTGGCCCACTTCATACAAGAAAGCCAGGAGGAGCCTGATGATATGATCAGGAGAATCAATCAATTGGTGGAATTAGAAGAAACAAGGAGCCAAGTGAATCAGAGATTAATATAATATCAAGAGAAAATGAAACACATTTTTGATCAGCATGCAAAAGACAGGAAGCTGCAGATTGGTTTTTTGGTGCTCACATGGGATATCCGAAGAGCCGAGAAGGGAAAACATGGCAAATTCGACCCCCTCTGGTTTGGTCCTTTCAAAATTGTGGAACAGGGGGGTAATAATACTTTCAGGTTGGAGAATTTACAGGGCGACCTACTGGATGCCCCTATAAATGGTCAATTCCTTAAACCCTACTTTCAGTTCTGATTCAGGCCGAGGAAGCCTGATGTATTATATTGTATGATAGTTTTTTTTTTGTTTTGTTTGAATAATGTCAGTGTTGTGATGGATTATAAAGAGAAAAATGGAGGTGCTAGAGAGTAGATTCTGCATACATAATGATCAGAGGGTATGCGAGTTCTCGACATGTCCAAGGATGAACATGTCGTCCCCAGGTGGAGCCGATGTTGATCATAATCCGTTTCCCATAAAATTTCACAGGAAATCTGGCTCAGAGCTCTCAAATTCCCCCTTGCAGCCTTGAAAAATCATCCTCAAGCCTATCGTTACCATTTCCCACCTCAAAAACACAGTATAAATGGCTGAAGATCCATATTTGAAATGTTTAAAGCGTAGCTCCTTCAGCCCTAGCCCCTCTGTCTTTTCCTCCATGTAACCTGGACGCTCGATCAAGCGCTAGCCCGACGGGTGCTTATCCAATACATATCGGGCTCATCCTGAGCCATTGATCTTTGCAGATCGAATGGCGTTTACTCATCTCTGCCATGCTCGTAGCCCACCTTTTCACCGTCTGATCAAATCATAAATATACGGTTCGCGATGCACCTGTCCTGGTGGTCCCCGCGCCCAAAACACTGTTCAAAACTGGGTGGTATGTACCGCACCGCCTTTTGGCGGTAGGCAGTATTTCTCCTTGGGCCAGCGATTCCACTCAGCGCTCAACACGCGTCCCAGTGTACGGCCTAGAAATCGCTATCCATCATGCATTATTGTTCGACCAAAGTCACGCAGCAATATTCATTATGGTCGTCTGATCTGAGGGCCTCCATCAGACGATCGTCATACCCTGAAGTTGCGCGAGTTTTAGTCCGAGCGTACAATGCTCTGGGCCCACAGTCCACCGCCCTCCAACACAGTTACAACCGTTGATCTCATTTTGAGATTGAATGGTCTAGATCATTTGCATGACCATCAGTTGACCAAGTCTTCCTCCACGTCACCCTTACCATGTGTGCATCACATTTCTACCTCCGCCCCTTATATGTCTCGTCCATAAGCTAAAATTTAATGTTTCTGGTTGAAATTATCTGTCTGATTATCCACCATCGTTCCACTATATCTTTCATCGCCACCCTACATATGTCCGTCATTTCATCACATCACTATGTTACACGGTCATCTCTGCTGCATTCCCACTCTCGTGCATTTGTTTCCTTAACAAGTTTGTGTATTTTGCAGGTTCGCGACGACGGAAAATTGCCATTACTCACAGCCTCCATTACAGAAGCCGAGTACGCTCCAAAGGACCATTTATCGGAGGCAGAATCATGGAAAAAGGATTTGGGAAGATGTTACGACACAACTTTCATTAAAGAAGCAAGGGATAAAATCTACCAAACCCTCCAGAGTTATTCAAAGCACAGATTTTTGTAGATAAAGACATTAATGTTGCGGAAAAGAGTATCAGTGGAAGATCCAGGAATTTAGTGTCTAATATTGAAGATTTTCAATCTTAATTCAAGATCTAGAAGGTAGAGGGTACAATGCACAAAAAGCAATACCCTCCAGGTTTTATTTCAGCTGAGTTTTCTTTTAGAAAAGGACAAAATGTTCATATGGTTTCATCTCCATATCGTGTTCCTGAAGGAATTTTCACCCAGTGCATTTATTTTAGTTAGCAGGCCACAGAGTACATCCAGCACTACAACGCCGTCAAGCAGTATGGACGGGCGCTTCTCCACCATTTTGTTTTAATGATACAATTAAATGTTCATCACCTACCTCTTTTGCTAGGTTTTAGTTTCTCTTATAAAAACCATGAAGAAACGCATTGTAGAGGTTCCAGATTTTATCAGAAAATTATGCAGTGAAAGGATTTTTCCACTCATTTTGTAAAATTTTTCTATGAAGGCTCAGAGCCCATAGGGTCTTAGTGAGGAGGAGTTCTATCTGTCAAAGAGGATTCTGGTCTTTGGTATTTCACAGTCTCTAATCTTCTTTATTGTGTTATATTAATATAACATTTCATTTCATCCATCTTTCTTGTATCATGTTTTGGAATGCGAGTGACTCGCTGATTTTGGGTATGGATTCATCCTAGTTGATGCCCATGCTCGGATTAGAAAAGCGCTTTAAATATGGCTCATGCATGATATTCTGTTCCATTATACAGCTATCCATACTTCTGCTATATTAGTTGCTTTGAGAGGGTGCTTTTAAAATGCTATTGTCATGTATGAATTCTTAGATTGGTAAGCCCATGCATGGTGGCATTGTATATCTGGGTATTAGCTCAATGTTAACTAATATCCTCTCAATATTTATTTCACTACATCCACCTTCTGATAATTTATGTCTTTGAAGTATTTCTGAACCGGCCCGCTTTGCAGGAGACTGTATCTGAATTGTCTGCTGTCTTTATATTAGAGTTTTGCATCTTACCTCTGCAGTATCTCTTTTTTGTGTCAGTTTTTGAGAGTTTGGTCCCATTCTATTTTATTTCCCTGTTTACAGGAGATAACATGTGAGCTGAAGCTGACAACTTCAAACATCATATTATATGCTCCTTGCTATGCTAAGATGTCCTAGGCACTGGTCTATGACAAATCTAGACTGTCTCTAGGAGCTACAACACTCTCTATCACCATCTGGGCTATGCATCTCTCCGTATGCTAAAATAGGTCATGCTGAATTCCCTACCAAGTGAACTCCTCCATCAACTGGAAATATGCATCAAGGTGCATAGAAGAGAAGTCCTCATGTGCTGCAAGTAGCAGCTTCTCCTTGAGACTAGAAGATCTAGTCAAGAAGATCCTGCCATAGGAATATATGACCACATCATCTATCATGCATCTGTAATCTCCATCCGGGTCATCAAGAATCATGCATGCACCAAGATCCTTGGAGTACTCTACCAAAAGCTGAGACCTCTAATAAGGATCAATCCTCCTAAGAGACAACGTTGGTGATCTGGCATGTGGAGCTCTCCTCATGCTGTTGCCTGCTACTTTAACAACCCCCGTGCCAAAGTATTTCTCCAGACTCTTCACCTCTCCAAAATCCAAGAGTGGTGAATCCAAAGACAAGATGTCTTTCATAAATTCTAGATCAGGTGGTCTCCCAGGTGGAATGCCTCCATATAGTGAGACATCAATGTCAAGAGAATACTGCACAGATGGTTGGGAAACCTTGCCCCTGCTTTTACAGTGCAAATCATTCTACCTCTTCCTTGCATTGGCTCTCTGAAATATAGAAGGGTGTGTGCCTCTCATCAATTTATGTTACTCATCCTCCCTACCTCCTTCCAGCTGCAATGCTACACAATCATTCTGCTCATTGATTGTTCTTGGACCTCTATGTATGAGATCCTTGGGAACTTCTTGTAAGGATAGAAGAATCCCTCCTATTGGATCATGTGCTCCTCCCCCCTCTGCATGAGGCACTAGATGTGCTCTAAATGTGACAACGCTATTTCCCTCATCTCCCTCAATGTGTGTGGGCAACATCTCAACAGTTGGATCCTCTTGTTAAAAAGAGAACCCTATGCCCTCTTGTTCAAGAATATGAACTGGAGGCCTTGATGCCGAAAATATGTAATGCAAGATGTCATATCCTCCCATGGTTTTCTAAAATGGGGTTTCCTCCATCACATGCAAGGGTTTTGTTTTCTCAAGTTCTCCTTGCTCATGTGCCTTAGGAATTTTTTCACTAAACCTCCTCATCAATGTTTCTATGAATATTGCATAAGATGAAGTGTTTGCATTATTTAAAGAAAAATATTCAAAAATCCACCATGCATGAGCCTTACCTCTGAAATGCAGCACTGCAACTCTGATGGATTCACCCTCGGAAATATGGTGCAGCTGCAAATAGGAATCTAGCTCATTTACCCAGGCTCTAGCTGAACGTGTAGGTGATCCGGAAAAAGTAGATAGAAGAAATCTATCTGCATCTTGCTGCTTGCTCTTCTCCACCTGGATCTTGCAAAACTCCTGCAAATCAGTATGATCTCTAAACCTCTCAGTTTGAGATTCATACTCCTACAACAAGTCACTAAGAGTTCTCCTCTTAGGAATTTTTCCTCCTCTTATCCATCTCAAGATAGATCTGGGCACTTGACTATGCTGTGCATCATGGTGTGTAGCTACATGCTCACCCTCACCATGTGAAAATCTTAATTCTGCTCTAGATCCAACTTCCTTTGGAGATCCCATCTCCAATCTCATTTTCTTCAGCGCTCCTTGAAAGCTCTACATAGATTTTGGAAGAAGCTTGGTAAGCTTGTCTTCCTTTCTCCTTTCACATACTAAATATTTTTGTATTCTATCCATCTCTCCTTCCTCTAATAGCTGGATCTCACAGTCTGAGCTAGAAATCATGCTTCGATGCCACTGTAATATTCCAAATTAGGAACAGCTCATGAATCATGCATCAAAAATGAATTTCCAGCAAAATTTGCAATAAAACACTGAAATAGACCCTTGGATCCCATAAATTAATAAATATTAAATCTAGATCCAAGATTAGCGCCGAAACAAAGAAAACTAGGTGGGTTAAACAAATCTCCCACACCTAGGATTGCCAAAAAGTGCTAAAACCCCAAGACTGCAAAATACCAGAGTTGCTGCATAAGGGACTACGTATTCTAAGAGAGGGTTTACACATAAAATAATAGGAGAACGATATATCTACTCATTTATTGATAAATAATTCTGAAGAACATAGATCTAATCTCTTTATACAAAATACAAAATAAATCGGCAAGGGTTTCTTGTCAAACACTCTGCATACAAAATGGGAAATTCAGTAATTTATTGAATAACCACTGCAACCTGAAGTACATGAGTGTAGAAGGCTGAAATATTTCTGATCTGCTGTAGATCCCTCAAGGGATTCCTCCCATGAAAGGATGAACTTCTCAATCACAAGGAAACACTGCAACGGAGCCACCAAACCACGCAATGAACACTGCCTTCAAAATAACACATTCCCTAGCAGAAACAATGCTGGGAATGTATGGGAAATTTGTGGTATGATACCACAGATCTAAAATAAGCTTGGGAGCTCTCCAAAAATGTTCCTCAAGTGAAGGAAACCTTCCTCCAATGGGAAACTAGCTCAGGAACCGGGATTCCAATCCCTTCCACTGCTGAACCGAGCAACACTGCACAATCTCTGGAAAAAACTGTGTTGGTGAAGATGGCTAAAGCTTGGCCTGAAAAAATGATGTGGAATGATGAATTAAAACTCTCCCAATGAGGCTCCTCAAAGGAAAGAGGTGGGATTCCCGCTTGGGAACACCAGGTGCTAAACAACACTGCTACTCTGTTGAACAGCAAGACGAAGAAAAAGTTTAAGCAGACATGAATAATAATCTAAGACATGATCAATAATGTTACCATCCTCTTACTTCTATAAAATATGAGTTTCATTTCCCTTGGCCCCACTCAATTAGGTCATCTCTATCCAAATATACATCTCCCTCCAAAACTACATTATTCCTCCTTGGATTCCTCCTCCTCCACAACTGCGTTGTCGACTTAGTCAAAGCAGCTTGATTTTACCCCTGTTCACACATGGAGGTGTTTTATTAAGCTAGAAAGAGTTTCTCCTTTCACAAATGGAGTGTTTTTATCCTCTTTATAAGACTTATGGGCTTTTCTACCCATTTATTCACCGACTAGAGCTGCTGCTAACTCTAATGTTCCGTTCAGCTTTGAGGCTAAAATTTTGGAACATTACAGATCTACACTACCCAACAAAGACAGTGTTGATGATGCATCAATAGGAATTTCTACCATGTTTCTGATCTCTTATTTGACATTTCTTATGCCAAAGGTACAAGTAGGAAGGACATACCTTCCCTTCTTCTCCTCCCACAGCGCAAAATCAGGAATGAAAGATGGTGAGGATGATGAGAGAGGAAAATATCCCTCCTTCTTGTGCTTGCCCAAGCCTTCCAGCACTGTAGCTGTGTCTTCTAATGCTCCCATCCCTCCTGGATCTTATTTTGGAGCATCAAGTAGTGAGAGATCTCTCACGAAAACTGAATCAGGTGGCCTCCCAGGTGGTTTGCCACTAGATGAGAGTTGTTGGAAATACTAAGAGGGGGGGTGAAACAGTATTCCTTTCAATTAGAGCATTAGTTAATATTCAATTACTATCACTGTTTGTACAATGATAGCAGAAAACAAGAGGAACACAAATGCACACAGTTTTTAAGGTGGAAACCCACTCCAGGACAAAAAACACCTAATGCTTTTCTAATAATTCTTTAATATTCAACTCCAATTGAAAATAAAGCTCCAACTTCCTAGAATCTAGAAAAACATTCTTCTCCAGCTCCCATTGGATGGACGCTCCAACACCCGAGATTCTTCAGTAGTCAACTGAATGGATGCCCCAACACCCAATGAGCTACAACTCACCCTAGCACCACCCTACCACCCTATAGAAGAATAAAAGAAGAATGGACTCCCGTACCAGGGAAAATGGTCCAATTTACAATGATATAGAATGATGTAGAAGAAGAAGATATACTAGAGCATAACCTCAACTTTGACACAACCACCTAATGATGATCCTAGACCTCCCAACACTGCCTCTTCAACCCTTGGCAGATAGACACTAGTACAAATTTTACAATAATGTATTTACAATGACTTAGTACAATGATACCTTTACAATGATTGTATGCAGTACTGCCCACTTGAAGACTTCATATGATGAACTTCTTGCTACTTTTATGCACCTTGGTTTCTGCTCTTGTCATGCTACCTTCTTCTGCACCTTGATTTGCTTTGTTGCCATAGAAATTCTGGTCCTTTGCAACCCTTGACAACACATGATCTAGCTTTTTCTTGCCTTCTAGGAGCTCGATATTAAATCTGGTGTATCTCTGTTATTTCAGATCCTCAATATCTAATTATAGTATTCCTCTCTATTTTCTTTCCAATGCCACAGGTCTGACACAATTTGGATTCTTCAAGAGAGAGTTATACCCAATCTCTCACAATGCCCTAATTATGGACTGTTTCAGAAGAGATAATTTGTACGGCGTGCCACGTGTCACTGTTTCTTCATTCAGCTCTAAAATTGATAGAGAGAAAACTAAAGTCTATGCACTATTTGTAACCTTTTATATAATTCCAATCCGATACTCAGAGAGAGATTTATGACAATTTTACCAAGGTCACTTTTTTGAGATTAATTTCAGGAGCCTGCAAAAACCCTAACTTCCATAGAACATATCTCCCAAAATGTTGCGCATCTTGATATGAAATTTTTGCAGAAGCTTCCTCAGGATTTCAGCTTCACCTCATAAAAATTTCATCTTTTGAACCTTCGTAGAAACAAAGTTAGAGCGAAAATTCCATGATGACCTGTTTCAGATGGTGAAATCCCTTACCTAAGGAGGAAATGAAGATCACAATTTATATAAATGCTTAAGTTGAGAGGGGCCTCAAAAAGTGAACATGGGAGGGATTTTAGGAGCTTATAAAATATTAATTATGACTTTTCAATGACCCATGCCCCAACCCCATGGGGTTTTAGCCGACTAACTGGGGGTACAAACTTCAAACATGAATATCTCTCAAACTGTGAAGAATTACTTGGCGTGCCATATATAAAAAAAAACATATCGACAAGTAGAAACCATCAAAAGAATTATTGATATAGAATATATTAATTTGGTAGGTAAAAATTCCCATGCAATATTGGGTTAGCCCCTGGTGCTGCTTGGGTTGACATCAATGACAACCGTTGATCAACAATCTCCCCCTTTGGCATTGATGGAAACACAAGTACTCCCCCTATGATCATGACACCTCTTCCTACAACATTCTCTCCCCCTTTGACATTAATGGAAAAGGGTAACTCCCCCTGAAACACAACCATCCTGCGAACCTGTACACACTTCCACTCGCACTGACACACAACCGTCCTGCAAACCTATACACACTTCCACTCCCCCTGACACACAACCGTCCTGCAGACCTGTAATCTACTTCCACTCCCCCTTTATATTCTGAAAAAGTAAAATATAATGAGAACTTGGGAGAATCGCAAGCTTCGCGAAGATATTACAATGCTAGAGAATATTTAATATGTGATTCTTTTGGTGCTACTTGGAATCTTGCTACTTGTCCAACTTACTGCATAACATCTGGTCTGGAGGCTGTTACATATAGAAGACTAATAATCATAGATCTGTACAACCTTTGATCCACATCCTTAGATGAGTCGTCTATGCTCAATTTGCAACCTGTTACCATTGGAGTAAGGATGGGTTTACAATCTTCCATTTTAAATTTCTTGAGCATTTCCTTGATGTACTTGGCTTGACATATAAATATTCCTTTCTCTTGCTGAGATATTTGAAGCCCTAAGAAGTATGTCAGCTCACCAAGTAAAGACATCTCGAAATCACTTTGCACCTTTGTAGCAAAATTCTTGCTTAGTCGATCATCATTTCTACCAATTATTGTATCATCCTCTTTAACTATTAGACATGCTTTAATTGCTTCATCCAGAACATATATGTCGTTTGGATCTCGACTTGCTGTAGCCACAATTTCACCATACACGCCTTTCCTGATTTCACATTTCGTGGAGTTGAATAGTATTGTGTGTCCTTGATCACACATTTGTTCAACACTGAGTAGATTGTGATTCATGTTTTCAACCAATAGAACATTCTTGGCTAGAGAATATTTTCTTCTGAGAGTGACAGTACCTGATCCTATAACATTTGAAGATCCATCATTTCCAAAGGAAATGGTTCCATTCTTCTTCTCTTTCAGAGATACAAATTTATTTTGATCTCCAGTCATATGTGTTGAGCAACCGCTATCAACATACCACACATCTTTGTCCTTTTGAGCCTTGAAAGCGAGAGCACAATTATAATTCTTCTTCTTCTTCCATGTTCATTCATTTTGTGGCTTCGAAGATTCTTCTGGAGGATTTTCAAGTCTGCAGTCTTTGGCTATGTGTCCAAAGTTTCAACATTTGTAACATTCAATATTATTTCTTAAATGTTCAAATCTATTGATGTTTCACTGAGCCCTGGGAGGTTCATATTTGACATATCTCCTGGAATTGTATTCATTCCTAGGGTACGTGTGACATTCTACAGCTTTATGACCAAATTTTCCACGCGAATAACAGTAGCCATAAAAAATATGTTAGTACCTGGATGGAAATTTTCGTCGAGGAATTGTCTTCCAAGGATGTTCTTGCAAATCTTGTCCAATGAAGTCTACATGCATGTCAGATCTCATATGTTCATTGTATTTTGTTCTAGAAGGTCCCGCTTCTTCTTCTTTGTAACGATGCCAGTTTTGTCGTTGTAAGATCATTGATTTTTGATGAGTTCTTCCAATGCCCTTGAACTGTTGGCATAGTTTTGGATAGTTTTTCCTTTCTTCACTTCCTCACGCAGCGAGACTACTTCGGCTTCTAATTCTTCCCTTTCTTGGATGCTTTCTTCCAACTTCTTTTGAAGTGACTCTTCAATGCATTTTTGTTCTTCAACTTCAATTTTGAGACCTTGAACTTGTTCTTCAAGAGTATTGGAATGGATCTTCTCCGCCTTGAGATATTTTATAAGCTTGATTGCTTCCTCATAAAATTCTTCTATGGTCCATCCTTCTTCTTCATTGTTTGATACCTCTTGTTTATTGTGCTTGGCCATAAAAAATACTCTCTCATTGGCTTCTTCTTCACTATCATTGTCTTCATCAGATGATGAGCTATCTTCTTTAGAAAGAAAGTTCCTTTTGGATCCTTGCTTGTTGAATTTCTTAAAGCCTTTCTTTCCTTTTGAGTTTCCATTATTTCTGTTTGAAATTTTTGCTGCAAAATTCCCAACCTCATTACAGCTATAACATATCAATGGAAGTTTACCTTTGAATTGTCCCTTACCAATTTTTAGTTTTCTCATGAAGAAAGCATATTATTCATCTGAAAGACCTTCTTCATCATCTCCCTTTTCTTCACACTTGTAGGTGCATGTATTTTCAATTGAAGGTTTTTTATCCTGATGGGTTTTCTTAGATGCAACGAACGCATTTTCTAGATGCGAAGTACCCTATTCTTCATCAAGTCTCATTTCATATGCTATGAGAACTCCATGTAATTCCTCTTTGCTGAGTTTTTCCAGATTTGCACTGTATTATAAGACCGATACCTTTGGGTTGAATCTCCCTAGTAACGTTCTAAGAACCTTTCGTATAATAGTCTTCTCATCAACTAGCTCTCCCAATCCTTCCAGAATATTGGTTGTTTCATCAACGTATTGGAAGTATGACGTAATGTTGCAATCTTCTTTCATTCTGAGTTGCTCAAATTTTTCTCTATAGATTTGAAGCTTTTCTTCTTTGACATTTGAGTCACCTGCATATATATTCTCAAGATTGTCCCATACATTTTTGGCAGTTTTACAACCCAACACCTTATGATAAGTAGATTCAATAAGTCCATTCGATAACAATATTTCTTTTCGCATCATTTACAATATTCTTTCTTACCTTTGTTCATCCGTAGTTGATGTAAATTCATATTTTTGAAAGAAAGGTCTCACTAAGATCTCAGCAAGGAGACAGACTCATTCTTCCTTTCTAGAGTACATAATTACTTACCGAATAGATACACCATTCCCGGTATGCTACATGAACCCTTCGTATGTTAAATCGTTGCTAGCTGAAGGAAACTAAGCTCGACACCAATTAAGTTGAAATACCGAGGAAGGTAAAGGAATCCGTATTCCTTTCCAATTAGAGCATTATTTAATTCGAATGTTATCAAAAGAAAAATGGTCGATAGCAAAACAAGAGGAACACAAATGCAGATAGTTTTTAAGGTGGAAACCCACTCTGAGACAAAAACCACCTAATGCTTTTCTAATAATTCTTTAATATTCAACTCCAATTGAAAATAAAGCTCCAACTTCCTATAATCTAGAAAAACATTCTTCTCCAGCTCCCACTGGATGGATGCTCCAATTCCTGAGATTCTTTAGTAGTCAACTGAACGGATGCCTCAACACCCAATGAGTTACAACTCACCCTAGCACCACCCTACCACCCTATAGAAGAATAAAAGAAGAATGGACTCCCGTACCAGGGAAAATGGTCCACTTTACAATGATATAGAATGATGTAGAAGAAGAAGATATACTAAACCATAACCCAAACTTTGATACAACCACCTAATGATGATCCTAGACCTCCCAACACTGCCTCTTCAACCCTTGGCAAATAGACACTAGTACAATTTGTACAATAATGTATTTACAATGACTAAGTACAATGATACCTTTACAATGATTGTATGCAATGCTGCCCACTTGAAGACTTCATATGATGAACTTCTTGCTGCTGTTATGCACCTTGGTTGCTGCTCTTGTCATGCTACCCTCTGCTGCACCTTGCTTTGCTTTGCTGCCGTAGAAAGTCTGGTCCTTTGCAACCTTTCACAACACATGATCTAGCTTTTTCTTGCCTTCTAGGAGCTCGATATTGAATCTGGTGTATCTCTGTTATTTCAGATCCTCAATATCTAATTTTTGGTTCTATCATATTCCTCTGAGTCATCTTTCCAATGCCATAGTTCTGACCCAATTTGGATTCTTCAAGAGAAAGTTATACCCAATCTCTCTGCTGCTTCCTTCTGATGGACCTGAGTCACAGGAGGCGAATCCCACGACGTGCTGCGCGGTCGTTTTCTATTCGGGCTCGGGTCCCAGAGAGAAAACAAAATTTTGTGAAATATCTGTCACGTTTTATGGAATTCCAATTCGATACTCAGAGAGAGATTTATGATGATTTTACCAAGGTCACTTCTTTGAGATTAATTTCAGGAACCTGCAAAAACCCTGACTTCCACAGATCATATCTCCAAAACTATTGCACACCTTGATCTAAAATTTTTATAGAATCTTCCTCAGGATTTCATATTTGCCTCATAAAAATTTCAGCTTTTGAACCTTTTTAGAAAAAAAATTAGAGCGAAAATTCCACGATGACCTGTTTCAGATGGCGAAATCCCTTGCCTAAGGAGAAAATGAAGATCACAATTTATATAAATTCTTAAGTTGAGATGGGCTTCAACAAGTGAACGTGGGAGGGATGTTAGGAGCTTAAAAAATATCAATTATGACTTTTCAATGACCCATGCCCCAACCCCATGGGGTTTTAGCCCACTAACAAGGGGTACAAACATCAAACATGGGTATCTCTCAAACCGTGAAGAATTACATGGCATGCCATATATCAACGGAAACATCTCAACAAGTAGAAACCATCAAAATAATTATTGACCTATAATATATTAATTTGGTAGGTAAAAATTCCCATGCAATATTGGGTTAGCCCCTGGTGCTGCTTGGGTTGACATCAATGACAACAGTTGATCAACAAGAGTGTCCCTTGCAGAAATCTCATGAACATGAGAGAAGGGACAGTGAGGTCCTTGCTTCCACTGCGCAAATCCATCTCTTTTTTTGTGTGGAAGTGTTGTGTGAGGGGTACGTATGCATGCCTTTGATTATTTTAAGTGCATCACTCTTCTTTTCCACCCATTCCATTTGTAAAGCCTCCCAATCAGTGGTGACTTTTCCCAATGTAATCAACCATTGAACACCCAAAATAACATTTGTGTCTGGTATGTTAACTGCAAATAAGTGATCCACCAAAGTGTAGGATCCCATGGTGACTGAAAGTGATGGAACATAATGCATGCATTGCATTGTTCTATCTCCTGGCATGAAAACAGAGAACCCCTCAAAAGTATCAGTGGGTATTGCCCTCCTTTGCACAAGATGGGAATCAATGAAATTGTGGGTAGCCCCACTGTCAATCAATATAGAAACCCTTTGATTCATGATTGACCCTTGATCTCTTAAGGTCAAGTAGTTAGGTACTCCCCTCAAGGATGCAAGAGTTCCTCCAATAGGAGAAAATGCTCCATTCTCATCTCCTGAAGGTGTTGGATCTCCTCCAACATTGTCAGCACTGTGAGCCCTCCTTGGCTCATCATCTTCATCTTCTTCAAGATTTGAGAAGACCTCTATATAATGTGCTTTACCATAAGCACACCTATGTCTAGGTACCCATGTTTCTTGGAAAGTGAAGCATATCTTCCTCCTTCTTAGATATTTCTAGACTTCATCATCAAGAGGTTTCTTGTATGAGCTCTCCTTTGAAGGAGAAAATTTGTCTTCCTTTCCTTTAGAAGGAAAAGGGGGCTTATTCTGAAAGTTTTCCTTTACTTTTGGCAAGGCATATTGAAGATCCCTAGCCCTCTCAATGGAATCATGCAAGGTAATGAGCTTGGTAGATTTAACCAAGCCATGTAGAGGTTCATCCAAGCCATCGATGTATATGTACACCCTCCTTGTTGCAGACAGACCAGGAACCATAACAGATAATCTCAGAAATTCAGAGATATAAGACTCTACATTACCTGACTGCTTCAAATTTGCAAGGCTCATGAAATGTGCTTCTGGATCCTTTCTGTCAAACCTCTCCACCAGTCTTCTAGTGAACTCAAAATAGGCAGTCACATTGGCATGGCCCAATGTAGACAACCCATGGAACCACCAGTTGTGTGCTTAACCTTCAAAGTGCAGCGCTACAATCTTGATAGCTTCCATCTCAAGGACTTTGTTCAACTAAAAGTAGATATCCAACTTTTCTACCCATGCTTTGGCATAAATATTGGATGACCCATCAAACTTGGCTAAAACGAATCTGCCCATAGAGTCATGCCGATCATTATTTTGAATGAATCCACCATCTCTATACTGATGCCTTGGTCTTCTTTTGTCCTTGAGGTGACAAAAATCTTGAAAACTCAAGTGGTCCTTGAATCTCTGATTCTAAGACTCATATTCTTCAAATTAGTCTTCAAGGGATGCTTGCTCATTAGGCCCTTCATTCTCCACAACCAAGAAAGAAGGCATAGTAGAGCGTTGTGGAGCTTGTGGCTAGCTCACTGGTTGATCATTCCAGTGATGAGACATGCCATAGATTTCTCCAGGATGAAATCTCCTAGGAGATTCCTTGATCCTGTCAATTCTCATCTCTTTGACCTCTTTGGCAAGAACTTTCATGGCTTTTAGAAGGGTTTTTGCAAACTCATTCCCATATTCATCACTTCCAGATTCAGGGGCTTTTCCCTTGTCTTTGTCATCATTGGTGTAATCAAAATTCTTATGTCTTATTCTCAGGTACCTCTTCTCTCTATTATTGAGGTTCCCCTCTTCTTCTAAAGAAATCTTGGCTCTTCAAGAAAGAAATTCATAGGCTATGCAGAGATGGTTGCTCCGATACCAACGTAATATCCCAAAATAGGAATACTCAGAAATACCTGCTGGAATAATGAAATTTTCAGAAGTATGTGCACTGAAATGAGTTTGCAGCCCTTGGATCCCTTAGATCTGGAGATATAGCATCTAAATCCAAGAGGATAGAAAAAACAAATCAAACTAGGTGAGGTAAACAAACCTCCCACACCTAGTATAGCTGAAAAACACCCAAGAATGGGGCTGCAGCAATATGCAACAATACTGCAAGAAAATAACATAGTTTTGTGAACATGAGCAGGAGACCAATAAGAGGGATGAAATTTTATATATAAAACAATAAATCAGATCCATAATGAGGTCCTTACAGTATACAACAGAATGTAGAAGACAAGAATAGAAGAAATTCCTCAAGAAAGAGGGCTGCAGCACATGTATTGACTACAAAATAGCTTGAGAATGTTATTTATAAGAGTTGTAGTAGCTATATATTACACTCTAGATCTAGAGAAGATCTGTGTGCAAAATATAAGACCTATTTCAGATCTATACACTAGAAAGTATTATTTACAAGATCCCCTTGGGGTTTTGATCAAATCATGCAACATAGAGAGTAGATCTGAGATCTAAAGTAGCAGACCTGCAGTATTATTCAGAAATTTCTGAAGATGTTTAAAATAGAACCAGATCAAATTTTTACAAAACATGTATCATCCATCTAATCCATGGATCACCATAGTGAAGGGAAAAACCCCAGCACCAGAGATCTCTCCTCAAAAAGTGGGTCAAAACACCCTGCAACTTCCTTCTTTCAATGAATGCAGTCCTGGAAGGGAAACTGCGTTGTAGGTTGAAGCACTGGGTTGGATTGATGCCAAGATCTGAAATATAAGCTCCAAAGGTTCATAAATCTCTTGCCCATGGGATGGAAGACTTTCCCAGTGAAAAGAGGCCCTGTAATGGCCTAGATCTGAGCAGATCTAGCCATCACTTGTTGTAGCTTGCAAGGAAAACCAAACCCTCAACAGGATCTGCATTGTAGTTGGAAGATGAGCTTGGCCAAATGACTGATAGTGGATGATATCAATAAGACTCTTCCAAGAAATCCTCAATGGAAGAGGTGGGATCCCTGAACAGGAACACCCTAATGATAAACAACATTATCCTTAGCTAAACAACAGAGAATGATATATGTCTAAACAAACAATATATTCAAAAATATGCACAATCAACAACCTTCTTTTGTTTTCCTCCTCTTCCTTCTATAGGATGAAAGTCTTGTCAAACCCTAAACCATCTCAATGATTTAGCTACATTCACATGAGAAGCCCCTAACTAAAACTGCGTTGTGCCTCTAGGAGATTCAGTGTATCTAGACAACGATGTTGATTTGGTCCTGGTTCACTTGGTCAAGTGCTCAAGTCTCTTTCACACCTAAGTGTGCTTATGTAAATAGCCCAAATTTGTCCATGTTCACCTGTGGCATTGATTTATTTTGCTGATTAGGATTTGTATTGATCCTCCTTTACGTTTTAATTCATGAAAAAAAACATTGAAACAAAATTGTCTATACCCGTTAGCTTGGGCTAATTGGGAATATTAAAACATGAAATATGAAGAAAATTTGCTAGATAAAATGTTGGAGGCTATGAAAACACAGTTTTTGTTGGGACTAATTGCTTCTGTAAATGAAAATACATGGATAATCTGATATAGTGCTTAGAAAATGCCGGGATCAAAGAACTAGGAATTCTAGCACAATTCCAAGACAACCCAGAAAGGGTTTCCAGAAATACCCAAAATGTAAAATGAAACCCTAAGGATGAATAACACTCTGAAACTGGTTAAATGTTGGGAGGTAGCTTATTTGATGCAAAAATGGCTGATACCCCTCCTTACTGACTTTTCGAATGAAAGGCTACTCCCTTCACTAGAAAACAAGGTCAAGATCTTGGGTACTTGACCCTCCACTACAAATACCCTACAAAATAACATAGTTGCTAAAGGAGATTGCACTTTAGGTGAAGGCTGCTACTTGGCCTAATGCGAGATGGTGGAATAATTCTCAAGGAACTTCCTTGATAGCCTCCCAGATGAAGGGCTTCTACCCTCACTGGAAAACAAGCTCAGAAACTGGGTCTATCAACCCTCCACTGCTACTGCCCTGCAAAACAACACAATCTTGAAGGAAAATATGCTGTGGATGATGGATGAAGCTTGGCCTAATGCTAGATAGTAGAAATGAAGCTCAATTAATGTCTCATGAGTGGTCACTTGAAGTCCCCCAAGGATGACGGTGGGATTTTCACCACCCTTATGCTAAACAACACAACATACTCTGCTAAACAATTGAAGTGTGCATAAAGTCATAAAAGACCAAGACATAAACAATAATAAGAATACCTTCTATGGATGCCATCCCATTTCTTATATTCTTGGTTAGCTTCCTCACCCTAGGTCCCACTCATTAAATATGCTACTCTCATGCATACACTCCTCCATCATGACTCCTCTATCCTCCATCAACTCTCCACTACCTCCATGATAGCACTGTTGATTTGGTCAACCTTTACTCTATCCACATGCTTTATCCCCTATTCACACTAAAAAGTGCTTTATTTAGCTAATAAAATGATCCACATTCATATTAGAAGTGGTTTTATTCCCACTAAAGAGATTTATGGGTCTCTCTACCCACTTATTCATCTATTTTATTAACAAAAGAAAAAATTAATATTCCAACTAGTTGAAAGCTAATTAGGAATATTACAGTCCTCCCCTCCCAAATTTTTCTTTTCCTCAAGCAACTGCAAGGATGGATACTACAAAACCTCCTCTCCTACCCCTTAGAATTCTCATCCAATAGACTCCTCCACTAAACCAAATACTTTCCAATCAATATGTCCCTGAGCTGCCCCTCCTAACTGTCCAAGTTAGCCTTTGGTGATAAAACCAAATGGCTCACATCATAAGGAAGTGTGAGATCCATGGAGGAAACTACATGATGTCTAATGGTCTTCTGGAGGCATGAGATATGAAAAATTTTGGGGATCTTAATACCAATGAGAAGTTCCAACCTATATGATCCTCTCCCAACAAGATGGATCACCCTGTGTGGCCCATAGAAAAGCTCATCAATTCCCTGCTTTTGTAATGTGGATGGGTTGTATGGTTGAAAATGATAGACCAAATTTTCCACCCCACGCTGTCTCTCTCCCCATCTATGATCTTTGTAGAAATCTTGTTGATATTTGGTTGCAGCAATGTTGTCCTCAAGAGGTCAAAATGCATTGTGACTCTCTAAGATCCAAGCTTTGGTTCTAGGAACCTTGCTTGCCCAAATCATTCCATAAATAGTGAATAGAACATCATCACAATATGGAACTAAAAAGAGAGATACACTGAGTGCCATATGAAATTCCAGATGGTAACAATATTCCTTCAAGTGAGATCAACATTGTTCTACCCCTAGCTGCCTCAGAACATAATGAGGTAAGTGGCTTCCCAACCACTTGCTTACTGTATCTATCTGATCATCTACTTGGAAGTAGTAAATTCCATTGGGTGTCAACTGAGTACACCCAAAATAGAACAATAATTTCCCAAATCCATCTACGATGTGGCTATCTATATCATTGATTTTGGTCTTAAGAATTCCATGAAGTTCAAAGGGAGGCTTGCCCTCTTGTGGAGAAATGTACTGAAAAAATGGAAAATGAATGAAAATTCTTTGCTAGTTGACCAATGATTACAATACACAATCCTTACCATGTACTATTGGCAAGCTAGTGGTGATATTCATAGATGAGTTATCCCATATCTCTCCTAGAAAAGTAAGTGGTTGTAACAACACTACAGGATGGTTGTTTTCCTCCTCATTCCTTTGGAAAAATCCACACTCTTTGATATGTTGGAGCACATCCTCCTTGAGACCCTCCCATGAGAATCTCTCCCTAATGGCCTGATATGTCCCAATGAAACCTTGGTGACAAGGAAGGAGTGAGTCATGTGCTAAATGTAGAATCTTCTCCTTGATCTTAGAATCTCTAGTCAAGAAGACCAGACCCTGGTAATAAATGACTCCATCCACCACTCTATACCTCTCATCAACCACCTGTCCATCAAGTAACTCACATGTGAAGTGGTTCTTGGAATACTCCACCAATATCTGGGGCTCCCAATATGGATCTATACCCCTTAATAAAAACACTGCTGGCTACTGTAATAAGGTACCTGCGACCTCATATCTCCCCTCCTTGACATGATCAATTCCAAAGCCACATGCTAGAGTACTGCTGTCCCAATTTTGCTGCCTCCCTTGCAGCTGATTTTTCTTAGGAAGAGATTGAAGTTTTTGGGGGTCAAACTTTACTTGGAAGCTATTTCCCATCTAAAAATTCCTAATATTTTCCAATGCATGCATGAATGCCAACAAAACCTTACCATATATGGAAGACTCTTTCTAGTGTGGGAATATCTTCTGACTCTTTAAGGCTATGGAGTAGCCCCTTTGCACCATAATTGTGCCACCATCTACTCCTGAAACACCACCTTTCAGCGCAAGAGGCTTGGTGAGAGATGGAAATATTGATACTGGACAAACATTCACCTCCTCCTTGAGCCAATCAAAGGCCCTCTATGCTATGCTAGTCTCACCCAAGGCTCCCTCCTTAGCTAGATCTATGAATGGTGCAACTTGTTGTGAGAACTCTTTGGTCAACTTCTAGTTCGGGGGCCTTCCTGGTGGAATGCCTCCAAATAATTTAGCATCATGGTATAAAGTAGATTGTATATCTGAGTGGAATGATTTGTCCTTGATTCCACTACACAAATATATCTCTATCTTATGTGTAGAGACTTCCTAGGGTAGGTGTGCATGCCCATAATCATCTAATGTTGGCCACTCTTCTTATCTATCCACTCCATCTGCAAATTCTCTCAATCTGTGGTGACCATTCTTAATTTAATCAACCACTGCATACCCAATATCACATCGGTGTTAGAAATTTCAACCACAAAGAAGTTATTAGTCAAAGGATATGTCCCGAAGGTAACACACAATGCTAGAATATAATTCATACACTGCATGGTTCTAGCTCTTAGAACTAAAAATGAGAATCCCTCAAAATCATTAGTGGGTATAGTCCTCCTCTGCACTAACTGAGAATCAATGAAATTGTAGGTGGCCCCACTTTCTATCAATACTGATACCTGTTGCCCCTAAAATGTACCTATGACTCTCAAATTCGGATACTTGGGTACTCCCCACAAAGATGAAGGGACCCCTCCAATTGGAGAAAATGCCCCATTCCCACATCCTGCTGGTGGTGGATCCTCCCCTGCTATCACAATGCTCTTGTATACCTCTGGCTCCTCTTCTTCCTCCTCCTCATTATTAGAGAATACCTCTATATAGTGGGCCTTCCCTGCAACACAATGATGCCTCGGTGCCCATGGTTATTGGCATGTGAAGCAAAGATTTCTTCTCCTCAAGTCCCTCTGGACATCATCACTAAGAGGTCCCTTGTTCTGGTTCTCCTTTGGGGGAAGAACCTTCACATCTTTCCCCTTTGAATGAAAAGTGGGACTTTGTTAAAATGGAGCTGTTTCCCTTAGCAAAGAATCTTGTAAATCTCTAGCCTTCTCAATGGAATATTGGAGTGTAGTTGGTTTAGTGGACTTAACCAACCCATGCAGAGGCTCTACTAGCTCATCAATGAAGATTTAAAATCTCCTAACTGTAGATAAATATGGCATAAAGTTTTAGAAATTCAGAGATATAGGTTTTTGGATTACTTGACTACTTGAGCTTGGCTAGCTCAACAAAAGGTGCCTCTGAATCTCTTTGATCAAATATTTCCACTGACCTCCTAGTGAACTTTGCATATGCAGTGAAATTTTCATCCATAATGTAGAAATACCATGGAACCACCAGTCATGCGCCTCACCTTCAAGGTGCAACGCTGCTATTTTAATGACTTCCATCTCTAGTACTTGGTTCAACTGGAAATAGATTTCTAGTTTCTCCACCCAATACTTGGTTGTGCACTTGGATGACCCATCAAAAGCGAGAAAAAATAATCTACCAATAGTATGGTGTAGATCATTTTTCTGCATGTACCCTCCACTTCTATTGTTATTTCGGGGTCTCCTGTTGTCCTTGATCTGATAGAACTCCTGAAAGTTAAGATTATCTTTGAATCTCTGATATTGAGACTCATACTATAGAAAATAATCTTCAAGAATCTCTTGTTCTTAGGATCCTCCACCACCATTTCCCATTGCTAAGAAAGTAGGCATAGTGGAGCGTTGGGAAAATTTTTGCCTTATTGGTTGTTGATCTGAAAATGGGTTGGATAACTTGTTATTCTTTTCAAGAACCTCCCACTCAGTTAAATAATTAAGATCTAGCTTATTCTTGAATTGTGTGGAAATGAATAATTGAAACAGGTGTATGTTTCTTTTAATTATTTAAGTGATTTAAGAACATTTTTTTTTGCTGATATTAATCATGTGCAACAACCATATAATGCACCAAATAAACATCAAAACATAACAACAAATTTAATAAAGGAGTTCACCCAAATATCGTGTGCTATGTCTCCTTGAGCCTTTGTCAACTGACTTGGCTCTTTGGGATTAGGATGGAAAATTTCTTTTACAAGTTACAAAATAAACTCCAATGGTTATCTCAACTGAACCAATGGGTTTATAATACCATTTATATCCCTAGAATGGCTAAAATATTTTTGAAGATGAACCTCGACTCCCTTAGACTTGACTCCTTGAGTTGGTGCCCTTAAGATTCCCTGAGCTTATATTTGGCACTATCTCCATCATAATCCCTTTTATTTATTTTAAACACTTTCTAATGTCTCCAACATATATCAGACATCCAAAATAGGCCGTTAATTTGCTCAAAATAAGCACTGGCTCCCCAATCTAGGCCTCCATCCACTGATGGCCTTAGGATGCCCAAAACTTCCTTGTGGATCTTATACTTTCAAAAGTCTTCAAATGGCTCTAAAAATTCTTTCATTGGATTCAAAATTTCCAAAATAGTCAGAATAGACTATTCACTTGCAAAAATTGGCCTCCAACTGCTCTAGTTTCTCCTCCAACACCTGGTGGCACACCTTGGCTCTGGGATCACTAAAAAAATATATGAAGTATATCGACTTTCAGAAGTCCTCAAAAGCTTCTTCAAACTCCATCAATGGATTCATAAGTATCAATACAGTCATAAATGACTATGGTTTTCTAAGAATGGATACTGGCTGCTTTGGATAGGCCTCATTCTCCTACTGCACTTGATGGCCCTGGTGGCCCCTGGAAATTATTTGAAGCATCTCGGCCTTCAAAAGTACTCTATAGGCTCTAAAAACCAAATCATTAGTTCCATAATGTTTGAAACATCCAAATTTTACTATTGGATTCTTGAATAAGGCCTCTAGCTGCACTGGCTAGGCCTCAAACTGCTGCTGGCCCATGTTAGCCCTGATGGCCCCTAGAACTTCTTCGAAGAAAAAATCTTTGAAAAATTTCTCTGAGGGCTCTGTAACCTTCAAAAATGAGTCTGTAATGTCTGATATAGTAAAAATTGACTATTCACACTCTCAGAATGGTCAAATCTAGCTCAAGATAGAGCCTATTCAATTTTTGTCCAGTGACCCCCATAACAGCTCCACTAATTTTTGAGCACTGCAGTTAACTGAAGTTAAAAAGGTGAACTGCCCTAAATCTGGGCTCACTCCACCAAATTCACCGCCTAAAATACCATGCATTTAATTGGTAGCCATTGCATGTGAACAAAATTTCGTAACCGTTGGCGGAAGTTGTGTGGTTAACAAAATTTAGAGTTTTCAGTTTTAAAACTTTGATATGTGACCACGCCACATAAACCGTAGGCGGAGACTGTTTGTTTAACCGCCACAATAAAATTTTAAAACATTGCCTTGTGACATGTTGAACCATTCGCAGATGGTGGTTAGGAGTTTCATTGGCGCGTCGGTGGTAGCCCTTGGACATGGGCTAAGGGCCTATGGGGAGGGGCTGGCCCCTCCGCTCCTCCATATGATAATGCATTAAAATTAAATACAACGCGTGACATATATAGTTAAGAAACACCAATATCCCATATGGTAAGAGCGTGTGCATGTAGGCGAGAGGTCTTGGGGTCGACTCCGGTGGAGATTGACCAAAATTTTGCATAACCAAACCTGGGCCACGTGGCGGCCTCTGGGCCTACCACATGGCAGCCTATGATTGGCCCTTCAAATACTTCAACCAATAATTACCTGACACTTGTCCAAATATTACTGGCCCAGAAAGAATATTCAAGGGAATATTTTGAGGAATATTTCCTGGAATATTCTCTGTTTTTGACTTTACAAATACCCAGTCAAACTTGGTCAAAAGAAAAAAATTGCATTTTACTCGACGTTTCAAATTGCGATAAATTATTCATACGGTGTCAGATTTTTGAACCATTCATGGCGTTGGAATCAGGAAGACGAGATATATCCAGTCACTCAGGTTCGGCACTCTTCTGAACACTTTTAAATTTGAGCTATCACTTATATCCTTGATCCAAATCTAATCACACCTCCCCATTGAGAAACTTTTGGACCCCAAAAGACTGATTACTTGATCTGTTCAGTATATGGGAGTAAAACACCCTCACTTTTATATCCTTCTTACACTTTCCTTGCATGGCTTATTTCCTTTGAGCCCAACTCGAAGGTATTCAAAACTTCCCTTCTTGAATGCTCTTGTCCTCCTGTCAAGAATTGTCTTCCCTGAACTCACCCAAAAAATTCTAGCGAGAAATTTATAGAAGGTAGCTGAACATCATGTCCTTGATCATTGATCCAAGGTGGCTCAAACAAACAATAGAAATGCATACATAACTGATATTTTCATATGTACAATTGAATGTTTGTCTTACTGGGTTAAGAATTCAAACCACTTCTTACCAAGCCACTTCCATGGTGATTTTTGCTGCTGAAAATCTTCTTCATGTGAAACATATGTTCTCACATAAATGATGGAATATTTGGTTCCAGTTTCGCCAATATTTCTATCCTATTGCTTCAAATGCTTGGGATGATTAGTTGTATGGAATTTCCAACATTGGGAAACAACATGTCCCTTCTTCTTGCAATGTGTGCAAGTCTTTTGCACCTTCTTTGCAAGTTTCCTTCACTTTGACTGTTTCTTGTACGCCTTCATCCTCTTCCAGCATCTCAAAACATCATGGTTACACAAACCACAATAGGAACAACAACTCTTTCTTCCATTCAAACATGCATATTTTCCATGCTTATCATAAACATAATCAACTTGACTATGGGAAGAATTATACCTCAAATTTTGCTTTCCATGTACACCTTTTTTACCTTCTTGAGGAGATGAACTTGTAGAGGTTCTAGCTTTCTCTTGAAGACTAACATCAGTTTTCATGTCTTGATAGCTGTCTGAACTCTCATGCTCACCATAAGTTGCATGTATATAAACACCTTGCTGCAACATAGTCTTAAAACAATGGCAATCAACTTGAAAACAAACTTGACATGTTTGTGGTTTAGAACTTGGAACAAAATTTCTTTTTGAATTTTTCTCAAATGCCTTCATGGTTGTAGAGTTTTCTCCATAATATTGAACATAGCCTAGACCAAATTTCTTAGGTCTTTCCTCAACCAAAATAGGATCAATCATACCTTGTGCATGTTTTCCTAAACCCTTTCCTTCATAGCCCATTTTAAACATTAAACTAGACCCTATACCTCTAGTGTGCTTTTCAAATGAACCTAAACATCTTTCTGACGAGGATTTTGAAGACAAATTTGAGTGATTTACCTCTGCTTCACGCATGTGTTTGGTTAAGGCCTCTTGGGGTTGATGGAGCTGCATCTCCATCTCATGCACTATTTGAAGAAGTCCTTTTTTCTCTTGCTTCATAGCAACCGATTGCTCATGAATTCTAGTGCTTTCCTTTCTATCTTCAAACATAATTTGCACTCTATCCTTCAGGATGTAGAACTCTCACTTCATGTCTTCATCAAAGAATATTGTGAAGGAGGAGGATTTTGAAACCTCACTTGAAGAAGTTTTCATATTATGAAAATGAACTAAAGAACTTCAACAAAAATTCACAAAGATTTCAAAATAAATTGACAAAGCGTCAAAAAAAAATGGCTATAGAGTCAAGCTCTTCTTCAAGTAGCCTTTTGCAAACAAACTTCAAGAGTTTCTTAACAAACAATCGTCAAGAGGGTTTGTGCTTCAAGGGTTGCCTTGAGGTCCTTTGGGTAAGGAATATGCCTTCAACCCTTCTTCCTTCTTGTCCTCTTCTGGACTTAGCTAACAATATTTTTCCATTCACCTTTAGCAAACTCAATCTTGTAAGCAACAATCAATTTGAAAACAGTAAAATTATTTGCACTGTTAAAAACCTTTCAAGTCAAACAAAAAACCTTGTGCTCTATTAAGCAAGAAACCTAGTGCTCTGATACCAACCTGATCTGAAAATGGTTTGTACAACTTGTTTTTCTTCTAAAGAACCTCCCACTTAGTTAAAAAATTAAGATTTAGATTATTCTTGACTTGTGCAGAAATCAATACTTGAAACAGGTGTATGTTTCTTTTAATTGTTTAAGTGCTTTAAGAAAATTTGTTTTTGTTGATATTAAGCATGTGAAGAAACCATATAATGCATAAAATAAACATCAACACATAACAACAAATTTAATAAAGGAGTTCACCCGAATATCGTGGGCTACGTCTCCTTGAGCCTTTGTCAATTGACTTGGCTCTTTGGGATTAAGATGGAAAATTTCTTTTACAAGTTAAAAAATCAGCTCCAATGGTTATCCAAACTAAACCAATGGGTTTAGAATACCATTTATATCCCAAGAATGGCTGAAATATTTCTGAAGATGAACCTCAGCTCCCTTAGACTTGACTGCTTGAGTTGGTGCCCTTAAGATTCCCTGAGCTTCTCTTTGGTACTAACTCCCTCAAAATCCATTTTTTGTCCCCAAAAAATTTTCTACTATCTCGATCACACATCAAAAATCCAAAATAGGCTGTTCATTTGCTCAAAATGAGCATCGGCTCCCTAATCTAGGCCTCCATCCATTGATGACCCTGGGCTGCCCAAAACTTCCCTACGGCTCTTCGACATTATGACCTATTAAAATGGATATTAAAATCATTTTTTTGGATTCAAAATGTCCAAAATAGTCGGAATAGACTATTCACTTACAGAAATTAGCCTCCGGCTTCTCTGGTTTCGCCTCCAACACCTAGTGGCACACCCTGGCTCTAGGGTCACTGAAAAATTCTCTGAAGTATCTCGAACTTTAGAAGTCCTCAAAATATTTTTAAAAATAAATTAATGGATTCATAAGTATCAATACAGTCAGAAATGACTATTGGTTTTCTGAGAATGGATACTGGCTACTCTGGATAGGCCTCATTCTCCTGTTGGCACTTGATGGCCCCTAGAACTTCTTTGAAGCATATTGGCCTTCAAAAGTCATCTACAGGCTCTTAAAACCACACTATTAGTTCTATAATGTCTAAAACATCCAAAATTGACTATTTTATTCTTGAATAAGGCCTCTAGCTGCACTGGCTAGGCCTCAAACTGTTGTTGGCCCATGGTGTCCCTGATGGGCCCTAGAACTTATCTAAAGCAAAAACCTTCTCAAAAGTCCTATTATGGCTCTAAAACCTTCACCAATGAGTCTAGAATGTCTAAGATAGTCGAAATTGACTATTAACACTCTCAGAATGGTCGAATCTAGCTCAAGATAGAGCGTATTCAATTTTTTTCCAGTGACCCCTAGAACAACTCCACTAATTTTGGAGCACTGTAGTTAACTGGAGTTAAAAAGGTGAACTGACCTAAATATGGGCGCACTCCACCAAATTAACTGCCTAAAAGACTGCAAATTTATTTGGTATCCATTTCATATGAACAACATTTCATAACTGTCGGTGGAAGTTGTTAGGGTTAAGAAACTTCATAGTTTTCGGTTTAAAACTTTGATATGTTACCACGTCACATAAACCGTAGGTAGAAACTATTTGTTTAACTGTCACAATAAAATTTTAAAAAATTTCCATGTGACATGTTGAACCATTGGCGGATGGCGGTTAGGAGTTTCATTGGCGCGCTGGTGGTAGCCCTTGGACAAGGGCTAAGGGCCTGTTAGCCTGTGGTCTCACCGATAAAAGAAAATGAGTTGTCGCATAAATGAAAAGAAAAAAAACAGGCTAAGAGGAGGACGAATAGCAAATATCATGGAAGTGGATTTCAAAGAATGAGTGTGGTGATATCATATATCATATAGAGTATTCACTAAGGCCACGCACATAGTTCCGCGGTGGAACGATGCTCCAAGAGCCTGCGTCCAATAACCATTCCGTGGGCACTCGAAAGACACTACGGTGGTCAAAGCTGACCCCCTCGGAGGAGGTGACATCATCCCTCCTCCGAGCCAATCAGAAGGGTTCCATGGGGAAAATAAAAGGGGAAGGAGGCCTCTACTCACCCCGCTGAAAATCGAGAGGGCCCGCCACGATCGACAGTTGGCTTAGGTAAATTCATGGTAAGGTAAGTCTAGGAGGCGATACGAAGGTCGATACCTACCTTGTCTGGCACGTGGCCGCCACCTACCCGGCTGCTGCCAGCCAATCACCTAATGCCACATGTCTCATTGTTGACATCCTTACGATGTCATCCCTACAAGTGTCACCCCGCCTCGATACTCAGTAAAACCCTGTTTGTTGTATCGTGTTTTACTCTTGATTGTGTAATGTTACTGGTTATTTACCAGTATTTCACTCGGGCAGGTTAAAACTTGAGTACTGGTTGCTTTCATTCTCGCGTCGATTTCACCCTATGCACTCTCTGCATTTCATATTTTCTATTATGGTCTTTTTATAGTCTGTGTCAGACCATACCATTTTGGATGAGATGTCGTTATGCCTCATCATTTTTTATTTACATGGGAAACTATAATATCAATAAGGAATATTTTGTCTGAAGAAATATCTGGTCTCGTTGTCCATGTAAACAACTATAAAAGACCAAATCACAGACTAAGTAATGGTTCTAAATTTTCTGAAAGTGGGAAGTGTGTATTATGCATAACATATTTTGTAATTTTGATATTTTCTCTTAATGTATATCTGAAGAGCCATTTTGAAGAACAATATAAGGACTGTTTGTTGCAAGAATGGATTCCTACTAGAATGATGAAAAGTATGTATGTTTCTATTGTGTTTGGTTCAATTAAACTCTCTATTCCATTATAATTTCTTTCCTGCTATCATGCTTTCAGAATGCAGGTGTCTTATAGGTTATATATGAATTTATCTTGAATGATACTCATATGATGATCCATAATACTGCCTTAATTAGGCTCGGTGCATGATTTTCGTTTCAAGTTCTTTCTCTTCACTATTTTCCTCTTAAGTCCTTGAAGGGCAGGTTCTTATACCTATTAAGCCCACCTCACTCTGACTTACCATACTCATTCTTCATAGTCTTCATCCTGATTAACTTTGATGATTGTTCATTAGTTTCACATCCGGCCCTATTTGCAACAAGTCCTATTTCATGACAGCCACAGGCCCATTTTGAGCAAGCCTCTCTCCTTACAATAAAATTTCCCAGTTACTACTCTGCTCTCTTTGTGATCTAGAACCACATATCAAATATTTCCATCTAGTTAATATCAGGGGGTTCCCATTAAAGAACATGAAAGAGAACCTATATGACCTCCTGTTCTAAGATGTCATAGGCACTGGTCTTATGCAACTCAAGACTGTCTCTACGAGCGACAAAATATTTTTGGCACTGTTGCCAGGGAACGGAGTTGAAAATCATTTCCCTGGAATGTGACATTGTATTCACCCTTCAATTATGTGAGCACAAAGGGTCGAGATTTGTGCATCCCTCACCTTGGCAACTTCATTGTTATCTAAATCTAAATTATCCGCAATCTTGGCTTACACCAAGCCACATTTTTGGTCAGATACCGCTCAATTAAGAACCCCATCTATATCTGACCTTGAAAAAATTATATTCAATAGAATTTGGAAATAAAATCAACCAGTCCAAATTGAACTACCCACATTCTCGTTAGAATATTCCCTGTCCTCATCTCAGAAGGCTCAAGTCTATGGCCCTAGCTCCACAACCCAAGTACTTGAATATCCCCCAGATAACTCTGCTTTAGACCATACTGAGATAAAAGACAAATATGAATCAGTAAATACCTATGTGCTTCCTTTGCATCCAACCCCAGAGGCCAAGGAAGTCAAACTAGTGACCATACTCCAGAGATCATCTCAAGTCAACTTGCAAATCTCCTCCCAGCATATACCTATTGTCATCCATTAGAATCTTCCTCAGAATCCACCACCCCTCATGGTTGTGCCAGGTTTCCTCCTTAAAAAATATGCCCCATTGGCCCTGCCTCAAGTTTTAAATGATATGCCTCAAGATTACCTAAAGCTCTTGCCTCGGTTCACCGAGGAAGATAGTGCCTCTGCTCAGAAGCATATTGAGGAATTTTGTGATTTCACTGAAAATGTCAATGTGGAACACTTGGACGTAATGTTGAGGCTTTTCATCCAATCCTTGGATGGAGAAGCCCGAAAGTGGTTTAAATATCTTGCTAAAAATTCAGTCACTACTTGAGAGGAAATGGAGAATGATTTTACTCAAAAATGGGGAGAAAAGAGGGATCATGGTTACATCTTCATAGATTCCAATGCCTTGAAGAAGAAGCATAATGAATATGTAACAGAGTTTATAAAAATATTCAATAAACTGTACAACAATCTACCCGTTGAAATAAAACCTCCTCAAGCAGCAGCCAAAGCGGTTTTCACTGGAGAATTTGAGTCCGAGTTTGGAGTCACTTTGAGAGAAATAAAGTCTCCAGATGAATGATCTAGAGGTCGAAGAAAACTTTTCCTCTACCGGAAAATTCAAAGGAAGAATAGAGCATGATTCCAAGAGAGGTAAGGAGGAAGCCTCTTCCTTTAATCAAAAAACAAAATCATCAGAGTGTAGGATCGAAGAGATGAACAAGATGATCAAAAACCTTTCAAAGAATCTCATGAAGATTGAGTTGGAAGCTAATAATTCTACTTCTCGACCCAACCAGATGGCCCCTAACCAAGGTTTCAATCCACAATACCGAAAACCTCCACTGCAAATATTATAGCGGGATAGAAAGGAGCAACAAGATCACATCCAACCTCATTTATATTTGGAAGGAAAAATGGAAGGACAAGCTGAGGAAGTTTCTAACTGTCAGGAGGATCAGTTTCTTGCTTATTTAGAAGATGAAGAGGGAGAGTTTACCTTGCAAGAGGAAAAAGAGAAGAAGGAAGTGTCCCCAGAAGATCCAGATATTGATGATTACTATAGAAAATTTGTAGACTTCATGCAACCCCATCTTTATAAGAAGTATGATCTCAGATATTCTAGGAATAGAACTTGTGTGAAAGAACAAGAGGGAGAATCCACACCAAAAGAGCTGACCCCTCCAATTTCTGTCAGCAGGGGGAAAAATCCCATAGAGGAGCTCATGCACTAAAAGGCCACTGCATCTTCCTCCACAAGGTCAGCCCCTAATCCCCTTGTAAATCATAAGGTTCCTACTATGGCCTGAAACTCACTCATCCCTCCTAAAGAACAACAAAAACAGGTCATTACAGAAAATAAGCCTGCAATCTTCAACCTCCAGAAAGAGTTTGAAAAGGTTAAAATTCTTGTTCCCCTAGTTGAAATTTTAAAACAACCTTCGTATAAAGCTCAAGTATCCCAATTCATGCTCCCCCATGGAGTAGTTCCTCTCCCTGACAACCTCAACATCTAGGAAGAAAGGCCCATGGTAGTCTTTGGCCCTCATGTAGAAGAGTTGGACTTAGCAACCCCCCCCCCCCCCATTTTATGTATCTCTGGTCATTCACAATCTGCTGCTACACAACTGCATGTTAGATTCTGAGGCTTCACATAACCTACTGCCACTATCTATCACGGAGTAGTTAGGGCTACAAATTACCCATCCATATAAAGATATGTATTCATTTGAATCCAAGAGGGTTAAGTGCCTGGGTATGATAAAAGATTTGGTGGTAAATTTGGCCCAGATCCCAGCCAAGAGCATGGTGATGGATATCATGGTGGATGATATTCTAGCTTGTTTTGGGATTTTGTTGTCTAGATCGTGGGGTTAAAAGATTGGTGGGTCTATTAAACTCACTCTCACTTATGCTACTATCCTAATATTCAGAGGAGAGGAAAGAAGGCTATATCGAGAGTCCAGGTTCGTAAAAATGGTTACTAAAGCTGATGGCTCGGCGAACTCCATGGTATATGGCAAAGAGGGCAAATTTTCTTGCCTCATGTTCAAAGAAGATGAATATTTATTGCAAGAAACTAAAGCACACCCTCTAAAGCAGAAGGGGCCCATGAGTAAATATGAGGACGAGATATGGAATCTGCATTTTGACAGGGCCAATTCTCATGAAGGGAACAGTGCCGGGGTGCTTTTGATATCACCCATAGGATGTTTGTTCCCTCTCTCTTTAAAGCTAGAGTACGAAGCCACAAAAAATGTGGCCGAATATGAATCCATGCTCCTAGGATTACAGACAACAAGGAATATGAATATCCAGAGCCTGACAGTTTTTGGGGACTTGAAACTAGTAGTAACGCAACTCAAAAATCAGTGCTAGGCTAAATATCCACAGCTCAGAGCTTATAGAAATGAGATATGGGACTTGGTGGAGAATTTCTTCTTGGATTTTAATATACAGTTCATGCTGAGAGATAAAAACTAGATGGCTGATTCGCTCATTGTTGCAGCTAGAAATTTTCACCTGCCACAGAATCCTCTTCTTAGGTATGAGGTTGAGGTATGATATCGCCCTTCCATCCTAGATAATGTGAAACACTAGCAGGTCCTTGAGGAAGAAGAACAATTTAATTGTTTCATAGAGATGGTTGGAAAATTCTCTAATCTGGTGATAGATGCAGTGGACGAAGAACTCGATGGACAACCACAGACCAAGTGGGAGGAGACATTAGCTAGACATCGCATTATGCAACTAAAAGGGAACGTCATTCCCAGATGCTTCATGCCCTTGGAAAGTTTGTTCGATAAAAAAGATATCCCAATTAGCCCCGGTAAGATGACACAAGATGATTAGGTAAATGATATAAACAACGGGACGGAGGGAGACCCGAAGGTAGTAAAGCTATCCAGGGGAGTTCCTGAGGAATATCAAGAAAACTATATCTGGTTGTTCCAAGCATATAAATATTTCTTCGCTTGGTCATATCAAGATCTGAAGAATTTTGACATGGAGGTTATACAACACAAGATTCCTCTCAGAGGAGACGCCAAGCCCCATAAGCAGAAACCGAGGTAGATCAATCAATTTCTACTTCCAACAGTTGAGAAAGAGATCAAAAATCTGTTGCGGGCTAAAATTATAGTCCCCCTAAGATATTTGGAGTGGGTGGTCAACTTGGTTCTGGTCAGGAAGAAGAATGGAGAAATAATATTGTGTGTGGACTTCCGAAATCTCAATAGGTATTCTCTCAAAGACAATTACCCCCTCCCGAAGATGGACCACATTTTGCAGAAGGTGGTGGGATCCTCCCAGATGTCTATGATCGATGGTTTCTCTGGATATAATCAGGTGGCGGTTCTCCCCAAGGATCAGAAGAAGACAATGTTCACCACATCGTGGGGGACTTTCATGTACGCTCGGATGCCGTTCGGTTTGATCAATGTGGGTGCCACCTTTCAACGTGTGATGGATATTGATTTCTTAGGATAGAAAGATAATTTCATAGTGATTTATCTGGACGATAACACTATGTTCTCAAAAAGTGATGTTGAGCGCATTGAACATCTTTTTCGGACCTTTGAGAAGTGTCGCAGGTACGGTCTATCACTAAACCCTCAAAATTCCATGTTCACATTAGGGGAATTTTGAGGTCTAAAATGGACCTCCTAAGGAAATTATAAAATAATAGTGGAAAAAATCTAATAAGATTTGATGACATCATCAAATTTTAGAGGGAAAAATGAAAAACTACTTTTTTAATTCATATTTTCAACTTATCTCCCAAATTTTTTACTCAAATTTTGGTAAGAATTTTCGTTGGATGCGAATTTAATTCCCCATCCAAAAAAGGATTACCCCATGGACCTACATACTTTGATGGGTCTGAATACGAAAAAATGAGAAATACATAAAAAACGTGATTACAATCCGTTTTTTATGTATTTCTGATTTTATTAATAAACGTTCATGACCATCGAAAGTACAACATGGGTACTCCTTGGATGAAATTAAATTCCCGCATCCAACGAAGCTCCTCCCGCTCTCCCGAGAGGTGAGTAAGGCCCCAGGGACAGGGCCAAGTCTGAGTTGAAAAAGTAGTTTTATTATTTTATTATTTTTTAATATTTTTACTTTTTTACTCCAAAAATGGTGATCATCCATTATGGATGACATCATCATCTTGAATCCTACTGGTTGTTATAAAGTTTATTTTTGTTGTACATTTTTCTTATGAGGCCCATTTTAGACCTCAAAATTCCCCTAATGCTTTGGAGGAAAGGAAGCTGTTGGGACAAGGGTAGAAGTGATCAATGACATTTCACTCCCATGGAATAAAAAGGAAATCCAAGTATTCCTGGGGAGAATAAACTTCCTAAGAATTTTTATTCCAAATTATGCTAAGATAGTCCGACATATCACATAGATGCTCAAGAAAGATAACGAAGTAAAATGGACCCCCCACTCAAGGACTGCTTTCAACATAATTAAACAGGCCTTTGCTAAGGCTCTAGTATTGGTAGGCCCTGACTACAACAAGCCTTTCATGATATTTTTCGTTGCCTCCCCTCATACAGTAGTTGTAGTGCTGCTACAGAAGAACATTTTCAGCCAGCTTCTGCAGGATGCATAACTAAAATACAACATTTTGGAAAATAAGGCCTATGCCATGGTCAAATCCTTAAATTATTTTTGGATATATGTGCTGCAGTCGGCGATAACTGCCTACGTCCCCACAACAGCTATAAAGGATATTTTAATACAAGGAGACAGTGAAGGAAAGAGGGGCAAGTGGATTGCCAAAATTCAGGAATATGAGTTAGATATCAGACCCACTAAGGTCATTAAAGGATAGGGGTTGGCTAAAATATTATTGGAGTCCAATTGCCAGGCCTTGGGTATTAATGTATCCATGGAAGGAGGAGAAGTACCAGAGGGTACAGAAGTACAGCCTGGAATAGAAACCGCAATGCAAAAGAAGCATGTGAAATACCTTCTCTTTGCATGGTACACAGATGTGGTAGAATAAATCCTTACTCTAAGATGTCCCCTAAATTTTGATGAAGCAAAGTACCACACTCTGAGATTAAAATCATAGAAGTACGATGTGGCAAATAGACGATTGTATTGGAGAGACCCTTCAGGAATTTTGTTACTATGTCTAACAGAACAGGAGGTGGATGAGGTGATGGTTGAATTCCACGATGGTCCTTGAAGTGGAAAAGTGGAAAAGTTTGTGTCTCTAGCAAGGGTCCTTGAATCCTCTTCTAAGGTAGGTTCAGTGGATGAAATGGAAGGTCTTTCTAATGGAATATCTCATCTTAAGTCCTCTGGGAGTCTAAGATTAGTAAGGGATGGAATGTGGGTCTGAGTTGGAGGTGTGCTAGCTCTAGATCTTGATGAAACAAGTGGTGTTCTAGGGATCAAGCTTCTGCTGCTACTTCTTATGAAGCTACCCCTTGAGTCTCTCTCTCTACGCATATAATTGTTTTTGGGAGTTAAGAAAATAGGCTACCTAGTTACACTTCCCCGGCAACGGCACCAAAATTTTTGTGCTCAACCTAGTCTCCTAAATTGAGTTCATTAATTTTCAACCAGGGTTGGTAAACTGCTGAAGTGTGGTGCACTATATGTGCCTAGGTATTTGTTTCTCACTACGTTGTGTCTAGTGTTTTATGATGTTTTCGGTTTTTTATGGTTTTATGTTCACAAGGGAAAGAACTAAATGCTGGTGACAATAAGTTACTGGTTAAAAACAGAGTGAAGCCTAAATTATGGATGGCAAATGACAAATGAAAATACTGAAACAGAACAAAGCCTAAACTATGACTAGCAAAATACAAAGCTTGATAATGACTTCAAGGAATAAGTCACAACATGAGCTTAAACTTGTCCAATTCATTCATTAAAGATGTTTTGGAAGAGCTTGAGAAATGGGCAAGTTAAGTGTAAATGAAGTTCTCCTAACTAAACAGTCAAACAATCAACTTAAAATGTTACAACATCCCATCCATGATTGAAGGTCTATTGGAATATATTTGGAAAAGAAAATTTGTAGCACCATAATATTTCTATTCTAAACTAGCTTCTAATTCTATTCTGCAACTCAATCTAGCACCACTAGGCCCTACTCAAAAGTTACAGCTTTCTCTTTTTAAAATAGTCTTTGAGAAAAGGCTTGTTTGTGAAATGGTAAAAAGGTTGCAAAATACTCCGGCCTTTACACTGATACTAAATTCTGTCCAGATAATTATGTATTAATATGAGTTTGGAACAAAAGAAGTTTTGTAAATAATGAAGACTGTGGTATTTAAATTTAACAACTAATATAATTTAAAAATGCAATGGATGACAACTAAACTGGAGTGCTAATACAATGAGTTAAAACTGAACTAGAGTACCACTAGTCTATTTGAAGTACAGTGAACAATGTTAAACTGAAAAGCCATTATCAAACTGGAAATGAAATGACAGAGATGAACCACATGCATTCTACCTCCGGAGTGCTATAACTAAATTAACATGCAACTAACCTAAGGAATTCTACAGCCCATCTCGCTCAGTATGAATGATATTTTGGAAGAGTTTGTGAGAACAAGTATGGTTGTATTATTCAATGCAATTGAACATAAACACAAGGCTGAAAGAAAATACAACTAACATCTAAGACACCACAGCTGTTTCTTAGTCATTTTTATGATATTTTGGAAGAGCTTGTAAGAGTAAGACCGGCTGTGACACTTAGTGTAAACAAGCAACTAAAACCTACAATACCACAGTTATACCTTATTCATCATAATGATATTTTGGAAGAGCTTATTAGAGTAAGTCCAACTGTGATAATTAACGAAAGAAAATGCAATTAAAACCTACAATACCACAGCTATGCCTTATTCATCATAATGATATTTTGGAAGAGATTATTAGAGTAAGTATAGCTGTGATAATTAATGTAAACAAGTATGAACATAAACTTCAGAAACTTGCCTAAACTAGAGATAAAAACGAGACAAAAATACTTATCTACTGCATAAACAAGGCCACTTAAGAGGCAGGGGCCCTCTGCCACCAAAGTAGCACGAAATCTAGTTCAAGATTGACTCAACGCGTTCAAGGAAATGATGCTTCTTTCATTAAAGTGGAATCACTTCAAAGCAGAGTATTCTCGGACTTCAAAAATCTAGCAGCCAACCGCAAAATCTAACCAAAATCTAACCTTGTATCTCGGTTTCCCGAGCTACATTTATAGCAAATTTACATAACAGAACTTGAGATATTACAGGGATTACTATCTTTCCATATTAAAATCGAACTAGAACTCTAAAGGTGGCATCATAATATGACTAAGGACATCTGGACTGTCCTTGTCCTATTAGGAGTCTATCTCCTAGTTTGAGTTCCCATGTGCATAACCACATACAGAATTCTGTTCAATCTTCGTGGGGAGCAACAAATGCTGAGGGCATGATCTGGAATACGACCATATGTGGTTTTCTCTGAGAGGACACCTGGAACCTGCTTAAACATGAAGACAACTGCCGAATTGGCAACTAGCTACAGAATGTCTGCATTCTGTAGCTAGTCCTAGTTCAAAAAGCACTACAATGACAAAATCATAAAAACATAGCAAGTTAGTCATAATATTCATTCTTAAACAAATTTTAACTAATTTCATTGATCATTTGAGCCTGGAATCAATAATGGACAAAAGAAATGGAGTGGAATGTGGTGGAAGAAAGAACATTCTTGGAGCTCAACATACCCCCACTGCTAGATTCTTGCATGTCCTCATGCAACTATTCCATGAACTCAGATACCTCTGCAAGAACATCCAACCCTCTTCTTCTGCTTTTCCTGGTAGTTAAAGGCCTTCTAGGCTTCCTGATGACTAACTTGAACCTTAAATTGGTAAGTGCCCTAATTAACTTTTTGTTTCTCTTTTTCAACTTTTCATTGGCCTTTTCCACTTTGTCCATTTGTAGAGACAGGGTTGAGTTCATATTGGTTTTTAGTTTAAATTTCTCCCTCAGAATATCATTCTCCATCCTGATATGTCTTTTAAGTACTTCTATTTCGTACTTATCTCTTCTTAGCACATATATTTCGGACTATGGAGGACTAGGGGTTCTGTCTCTACTCTTTGAAGCTTTTCTCTCCAATGTTTCAACATAGTTGTAAATTTCTTGTTGTGCAGGATCAATTTCTGGAACTTCTTCATCAAAATCCTCCTCAGTAGGTGTTTCTTCGTCTTCTATGTTTATGACTCTAGTTTTTTTAACTTTTGTTTTCTTTAGTATTCCCCTCAGTCTGTGGCTCCTCCTCGGTTGAGATGGCCCTTCTCCTTTTTCTCTGGAAAATTTTCTTATGATCCTTTCTTTCTTAAGCTACTTCTTAATCTAAACTAATTTTTCAGAGATCATTTCTTCACTGTTTTCTTGCATTGTTTTACCAGTTTTAGTTTTGCAGGATCTCCATCTTCTGCTTATTTTTGTAGGTTCATGTTGAGGTGGAGGTTCCTTTGGTTCCTCAAAGTGATTTCTCACCAAGAAGTTATCCCAAGTGTCTCCCACTTTTTCTAAATGATGTTTAATTAAAATCTTGACTAAACCATGGTGGTATAAGGTTGTCTCTAGAAATTTAATTCTCTTTTGAACACTTGAAGCCATTTTCTTTAAACTTTGAAGCAAGAAATAGGGAAAATTAAGTTCTTCTTCTAGGAAATGCATTATCAACCTAATATGGTAAACATAGAAAGTACCATATCTACCTTCACAAGTGATGAATTTTTTTAGGATAAGCAACATGTTCCTCTATTTGTTCTTTAATGTAGAACTAGGGATACCCTTTTTAAAAACAGTGACATCCATACCTGGTGACTTGAGCATCTGCTTCCATTCTTCATTATGGAATTCTCTGTTCTTAAACCACCTTTCTCCTTGTCTAGGCAGTCATGTTGCTTCTTCAATAAAAGCTTCTGTGACAGTGAATTTAATATCTCCAACTTCAACCTCGGCCCCATTAAAAGATCTTGCAAAGGTTTTAGTAACCTCTTTGTGGAAGCCACTGAAATTTCCAAGGAATTGCAACCATCTTGCTTGTTGTAATATTTCTCGGATTTGGGGATAGCCTTCGAAGTATTTAGTGCCAACTAGTTCTGTTCTCACGATGAGGCCCATAACTTTTCTTCAATATTCAATTCACCAGCCTTCTGCTCACGGTGAGAATGGTCATTAACAAGTTTTTTTTCTCCCCAAATGTTTCCTTTGTTCACGGTGACAATGGTTGTTACAGAGATACCTTTGTTTTACAGAATGAAATGGTTGAGAGTTGGCTACAGAAAAGAGTGATATGGAGTGGTTACGGAATGAATTAATGAGGTGAGGTGAAGAAAATGAATCAATGAGTGAAAAGACCGCGAAGATATTTTGTAACAAATTCAAAAATCATCATTAAATGCTTAGTGCCGTGACTAATCCAATCACTTCAGCACTTTAACCATTTAGATTTTGAAATGATGATCGGAAATGGTGGAACAGAAGGAGTTTTATCCAAAGTTTTTGCGGAAGGTTTGTTAGGCAAGATCAACAAAATTAATTAAAACACTTTTTGAATAATATACAACTAAACTACACTAAAATTTTCATGATATGTCATTATAATCACTTCATACCTTTGCCTTTGTTTTGATTTTCTTGTGATCTTCATATGCTTTGCTCTCCCCTGAAAATCATTACTTTTTGAGTCTTCATAACCTTCTTAATTTTTCTTGTTCATGGATATGCAGGATCATTTTGTTGCAAATCAAATGATTACTAGCCAGTTCTTTCAAACTCTCTGGCTGTAGAATGTCTTCCTGGCTGCAGAATGTTTTACTAGCTGTAGAATGTCCAAATGATTGCAGAATGTACCTGTAGAGGACTTGAAATATGATTTGAAGCTGGAATGATGAAAGGTTGTATGAAATGAATAATGAAATATGGTAGGATGGAATATGAATGAAGTGAATAATGGAGTGGAATGGATCACAACTTATGAGATGGAGTGAAAAAGTGCCCTGCAATTTCTGCTGTGTATTATTCAATTGCAGAAAGGAGATCAAACTTAAAGATCTGAAATGGAAATGAAGTGGACCATGAAGTGAAATGGATGAAGTGTGGATGAATGAATGGAATAAGATATGATATGAATGAATGGAATGAAATGAATGAAGTATGGAATGAAATGAAGTGAAATGAGATGGATCATAAGTGAAATGGATCTGCACTTATGATTTTGTAACAGCTGCTTGTAGAAAAACAAAATGGAAAAGTTAGAGTGTCAGAAAGATTCTGATTTTCACTCTATCTTTTCTATATAAACATGCCAATCAGTGATTGGTTTTCATGTCTATACTTTATTTTTATTTTTATTTATTTATTTATTTATTTTTTCATATGTCTGACTTCAGAAAATTCAATTAAGTTGATGAAGAAGAAAGATTCTTCTTCATTAACTTCACATCACTGTTTTCCTGGAACTTCTTGACAAATTCTTCTCTTGAGAGTGGTTTGTGATACAGCTTCAATCTATGACCATTCACAAGAAAATTAACCTCTTCTTCATCTATTGTCTTGATTTTTATTGCTCCATTGTCAAAAATTCTCACAATTTCATATGGCCCAAGCCAATGTGTTTGAAATTTACCTTGAAAATCCTTGAACTTTGAATCAAACAAGAGAGCCCAGTCACCTTCTTTGAACTTCTTCTCCTTGATGTACTTGTCATGCCATCTAGTCCTTTGCTGTTGGACTATACTGGTTTTCTGAACTGCATCTTGTCTGATCTCATCCAATTCATTAATCATTCAATCTATGCTTTTGTGCCTCCGATAGATCAAGTCCTAGCCGAACTGTCATTTTGAAAGGTTTGAATCTGAACTTAAACAAAATTTAGTCTTCCAAGTAACAAGTTCAGGAAAGGAGTATGATTTATGACTTCAAAATAGTCTGAAATGTACAAGGCTTCACAGCAGCTTCTATCTACTCAATATTTTCATGTAAATTATAGTGTCTTGTTAGGATCCCTTCAATGACCTTATTAGTAGATTCCACTTGACCATTTGCTTGTGGATGATAGGGAGTAGATTTTATGTGTCTGATTTTGTACCTCTCCATCATTTGTTCCACTAGCCTTGATGTGAATTGAGCGCCTTGATCTGTAACGATTTCTCTTGGGACACCAAAACGTGTAAAAATATCCTCAAAAAGAAAATTAACTACAGATGCTTCAGTAGCAGAAAGTAATGGCTTGGCCTCTACCCATTTTGTAACATAATCAGTGCAAACTAATATATATTTATTTTGTCTTGATGGAGGACTAATAGGTCCTCTGCATAAAATTCCAAGGCCCATTTTTCAAAAGGTTCAATATAAATCTGAGGCTGTAATGACATCTCACCTGAAGGAGAAGGTTTCCCTACCCTTTGGAAACTATCACACCTTTTGACGTACTCTTTAGTATCTTGAGTATGAAGGCCATAATATCCAAGTGGGTTGGATTTTATAGGCTATCCTCTTATTAGCAAAGTGTCCGCCACAAGGTTCATCATGACATGCTTTGAGAATCTTAGGCATCTCATCTTCCCAAACACATCTCCTAATGATCAAATCTTGACCTGTCTTGTACAACTCATTAGCAACCCATGAATATTTTGCACTATCATAAATGATTTTTCTTTTATCTCTTGCATTCATTATTGAAGGAAAGTTCCCTGAAACTAAATAATTAGCAATGTCAGAAAACCAAGGAGTCTGAGTAGAAATTGGAAAAAGATATTCATCGGGAAATTGATCTTCAACTGGAGTATCATCTTTGATGTTTTGGAGTCTATATAGGAAATCAGCTACTGTGTTTTGTTTTCCAGGCCTATCTAGAATGGTAATGTTGAATTCTTGTAAAAGCAATAACCATCTTATGACTCTGCCATTAGTAATTGATTTTTTCATTAAGTATCTAATTGCAGAGTGATCTGTGTGAAAAAAAGTTTCATAGCCTGTTATATAGTGTCTGAATTTGTTTATGGCATGAACAATAGCTAAAAATTCTTTTTCAGTTATAGTATATTTTACCTCTGAAGGAGTCAAATTTTTACTGGTATAGTAGATGGCATAAGGAATCAGCTTATTTATCCACACGTCTCCTAGAGCTGTATCTGAGGCATCTATTGAAATATGAAAAGGTAGCTTCCAGTTAGGTCCCCTTAAAATAGGTGCTTCAGAAATTTTTGTTTTCAAGGTCTCAAAAGCTAACTGGTAGTCAGAACTCCATTTGAATTCATAGTCTTTGGTAAGTAATTTGAAGAGTGGAGATGCTATATTGGTGAAGTTTTCTATAAATATTCGATAATAGCCTGTAAATCCTAGAAAACTCCTAACATCTTTTTAACAACTTGGAATAGATAAGTTAGAGATGACTTCAAATTTTGACTCATCAACTCTAATCCCATCCCCTGAAATGTGATGTCCTAAAACAATTCCTTCAGTAAACATCATAAAACACTTGTCATGACTAAGTGAAAGATTTTCTTCTTTACATCTTTTTAAAAAAATTTCCAAGTTTGCTAAGGCTTCTTCAAATGTGTTTCCATAGACTGTGAAGTCATCTATATATACCTCTACACAATCATAATAGATTCAAAAATTTTAACATTGTTCTGAAATGTCAGTAGCATTGCATAATCCAAAGGCAATACTGTGAGCATAGGTACCCCAAGGACAAGTAAATTTGGTTTTGTCTTGGTCTTCAAGTGCTAGTTGAATTTGGTTATAACCACTAAACCCATCTAAAAATGAGAAGTTTTTTTCCAGCTAATGTATCTAACACCTGATCTATGAAAGGTAGGGGAAAATGATATTTAAGAGTAGCTTTGTTTAATTTTCAGTAGTTAACACATACCCTCCATTTACCATTTTTCTTTGGCATAATTACCAAAGGAGAAACCCACTGACTATCTGAAATGGGATAGATAAAGTTGACATTCAACAATTCTCTGCAAGTTTCTTAAGAACTTCTAGATTTGGATTCATCCTTCTTTGAGGTTGTCTGATTGGTTTACAATTCTCTTCTTGTGTAGATGTGAAGAGGAAAGTCTAATATCCTTTTCATACTGTGGGCAGTACTCCTTACGTACATATGCAGAAGAATGTCTCGTAATATCTTGACTAACTCTTCTTGTTGAGATTTTTCTAGGTTCTTGTTTATGTTCAAAGTTTTGCTTGGAAATATCTCACTTGTAGAGCTGCCAAATTTATCCATAGAATGAAGAGACATCTGCCTTGATGAAAAAAACTCAATTTTGGATCCTTCTTGAAATGGTTCATGTTTGTATTCTGAAGAGGATTCAAAGTTTTATAGAGTATTCAGAATTTGATTATCTTCACTAATTTCTGAAATTGTGAAGAGAGGTTGTAAGTCTTCTTCATACTCTATCCATTGAGTATCATCTAAATTTGTAATTGTCCTTGCTGGAGGATACAAAGTGAATTTATTAGTTGAACTACCATCATAGATGTACATATCACTGGATCTACAACTAATGAAAGCATCAGTTGTAGCCAACCAAGGTCTTCCTAATATAACAGGATTCTCTCCTAGATTATTCTTAGGAGTTAGGATCATGAAATCCATAGGGTACTCCCAAGAATCTAGGGACACTGGAATGTCTTCTATTACCCTTACTCGGCCAGATCATGATTCCGTTCGCCAATTGTAATAGTGTGGGTGTAAAGAGAAGATTAGGAAGTTTCAGCTTTATCCATGATTTGTCTACTCATGATATCAACAGCCGCTCCTAAATCAATGAGTGTGTTTTGGATCTCAATTCCATTGATGTGAATTTTGACAACTGGATTTCCTGGGTCTAGATACTTTGGAATAGCAATCTTACCCATCATAATGTCTGCTATTTTTCCTGCCAGTTGAATTTTCTTTGTCTCTCTTATTCTTTTTATTGTTTTATTCATGCTAAACTCCTTTATTGTCTTTGCTAAAATTGGGATTTCCTTGATGGCTTGTAATAATGGAATCTTAATGCAAACATTTTTTAGCTCATCTAGGAAATCATAATTAGGCACCATAATTTGTTTTTCTACACATCTATCAATTTGTAATCTTTCTGGAAAGGGAGGTATAGGAGTGGATGTTGATGGCTACTCTAATACAAGAGTTGAAGTTATTGGTTCTTTTTGTTTTGATTTTTCAAATTTTGGGTCCTGAAAAGATGTGTCTTCTTCAAGACTTTTATTTTCACGTAGAGAGTCTTCCTCAGAGTTGTCTTGTTCTTGTATGATCACAGAAGGTTTCCTGTTTTCAAGTATTCTTCCAGACCTAAGTTGAACATCACTAAGGTCTAGAGGAGTAATTAAATAAGTTGGAAATTGTTGGCCTTCTATCATGTATGTATTCTGAGGATTTTTATTGTTGGGGTTTGGTATGGGTTGAGCAGGCAATTGATTTTATTTTTGAGGAAATCATAATGGAAGTGGTTGATTTTGATGTTGTGGATTTTGAGGATTTTGTTGTTAAGGAAAATGTGGATATGGTGGGTAGGATGGTGGATACTGATACTACTGAGAGTATCTTCCATAGGGATTTTGTGCCCCTTTTTCCCATGCTTGAGATTGATTTTGAAATTGGGGCCAAGGTTGCTGCCAAGAAATCCAACTTGGTGGAGGTTGATTATACATTTGATCATGAAATCCTTTTGTTTGAGGTCCTTGCCAAGGCCTTCTAGAGACAAAATTGAGAGATTCTGTGGAACTTATAGGAGTTTCCTCTTGAAAGACAGCTTTAAGACCAGGAAGTGAAGGAAAAATCTTGGTCTCTGTTGGTCGCTTTAATTGCTTTCACAATTCAAGCTCCACATAAATTGTCAACCCGAGGAAGTCTTTTTATTTCAAAGATAATCATGCACTGGATATGCTCAATTTCAAAAGCAGAAACAATGTTGTAGTAAAAAGCCACAATTATCAATCTCACAAATCTACTTATTCACACTCTGTTTAATCAAAGCTGAAGTCACTTAAGTTATAGCAGAAATAATTTCTATGTTGCAATTAAAATCCAAACAAAGGAAGACCAATTTGCAAGAAAATAAATCAATCAACCATAGCAGGAACAGGACCCTATTCCTTAAGTAGGAACTTCAGCACCTGCTTCCTGACACTTAATCACACTGTAAGAAAGGTAGCTTCAAGAGACCAAGACCCTATTCCCATGAACAGGAACCTTCAGCACTTGTTCTCTTGTTTCTAATCACACTGCAGAAAAAGGAAGGCAATTAATGGGAGCAGGACCCTATTCCTTTATACAGGAATCTTCAGCACTTGCTTCCCAGCATCATACACTCATACAATTAATAGAAATGGATTTCTCAACTTCCAAGAGTGAATGTGTTCAATACATGCAGTGCTAAAGAAACATAGTACTACTAAACTGTGCAACTAGTGTTCAAAAACAGTATTAAAGTAAAGTGCAAACAATCGTAAAGAATTAAACAAATTACAGGAACCAAAGGGTGAATCTTGTGAGGAAGGCGGGCCCTTTCCCTCTCACAAGATTCCTCGGGGAAAGAATTAAATTAGAGCGCTCAAAAGAAGAATTTATTCATCTGTCAAAGTAAATGATACATTACAGATGGAGACTAGCTCCAGTTCTCACACAATGTTCTCCTGGAGCTTTACAACAATGAACTCCCCTCTAATGATGATGTCTCCTCTTTTTAAAGAGGAGACATCTTTTACAATTTACATGAGAGAAAATCTACGTTATCCCGAATCTGTTCTCTTTCTCAAAACAGGACTATTCTGTTCTTCCAAAAAAAGATACTGTTACAACAGAGACAACAAGACTGCTATCTTCAGGATAATCTAGGTAACCGTGTCTTCATGCTATTGCTATTATTCCACAAAAAGTTCTTCCAGAATCGCAAATTACGCATGACGGAATTTGCGTGCTTGACGGCTGTTTCAGCAACTGAGTCAGTTGTTTCAGCAACGGCCGCTTGTTCCTAGCAAAGCATATAACTTATCTGCGAGCTTTTGGACTTATGTTAGCAACGATGCACTTTGATTAATGATAAAATATAAGATTATTATGGAATTAGATGTAAACAGATTAAACATATAATAAAGAAGAGGATTTTATATACCTTGGGATAAAGTAGATGAAAATGATAATGGAATCCTTTTTAATCATGGTTATAAAAGTAAAATGGTGTCAAAGTATATAGCAAAAATGATACATAGTGGATTCCTAACATCCCCCCCAGCTGAAAATGTTGCATGTCCTCAGGCAACCCCTAGTCTGAATCAGAGTCTGAGTACTGGTTCTGAGCATGCAAATTACTCAAGCAGTAGCTGGAGAAGGTGGCATCTGTAGGAGCTCTAAATCCTCTGTTGTTCAGCAAGTGTTGCCATGCCAAGGCTTCATCTCTGTCAGTCAACTGGTAATGACACTAATATTTCTCTGAAGGCAGCCATAAAATTGGAAAATGAAAATGATATCCGATCCAGTTTACTCCACAATGTCGAATGCATCCAATGTAATTAGGAACCCTGGATAATGCAGCTTGAAGATTGTGAGGGTTAAAAGGGTGATAATCCTGTCTTTATTTACATGACTGCTGCCAAAACATAGTATTGGCCTTCAATGCAGCAGTACCCTTTACTCTAATTTGCTGTTGACACTTAAAAAGTGTTGAAGCCTGTAATTGTTGTATATACCTATGCATTCCTGGCTTCTGTAAGAATTTATGATATTGTGCTATAAATATGGTTGGACTTAAAGGTTCTGGTCTAATCCAAAGGAGTCTATTCTCCTCATTATGACTGCTTGCAGTGAACGCAGTTTGCCAAGTGAGCTGGTTAGACAAAAATGAAACAAATGCCCTTATTTTTATATCTCCTGCAATTGGAATAAGATTAACTCTTCTATTGTCGGGAATGGCCTCATTATGAAGGTAGAGTTCGCACAGCAAATGCTGGTCACTCTCGGGGGCCTCATTAAAAGTCTCAACAAATTTCTCTGAAGTAAGTAACTCATACGGTCTGCCATCTTTTATTGCTTTTAATTGAAAATAAACTAATTGTTCAGAAAGAAAGAGAGAGTAGTTTACAGAGGGTTTGCGCATAGCCATCAACTTCTGGACTAATGAAAACATCAAGGCCATCTTTTCCTTAGATTCCTTGACTTCCTTTTTGGAGTCCTTGAGCTGTTGCATCATTTGTTCCCAACTATCCCAGTTGGCATATACGTGGTTCTGCCATGCTAACTTATGCTGGCGTAATATTGTATCTTGTTCTTCAGCATATTGTTTCTTCCATTTGTTCATCTGTTCCAATTGATTCCATGGCAAGGTCTGTGTCCTGGCATCAGAAGTACTGGGTTGGGACGTTGTTTGAATAGCTACACTGACTAACTTAGGCCGAGATATCTGTAGTGGTGCTTCTGTCTGAGTGGCTGCATTAACTGGCACAGGGTGAGGTATCTGTGGTGGTGCTTCTGTCTGAGTGGCTGCATTAACTGGCACAGGGTGAAGTATCTGAGGTTTAGTTTCTTTTTCTTCCTTTATAGAGAGCCCTACTGGTTCTTGTGGAGCAGTAGGGCATCCCTCTTTTATTCCAGCTGATGTAGATGCCTCAGATACTTGAATTTTAACTAGTTTGTAGCCCGCCTCCTGGTAAATATTGCCACACTCATGGCACATGTATTCCTTGCATGGCTCCTTATTTTGCGTTGAGGCTGTGTGTGCTAACATATAGAGATTCATTTCTTTATCAAAAGCCTCTCGTGCCAAGGTTAATTCATTCTTGTAGGCTTCCAATTCAGACTTCAAGAATTCATTCTCCTCCAATAAAGATGTCATAGTATGTAAACCCTGTGCGCTGGTTGATTCTGTCAGGGTAGTCTGCTGATGCACAGTCGTAGCTGGTTCTTGTGGGACAGCTACTGCTGGTCTCCCACTATCATCATGCTTGGTGTATTTTTGTACCACAGTGGCTGGTTCTTGTGTTTCAGCCTCTGGGTAAGTGAATGGTTCTTGTGTGACAGTCACTGTTTGAGCCATAAACAATGTCGTATTATCCCGGGGCACTGGTTCTTGTGTGGCAGTGCCACCGGACGAGACGGGGTGGGGGGTTTGAAATGGGGATGAAGATTGGAGTTTTAACAGAATAGTGGCAGGGTCAGGGGAAATGGAGGTGAGTCCTGTCTCAACAGTCATCTTCATTTTCCTTTTTGGTAGGAAAGCAGCAAAGTCACTGCCTTTCCTTTTCTTTGAGGGGGAGGATTCTGCTCTCGGGGAAGGGCTTTCAGAAGAAGTGAGAATTTGAAATTTAGCCCTTGTCCGTCGTTTGGAGACTGAGACTGTTGGGGTTCTTTTCTTTTTATAAGTGGATGGGGATGGGGGTGTTAGAGAGTCGTCACTAGGGACAGAAATAGTGGGGACAGTTGACTCTGCTAAGTGGGACGAGCTCGGGGTTGGGTCAACTGGGGAATATGGAATATCGTCCCGTTGTCCTTCATAAGGAATTTCAGGAGTATCATGAGAACTTTCGGGTTGTTGGGACGTTTGAGCCTGCTGAGGAATTTCAGGCAGCTGGGGAACAGTGAGTGGGTTATGCAGAGGGGGATTTTGCTGAGCAAAACCCCTCTGTATCAACAACTGGCATAAACGATGGTGGGTGAGGGATAACATTGGGAATTTAGACCGTCTACAATAATAAGACATGTTTCTAATACAACCAAGCAGATAATAGGGGATATTAACCATTCGTCCATTTCTCAAATGATTCATCAAAACAAAGTCGTGATTGTACACTACCTGGTAACGCCCTTCACACGTCAAGTAGTGTTTGATGAACTATGCCACCGATGGCCATGGTTGAGGAAGTGAGTGCAGACTAACCCCGCGGCCTTTGAGTTCAACTGGCTCATCTGGACAAAGAAAATCTTGCTGTGCATTCAGAATAACCTGCTTTCTGCTGAACCAGCGAGTCCCAATAGCTGGCAACCCTGATACCTGAACTATGTCCTCCTCTGTTACTGAAATGCGAACCCCTTGAACCACTGAAAAATCGCCTTGAAGGTTTTGTGCAAACTCTAAAACTTGTTCCTGGTCAAATTCACCCAACCTTTCAAAATATACTGTCCATCCCGCTTGTTGGAAAATTTGATAGGCTTCGGGAAACAATTGAAGAAGATTTATGGAGCCGGGCTCGTGTCTGATGGCCGACCCTCCCATGGTTGTAGCTTTGAGTTATACGCAGAGGCACAGAAGACAGTAAACACAGACCCTGATCGCGCTAGTTGTTGCAACAGAGGCTGCAAGGTCTAAATGACGGCGGAGGTGGATATGACAAGGGACAGAGGATTGGTTAATGCGAAATGATTGTTCAATTTTTGAAATTCCCCCCCCTACGTATGGTGTAATGATGATTGGGCGTGTAAAGATTTGTAATCATTATGAATGAAATCCTCTCTTTAATATAATTTAACTGAATTACATTAAAACCTCATACCTTACATTTTTACCTTCGGTTTAATAATTCGAAGTGTCGAGCGCTTCAAAAATGGCTTAATACACATGGAAGAATCTGTAGATTTCTCTGAAATTTAGAACAGGAGTGTAACCGGATCTTGCTCTGTGCTGAATAATTTTTCACCCAAAGGATCTGAAGTATAATCATGGAGAACCGAAAAGCTTATATAACAGTGAAGAGAAATGATGTTTTAGTGATAACAGGTTGCTGAAACTGGTGTTTCAGCAACGGAAAAATGAACGATACGTTGCTGAAACAGGTGTTTCAGCAACGGGAAAAATCAGAAAAATGGGATAAATGACTTGGGTCTGTAAGAAGTGGGGAAAATATTTGATAGGGGATAATTTCAACAGTAAGGGATAGGGAATACTAGGTGAAGGAATATATTTCAGGAATGGTAGGAGTGGGAAAGATGGAAAAATGGAAATAATGTAGAAGTGAGGATGAAGGGATATTGCTAGGAAATGGGGTAAAATGAAGGGAACAAGCTTCTGTGATTGAAGCTTCAGATCTTCTCATGATGAATATGTCCTCCTTAATGAGCTTTTCCAGAATCTGCAAAATTCAATTGTAATATGCCAATCCTTGACAGGGATTATTAGTGCTAAATCTAATCTAATACTAAAAATACAGTGCAGAAAATTAAATGTTGTGAGGAGCAGAAGACTCCCCTAGAAAAAGATAATGAATATTAGTCATGCAAGCAGTCTTGAAATCCTCTTTAGAAACAGGGCGCTGATATAGACGGAGCCTATGACCATTGACTAGTAGAGGTGTTTTAGAATCATCAATTGTTAAAAGTCTTACCGTTCCATTTGGAAAAACAACATCTACCTCATATGGTCCAAGCCAGCGTGTACGTAGTTTACCCTGAAAATTTTCAAACCGAGAGTCATACAGCAAGGCCCAATTACCTTTTTGGAACTGCTTGTGTTTGATAATTTTGTCATGCCATTTCATCCTTTGTTGTTGTATCATGGTTGTTTTATGGATGGCATCTAATCTCTTTTCATCCAACTCCAGAAGCTGTTGCAACCTAGCTGTCTGCACATCAGTCAAATCAAGATTAACAGCTAAAGCAGTTCTTAAAGTTTTAATCTCAAATTCCACAGGAAAAACAACATTTTTACCGTAAACCAATTCATAGGGAGAAAAACCTGTAGTGTTTCTCCAAGTAGTTCTGTAAGCCCATAATGCCTCAGGGAGCTTTTGGGACCAATCCTTCCGGTTGTCCTTCACTGTTTTAGTTAGAATGGCTTCTAAAACTTTATTTGTGCTTTCCACCTGCCCATTGGCCTGGGGGTGGTATGGTGTAGTCATTCTATGTTGAATATGATATTTTTGAAGGGTAGATTTAAAACCATGAGCATTGAATGGAGGTCCTCCATCAGTAACTAGCTCTCTAGGAATTCCAAATCTAGTAAAGATTTCTTCAAATAAGAAAGCTAGGACAACCTCTTCATTGGCTCTAATAAGTGCTTTGGCCTCCACCCATTTAGTCATATAGTCTGTACAGACTAATATATAAGTTCTTTGATTGGATGGAGGATTAATGGGTCCTATGAAATCCAAGGCCCATCTTTCAAATGGTTCAGAAACTACCTGGGGGTTTAATGGCATTTGGCCTCTATGATTGGGTTGACCCATTCTCTGGCAGCTGTCACAAGCCCTTACATATTTCTTTGCATCCTTAAATAATGAGGGCCAATAGTAACCCATCCTCAGAATTTTGTGTGATGTTCTCTTATCAGCAAAATGCCCTCCACAAGGGCCATCATGACAAGCTTTCAATATGTCATACACTTCATCTTCTCTAATGCATCTTCGGATTTCCTGATCAAGCCCGGTGTAGAAAAGACACCCGCTTATCCAGCTGTACCTGGCACTTTGTTGAACAATTCTTTTCTTTTCCCTGTATGACAGGTGTGATGGTAATTTTCCTGCAACCAAATAATTAGCAATATCTGCATACCATGGAGAGTGAGCAGAAATTGCAAACAAATACTCATCAGGAAAAGAATCATCTACTGGAATATCATTACCGCCTTTAACTTGAAGAAATCAATGACTTCATTTTCTTCATTTTTGTGCTTATCGATAATTGTGATATCAAATTCCCCGCAATAATAATATTATCCGTAACCCTCATATTTGTGACATTTTTCATTAAATACTTAATAGTCGAATGACTGCGTACAAAAGTAGAATAACCAAAGATATATGTCAAAATTTATTAAATGCATAGATTGAATGCAAGAAACTCCTTCTCAAAATCGTATAATTAAGCTCAAAAGAGGCTTATTCATCGATAAAGTAGATAGCATAAGGGAGATGATTTTCCTTGTCCCAAGACAAATTAATTGCAAATAATCAAGCATCGAAGATATACAGCAGCGGGAAGACCTAACTGTGCCCTCAACATGAGGGATAAAGAGACAACTGATGCTTGAGTTCTTCAAAAGCTTTCTGACAAGAATTACTCCACTTAAATTCAACATTTTTCATAAGAAACACAAATAATGGAGAAGCTATCTTAGAGAAATCTTTAATAAATCTTCTGTAGTATCCAGCATGTCCTAGAAAACTTCTCACATCAGTTTGAGTTTTAGGAACAGAAAGATTCTGAATGACCAATATTTTAGATGGATCTACCTGAATACCTTGAGATGAAATAAAATTTCCAAGCACTATTCCTTCACTCATCATCATATGGCATTTTTCAGTACTTAGGGAGAGGTGAGCTTGTATACATTGTTTAAGTACTTTCTCAAGGTTTTGTAATGCATCTTCAAAAGACACACCATAAGGAGTAAAATCATCCATAAATATTTCCATAGAATCATTCAGCATATCAGAAAAGATTCCTATAACAGCTCTTTGAAAAGTTGCTGGAGCATTACATAACCAAAATGGAAGAACTCTATAGGCAAAAGTTCCCCAAGGGCTGGTGAAAGTGGTCTTGTCTTGGTCTTGGGGTGCAATTCTTATCTGATTATACCCACTGAATCCATCTAGAAAAGAAAAGAATTTCTTCCCTGCCAGACTATCCAACACCTGATCAATGAAGGGTAAAGGAAAGTGATCTTTTTGAGTAGCTTTGTTCAAGGCTCTGTAGTCAACACATACTCTCCATTTCCCGTTTTTCTTAGGGACAATTACCAATGGGGAAACCCATTCACTGTCAGATATAGGGTATATAAATCCTGCATTAAGCAATTTTTGAAGTTCTTCTTTAACAATTTCTCGTAAATTAGGATTCATTCGTCTTTGGGGTTGACAAACAGGTCGGCATCCCTCTTTAATGTAAATTCGATGAGTACATAATTCAGAAGAAATACCTTTCATATCCGTGTAGTCCCATGCAAATGCCTCCTTATATTCATGCAATAACTTCATTAATTGTTGTGTTTCAGCATCTGTTAGATCAGGATTTATGTTTAATGTCTTACCGGATTCAATTTCAACTGTTATGCTTTTAGATGAGATGGTGGTTAAAGTCTGAGATGAGTCTTCAGATTCAATCTTTTCTTGTGTATCAGTTTCAAAAATTGCAGTTAATTGATTGTGTGTTTCAGCAATGACAGAAGAATGTTCACAAATAAAATTATTAATTATCTCATCCTCTGTATTGTCTTTAAGAGTTAAAGCTTGTCCAATAGTTAGAATAGGCTGAACAGCATTATCATCATAATCCATCCATATAGAATCTTCATTATTAATTATTGGTGTAGCATGAGGGTAAAGAGTAAGATGTTTTGTTTCATAACCATTAGAAATTGTCATTGAACTAGATCTGCAACTGATAAAAGCATCAGCTGTGGCTAGCCATGGCCTTCCTAGAATTAAGGGATGTCCCCCCAGCTTTGTTTTCGTCTGCAATACAACAAAATCAGCTGGGTATTTCCAGGATTCAACTGAAATAAGTAGATCCTCAACAACTCCTTCAGGTTTAATTGTAGAACGATCAGCCAACTCTAGAATGGTGGGTGTATCTCTGATTGTGTTATTCAGTTGTAACAATTGTGAAGTTTCAATAGTCATTATGTTAATTGCAGCACCTAAATCTACCAGAACTTGGGGAATCATTGTTTTACCAATCTGAACTATCACTGTAGGATGGCCGGGATCACCATATTTCACAGGAGGGGCTTTTCCGGACATTAATGCAGACAAGTCCCCCATCACATGTACTGTAAGGGGGTCTTTAGTTTTCCTACCAGGTTTCTTAACACAAATATCCCTTAGTGTTCTGGCATAAATTGGTACATCTTTTAATGCTTGTAAAAGTGGAATTTTAACATACAAATTTTGCAATTCTCCTAGAAGATTAAAAGCAGGTGTTTCAGCTGTTCTGGTTAAAACCAAACGCTCGGGGAATGGTGGTTCTGTTATTTCAACATTTTTGTTAGAAGGTGGTTGTGCTTTCTTATGTTTCTCAGTTTCCTCTTTATCAGAATCAGAAGAAGTTATGTCATCAATAATAGGCTCTACTTTTTTCCCAGATCTTAAATGAATATCATTACATTGCATAGTAGGAAATATAGACTGATTCTGAATATCAATGACTTGCACAACTTTATTATTGGGGTTAGGACTTGGTTGCACAGGTAGCTGGGGTCTCATTTGGTTATTTGGCGGAGCATTTGATGGCAGAGGAAGTGGTTGTTGGAATTGAGGCAATTGATTTGGATACGGGAGTTGTTGGCTTCTCCAATTTGAATTCCAAGGGTTAAAAGAAGATGGTTGCTGTGGAGGCCAAGGAGTCCACATTGAAGGATCAACAAAGGGAGGGTTTGATTGCTGCATGGGTGGGAAATTCATTTGATTGAAGGGTGGGTATTGCATTTGATTGAAGGGAGGGGAATTTGTTTGACCGAAAGCAGAATAATTGTTCCAACGATTAAATGGCATACTAGAGTTCATACCTTGTCCTTTTGGTTGCCATTGTCTTCTTTGAGTTAGCAGGTAAACTGCTTCAGCTTCTTCTTCCGTTGGATGTAATGCTGCCTTTATTCCTGGTAGAGATGGACATTGTTTTGTTTCATGATCTTTCTCACAAAGGGTACAAATTGGTATTTTATCCATTGGGCATTCCCTTAGTGGATGTTTGTCTCTGCACTTCGGGAAAAAGACAGCCAGAGTTGCTTCTGCTTCAGCCTTCTTCTTCTTAACCTGCAAAGTGTCAATTTGTGAAGCAAAAGAACTTAACATCTCATTTTTAAATTCCTCAAGTAAATTACCTATTTCAGCTCTTGTTGCTCCTCCACTGGCTGATTTTTGCACTCTTGAATAGGTGGAATCTCTTGTTCTGTTTCTTGCAGCTCCCCTAGAACACCTCTTAGCAAGTTCACAAATCTCATCATATGATTCCTTAGATATATCTCCTTTGGCAAGCATGTTTAACATATCTAAACAATCATCCCTTAAACCTCTAAGTAATATTGTTTTGCGAATTTCCTTACTTATATTCGGGTGGTCAGATCTCTGTATATTGTACTGCAGCCTTTCTATATAATCCTCCGGATTCTCATCCGGCTTTTGTGTCATATTGAATAGTTCATCCTTCTTTTCTCTCGTCCGGCAGTAGTCTTGATATTTAAGCAGAAATTTCTGTTTCATCTGCTCCCATGTTGTGATCACCTGACTTCCAAGGCTCATGAACCATATTAAAGCATTCCCTTTTAAGGTGGCTGGAAACAGTTTCAACTTTTGAGCATTAGTAACATAATCATAACTTCTGCATAATATATCAAATTCAAAAATAAATTCATCCGGATCTTCAGAGGATAAACCATGAAAGTTAGGTAAAGCAGACAATGGAATATTTTTCATAGGAGTTATCCCTGCAGGAAGATCACTGATACGAAATCCCAAGGTAGAGAGGGAATTTTCATTCCTTCCTTCTCCTTCAGGATCTACACGTCCTCCACCAAAGAAACCATCATTGTTTCCTTCCATTGTTGGCTCTCCTACTGCACTTGCTCGATCGTCAAGATCTTCTACTGGCTCTTCAATGTTTTCCACTGGTCTTCCAACGCTCTCTACTATTTCCTCAATGTGCTCTGCTGATTTGCTAACACTTTCTTCTGACTCTCCAGTACTGACTGCTGGTTCTTCTATCTTTTCAGGACCCACAACTTCCTCTGTTTTGTAATATGATTGAGGGGAGTGCTGAAGTTTTGATCTTCGAGAACTTAATCTCTGTGATGATTCAGCCTTTGATACAATCTCGTCAATAAAAGTTTTTCTTCCTCCCCTTCCTTTGCCTTTGCCACCTGTGGGGTTAGTTTTCTTCTGGTTTCCGCGTCCTCTCATACAATCTGTACATTTAAAAAGAAAATATTAATGCTTTTGAAATCTATAATTACCTTCCCTGGCAACGGCGCCAAAATGTTGGTCGCTTTAATTGCTTTCACAATTCAAGCTCCACATAAATTGTCAACCCGAGGAAGTCTTTTTATTTCAAAGATAATCACGCACTGGATATGCTCAATTTAAAAAGCAGAAACAATGTTGTAGTAAAAAGCCACACAATTATCAATCTCACAAATCTACTTATTCACACTCTGTTTAATCAAAGCTGAAGTCACTTAAGTTATAGCAGAAATAATTTCTATGTTGCAGTTAAAATCCAAACAAAGGAAGACCAATCTGCAAGAAAAGAAATCAATCAACCATAGCAGGAACAGGACCCTATTCCTTAGTTAGGAACTTCAGCACCTACTTCCTGACACTTAATCACACCGTAAGAAAGGTAGCTTGAAGAGACCAAGACCCTATTCCCATGAACAGGAACCTTCAGCACTTGTTCTCTTGTTTCTAATCACACTGCAGAAAAAGGAAGGCAATTAATGGGAGCAGGACCCTATTCCCTTATACAGGAATCTTCAGCACCTGCTTCCCAGCATCATACACTCATACAATTAATAGAAATGGATTTCTCAACTTCCAAGAGTGAATGTGTTCAATACATGCAGCGCTAAAGAAACAGAGTACTACTAAACTATGCAACTAGTGTTCAACAACAGTATTAAAGTAAAGTGAAAACAACGTAAAGAATTAAACAAATTACAGGAACCAAAGGGTGAATCTTGTGAGGAAGGTGGGCCCTTTCCCTCTCACAAGATTCCCCGGGGAAAGAATTAAATTAGAGCGCTCAAAAGAAGAATTTATTCATCTGTCAAAGTAAATGATACATTACAGATGGAGACTAGCTCCAGTTCTCACACAATGTTCTCCTGTAGCTTTACAACCATGAACTCCCTTCTAATGATGATGTCTCCTCTTTTTAAAGAGGAGACATCTTTTACAATTACATGAGAGCAAATCTACGCTTATCCCAAATCTGTTCACTTTCTCAAAACATGACTATTCTGTTCTTCCAAAAAAAGATACTGTTACAATAGAGACAACAAGAATGCTATCTTCAGGATAATCCAGGTAACCGTGTCTTCATGCTGTTACTACTATTCCACAAAAGGTTCTTCCAGAATCGCAAATTACGCATGACGGAATTTTCGTGCTTGACGGCTGTTTCAGCAACTGAGTCAGCTGTTTCAACAACGGCTGCTTGTTCCTAGCAAAGCATATAACTTATCTGCGAGCTTTTGAACTTATGTTAGCAACGATGCACTTCGATTAATGATAAAATATAAGAGTATTATGGAATTAAATGTAAACAGATTAAACATATAATAAAGAAGAGGATTTTATATACCTTGGGATAAAGTAGATGAAAATGATAATGGAATCCTTTTTAATCATGGTTATAAAAGTAAAATGGTGTCAAAGTATATAGCAAAAATGATACATATTGGAGTCCTAACAGTCTCATGTTGTTCTGAGCAAATGACACAGGTCTCTACAACTTTTGCATCCAAAGGACACTCTCTCAAGGCATGCTTCTTTCTACATCTGGGACAAAAGATTGCTAAAGCATCAGATTCAGATTTTTGCTTGTTTTGTAACTTAAGGGTGTCTATTTGTTCACTAAGACTCCCTAAGATGTCAGATTTGAATTCATCAAGCATATGCCCTATCTCTGCCCTAATTACTGTCCCAGAAGCAGATTTACTTACCCTTGCAAGAGCAGGGTCTCTTGGGCCTTTTACAGTTTTGGATTTCCCTCTTGAAAGGTTGATACATAACTCAGATATTTCAGGTAATGTGAACTGAGATATATCCCCTTTTCCCATCATGTTAAGGATATCCAACCATTCATCCCTAATTGTTTTCAATAAGAGAGATTTTAAGGTGTCTTGATCTAAGTTTTCCATTTTTTCTCTTTTGATGTTGTAATGAAATATCTCCAAAAAATGTTCCAAGTTTTCATCCTCTTTTTGTATCATCTTGAACACTTCCTCCTTATGATTGATTGGCATACAATAATCCAAATACCTCTCTAAAAATTCTTGTTTTATGTCTTCCCATGTCCTAATAGAACTGTTGATCAAACTCATAAACCACTTCAATGCTGCTGCTTTCAATGTTGAAGGAAATAATTTAAGTTTTTGAGCATCTTGTAAGTAGTCATAAGTTCTACACAGGACTTCAAATTCAAATAGGAAGGTTTCAGGATCTTCAGTTTTAAGTCCATAGAAGTTTGGAAGGACAGAGGGTGAAATATTTTTCATAGTTGTATTGGTTTCTTCATCTACTATAGGAAACCCAAAAGAGCTTCCCATCTCTCTTCTACCTCTTCCTCTGCCTCCTTCACCTTCTGCACCTATACCTCCTTCTCCTCTACCTCTACCTCTACCCCCTCCAAATAATGTGTGTTCTCCATTAAAGACTCCTCCTCCCCCTTCTTCTGCCATAGTTGATTCTTCTGTGGAAGTAGAAAAGTTTGTGTCTCTAGCAAGGGTCCTTGAATCTTCTTCTAAGACAGGTTCAGTGGATGAAGTGGAAGGTCTTTCTAATGGAATATCTGATCTTAAGTCTTCTAGAAGTCTAGGATCAGTAAAGGATGGAATGTGGGTCTGAGTTGGAGGTGTGCTAGCTCTAGATCTTGATGAAACAAGTGGTGTTCTAGGAATCAAACTTCTGCTTCTACTTCTTATGAATCTACCCCTTGAGTCTCTCTCTCTACGCATATCATTGTTTTTGGGAGTTAAGAAACAAGGCTACCTAGTTACACTTCCCCGGCAACGGTGCCAAAATGTTTGTGCTCAACCTAGTGTTCCTAAATTGAGTTCATTAATTGTCAACCAGGGTTGGTAAACTGCTGAAGTGTGGTGCACTATATGTGCCTAGGTATTTGTTTCTCACTACGTTGTGTCTAGTGTTTTATGATGTTTTCGGTTTTTTATGGTTTTATGTTCACAAGGGAAAGAACTAAATGCTGGTGACAAGAAGTTACTGGTTAAAAACAGAGTGAAGCCTAAATTATGGATGGCAAATGACAAATGAAAATACTGAAACAGAACAAAGCCTAAACTATGACTATCAAAATACAAAGCTTGATAATGACTTCAAGGAATAAGTCACAACATGAGCTTAAACTTGTCCAATTCATTCATTAAAGATGTTTTGGAAGAGCTTGAGAAATGGGCAAGTTAAGTGTAAATGAAGTTCTCCTAACTAAACAGTCGAACAATCAACTTAAAATGTTACAACATCTCATCCATGATTGAAGGTCTATTGGAATATATTTGGAAAAGAAAATTTGTAGCACCATAAGATTTCTATTCTAAACTAGCTTCTAATTCTGTTCTGCAACTCAATCTAGCACCACTAGGCCCTACTCAAAAGTTACAACTTTCTCTTTTTAAAATAGTCTTTGAGAAAAGGCTTTTTTGTGAAATGGTAAAAAGGTTGCAAAATACTCCGGACTTTACACTGATACTAACTTCTGTCCAGATAATTATGTATTAATATGAGTTTGGAACAAAAGAAGTTTTGTAAATAATGAAGACCGTGGTATTTAAATTTAACAACTAATATAATTTAAAAATGCAATGGATGACAACTAAACTGGAGTGCTAATGCAGTGAGTTAAAACTGAACTAGAGTACCACTAGTCTATTTGAAGTACAGTGAACAATGTTAAAATGAAAAGCCATTATCAAACTAGAAATGAAATGACAGAGCTGAACCACATGAATTCTACCTCCGGAGTGCTATAACTAAATTAACATGCAACTAACCTAAGGAATTATACAGCCCATCTCGTTCAGTATGAATGATATTTTGGAAGAGTTTGTGAGAACAAGTATGGCTGTATTATTCAATGCAATTGAACATAAACACAAGGCTGAAAGAAAATAAAACTAACATCTAAGACACCACAGTTGTTTCTTAGTCATTTTTATGATATTTTGGAAGAGCTTGTAAGAGTAAGACTGGCTGTGACACTTAGTGTAAACAAGCAACTAAAACCTACAATACCACAGTTATGCCTTATTCATCATAATGATATTTTGGAAGAGCTTATTAGAGTAAGTCCAACTGTGATAATTAACGAAAGAAAATGCAATTAAAACCTACAATACCACAGCTATGCCTTATTCATCATAATGATATTTTGGAAGAGCTTATTAGAGTAAGTCTAGCTGTGATAATTAATGTAAAAAAATATGAACATAAACTTTAGAAACTTGCCTAAACTAGAAATAAAAACGAGACTAAAATACTTATCTACTGTATAAACAAGGCCGCTCAGGAGGCAGGGGCCCTCTGCCACCAGAGTAGCACGAAATCTAGTTCAAGATTGACTCAACGCGTTCAAGGAAATGATGCTTCTTTCATTAAAGAGGAATCACTTCAAAACAGAGTATTCTCGGGCTTCAAAAATCTAGCAGCCAACCACAAAATCTAACCAAAATCTAACCTTGTCTCTCGGTTTCCCGAGCTACATTTATAGCAATTTTACATAACAGAACTTGAGATAATACATGGATTACTATCTTTCCATATTAAAATCAAACTAGAACTCTAAAGGTGGCATTGTAATATGACTAAGGACATCTGGACTGTCCTTGTCCTATTAGGAGTCTATCTCCTAGTTTGAGTTCCCACGTGCATAACCACGTACATAATTCTGTTCAATATTCGTGGAGAGCAACAAATGCTGAGGGCATCATCTGGAATACGACCATATGTGGTTTTCTCTGAGAGGACACCTGGAACCTACTTAAACATGAAGACAGCTATAGAATTGGCAACTAGCTACAGAATGTCTGCATTCTGTAGCTAGTCCTAGTTCAAAAAGCACTACAATGACAAAATCATAAAAACATAGAAATTTTGTCATAATATTCATTCTTAAAGCAATTTTAACTAATTTCATTGATCATTTGAGTCTGGAATTAATAATGGACAAAAGAAATGGAGTGGAATGTGGTGGAAGAAAGAACATTGTTGGAGCTCAACAGATTGTTCATTAGTTTCACATTTGGCCTTGTTTGCAACAAGCCCTATTTCATGATAGCCACATGCCCATTTTGAGAAAGCCTCTCTCCTTACAATCAAAGTTACCAGTTACTTCTCTGCTCTCTTTGTGATCCATAACCACATATAAAATATTTCCATCCATTTAATATCAAGGGGTTCCCTTTAAAGAACATGAAAGAGAACCTAGATGACCTCCTATTCTAAGATGTCCTAGGCACTGATCTCATGCAACTCAAGACTATCTCTAGGAGTGACAACAGGGCCTATGGTGAGGGGTTGGCTCGAGGGGCTAGCCCCTCCGCTCCCCCATATAACAATGCATTAAAATTTAAATACAACACGTGACCTATAGAGTTAAGAAACACCGATAGATCGTATGGAAAGAGCATGTGAGTGCAGGCGAGAGGTCTTGGGGTCGACTCCGGTGGAGTCTGACCAAATTTTGCATAACCAAACCTGGACCACGTGGCGGCCTCCGGGCTTGCCACGTAGCAGCCTATGATTGACGCTTCAAAACCTTTGACCAATAATTAGCTAACACTTGTCCAAATATTACTGGCCTGGAAGGAATATTTTGGGGAATATTCTAAGAATATTCCCTGGAATATTCTAAGAATATTCCCTGGAATATTCTCTTTTTTTTACTTTTGAAAATACCCAGTCAAACTTGGTCAAAAGCCAAAAATTGCAGTTTACTAGACTTTTCAAACTGTGATAACTTCTTCATACGGTGTCGGATTTTTGAACCATTCATGGCACTAGAATCAGGAAGACGAGATCTATCTGGTCACTCAAGTTTGACACTCTTCCGAACACTTTGAAATTTGAGCTATCACTTAGGTCCTTGATCCAAATATGATCAGTTATTCATACCATTGATGTGAAATTCTAGAACTTTCCTCATGTAGAAACCCTCTAGGTGATTCTTTGTGTCTCTCCATCCTCATATCCTTGATTTCTTTGGCAATATCTTGCATGGTTTGGAGAAGAATCTAGGAAAACTCCTTTTCATCCACCTCTCCTGATATTGGAGATTTTCCTTTGTCTTCTTTCTTGTTTGTATAATCATATCTCCGACGTCTATTAAGATACTGCTTCTCCCTTTCTATGAGAGTCTCTCCTTCTTCTAATGACATGGATTTTGTAATACACAGGCTGAGCCAAGATTATGCTCTAATACCACTATAATATTCCAAATTAGGAAAAACATGAATATAGAACATAAAACTAGAAAATGCAGTGAAATATCAACACATACAATGAGAGCATAGCATAGAGCCATTTTATTATACATTATAGCAGAAAATATGTACAAGATCTTGAGGAAAAAGACACTCAAGCTAGGCAAAACAAGCCTCTAAGAACCCAATACATGAAATATGAAGAACATCTGCTATATAAAATGCCGGAGGCTATGATAGTGCAGTTTTTGTTGGGAATAAATACTGAAGTAAATTAAAATATATGGATCTATTGATATAGTTCTTAGAAATTTCTGAGATCAGAGATCTAGGTTTTCTAACACAATTCCAAGACAACCGAGAAGGGGTTTCCTGACATACCCAAAATGTAAAATGCAGCCCTATGTTGAATAACACTCTGTAGCTGGGTAACTACTGGGAGGTAGTTTATATTATGCAAAAATGGCTGATACCCCTCCTTACTAACTTTATGGATGAAAGGCTGGTCCCTTCACTGGAAAACAAGGTCAAGATTTTGGGTACTTGACCCTCCACTGCAACTACCCTACAAAATAACATAGTTTCTAAAGGAGACTATGTTGTAGGTGAAGGCTAGTTCTTGGCCTAATGTTGGATGGTGGTATAATTCTCAAGGAACTTATTTGCTAGCCTCCCAGATGAAGGGTTTCTCCCCTCATTAGAAAACAAGCTTAGAAACTAGGTTTATCAACCCTCCACTGCTATTGCCTTGAAAAACAACACAATCCTGAAGAAGACTGCATTGTGGATGATGGATTAAGCTTGGCATGATGTTGGATAGTGGAAATGAAGCTCAATGAACCTCTCCAGAGTGGGCACTAAAAGTCGCTCAAGGATGAGGGTGGGATTTCCACTCGGAAACACCCTTGTGCTAAACAACACATCAGAATCCGCTAAATAGCAGAAGTATGCAGAAATTCATAAAAGACCAAGACATAAACAATAATTATAATGCGTTCTATGGCTACCATCCCCTTCCTTATATGCTTGGTGAACCTCCCCACCCTGGGTCCCACTCATTAAAGATGCTACTCTCATACATACACTCCTCCATCATGACTACGCTATCCTCCCTTAACTCTCCACTACCTCCATGACAACTTTGTTTATTTGGTCAACCTTGACCCTATCCACATGCTTTAGCCCCTATTCACACCCAAAAGTTCTTTATTCAGCTGATACAATGAGCCACATTCATATTAGAAGTTGTTTTATTCCTACTAAAGAGATTTATGGGTCTCTCTACCCACTTATTCATCTATTTTATTAACAAAATAAAAATTAATATTCCAACTAGCTAAAAGATAATTAGGAATATTACATACAACTGGAGGAAGACAACTTGCAAGCGAGTGTGGATCAAGAGAGGCCAATTCAAGCGAGCCTGATGACAACCATGATCATCACAATGTCAAATAGTAGAATATTCCCCTTCCTGGGTGTAACTGTGACAGTGGAGAAGTCAGAGTTGTGTGCACAGGTGCAGACCTTCCCAAAGGTCGGAATTGACCTGTAAAAACTGCCAAGTGAAAAGCTACACACTATCCAAATAATCATCTCTAATGAGCTACAGTGCAGGGAGGTGCATGTGCAGTAGAAGTTGGGCGAAGCAAAGCAGACAACCATGGAAAAAATAGCAGAGTCGCTCCAGGCAAAAACAATGCAACATGCGGTTGTATCTCAACACGCAGAATTGGAAAATTTAATCGATAGACTATGCAGTGATATTCCTGAAGTGGTCATTCTAGCATCCATCGCACCACAAGTCAAGATTGAAAGCTGTTTTTTCATCTTAAAGGCTTCTCAGAAAAAAATACAGATAGTAAAGGCCAACTTTGAGAAACATATTGCAGCGTTGCAGGCTAAGTTGCAACCTGAGACTCCCTGACAGTACATGTGCAGCGGGCATCCTTAGTAAAAGAAGCATCAACAAGCATCTTCACATATGTTGATCATGACTTCGCATTTCTTGAGAAAACAATGGGATAGTGTAATTTTGTGAAAACAAGCCCACTGGTCAAGAAGATCAATCAGGAGCTGCACGCCAAGGAGGAAGTGTTTAACGATCTGCAAGAGGCCCTGCCCATTTTCATTCCCGCCTAATGCCTGGCCTACCTGTAGGCCAACAAAGTGCTACGATATGAATTTGAGGAGCTCCGTAGGAAGAAGAAAATTGTCACTAAGAATATGAAGCCTTGGGCAGATGTGGCCATGAAGTTGTCTCAAGATCTGGATGCAGCTATCAAGACCCTAAATTAGACCCTACAAAGTATTAACCTAGCTGCAAAAGGACTGACATCACAGAAGATGGTAGATATTGCACATAGAGGAGTGGATCAGAGTGTGGGTGTCCTAAAGTCCTTTGCTGTTGATATTGAAAAGCTGCAAAACAAGATGAAGACCCTAGCACCGCTGTGACTTAGGACGATTCACAAGATCGTGTTGGGGGATTGTTGGAGCAAGGTCCCCTAGGATCAAATTTTGATACAATTTTGATATATTTTAGTTGTGCGTAGCACATGTCAAGTGGCTTTGGGGCAGGTCAAAGCCCCTCATGTGCTGTAATGGGAAAAAGGGTAAAAATGGGGGCCGAAAACCACCGTTTGTGGACCTTAGATGAGCACAGGCTAAAAGTATAAATAGGAGTCTAGATAGAGTCAATAGGATATATGATTATGTGAATGTAAGAGATCTAGCTGTGTTTTGATATTTTGTACGGTTTTTCTGGGTTAGAAGGCTCCTGCTGGCTGTGTGCGCGGAGACCTTAAGTCCTGCTGTGTGTGGACCCTGCTGGCTGTGTGCACGGGTGAAATGAAGGTTTTGTAAGGAATATCTAAATTGTTAATGAATGAAGAACTATTTTGGATGACATCTAAGCCTCAAATGCATATGCTGCGTACTTTATGATTTTTTTTTCATGCTAATTCTGGTTACTGTGTTGTAGATCAATTGCGCAAGTGTTTTCTATTTAGATGAATGTTAGATGAATGAATGTGTTATTCTTAAGCTGTAATGATATATGTTAAGGGAACAAGGAACCTGTTTAGCGTGCGCATAAATCCTAAGTTTGTCTGATTAGGTTTCGAGTTAGCAATTCTCCGTGCAAATCATAATAGATTTGTTTCAGATCCAAAGGCACCCACATCATTTAATTCTCTCTCAAGTTGTGGAAACCTGGTTCTAGCGCCCCCCCATACTGCTTCGGGTGAGACTCTAACCTACGCAAGTAGGTCACTGCTGAAAGGGCCAGTAGTAAGAGGGTTTTTTTGGTTAACCTTAACTTCAAACCTGGGTCAGGAACCCTCAAGCCAACACTCCTGAAGATTTATCTTTTGACCTAAAATTTGAGTCATATTTATTCAAGTCTAATTCATAATCTTTCCTCTCAGAAGTAGTTTTATATCCCATTAAATTTGAAACATATTTTCTATTTTCTGAGTCTTCATATTTTGAGAGTGATAGTAAGGTCTGGCCAGATTTTCATAAACTTCAGAGCTTGGTTGATCAGTTCCAAATAACCTCTTAAAAGGATTATATATAGTACCAACAAAAGACTTTATTTTCTGCTACATCTACTATTACACCTCCTCATACAATAGCTCCATCATCCTCCAATGGTAATCCATCACTTCCTCTGCAATCATTTCCTCATTCAACACCTTTTGTTGTGATTTCCATACAACCTTTTGCAGCAGTCATGGTAAGATTTTATCCTTTGATTTTACCACCCCAACTTCCTACTTTGCCTCAAAATTATGGTCAAATATTTCTTTTTTTTGATGGGATAACATAGGTCACTGCTCGACAACATATAGTTGAAGTGATTGCTTTTATTAATCTTTAGGAGAGTTATAACGATGATGCCAAAATGTGCATAATAACACAAATTTTTGCAGGGGAAGTCAAGAAATGTTTTGTTCCTTAATGACTCCTTCTGTAGCCAATCCGCAATAGTTAATAGACCTATTCCTAGCAAAGTGGGAAGAGAAAAATAAACCTCTCCAAATTCTGATCAAGTATAATGCTTTGAAGAGAAATACTGATGAATTTGCGCAAGATTTCACAACCAGATTTAATAGGATATATGATTTTATCCCGGAAAACATTAAGCCTCCTCTTAACCTGGCACTTCTTCATTATCCAGATTCTTTTGATCCGAATATGGCCTACAAATTGAGTGAGACAAATCCTACTACCCTTGAAGACATGCAAAGAAATGCAATAAGTGTTGAGGAAAATCTACTTATCAAAAAGTCAAAGATGAAATAAGAAATGAGGTTTACCATAAAGGAGGATCCATCTACTTCATCTTAGGGTAAAATTGATACTTTTATTAAGACAGTGGAGAAGACGATGGACAATATGACCATCACAGATAGACAAGTAGAACCTCCAATCAGAAATCCCAACATCAAAGTGAAGTTCCACCTTTTTACCTCAGTCTCAAAATTCATGACTTCATCCCCCATAATTCTATGCTAGACTCTGGGGCCTCACATGATCTCATGCCTAAAGCCGTCATGTATAAACTAGGATTGGATATTACCAGGCCATACCATGACCTTTATGCTTTTGACTCAGGAGGGGTTAAGCGTCTTGGTCTCATCAAATATTTAGTGGTGTCCTTAGATCAAATTCCAGCTAAGAATGTTCTTATGGACATTGTTGTAGTTGAAATTCCCCCGAGATATGGAATTCTTCTCTCCCGATCATGGGGAGCCAAACTTAAAGGCACTTTGTAGTTAGAATTTTCCTATGCTACTATACCATAGTTTGGACAACTCAGAAAATTATAGAGAGAGAACAAGATGAAGTACATGATTAGTAGCAAAGAAAAACCCCATAATCACCCAATTCATGTTGTTCACATAGATTTAGAGTCATTTTTTTGGTACAATGATTATTTTTTAGATTTTTTATAGGATTTTATGGAATAAAAAGTAAAAATTTTAGAGATTTCAGATTTTGTTCAAGAAATTTCAAGTGCAGAAAAAAGAGAACAGGAAACAAGCATCTTGTAGCCAAGTGCAATAGTAAAAAATATAGTTGAAGCAGTAAATGAGACATAGCCTATTGGGACATCAGATCATTCTCAAATAGTTAATCAATATTAGTCATCCAAAATTGAGCTTCCTAATGAAGAAAATGGCTTATGGACCATGGATTTTGACGGAGCCTTAGGTAAGGAAGGAGCTAGAATTGGAATTTGGATTAGTGGTCCCATGAATAAGTCATCTCATCTTCATCCTAATGTCTAGATGTGTTCTTATAAATTGGAATTTTATTGTTCCGACAATGAGGCAGAATATGAGCCTTTGATAGCTGGCATTAAAATACTCAAGAAACTAGGTGCTAATAATATTTCGGTATATGGCGACTCTGAAACAAGTTAAAGTGGAATACTAGGCCAAGCATCCTAGAATTCAAGCATACCGTACTGCGATATTAGAAAATCTTAATACCTTCACTAATATCATTGATTCCAAGGAACAATAATATCATTGCTGATGCCCTTGCCACTTCAGCTAGTATGTTCAAGATTCCAGTTTATCCCAAAAAGAGGTATGAGATTAATGTCAAACATCGCCATACTATTCCAGACAATGTTCGATATTGGTAAGTCTTCCAGAGTGACAAAAAAATTGACAACTTCTTGTAGATGGATGAAGAGTTTGTCAGTTCACAAATTGATGATCAGTTTTATGAAGAAAATCAAGAAATGCATGTAGTAGAATTGAAGGTACTGCAGTTGAAAGATAACTCAATTCCAAGAGGTCTAGTACCCTTGGAAGAGATTTTTTATCATGATTGTTAGGGTCCCATGATTTTGCAAATTGTTAGACCAAATGACAGGGTAACATGAAACCAGTATTTGGAGTCCTAGGACCTATCCTTCCTGGACTTAGAGAGGGCTCTCTCTATTATATGCAAAGGATGTGTTCTTGTTTGATTTCGATGGTTGATTTTAGGCTAGTTGTTAAGTGTAGGGTTTGTTGATTGTTTTGGTTGGGTCAGTTGAACAAGTAGAATAGGTGGAGTGAGAGGTCTTAAAATCAATGGGATATGGAGTCAATGAAAGTCATGAGTGTCTCAATAATGAATCAGAGTGTACTACAGGGCCAATCTAGCAAGGTTAATGGATCCTTAAGGTAATGTGTGAAGTGGGGTGGACATCAAGTTGGGGAAAAACAAGGTAGGGAAAAGGGAAGTGAAGTATCCTTTGTCATTTACCCATAAACAATAAGGTATTAAATATGATAATCAAAAGACACTAATCATGAGATAGGGAAAACCATTTACTCAATGACAATACTTAAACAAATAAATATCCAAGATAAACATTCCAATGAAAAAAAGAAAGCAAGAAAAACTTATATTACTTTAGTAATTTCACCTTCAGAATTGGAAAACATATAAGATGACACAATAAATTTAATCAATCAAAGAGTGAACTCCTAAACATTGTTGATCAAGCTACAAAGAACTTTGACGCAAACTGATAGGCATGGACAAAGGGCAAGATCAACACAAGAACTCCTTGACTTAACCTAGCAAGAAATACTTCAAAGAAAGGTTTCAAGACAGAGTTTAGATAGCATCAAATAAGTATGCCTTGCCATGAATCATATTTGTAAACTAGATTATTAATCCATAGATGAAACAAACAAGCATAAGGAGGCTTAAAGAGCAGCTAAGAATTCTTTAAATACACCCAACAGAGGAAAACATCAAGGTAATAGAAGACATGAGGACTAAGGTGCTTCAAGGAGCATTTCTCAACCTATAATTTTCTATTCTATTACAACAAATAAGGATGAAACATAATTATAACAAGAAAACATACAAAAATTAAGAATAAATCACCATTAACCAAGCTTAGGAATCCTGCAAACAAGCTTCTCCATCATCAATCCAAGCAAGGCATTCATAAACTTCACAACACCAATTTCTTCTCCAAGCTCATAAAAACCATGTATTTCTCTCAAATATCATCAAATTCCAACGTTTACAATGAAGCCCTCATGCTATATTTAACTCAGCAAAGGAGGGCAAAAACCCAAGATAGGGCTGGAAAATGTCAAAATCACCCATAAATGTCATTTATGCCTAAGAGACCATGCAAGGCCCAAGGCACAAAATATCTCATGAAATAAATGTTAAAATAAATTCTTGCACCTAATTCTAGAGTGACTTGCTTCAAAAAAAACTAAAAAATGATTTTTCAATAAATGAGTGTGTTTTGTTAGCTTTTGGTCCAAAACACACTAAACAGTCCATTTGCGCAGTGCCACTTTTAGCAGAAAATAGGGTCTTTTGCAACCAAGTTTTAGACCCCTTCTCGATGCTGGACTTGGCTCTGTGATGGCTCGTTGGAAAGCCTGATGAGTCTACTCTCCAGATATTCATGTATATTCGTGATCTAGCTCCTATATCCTAGTGAAAATGTCAAAAATCCCAAGACTACCATTAGCACAACGTCAAGTCTAAAACAGTGGCAGAAAGGTGCAAAAAGAGGGGTTTTTTAACCTTTTGAGGGGTCAAACCTGCTCTAAATCATCTGAAAATTTGTGAGAAAAGTGTGATAGGTGTGAGAAGTTCAAAAATTTTGAGTTCTCCTGCTGAGGATGCTCCATGTATTAGCGTAGCGCCAGTGGCGATGCCCTAATGTGCCTTAAAAATCACAAAAAACAAAAAGTGCTCCAAATTCTTTCAAAATTGGTGGAGACCTCCCTTAAGGGGTCTTGGATAACTGTTGAGAAGCCTCAACCAAAAATCCAAGTATATCATGATATTTTTCCTCCTTTATGGTTTGGACTTCAAGGAAGGCTTCCTTCAGTTTGGCACAAACAAGCTTGTGCTTCTTTGCATAATACTTTGTCATCTTTTTCTGGAGGGCCATACCCCTTTTTATATTTTGAAGTGCTTGTGATCATTCTTATAATACTGGATGATGTATTGGGCCACAAAAAAATCCCTCTCCCAGTCCTTTATTTGTGCATCCTTGCTTTGGAGTAGCAGTCTAGTGGCCATCTCCTTATCTTCAGTATCACTATCTAGGTCAATGAATTGAGGATTTTGAGTAGATATCTTTCTTTTCTTACCTTTCTTAACCTGGTCCATCTTCTCTTTGACCTTTTCAAGCCTTGGAGTTGATGCAGATGGCAAGGCCCCTTGCCTTTTGGAGGCAACAAACACTTGCCCTGGCCCTTTGTGGTATGTGCATGCAAGAGGAGTGATGGTGGTTTTGGTAGTGTCTTCATCATGGTTGTGACCCTTGGTGTTGTCACCAACTCCTTCATCTTCACTATGATCCCCATCAATCATCTCATGCTCTGTTTGATCATTTCCTTCTTGACCTTCAACACCATCATCATCATTACTTTCTTTACTGCCTTTCGCACTGTCATCTTGGTCTTCAATTTGATTATCACCCTCTGTACTTGCTTCACTTTGGTTTTGTTCATCACTAAGGTCCCTTTCCTCATTATCTCCTTCACTGTTATCATTTTCATGTTCACTAGGAGGCTGATTGGTGTCATGAAAGTCATGACAGCTGTCATGAATGTCATGACTATCTCCTTTGCTGTCCTGTTTCTCACTGCCTATCCTATTAGTGTCATTCTCTTTGTCACTGTCCTCTTCTTCAAATTATGTTTCTGCCTCATTATCTTCTTCCATATTGTCACTGTCCTCATCATGACTTTGCTCACTTTCATGATCACTGCTCCTATTTTCATCATTTATTCCTTCATCCGTTTCCATGTCTTCTTCCCCTTGCTTACTATCTGTTGGCTCATCCTTATGTTGATCATTTTTTTCCATGGACTCTGCCTCATCATAATCCTCTTGGTCTCTATTATTATCATCAAACTCATCTTCACTGTGATCTGCCTCCTCTTCCTCTTGTTCATTTCCTCCAACATCCTCTGCCATAGTGGTAGATTTTTGTTCACTACTTTTTTGACTGTCAGCCTTCTCATTTTCATCAATATTTTCTTGGTCATCACTTTGTTCATCTACATTATCCTTTTATTCACTTTAGGCTGACTCATTTGCATCATTACCATCACTACCTTCCTCCAAATTCTCATTGTTTTTGTTTTCATCACTGCTATGTTCATTTCCCTGCTCTTCACCGTCATTTCCCTCTTGCTCTTCCTCATTAATTTTTGTCTCTACCTAACTGATTTAATCACCTCCATTTTCATCACCTTGTTCATTATTTCCACTGTCATCCTCTTCATTTTATGCATCAATAGAAGGGGAAGAAGGGATATTTTCTTGGGGTAAGGGTACTTGTGTAGATGAGGAGGGAAAATTTGGTTGAGGAGGAGGTTGGGGGGTTGTGAAAACTTCATATGCTATGAATACCTCCCAAGGTATACCCTGCTGCTCCAACTGATGTAATACCACCATCTTGATCAAGGAATGGTGGAACAAGCTATGCATTTATTGTGGGTGATTCCTCCTTCAGACAACATAAGACATTTTCTCAATGCTCCTATAGAGATAGTAAGGTAAGTTTAGCACCTTAGCCCCTGTGAAATGCATGAGGAGTCTTACATGATAGGAATAGAGCCTAGAGTACCTCCCCTCACTGGTGAAGTACTTCATGATAACCAAAATCAAGGATGCAAATATATGTTTAAGGTGTGAGAAAGGAAAATTTGTCTTGCTGCCTTCTCTATACCTTGTTTTGATAAATGGCTCTAAAAAGTCTTTGTCCAGTTTTCCCCTTTTAAACCACTTTTCACCCACATCTGGGATACCTGTGGCCTCAGAGTTGGCACCTGTTGATATCTCAAAATCCACTCCTACAAGGCTTAAGTGCTTGTTGTGTAAATTTAGAATGAGGAGACTTGTAAGCTCAAGGTGGCTCTTCACTTGTCTGGTCCTCTCACAAAATTGAAAACATCTTGCATTATGAAAACATGACAAGATCCTAAGAGAGGAGGTGATGGCCACTATGCTTTGAGGTTCCAATCTATTCACTTTTCCTCCCTTATGTCTTGGTCTCAAAGGCCTTTTACCTTTATCATTATTACTGTTGTTCTCAGCTCCTGACATAATGATAGGAGATTTTTGGTTGACAACTAGGGTTTGCTGAAGCCAGGTGAAAATGGTAATGAAGTTAATCTTTGGTGAATGAGTGATGTGGAGGTTAGGGTTCTTAGGATTGAGAAACTTTGGAGCATGAGGTATTTATAAAAACTATATTTGCAGCCACCCTAACTTACTTATCCTCAAATGACATCAAACTGATTTTAAGGAGAAAAAAAGGCTTATTTGCATGCAAGACCTAGGGTTTACTCACCTAGTGTTTGAACTTTAAAGTCATAAAATACTAAAATCAATTTGGAAAATTGCTTGGGGATAAGGATGGAGTCTCACTTACTAGATTTTGGCTCTTTGTAAACCTTCGAAGATTAAGTGGAAGAGGAAATTCATGACCAAAGGCAGAGAAATTGTGGTTTGGAGGTCTTCTTCATTTGCACAGCGGCTTGCCCGAGATATCAGGTTGGCCCGTTTGTACAGTGCCAGTAGGCTTGCCCGTGGGTTAGCGTAGTGCCAGGCGCGTGTAGTGTCTGTTAGTGTCTGGGTGTGTCGGGCCCACGTTAGTGCAGTGCCCGGGATTTGCGTAGTGTCGAGGCTGATTAACGTAATTTCGTGTTATTCTGAATGGGTAGAGGGCTGGCTAGCGTAGCACCAACCTATATTTGTGTAGCACCGCCGATTTGCACAACGCCAGAAACACTTGCCCAGAAAACGACCAGAACACTCTGTTTTTGTCTCTGAAGACTTTTTCTCTTCACCAACTGCTAAGTGAGTTTAAAATGAAATTAAAACACCTTTATACCCCTTGAGAGAGATAAATTAAACTTATAAACCCACTTTTATTATGTTAGCTTTGGGTCACTTTATGATTTTCACTAATGTCTCCTTGACCCTTTTTGCAGGTGCCCAAAACTTTTCTCAAGTAATTTTCTCTGGGTAACGGTGTAATAAAGTATGAAGAGGTCCTTTTTTTGGCTTTGAAACTTTGGGGACTATTCAAACTGTCCCTTTTAAAAAACTAAAATCATTTCCTCATTCCTCTTAGGTATTTTTGAGTGCAATAGACTTAAAACAGGTGTTCCTCACCTTTTACTGATATTTTTGACAGTGATGTATTTTTTGGCAAATATGTGTGCATCAGTTTTACCATGTTTTCCCCTTGGCCACTTCTGATTTCTGTAGGTGCCATAACACAGGATTTTTGGTCTCTTTGTCATTGTTTGGACTTTGACACCTCATTTTCTCAAGAGTGAACTTATTCTCAGCATGATTTTCTTCTTTGGCACTTTACCTTATGTTTTCTTTGTCTTGACCATTTTGAAGACCTTTGACTGTACCTTTGAAAGCTAGGGCTCCCTCATACTAATATTCTTTACCATCTCTCCCTTGGGTGTAGTGAAGTAGTGTTGTTTTGACAAACCTTAAAAGCCACTTTGAAAATCCTTTAAATGCCTTCTGCTGTTATGAAGGAGGACTTATCATCTTCTTTTGACCTGTTCTATCTACCTTTTCAAACCCTTAGGTTTTAGGGCTATTAGAGAAGAATAAGCAGTGTTGTATTCTAAGTTCTCTATAGCCATTTCAATTTCATTCATTTATGTTCAGTTCACCTCACCTTTTCCCTTATTCATTTATAATTTCTAGAAACCTTCAATGTGTCCTTGGTTGTGTTGCTGTGCCTTTTGTCTTGGTGGTCTTTGTGATGGTTCCTTGCCTAGAAACATTGTTTTTCCAACCAATCCCAAAAACCCTGAATCTTATTTGTATGAAGGCTTGCTACCCTTTTCTTGCTGTAGATGTCCTCTTGTGATGATTTCATCTTATTACCATACCTCTTTTATGTTGATGACTATCTTGATCACTTTTGCAGAAATGTGAACAAGGGTGGCAGTCCCTTGCAGAATTTGTACTTTGGCCAAGGAGGCCTTCCCTGAAGGGTTTTTGATCAGTTTTGGACAAAGTTACTTGACCTTCTTCTTCTTTGAATGCAGCCTCTTTACACAGGAAAACATAGATTTTTAGAACACCAAATCAACCCTATGACCTATGAAACCCAAGGTGACCTAGTGGAAGGTTTTTTGGACTTGGCCTTTGATTGAAAAACTTGGCTTTGTGGTCATCAAGTGTAAAATAGAGTTTTTGATAGACTGATGTATTGAAGATCCAAAATCCAAAGTTATTGATTTATCTAAAGAGCCTACAGAGATAGTTTTGAGACCATCAATGCTTGAGGCATTTTTTGGAGATGTAAGATAGATGGTGATTGGTGGCCCTAGGTAGCAGTGGAGGGGTTAGGAAAAAAAAAACAGAGGATTGAGGACAAAGGTGAAAAAACAAAGACAAAATGAGTGACATGAGCCCATGATGGTTCTTTTGGAATTAGTGAGCAAAGTTTGACATGATGGGATGATGAAATAGTGAAACATTTATCCTAAGGATAATGAAGGCAGTGAGATTTCTAGAACTCACAACATTCATGAAATTTGTTTCTAGAAATATAGGATAATTATTTAGTCATATAAAAAGGCAAAAATTACTGTTGACTAACAATGATGATATTGCACAGAAACCAACAATGCTTCCAATTGAGGTAGGAGTAGAAGATCTTAATCTTGGCACTCTTGAGAAGCCCAAAATGGTTAAGATATCAAAGTATTTGAGTCCAGAGATGAAATGTAAATATGCAACACTCATGTTTGAATTTGCTAATGTTTTTGCATGGGAATATAGTTATTTAAAGGAGTATGATAAAAGAATAATTAAGCATCTCATTCCCAAAAAACCTGATTAGAAGCCTTTCCATTAGAATCTCATAAGGATGAATCTAAAGTTGTTGCCCTCCATTGAAAAGGAATTAAACATATTGTACATTGCTGGTATTATTTCCCCTCTCCATTTCTCAAATTGGATGTCAAATTTAGTACCGTTAAGAAAGAATATAGGTGAGATCTGCTTGTGTATTGATTTTCACAATTTGAATAAAGTGTCATTGAAGGACAACTATACACTTCCGAAGATGGATCATATCCTACAAAGGGTAGTTGTTTCTTCCAGGATTTCATTGTTAGATGGATATTCCAAGTACAATCAAATCTTGGTTCATTCGGATGATTAAGAAAAGAGAACCTTCACGATAGCTTGGGGTACTTTTATGTATGTTAAGATTCCCTTTGGGTTGAATAATTCAGGAGAAACCTTTCAGTGGGCGATGGACATCACATTTTACAATTAGAAAGATGTGGTTTTGGTCATCTATCTTGATGACATAACAGTTTTTCAAAGACATATGAAGAACACTTGCAACACTTAAAGACAATATTCCAAAGATGTAGGAAATTTGGCATATCACTGAATCCAAAGAAAATTTTGTTTGCTATGGAGGAGGGGAAATTTCTCAGTCATATTATATCCAAAGATGGCATCCGAGTAGATCCTTCAAGGATTGATGCAATTCAAAATCTAGAATATCCTAGGATTAAAAATAAAATTCAATCATTCAATGGTAAGATCAATTTGGTGAGAAGGTTTATTCCTAACCTTGCTGAACATTTAAGAAAAATCACTAATATGTTAAAGAAAAGAATTAAGGTGAAATGGTCCTATGAGGAAAGAAAATCATTTAATCAAGTGAATTTTTCATTGGCTCGTGATCCCATCCTTATCAACCTAGAATATACACTTGATTTTATCATCTTTTCCTTTGCCTCCGAACATACATTAGTTGTTGTTATCACGCAAGAGAAAGATCAGAAATCAGAGCAACCAGTTGCTTTTCTTAGTAGGACAATAAGAGATGGGGATTTGAAATATAATATCATTGAAAAGCAGGCATTGGTTATAGTTAAATATTTGAAGGACTTCTGAGTTTATATCCTTCATTCTCATGTTCTTGCCTATGTTCTGAATGCTGCTGTCAAGGACACGTTAACACAGAATGATCCTGAAGGAAGGCGTGGTAAGTGGATTGCTGTTAGAATATGATTTAAAATTTAGACCTACAAAAATAATCAAAGGTCGAGGCTTATCTAAGCTCATGGCAGACTCTAACTTACATGCTATAGACATCAACTTTATTGCTGCACTTTCCGTGGAGTAGGAGGCTAATTCATTACCTGAGGTATCTCATATTTTTACTTCATCACCATGGCATTCATATATATTTAATGTGTTGCAACATTTGAATCCTCCACTGGGTTTTCCTAAGATTAAAGGTAGATATCTAAAATTTAAGGCTCTTAAGTATTGTATTATTAGTAATTCTTTATATTAGAAAGATCTTGGAGGGGTTTTATTAAATTGTTTGGTAGAAAGTGAAGTTGAGAAAGTGATGAATGATTTCCATAAAGGTGATTGTGGTGGTCGTATTTTTTTGAAAACTACAAGAAATAAGATATTGAGGGTTGGCTTATATTGGCCGAGTTTTTTTTCAAATGTATATAAAACAACCATGAGATGTCATGAATGCCAAGTTTTCCAATGAAAGAGAAAATTGTTACCGTTGTCCTTAAAACCAATTATAGCTCAAGCACCCTTCCAACACTGGGGGCTTGAATTCATTAGTGAGATTCATCCTCCATCGTTAGCTTAGCATAATTGGATACTCACTGCAACTGACTACTTCACAAAGTGGAGTGAAGCCATCCCATGAGACAAACTACAAACATAGTAATTATTCAATTTTTGGAGAGTAATATTCTGTCCCATTTTGGCTAACCACAAAAAATTATTATTTCCAATGAAAAAACCTTCAAATACAAAAATATGATATAATTTTGTGATAAATATCACATAAGACTCGTGAAATCAACATCATATTACCCTCAAGGAAATGGGTTGGTAGAATCATCAAACAAGTCATTGGTGAACATAATAAAAAAGCTATTGCAAGGGAACACAAGGAATTGGCATAAAAAGTTACTTAATGCTCTATGGGCAGACAAAGTTAGCACAAATAAATCTATCGAAATGTCACCTTTTCATCTGGTTTATGGTGTAGATACAATTTTTCCAACTTCCCTAACTGTGTCGGTGATGAAAATCCTACAAGAGATTGAAAGAGAGCTAAATTACATTCAACGAAGAATTAATCAAATGATCCACTTACAGTAGTACAGGGAAGAAGTTTTCTCTAATGGAGGTAAAAATCAGAAAATAGAGAAATAAATCAGATATTCTTATTAGATTACTCAATGAGGCATAAAAACCTGAGATCTAATCTCTCTTGTACAGATCCAAGAAGACCCGGCAAGGGTTTCTTGACATAAAAGATATACAAGAAAAAGCTACTGTAGATTTGTGGCTCAATCACGCTGCAAGGATAAAGCTCTACATAATTATGGCTGACACATGCAAATAAATGGCTATAGAATCTTCTTCTAGCTCTCTCAAAGAAAGGATGATCCTTCTCTTGGGAAACTAGCTCCTCCAAATGGGATTTTGACCCCTTCCACTGCACACCTTAAGAAATAACGTAGTTTTCTGAATGGACTACATTCTTGTTGAAGGTAAGTGCTTGGCCCAACATAAGGTAGTGGAAAATTTAGATCATAAGTATCCTCTTAGATTTCTCCAACAAGATCTCCAAGAAATATTATGCAATCCCCACCCGGGAAAACCCTTGCACTAAGCAATGCAGCAACTTAGCTAAACATCCAAGTATGTAGGAAGTCTAAATTGACCACATAAAATATAATCTCCAATATTTCCATATGCTTTCCATCTCTTCCTTTATATAATTGATGAGCTTCCTCACCAAGGGTCCCACCCACTATGAGGTTGCTTCCCTGAAAAGGCTCCTCCATCACAATTACACCGTCTCCATTAGTGAGGGTAATCCTGTTATAGTGTAGTTTGATTTAGTCAAGCTTGACTGGATCAATCTTGATAGGGTCATCCTTGACTGAGTCTTCATGCCTTGTCTCCTTTCACACTCAGGTGTCTTCATTTTGGCTAGCTTGCTTGATTTTCATTCACATTGAGCTGGCTTTATTTAAGATCCACTCTTTGAGAATAAATCATGTTGACTTGGTCAAAATTGACCTTTTCCACATATTTTAGACCTTGTTCACACATGTGGATGCTTGAACTGGTTATTTCATGATCCCTTTTCACAGTATGAGGGATTTTATTCTTTCTTAAGCAACTTATGAGCCTCCTTGACCATTTATTCATTCAACTAGATTTAAAAAGGCCAAATTAATATTCCTATTAGCTGCATGCTAGTTTAGGAATATTACAAATTCATATGTGTGAAGATGGTGTTTCCTCATTCTTGGCTGATATTAAATCTAGTAGGAAATCAAATGAAATTGATTTTCATAATCACTATGAAGTCTTGGAAAACCAGTATTTTGATGATGATGAATCTATTGGTGTATATGATGATGGAAGCCAAAGTGCACCATCTGATATTTTAGTTTCTCAAGAATTTTTATTTTCGAAAGATTTAGATCTTAAATCTGAATCGGTCAAAGAAGATGCTCTTATGAGCACTTCTTCTTCTTCTTCTTCCTATACCTTATTATTTATTGTTTGTAATGTACCAACTTGCGATGAAGATACTCCATGATCTCTGGATTCATGATATGATGAGTTTAATCTTGAAATGACACAAAATGGTAATATTATCCATGATGAAGAAGGAAGAAATTAAATCATAGAGCATCCATTCCATCCCTTATTATATCATGTTTTGCATGAGTACAACTCTTCAAATCAGTTTACTCATGGGATTTCTTTGATTCATACATCTCTATATTTTCAATTAGAAGAATATTATGACTTGATTAATTTGTTTATTAAGGTTGAAAAAAATTTATCAAACGAGTGACCTAGATGGATGCCATCCAGATAACAATAATATTGACAACTTAACTGATAGTAGTTGTCCACGTGAAACTTTCGATCTAAATTAGTTCTTAAAATGTTGTTATCTATCTTTTCAAAGTTCCAAAAATTTTCAGGAATTCAAGGCACTTCAACTTGCATTGATATTTATGTCAGGTTCTCGCAATCATAGTGAGATTCCCGAATCATGTCAAATATGGATTTTCTTGCAATATTCTTTTCTTCATATTGTTTGATTGGATTAAAAATTGTCCTTGATGGATTTTGGGATTTATCATTATATTTTTTCTATCTCTCAAGATCGGGTTTATGATCATATAAAGGATACTTATATAATGAATTCATATTCATCTATACCTCTTGTATCTAACTTGGGATTGGAATGTATTCCTTTCATGAATGAAACTAATCTTTGGTTAAAGAATTCATATCTTTTGAATTCTATTGTGAACAATTAGCTACCAATATTCATTGTGAATTTCATTAAGGAAATCATTATGTTCTAGACCAATCAATTCTTTTGAGAAAAAATCAAGTCTTCAATCATTAAATGGATCAAAACCCCCAAGCTAATGTGGATTCTAGATCTCATTTGAGATATCCTTCTAATATTTTGTCAGCATGTTATTGGTTTCCTAGATCTAAAATGCTTATAATTTATTTTCAAATTAGGGGAATTTTGAGGTATAAAATGGGCCTCCAAAGGAAATTAAAAAATAATAATGGAAATAATAAAATAAGATCAGATTACATCATCAAATTTTAGAGGGAAAAAAGAAAAAACTATTTTTTCAACTTGTATTTTCAACTTATCTCCCTATGGTTTTACTCAAATTTCTAGTGAAAACACTTGTTGGATGCAGAATTTGATTCCTCATCCAAGGATTACCTGTGATGTATACTTTCGATGGACCTTGCTACATGAAAAATCAGAAATATATGAAAAAACATGATTACAATCACTTTTCATGTATTTCTCATTTTCATGTAGCAGGGTCCATCGAAAGCATGCAACATGGGTACTCCTTCGATGATGAACTAAATTTTGAATCCAACAAGTACTCCTGCTCAAAATTTGAGTAATACCTTAGGGAGATAAGTTGAAAAGTAGTTTTATTATTTTATTATTTCTTAATTTTTTACTTTTTTACTCCAAAAATGGTGAATCAACCCCCATGGTGACATCATCATCTTGAATCCTATTGGTTCTTATAAATTTTATTTTGGTTGTACATTTTTCTTAGGAGACCCATTTTAGACTGCAAATTTTCTCTATTGAATTTCGCAAGCTTTCCTATTACTGGTCTAGTATGGAATTGGACACAAAGGGAACTAATAAAAAATCAAGATTGTAGTATGTTAAGCTATTGATATGATCATAATGCTCGATATAAAAACTAGCATTTCAATAACCATTTTCCCATTAGTATATCTGATGATGGTTGTTTTACATTATTTGATCTAGTTGAATCCAATGGTATTTATAATTTCTCATTTTATTGTTTAGATATTTGTCAAACAATTGAGGAACTTTAGTCTTCGTTGATGGTTATGTCAAGCTCTCACTATCTTGACAATCCTTTTGAACATGATCAAACATATTTTCCCTTACAATATTCTCATCTTGATCTTGCACCTTCAATTGAAAATCCATATTTTCAAGGATTTTAGGGTTTTCAAGAGGATTGTTTTGAATTTCATGATTGAATTTATGATTGGCTACAAGAATATTACCTAGCAAGCCCTCATGCAAATAATAAGTTCCAATATTTTTGGATGTTTTATAATCAGGACAACATAGATGGAGGTACATTCACAATAATTTCGCAAGGTTTGTTTGATTGTTGTCCTAATCAAGAAGGTAAGGTTACAGGATGGTTGAGGTTAGTTATTATGATGCATCTTTCAACAAGACCTTTGATATCATATGTAATTTATTCAAGTTACTATATTTTATGTTGCACATCATTATATATCAGTTTTAATTGTTGGTATCTTTGTGTTTTCATGTCAAGATTAGTTACGGTGGTTACATTGGAAATATAATTACACATGACCCTCACCTTCTAGCTTGTTAGGTTAGGAGTAGGTATAGTAATATTTTAGTTTCCCTTTGTTTCATTCATTCTGCATTTTGTTTCAGGGTACTATTCAGGCTCACTAGAAATAGACCAAAAATAGGGAGTTTTCTTAAAACTTCGACACATTTACTATCCTTCTCCCCTATCGAAACAGTTTAGATGTGGCTAGTATTATGTTGATGTGTTTGAGGCTAAGAAAGGAAAATAAGAGGTTATATATTTAACCGATATAAGTGGAAAAGCTAGGTAATCCACATGGAAAATCAATATTTCCTGAAATTCTGAGACCTTGCACTTAAAGGTAAAACCTAAATAGAGAAGTTGGATTTCTACCAGTATGTCACAAAGTGTTGTTGCTACGATAAACACCCTCCAAAATTCTACTTACACTTGAATTTTTGGACCTTCTAAGGATATTGCAATCTCTCATCCTATGTTCATTTTACGGTCATCTAATATTTCACTAATTATTAAGTCTTATTCTAAATTTCAAAGTCACTTTCTCACACATGATCTGTCTGTGATGAATATGTTGATTAGTGGTTGTTATTGATGTCAAACCAAGTAGCACTAGGGGCTACCCCAATATTGCATGGGAATTTCGACCTACCAAATTACTATATTCTGGGTCAAGAATGATTTTGATGGTTTCTTCTTGTCGATATGTTTCCGTTGATATATGGCATGCCACGCAATTCTTCACGGTTTGAAAGATATTCATGTTTGAAGTTTGTAACCCCTGTTAGTGGGCTAAAACCCCATAGGGTTGTGGCATGGGTCATTCAAAAGTCAATAATTAATAATTTTTAAACTCCTAAAATTCCTCCCACGTTCACTTTTTGAATCCCCTCTCAACCTAAGAATTTATATAAATTGTGATCCTCATATCCTCCTTATGTAGGGATTTCGCTATCTGAAGCAGGTCATTGTGGCATTTGCGCTCTAAATTTTTTTCTACAAAGGTTCAGAAGCTGAAATTTTTATAAGGAGAAGCCGAAATCCTGAGGAAGAAAATTCCTTGACAAATATTTCCATCCAGGTACCAACATATTTTTTATGGCTATTGTTATTCATGTGGAAAATTTGGTCATAAAGTTGTAGAATGTCGCACATACCCCAGGAACGAATACAATTCCTAGAGATATGTCAAATACGAACCTCCCAGGGCTCAACGCAACATCAATAGATTTGAACATTTAATAAATAATATTGAATGTTACAAATTTCGAAACTTTGGACACATAGCCAGAGACTGCATACTTGAAAATACTCCAGAAGAATCTTCGAAGCCACAGAACGAATGAACATGGAAGAAGAAGAAGACTGATAATTGTGCTCTCGCTCTCAAGGCTAAAAACAAAAAAGATGTGTGGTATGTTTATATCGGTTGCTCAACGCATATGACTGGAGATAGAAAGAAATTTGTATCTCTGAAAGAGAAGAAGGATGGAATCGTGTCCATTGGAAATGATGGATCTTAAAATGTTATAGGATCAGGTATCGTCACTCTCGGAAGTAAATATGCTCTAGCCAAGAATTTTCTATTGGTTGAAAACATGAATCACAATCTGCTCAGTGTTGGACAAATGTGTGATCAAGGACACACAATACTATTCAACTGCATAAAATGTGAAATCAGGAAAGGCAGGTATGGCAAAATTGTGGCTACAGCAACTTGAGCTCCAAATTAAATATATGTTCTAGATGAAGCAACTAAAGCACGTCTAATAGCTAAAGAGGATGATATAATGTTTGGTAGCAATGATGATCGACTAAGTAAGAAGTTTCCTACAAATATGCAAAGTGATTTCAAGATGTATTACTTGGTGAGCTGGAATACTTCTTAGGGCTTCAAATATCTTAGCAAGAGAAAGGAATATTTATATGTCAAGCCAAGTACATCAAGAAATGCTAAAGACATTAAAAATGGAAGATTGCAAACCCATCCTTACTCCGATGGCAATAGGTTGAAAATTGAGCATATACGACTCATCTAAGGATGTGGATCAAAGGTTGTATAGATATATGATTGGTAGTCTTCTATATGTAACACCCTCCCGGCCAGATGTTATGCAAGCAGTTGGACAAGTAGCAAGGTTCCAAGCAGCACCAAAAGAATCGCATATTATTGCCATCAAAAGAACTCTTAGATATCTAAAGGGAACAATAGAATATGGCTTGTGGTATCCCAGGGGTAACAATTTCATTATTCATGCCTTTACAGATGCAGATTGGGCAGGAAGCGTTCATTATTGTGAGAGTACTTGTGAAGCATTGGAATATCTTTGCCATAAGCTTGGGATTCTCCCAAGTTCTCATTATATTTTCCTTAGTCTGAATATAAAGGGGGAGTGGAAGTGTGTACAGGTCCACAGGATGGTTGTGTGTTAGGGGGAGTGGAAGTGTGTATAGGTCCACAAGATGGTTGTGTGTAAGGGGGAGCTACCCTTTGCCATTGATGTCAAAGGGGGAGAGAATGTTGTAGGAAGAGGTGTCATGATCGCAGGGGGAGTACTTGTGTTGTCATCAATGCCAAAGGGGGATATTACTGATCAGCGGTTGTTATTGATGTCAACCCAAGAAGCACCAGGGGCTACCCCAATATTTCATGGGAATTTTGACCTAACAAATTACTATATTCTGGGTCAAGAATTCTTTTTATGGTTTCTTCTTGTCGAGATGTTTCCTTTGATATATGGCACACCACACAATTCTTCATGGTTTGATAGATATTCATGTTTGAAGTTTGTAACCCCTGTTAATGGGCTAAAAACCCATAGGGTTGTGGCATGGGTCATTGAAAATTCAATAATTAATAATTTTTAAACTCCTAAAATTCCTCCCACGTTCACTTGTTGAATCCCCTCTCAACCTAAGAATTTATATAAATTGTGATCCTCATATCCTCCTTATGTAGGGATTTCTCTATCTGAAACAGGTCATTGTGGCATTTTCACTCTAAAATTTTTTCTATGAAAGGTCAGAAGCTGAAATTTATGAGGCAAAGCCAAAATCCTGAGGAAGCTCCTGTAAAAATTTCAGATCAAGGTGCGCAATATTTTCAGAGATATGATCTCTGGAAGTTAGTGTTTTTGTAGGCTCCTGAAATTCATCTCAAAGAGGTGACCTTGGAAAAATTGTCATAACTCTCTCTTTGAGTATCAGATTGGAATTCTGTAAAAAGTGGAAGATAGTGCATGGACTGTAGTTTTTGCTCTATTAATTTTAGAGCCGAATGAAGAAACAATGACATGTGGAATGCCATACAATTTTTCTCTACTGAAACAGTCCATAATTAGATCATTGTGAGAGATTGGGCATAACTCTCCCTTGAAGAATCCAAATTGGATTAGACCTGTGGCATTGGAAATATGACCCAGAGGACTACTACAAGACCGAAAATCACATATTGAAGATCTGAAATAAAATAGATACACCAAATTCAATATCGAGCTCATAGAAGGCATGAAAAAGCTAGATCATGTGTTGTCAAGGGCTGCAAAGGACTAGACTTTCTAGGGCAGTAAAGCATAGCAAGGTGCAGCAGAGGGTAGCATGACAAGAGTAGCACCCAAGGTGTAGAACAGCAGAAAGTAGTTCATCAAGTCTTCAAGTGGATATCATTGCATACAGTCACTGTAAAGGAATATTGATTCACCCCCCCCCTCCCTCCCCCTCTCAGTATTTCCAATAGAATCCACAAACACACATATTTCTATGCAAGCTCAGATGAGAATTTTGTAACTATTGAATGTAAGGCTTACACAATCACTAGTGATAGTGATAACACAATCCATAAGCACAATGTACTGCATAATACATATCTATAGTTAGTGCACACCCTCCATTTATAGTTTCTCTCACTTTGATTGAAATATCACTTTCATTTTGATGAGTTTTCTCAATTGTCGCTCTAGTGCACCTTTGTTTTCTCAAGTGTCACTTTCATGTTCCCAAATGTATGTTTTTCTTGCATTCACTTTGATAAGTGTCATTTTCATGTTATCTTTACTCTGGCATGAGTCCTTTCCACTTTCTTTAAGCCTTTTCAAGTGTCGTTTGCACTTTCCTCTTACTTTCATAAGTGTCATATTTTGGCATGGGAGTTGTCGTATATCACAAAGAGTGAAGTTATGGTTCATATAAAGATGTAAATTTGGTTTTTATGGGTCATATTTATCATATATACATCAATTAGATCCATTTATAAAGTTTCATGCAATGTTGCACAAGTGATGTCAATTTCATCGCAAAGTATACCTTAAGTGTCATTCTTGGAGGAGTATGTTATTTTGACATCACAATAAGGGGACCATGTCATTTCTAAGTGATGAATGTTCAAGTTTATGTGATCAATTGTTCAAAGCATGTGATCATGTTCAATTTTTACCTTGGTTTCATATTTCCCACACTGGTCTCACACTTAACCAAATTTTAGAAATTATTATGTTGAATCAACTTGAGCTCACTCTGCCCTCCTTGAAGTTTTAATTGTGTAGTGGCAAGCCTCAAGCATGCCCCCTTGCCTCTAGGAAATACATAATGTGTATTTATTACCTCTGAGGACTGCATATTACATACTCACAGTGCTCAATCATGGCCTCCTAACCTCCACAGCTACACAATTATGCCTCCCTTTCATTCTCCTTTTGTGCATTGCACAGTGGAAAGAAACAAGATATCTCATTTCCTTCCTGAGGTGTGTAACTACACAATCCCTTGGCCTCTCTCTCTCCTGAACTATGCATTGCATAGTCTCAGTGGGAAATCCTGCCTCACTAAGCTCCTCAACTGTGCATTCTTACTGCCTAGGCCTTCATAACTATGCATTGTGTAGTCAAAATTCTCAGTCCTCCACTCTTGGCATCTGAAACTGCACACTACACAATCCCTAAGCCTTCCTCCCAGACCAGTACCTAGTTCCAGCTCCATCAGTGATTTTAATAAAGCATGTTAGACTAGGATTTTTTTGAACATGTTTCACCTTGTCATGAGTGATTTCCAATTGCAGGAGCTTTATCTTGACATGATCGGACGATTATCGAAGAGAAGGAGAAGGATGCAATGCTAGAATATACTTGTGAAGCGGAAAATACAGGTTTATCATTGAAAAATAAGATGAAGGGACATTAGATTGTGACAGAAGTTGGAATATCAATATCATAATGAAGACTTCCTATTTCCAGCCCCTTTGAGGGTGAAGATGAAGGAAAAAGTAGATATTTCAAACCTCTCATGAAGATTTAAGATAAAGCAACAAGAGGAGCATCTTGGCATTGTCATCTCATCATGGAATCCATGTCATCATTTGTTAGTTGTGACTTGTACCAGTGCCATCATAATGTCATTTGTGTCCATGTCTCTTTCCACATCATTTGTGGATCTAATGATATAATCATCAAATGGAAAGGACAAATTGTAATGTGTGGAAGTCCAAGATTCATATGTGGGATATGAAAATTCACATAGTCATATATGGACATAAGAGTCTTTAGGAATATTCTAAAAGTTATATAGAAGTCCAAAGGTCACATTAGAAGTCCAAGAGTCATGAGGGTAACTCAGGAATCATATGGGATATGAAAGGTCATTCCTCTTGTTATAAAAGAAACCTTATAACTCAACCAAATGGATTTTAGAGGCTTAGCCTTTGGATAGCTAGCCTTGAATTATCTAGCTTAGCATAGGAGAGAATATTATGCTTTGGAGAAGCATAAAGTGACTTAATGTTCCACTATTAGAGCTACTGGCTCGTCATTGTAATTGTGTACTTGTTATTTCACCTAATAATCAGAAGCTCGATGAGGCAACACATTTGCATGCATGTATCATGAATTTAGTAATATTATTATTTATATGTTTCTAATATGTGTTTTTTTCACATTTACTAAGGAGATTGAACTATTTCAATGGTGTTGATACTTATCTTGTTGAATGTGTGTTTTATTTATTTTAATGATCATTTTGTCTAGGTGATCTATTTCACTATATAACTAATGAATCTTCTCATGCTCTCATGTGTCTCACTTAGGTTAGTACTATTACTTCCTCCATGAGACTCACTCCTCTCACTCCCCTCATGAAAGTCTCATTTTACACATTACAATTGGTGTTTCACAGTGTCAACTTATTTTCTGATTTCAAATTTTATGTTAATACTCTCTTATGTTATCCATTACATCTAAGGAAAACCTTTTAGTTATGGCAGCTAGGACGATACTTCATATGGGGCTCCTACTCCAAACAGTGTGAGGTCTAATTGGGAATTCACATCGAGGAGGCCCCCTTGGTTGACATATTTATAGCACCATCCACATGAAAATTACATGTAACCTCTAGATGATTCTATTACACATGAACCTGCACCAACACCACAACTTCCCAAATGGTTCCATTGAAAACATTAAGAAGTTGGTGACTTTGTCGGTGATCCTATACATCAATGTTGTACTTGTTCATAGTTCCATCAAGCCTCCTCTATTTTGGATCAAGTTTTAGGGACTCGTGATCTGGAAACATTTGTAGATGCTTCAAGCCATCCATATTTGGAAACAACTATGAATGAAGAGTGTCATTCCTTGATAGTGAAAGATACTTGTGAATTTGTATCTCTTCCAAAAGGAAGAAAACTTGTCAGATGTAAATGGGTATACAAAAATAAGTATGCATCATATGGAAGTTTTGAAAGACATAAGGATTGGTTAGTTGTTAAAGGATTCTCTTATGTTGAAAGAACTAAATCCAATGAAACCTTTTCCCTTATCACCAAAATGTTCCATTTTCCTTGTTTTATCCCTTGCCATAAAATGGATGTTAAATATTCCTTCTTACATTAGGATATATAAGAACAAATCTACATGGAACAACCTCCTGCCTACATTCAGACTGATTCTAGCCTTGTTTATCACCTTAAGGAATCTCTCTCTGGTCTTAAAAATTCTCCAAGAGATTGGTATGAAAAAATGGATAGCTTTATTCTTAACATTGGCTTCTCTAGATGTCATTTTGACCCTAATGTATACATCAATAAAGTAGGAATAAGCCTGATAATATTTGTTCTTTATTTTGAAATTATCCTCACTAGCAATGACCCTAAAATTTTAATCCATGTGAAGAAAAGTATTAAGAAGAAGTTTGAATGATAGACTTAGGATATTTTCATTATTTCCTTGGCCTCCAAGTATTACAAAGAAAGGAAGGAATTTCTCTTTCCCAAGCTAAGTATGCATGTCACATTCTTCACCATTTTGACAAGGAATATTGTAAATAAACCCTTTCTCCCTTTCAATATGGACATAAACTTACTAGCATATGCACTACACCTGAAGTTTATGCCACTTTGTATCATTACTTAGTTAGTGACCTTGTAATTCCCTCCTCCCACATCTACCCAAGTAACCAGCAAAGTGGGGTAAATATGTGACGAAGAGTTACTATGATCTGAATCAACCTCCTAGGTCACCTAGAGGAAGTGAAATCGACACGACACACCTACACATACCTTCTGCACCTGCTATAGAACACCAAGGAGCCACCCAAACCTTCCAGGTGGCTAGCCCCTGAGACAAAATGAATTTTTTTTGCATCAATCCCCCAATCTCTCCCTTTATATGGGCAAGAGCATGACTAGAAACCTCTAGTCTCTCACACAGCATGGGCATGTGTGTGACTGGGGACTTTTGCAGGTAGTTCTAAGCATGCAACCTCGATTTATGTGCCACTTTTTCAGGCCCAGTGATCAAGTCACTTCCCATAACTATGTGACACTTCCAAGAATGAAATATAACAAAAAAATAATGATACAAATGCAATTACTTGAACAAGGACTTCACTGGACCCCTACTAGCCATGATAGTCATTTCATCAAAAATGTCACAAATATGCATTTTATAGTTTTAAACAATAGATCTGAGCATAGGGGTATCAGACTTATCTGAGATTCTCTAAGAATAACTAATGTATTATATCATTAGCTACATTATCATCTATTAGGTAATATATTCATTTCTCATTCATTTACAAATCAAAAAATGATGAGAACCATACATTTTCACTGTCATAAAACACATTCATAACTAGTGTTGGAGTATATAAATCACTTATTAATGACTGAACAACACACATTTAATTGTCAATCTAGGGACGTCTATTATTCTAATGATAGTAGCACTGTCTATGCCGATACATCAACCAAAAGCAATCTCAAAGAAAATAAATCGTTGTTGAAGTAAAATGCTGGAAATAAATCATTCATGCAGAAATAAAAGAATCCACAATATTTAAATCACACTTCAATTGATTTGTTAACTTGCCACACAGTAGGTACCCAAATGGTGTCCTTATTAATCAGATGTGTAACATCATATAAATTATAGAAATCAAAGCAGATATATTCTCAGCTAAACTGTCAGCAACAACACTCTAATGATACCTAAACTGAAATCCAATTACATAAACACACAGATATTGTAACCGCTACAATCCCTGCTAAGAAGGAGGGCCCTTCCTCCCTAGCAGGGCGTAGGTAGAAAAGAAACTTTAATCGAACTTAAATGGAATCACACATGTAACATCAGTGACACTATGATCTGTATTAATCTGAATGCAATTACAAAGGCAAAACAACGTTGTTCTTCGCTAACTTCTTGAGCTGTAGAGTCTAGAGATATATAGTTGTTACATTAGAGAATTTAGGATTAGATCAGTCATGAGAATCTTACGATTCTCATGTTGATCGAAATAGAACTCATGCAATTATAACCACTTCCTAATAAAGTTTTAATTAGGAGTTAAAAGATTACACTCGGAACTACCCTTAGGCTATTTATCCCAAAAATATAATGTTGATAACTCCTATAGCTATCATAACAAAACACAACTGTAGTGCAACCGCTAAGGAACAGATCAGCAACAATATAGACAAGAGCGGTCAATGGTACAACTGTATCAATGATTCGCCAACAATTCTATAATAGCAGGGTGTAACAACAAATTGCTGGCGGGTCTGTAATAGCACGGTGTAACATCATCGCTTTGTTATAACAGCACCATCTGAACTGCTTCTGTGAACTTCATGTTCAGTATATTTGACATCTAAAAGGACAACAAAAGACCATCGATCTCTCTCCAAAATATTCACCATAAGTTAGTCATAAAAAGGTATAATAGATCATAATAATTGGTGAATTGGAAAAATAACAAAAGCAAGGTGAAACAACACAAGTCAGGGTAAAAAGGTGGGAAAAAGGGTAAAGATAATCCCATAAGTTAAGGTTACGAAACAAGATAAGGGAGATAAGTGTATTAAAAAATGCGCAAAACCAGCACCCAACAACCAACATATAAATAATAAAAATACTGAGGATACAAAAACCATAAATGATACATAGAATCTAATACATTTACACATAAATTACCAAGGAAATGAAATCTTATTAATCAACGCAAAAACCAACTCGATATGAGACTACCATGTTCCACCGGACCATAGATTGGCTGAGCAAAATATCTCTTCAGCCAATCACCCCCATGCCATATTCCAAGAATGAATGTGGGACTCAAACCAAACGAACCAACCAAGGCTTCCTGAGGCTAAGCCACCTCACCCTCAACAATAGAAACATGCTTTACCACAATCCTCACTATATCACTAGGACATAAAAAAGCATGGATGCCATCGGATTTCTCCACCTACACTATGAGAAATTTTCATGTCTCCTAGTCTCTAGGCTTTAGCGTAATCCATAGTTCGATCCAAGGATCACTAGGTCGTTACCAAGACACCATCCTCCAGGATTTACCGTATATATCGTCATTCACTAGTGAGGGTTCCTAGGCCTAATCAAGGGAAACCACCTCTATGATTTATCATATATCCTGCCATTCATCGGTTGAGGATTCCTAGGCCACTAAGGCACACAATACCAGGCTTTACCGCAACACAATATAGTTCACGGTTCACTAGGCTAGTATATTTACTGCAATCCATAGTCTCGTTCAGGCATCACTAGGTCATGTGTTCCTTAATTCATAGATCCACCTCACTCAGCTTCGAATCCATCCAACAATCCAACTCAACCAAAACATGAGAACCCCATCTCACCATGGCTATCCAGAAATTGCAAGGCTAGGCTAAAAAACACTTTCACACCTAGAAAAACCCATTCCAATGACAAAAACAGAACCAAGTACAAACATGCATAACCATGCATGAAAATTATAGCAAGGAAATCACACATTTAAATCGATACCTACAAGTAAACCCACTATAGTTTCTTGATACCACTTTTCCTTGCTTGATCTTTGCTTCCTATTTTCCTTCTTTTCCTTTCTTGATCCAATGTTGATGTGCTCCAAGAAAAATCTAAGTGTCCAAGAGTGTGAGAGAGAGAATAGAGAGATAACTCCAAAAATGAACTAACAAAAGGTACCAACTGATTCTCATAAGCATTTTTATCAACTAGGCATCTATTTTCTTAATTTTGCATTATTTTCGTTCATTTTCCTACTCACATGCAACCAATGACCTTTCACCTTCCTTTTCTCCTAAGTTCCATTATTTTCATAAATAAAATATCAATTAATTCCATTTTTTTATTTCCAAAGCCTTTGCCATTTCCTTTTCCATTTTTCTTAGCCATAATAACCAAAATGAACACTCACACCAGGACATTTTTCCCAATATTAATCTTGGAATAAGTGTCCCATAACCGTGCTTATTATTTTTCCTTTATTAAATTTTATTACATGGAATTTTTGCCAGGGTTTTTACAGAACCCTCCCCCTTGGGGAACACCATCCTTGGTGTTCAATGACACCTATAACCAACAATATTACTGCAAGTAATACATACTTACCATGGAGCTTTATAAATTAGCTCATTGTAGTATTTACAAGTATCAAGCTTCTAAGAAGAAACCCAACATGACAAACATAACAATATGACAACCATAACGAAATGAAACCATACCATTTATTAGAGCTTTATAACATAGCTTGTGGTGTTATTTACATCCATATACATATGTACATATACCAAACACCGCATCAAAACACGTACCAAAACATATATCAAGTACATTTTCTCAACAAGGGAATAGAGAAGAATACGTAGCCCACATCTAATCCGCCCTCTCCCATGTCAATCATGAAAAAAGTGCTTCCACGACACTTTGACCTACTCAATTTCTTGGTTCCTGAGCATGAGCACCTTTCTCTACAATATAAAATGAGGTTCCAGCTGGAATTATCCATTTGGCTCCACGTGAAATACTCACCAGTCAATCACATGATCAACATATTTAAAATACTTCTTAAGAAATTACACATTGAAAAGATCATGGAATTTCACTGCCGGAGGCAGTGCGAGTCGATAGGCTATTGGCCCAATCCTTTCAAGAATCTTGAAAGGTCCACAAAATCGAGGTGCCATCTTGGCACACGATCCAATCCACAAGGAGTTATTCTTTTCCTTGTTGCACAATTACGCCTATTCCCCAACCTGAAACTCCTTAAACAACTTGTTATTATATAAATATCTTCTTTTTCTATCATGTTCTTCATTTACATTATTTTCTATTACTTCCATTTCTTGTTCCATTTTCATCAACATGTCTAGTCATTTCAACACCTTTTTAACAAGATCACTCCAACTCATGGGAGTATTATAGCTCTGCCCATACAATGCCTCAAAAAGACTCATCCTCAATGATTCCTGGTAACCATTGTTGTAAGTGAACTCTACTGATGGAATATACTCCTCCCACTTTCATTGACGATGCATCACATACATCCTAAACATGTCCTCCAATATTTTATTCACCCTCTTAGTATATCTATCTGTCTGTGGATGATAAGTTGTAATGAAGGATAAATTTGTACCTAAACCTGCAAACAATTCCTTCCAAAAATTGGAAGTGAAATTTTCATCCATGCATGACATAATCTTCTTTGGAACAACATGAAATCTGACCACATCGTTGATGAACACTTATGCCACATCACTAGTTGAATACATAGTCTTCACTAGAATGAAGTGTGCAACCTCTGTCAATCTGTCCACAAAAACAATGATGGAATCATGTTTTTTGGATGTCCAAGGAAAACCTATGATCAAATCCATGGAAATGAACTCCCATTTCCACTATGGAATTGTAATCAGCTGTAGCAGTCCAGCTAGATGCTTACACTCTGCTTTCACCTGCTGACAATCCAAGCATCTAGCTACAAACTCTACCACATCCTTCTTCATATTTTTCCAATAATAAAACCTCTTTACTCTAGTCAAGGTCTTTTGATAGCCTGGGTGACCTAAAAATTGTTTCGCATTAAACTCCCTCAATATCACCTTCTTGAGCTCACTACTATCTAGTAGATATATCCTGTCTCTAAACCTGACTAATCCATATGTTGTAAGACAATAGTCCACATCTTGTATTCTTGCACTTGTTCCTGTACCTATACCTGTACTTATATTCTACTGCAATTCACACCTAAGCTTCATATACTTGACATATTGTTGACCTACCTACAAGATCCTCTCCTATAGATATGTCCCATAGGAATTCATATCTGCTATATGGTTCACCTATATTTTCCTTCTAAGATCATCTGCAACCTTGTTCTCTTTACCTTTGATATACCTGATCTCGAAGTAGAACTCATTGATCATGGCCAACCATTTAGGTTTCTCAGCATTCAAAATCGGTTGGTCAAATATACCTCAAACCATTGTGATCACTCATTAGTACAAATCGTCTACCCAGAAGATAGTGCCTCCAAATATTCAATGCATGAATGATCAATTCCAACTCAAGATCATGTGTCTAATAATTCTTCTTGTGCTCATTTAGTTTCCATGAATCATAGCATACTACATGTCCTTCCTGCATAAGAACTCCACCAAGTCGGTTCTTGCAAGAATCTGTACATACCACAAACCCCTTATCCGGATCTGCAATATTTAACACTGGAGCATTTGTCAACAACTACTTCAATTGTTCAAAACTAGTTGCACATTCCTCTTTCCATTCAAACATATTAAATTTTCTTGAAATGATGTGATAGGATAAGAAATCTATGAAATTTTCATGATGAACCTCCTATAATAACCTTCCAACCCCATAAAGGACCTTACCTCATCCACACTCCTAGGAGCTTCCCACACCATGATATCCCTTATCTTCTTTGGATCTACTACTCTACCTTCCTTGGAGGCCATGTGCCCCAAGTAGTGTACCTCTGTCTGAAAGAAACTGCATTTTCTAAGCTTACCATACAACTAATGCTCTCTTATAGACCTCAACAGTATTTCTAAATGGTCGACATGCTCTTCCTCATTCTTAGAATATACTAATATATAATCGATGAATACAATAACAAACTTGTCCAGATAAGGGCACAACACACTATTCATCAAGCACATAAAAGTAGTTGGAGCATTAGTCAAACCAAATGGAACTACAACAAATTCATAATGTTTGTACCTAGTCCAGAAAATTATCTTGTGAATGTCGTCTTCTTTAATGTGTACCTGATGATATTCTGATCTCAAATCAATCTTCAAGAACATTGTTTCTCTCTTCAAATGATTGAACACGCCACCAATCCTTGGCAATGGATACGTGTTCTTGATGGTCACCTTGTTCAACTGGATGTAATCAATGCATAACCTAAGAGTGACATCCTTCTTCTTCACAAACAATACCAGTGCACCCCATGCTTATACGCTTGGCTGAATGTATTATTTTTCAAGCATTTATTTTAACTGCAACTTTATCTCTACTGAACCCATAGTGCTCATGTTGTATGTTTCCTTTGATGTTGGTGTTTCCCCTGGCACCAACTCAATGGAAAAGTCAACTTCTCTATGAGGTGACAACTTTGAGATCTTCGTTGGAAACACATCTTGAAACTGTTGTAAGATTGGGTATCTTCTTAACACTTCTGCATCCTCATCCTCCTTACCTTTATAAATAGAAATGTGCAATAAAAATAACACACGCCATTTTCTATGACTATGCTTTGCTTTCATAATTGTCACGATCCTAACTGATGTTTCTTTCTTCTTACCTTGTAATATTTTTTTCTCCCATTGTCATCCAAACAATCAATGGATTTGTCATAACAATCCACTTTGGTCCTATGAAGATACAACTAGTCCATACCCAAAATCATGTTACACAAACCCAACAAAAATACATTCAAATGTGTTTATGTAGACATACCATTCAACTCAAATGCATAAGCTCTTACCCAATAATGAACTTGCTCCTTGGTACCTATAGAAAACTACACTGACTAAGATTCTTCATGAACTTATTTCATTAGAGAAAATTTTAGGTCTGAAATGGGCCTCCTAAGAAAAATGTACAACCAAATTAAACTTTATAAGAACCAATAGGATTCAATATGATGATGTCAACCATGGGGGATGATTCACCATTTTTGGGGTAAAAAGGTAAAAAGATTAAAAAATAATAAAATAATAAAACTACTTTTTCAACTTCTATTTTCAACTTATCTCCCTAAGTTTTTACTCACATTTTGAGCTTGAGTACTCATTGGATGAAAAATTTAACTTCCCATCCAAGGAATACCCATGTTGCATACTTTCAATGGACCCTGCTATACGAAAAATGAGAAATACAGGAAAAACGTGATTGAAATCACGTTTTTCATGTATTTCTCACTTTTCGTGTAGCGGGGTCCATTATTGGAAGTATGAAACATGGGTATTCCTTGGATGTAGAATAAAATTCTACATCAAACGAGTGTTCCCACTCAAAATTTAAGTAAACCCATAGTGAGATAAGTTGAAAATATGAGTTGAAAAATTAGTTTTTCTTTTTTCCCTCTAAAATTTGATGATGTAATCTAATCTTATTTTATTATTTCCACTATTATTTGATAATTTCCTTAGGAGTCCCATTTTATACCTCAAAATTCCCCTAATTATTAAAACCACAATTATCCACCAAGTCATGGTTAACATAACTATAATTAGATCGAGAGTCAATAAAAATAGAAACAACTTGATCACAAAGCTTACCGTCCATCTCGATGATAGATGGTTAATGATCTGCCTGCCTATTATCCAGCGCTACATAGATACGAAGAATTATTTTTCCAACATCCCCAATAGTCTGCACCTCATGTGTGTTATAGATCTAATGCCTAACACCTTGATTTTATGGACAATCCCTTTTAAGATGCTCCTCACTAAATGTCCAACACTCCAACCATCTTGTACCATCACCTCTATTCTGTTGTTGCAACCCATGTCCCTGTCTAGCTACATTGAACCTCTTATGTGGTGCAACATTATCTTTCTCTTCTGCATTCTGAGGATTTTTTATTTTCAACTATCATTTACCTTTACCTTTATCTTTATCTTTTCTTTTCCATCCTTTATGAGATTCATTCTTATGCTTTGACTACTTGTAACTGTGATTCAACTTCCTAGTAACTTCCTCAAGTGATCGAGGCTCATCATACTCAATCTGGTCTCTAGATGCTAATGGAAAGCCACTTACAAACCTCTGAACTTTATCCTTTTCATTGTTAGACAATTATATATTACAGAGCAATGCAACACATAAAATATGCAGAAAATACAAGCACACAAAACACATAAAAATAGAGAGACACAGATATACGTGGTTCACCCAGTTTGGGTTACGTCCACCCCGAATAGCCAGTCCTTCCTTTCTATTATCCAGCAAAATGAAGAGAAAAAACCTACAGCAGATCTGCTGTAATATCCTTTGTTCTCTCTCACAGTCTCCCTCTCGGTTTCTCGCTCCGAGAATACACATGCAATACACAGCCACAATACAATACCCTCATAAAAGTGAGGGGTTGCCTTTTAGGGAAAAAAAAACCCTAATCTAAACATAACTTCTACCGTCAGATCATCCGCCTATGAATGGCCCAGATTGACTAGAAATTACTATACTTTTACAAGGAAATTTTACATATGTTTTTAGCTTCGGGGGCGCTGCCCCCAAACCCCCGCCAGGGAGGTGCTCCAAAAAACGTTGTGACCCCCATGGCAGTGATTAATTACGGGCAGTGTTTCCGCCCCTTTTAGGGTACAGCGGTCCAATGTTGTGATACAAAGTAAACAAGATAATCAGGCTCCACACCCAATAATCTCCCACTTGGAGACTGATTGTAGCAACTCCACCGCTGCTTCATTTTCTAGACAATGACTCCTCTTTGGACCTGGCTATTCCTCATCTTCATCGTCATCCTTGAATACCAATTGAAACTGAGCACATTCTCAGTTTCTCCTTGGTTACAAATTTTGTTAGCATATCTGCAGGATTCTGGCTAGTGTGTATCTTTTCCAGCTTCAACTCTCCATCTTCCAATACTGACCGTATGAAATGGTACTTGATATGTATGTGTTTAGTCCTGGAATGAAATTTTGAGTTCTTTTCAAGATGAATGGCACTTTGGCTATCACTGTATAGCGTGCCCATATCATGCTTCTTACCCAATTCATCCATAAACCTTTGTAACCAAATCATTTCTTTACTAGCCTCTGTAGCAGCAACATACTCTGCTTCTGTTTTTGAAAGTGCAACAACACTTTGGATTTTTGAAACCCAACTGACAGTTGTTCCACCTACAGTAAATACATATCCTGTAGTGCTCGTCCTGTTATCTCTGTCACCTGCCATATCTGCATCAACATATCCCTGTAGAGAAATGTTTGAACCATCAAAGCATAATGCTTGATTTGTGGTACCTCTCAAATATTTGAGAATCCATTTTACTGCCATCCAATGTTCTTTTCCTGGATTGTTCATGTACCTACTTACAACTCCCGCTGCATGTGCAATATCAGGCCTTGTGCAGACCATTGCATACATTAAGCTTCCAACTGCTGATGCATATGGAAATTTAGACATATATTCCATTTCTTCGTGGGTCTTGGGGTACATCTCCTTACTAAATTTGAAATGGCTAGCAAAAGGTGTAAAAATTGTTTTTTCATTCTGCATATTAAATCTTTTCAACACCTTTTCTATGTACTCATTCTGAGACAGTGTTAATTTGTGATTTTTCCTATCTCTAGTTATCCTCATACCAAGGATTTGTTTTGCAGCTCCCAAATCCTTCATTGCAAATGAATTTTCCAATTTTATTTTGAGCACATTTATTTCCTACATGTTAGACCCTACAACAAGCATATCATCTACATACAATAACAATATAATATAGCTGCAATCATTTTTCCTTTTTAGATAAACACAATGATCAAAGTGACATCTAGTATAACCTTGTTAAGACATAAACTTGTCAAATTTTAGATACCACTACCTTGGAGCCTGTTTTAAGCCATACAAACTCTTCTTTAACCTTCACACCAATTTTTATTTCCCTTTTACCTCATATCCTTCTGGTTGCTGCATGTATATCTCTTCCTCCAAATCTCCATGGAGAAATGTTGTCTTTACATCTAAATGTTCAAGATGTAAATCTTCCGCTGCAACAAGACTTATGATAGTTCTGATTGAATTCATCTTAACAATAGGAGAAAATATTTCATCAAAATCAATACCTTTCTTTTTTGCAAACCCCTTCACCACAAGTCTAGCTTTGTACCTCTGTTTTCCTCCATCTTCTTCCTTCAGCCTGTAAACCCATTTATTCTGTAATGTAGATTTACCTGTAGGCAACCTGACTAAGTCCCAAGTCTGTTTATGCATTAAGGAGTCCATCTCTTCATCCATGGCTAGCTCCCACTTCTTCCTACTTTCAACTTGCATTGCTTCTTCATAACATTCAGGTTCACCAAAATCAGTTAGCAATAAATAATATAATGAAGGAGAGTATCGTTCAGGGGGTCTACTTATCCTGGTAGATATTCTAACACCAGTTTCAGGTGTTTGAGGTGCATGTTGCTGTTGTGGTGGTTGCTGCTGCTGTGGTTGCTGATTATTATTATTTTCAAGCACCTTTACTTTTTCTGTTATCTCATCAAGAACCATGTATTCCTTGCTTTCTTTTTCCTGTTTCTTTTCCTGCAACTGATTCTTATACAAGACCTTTTCATTGAATATTACATTTCTTCTCCTAATGATTTTGTGATTCTCATAATCATATAAGCGATAACCAAAATCATTAACACCATATCTAATAAAGGTACATTTCTTTGATTTTGCCTCAAGCTTTGTTCTATTTTCTTTATTAATATGGACAAAGGCCTCACAACCAAAAGGCTTTAAAAAAGAGTAGTTTACCTTTTTACTTGTCCATGCTTCCTTTGGAATACCACCATCCAAGGAACTCGAAGGCCCTCTGTTTATTAGAGAAACAACAGTATCTACAGCATCTGCCCAAAATTGTAAAGGCAATCCTGCATGCAATCTCATGCACCTTGCACACTCCATGATTGTTATGTTCATCCTTTCTGACACACCATTTTATTGTGGTGTTATTGGAACTGTCTTCTCTCTACGAATTCCATGCTCTGAACAGTACCTATCAAACTCTTTGCTGCAATATTCACCTCCATTATATGATCTGAGACACTGAAACTTCTTTCCTGTCTCAATCTCAACTAAATCTTTCCATTTCTTAAAAGTATCAAATACATCAGATTTATTTTGAATACAATAAATCCAATTTTTTCTGGTTGCATCATTAATAAACGTAACATAATAGCGAGAGACACCAAGAGATGATACCTGAGCAGGTCCCCATACATCTGTATGCACAAGCTCCAATTTTTCACTCTTCTTTTCTTTCCCAACTCTGAGAAATATGACTATCTTTTGTTTTCCAAAAATGCAATTTTCACGGAAATCCAAATTAACATTCTTCAAACCTGGCAACAAATTTCTTGAGTGAAGAATCTTCATCCCCTTCTCACTCATGTGTCCAAGCCTATGATGTCATAATGCTGCATCGTCTCCTTTGGAAGTTAAATCATTAAAAAAGTTAGAAATACCATTGCATAAATACAATGTACCAACCTTCTCGCCTTTTGCTATTACCAGGGCTCCTTTGGTGACCTTCCAAGCTTTATCTGTGAAAGTTGTAACACAACCTTCACCGCCTAACTGCCCTGTTGAAATCAGATTTTTCTTTAGATCTGGAACATGGCTTACCTCCTTTAATAGCCATTGGTTTCCATTCAGTTGTTTTACAAGAACCTTACCCATTCCAACAATTTTACAGGGTTTATCATCACCCAAACGGACTTGTCCAAAATATCCTTGAACATAGTCATGAAAATATTTCTTATCAGGTGTGGCATGGAATGAAGCCCATGAATCTACAACCCAAGAATCAGTAACATTTTCAAAAGAAATAATCAAAGCATCTTGTAACACATCACCTGTCACATTTTCTTCATGATTGTTTTCTTGCTGTGTATCTCCTTCTTTTCCCTTCCGAGATCTACAGTCTTTCTTTAGGTGTCCTTTATTTCTGCAATTCCAGCACACTATCCCCGATCTGGACTTGGATCTACCTTTCATTGATTTACTGCAATATCCCAAGCTCTTTCCTCTTTCCATTCTCCTTCCCCTATACTCTACACTCAAAGCATTACCCGATGTCTCACCGGAGCTTTTCCGTCACATTTCCTCGCTAAGGATAGCACCAACAACATCATCAAACTTTAAAGTACTAAATCCAGAGACAGAGTTACTAATGACCATAACTAAACCATTCTAGCTTTCTGGCAATGAGCATAAGAATAACAGAGCTCTAACTTCATCATCAAAGTTTACCCCTACAGAACTTAACTAACCGGTAACTGTATTAAAATCATTTAAATGGTCTGCAACAAATCCACCTTCCAACATCTTCATATTAAATAGTCATTTCATAAGAAATACCTTGTTTGAGGCTGAAGGTTTTTCATATAGTTTCGCCAACGTCTGCATCAAACCCTTTTTTTTTGTTTCCTTTGAAATATTGAAGGTGACAGACGCCGTAAGGCACAACAGTACTATTCTGAGTGCCTTTCTATCGAGAATGTTCCATTCCATGTCTGTCATGGCTGTTGGCTTCTTTGTTTTTCCACTTAATGGTAGGTACAGATCTTTTTGATACAGATAATCTTCCATCTGCATCTTCCAAAACGAGAAGTTTTGGCCGTTAAATTTCTCGACCCTAAACTTACCATCTTCCGCCATTTCTCCTACTCGAACCACGAAACCCTTATTTCCTGCGATTTTATCAGCCAAATATACCTTCGGATCTGATACCAGTTGTTAGAAAATTATATATTACAGAGCAATGCAACACATAAAATATGCGGAAAATACAAGCACACAAAACACATAAAAACAGAGAGACATAGATATACGTGGTTCACCCAATTTAGGCTAAGTCCACCCCTAACATCCAGTCCTTCCTTTCTATTATCCAACAAAATGAAGAGACAAAACCTACATCATATCCGCTGTAATATCCTATGTTCTCTCTCACAGTCTCCCTCTCTGTTTCTCACTCCGAGAATACACATGCAATACACAGCCGCAATACAATACCCTCATAAAAGTGAGGGGTTTCCTTCTAGGGAAAAAAAACCCTAATCTAAACATAACTTCTACCGTCAGATCATCTGCCTATGAACAGCCCAGATTGACTAGAAATTACTATACTTTTACAAGGCAATTTTACATCTGTTTTTAGCTTTAGGGGCACTGCCCCTGAAACCCCCACCAGGGGGGGGCTCCGAAAAGCGCAGTTGCACCCCCTAGACCCCCACGGCAGTGATTAATTACAGGCAGTGTTGCCACCCCTTTTAGGGTACAGCGGTCCAATGCTGTGATACAAAGTAAAAAAGATAATCAGGCTCCACACCCAAAATTCATCTTTAAGATATGATACATACCTCAATAGCTTATGGAACTTAGTTTTGTATTCCTCATCTATCATCGATCTCATTTTAAGCTCACATAATTCCTTGGCTTTGTTGTTGTAGTACCTTTATGACAAGTAATTATTTTTGAAGAGTATCTTGAATTCATGCCAACTCAACTCCTTTGTCCTGGTGTATCTAACCTTTTTTAAATCTTCCCACCAAATATCTGCTTTCCCTTTGAGGCTAAACATAGTTATTTTGGTATTCATATTCTCCGTGTACTCATGCAACTCAAAGAACTTATTCATCCCAAGTATCCAAGCCTCTGCATCTTTCATCTTCTTCAAATATCCATAAAAAGTAGGTGGCTTTGATTTATTAAACTCATCCGAAAAGTATCCCCTATCACTCCTCTTATAAGGATGATAACGATGACCATCATAATGCCTATCAGAGCCAAGGCTATAATAGTACATATGTCCATCACCTCTCCTATCTGGAGGATCCAACAATCTGTCATCTCTAACCGTGTCATATCTATTCGACCGATGCCCACCATGAGATCTACTACCATATGCCCCATTAGTTTTTTCCTCCTGTCCATGGCTAATCCAAAGTGGTCCTTGTCTCTGCAATTCTGGAAAACTCTGAAGAATTACTGCATTGAACTCTGCTTGTTTTTCATGTGCCTACATGATTATGTCATTATTTAGTTTGCAACTCCTTATTTCTTCCTTCGATCTCCTCAATGTGTCTGCTAATTCAGAAGAGTTCCCAACACCATGATGCACATCTGATTCATAGGTAGAATATTGATAGTCTACCATATTTCCAGTCATGTTGATTTTCTTCTTACAAGGCATACTATGTCATTTAAACCACTCATAAACAAACCAACTTACCTTAACATCATTCGGGGAGGATATCTCCTGCAAGATCAACCAATCAGTGTAATAAATGTATAATCATAATCATAGCAACATGTAAATATGTACCATATAGATAAAACAACATTTAAACATCATTCCAGCCATGGTCTAGTCATCAATGCATGGCCAAATTATTCACATACCATGACCCCATACATGACAACAAAAACCATACCAATATACACATGACAATATGTAAGTACTTGGCATGCATAAAAAATTCATAACCAATCATACACTCATGATGACACATTTAAAAATAGCCCCATCAACCTTCACATGGTGACATCACTGCAACCATGACCAACACCGTGCATAAGTAAAAAGCGCATAGATCATAATCATAAGGAACACATATGAAACCAACATCAATGCATGACCAACTCACTGCCCATCAAATCTGAGGGGTGAACCATGCTTTGATACCACTTTTTAACACCCTCCTCCCACATATACCCAAGTAAGTAGCCAACCGAGGTAAACATGTGAAAAAGAGTTACTATGATCTGAATCAACCTCCTAGGTCACCCGAAGGAAGTGGAACCGACACCACACACTTAGACAGACATTTTACACCTACTACAAGACACCCAAGAGCCATCCAAACCTTCCACACCCTTGAGAAAAACTGACAATTCTGTGCATCAATCTCCTTGTCGCTCCCTTGATATGGGAAAGAATGCTACTGGAAACCTCTAGTCACTCATACAACATGGGCATGCATGCGACTGGGGATTTTGTAGGTAGTTCTGAGCTTGTGACCTTGATTTTTGTGCCACTTTTTTCAGGCCCAGGGATCAGGTCACTGCCTAGAACTCCATGACACTTCTAGGAATGAGAGATAACAACAGAATAATGATATAAATGCAATTAATTGAACAAGGAATTGACTGGAACCCTACTAGCCATGACAGTGATTTCGTAAAATATGCCACAAATATGCATTCTACAGGTTTAAACAACAGATATGAGTGTTAGAGTCCTATATTTTATAGGCTCCCAAGGTGATTGAGAATGTCATATTTGTAATTTTACAGTGTAAATTATTTTCAATTTACAAATGATTTCCAAAAAAGTCATATATAAAATAAAATCAAAAGAGGGTATTTCAAAAATAAAATGAATATGAAGAAAAATTCAAAAAGAATAAAAGAGAATAAAACCCCACAAAAGTAAAAATATAAATAATACTGAAAGTGCTGCAAATTTAAATGCCACTATTGTTAAATTAGTTTCCTTTATGGTAAAAATCAATAAGATTGTGTGAAATTTGTCTCAAAATGCCACAATGGATAGATGTTTATTCCAATCGTACAGTTTAATCATGATGGAGTAAGTGTGAATTTCATGTTTATTAGGTGAGTGAATAAATATTTGTGAAACAGTTTAATCTTGAAAAATCAGTATTTGGGTAGAAAATGAGATTGATTCAACTGTCCAATCTGAATCAATGGGAGAAATAAGTGATAGAGTATGTTAGATTTTTATAAAAAAACATTTATGTGGGTCTACTAGTTTAAATGCACCCTAAAGAAAAAGATGCAAAATGTTAGCTTAGAAAAAGAAATGAAAGTTCAAGGGTAGGTAGAAGTTCTATTATAGCTTTGAAAAGAATGAAAATATTTATCCTAAGTTTTTAACTTACAAAGTTATATTTCATACACATGAGAAGGAAAAGAGGTAACTATTTTATCCTAAGTTTAAAGGGATCAAGCACATGAATTTTGAGTTCGACATGTAAATCCATTATCCAAAGTTTTAACTTTATCAACCCCCCCGTGGCTACCCGAAAAAATGTCCCTTCAAACTTCACCATTGCATGGTTAATTCCCCTCCATATGTCTCATCATCCTATTCCCCACTCCTTCATATGATGATCCATATCATTTTTCGTCCCCCCCCTTCTCCATCCGTACTTTACTCTTGAGGGGCGAGGGTTCGAAATGGGTGGTTTTTTGTTTTGGGCCCACGCTAACGTGGCGTCGTCTTATCATTTCACCCCCCTTTCCTAAAATACTTACCACTTCGGACACCCTCCAAAAAGCGGTTTCCCCATTTTGTAAAAACCATGAATCTTCCTATTGATCCCTAGTCACATCACAACACCTGGACTATATCATTGCTAATTAAATGCCTTCCTGTGGTAATGCAGTCGTTGATGAATTTAATTAATCCCTAATCGTTAATCTAATGGATCCGCTGCACCGTCAATGGAAAAACAACCCATCTATGTATAAATTCATCCTTGGTTAGCCTTTAATCCTTTACCTTTCCATTTTCGATACTCTGTACATGTTTCCTGCAGGTTGATAGAGCACAAAAAAACTAATTTGATTTTTTTCGAGCTTCTCTCTGCAAATATAACAATTTCTTATCAATCTCAGAACTCTTACATAGTCTCGGCCCCATTTGTATGTTATAAACCCTCTTCCATCATCAAACCAGAGTTCATCATGCCTCCCAAGAAGAAAATCCAAGGGGAATTTGTGAATCCGCTACTCCATCCCCTTGTTGACCTTGATCATATACCCCTAGCAGACATGGATTATAAAATCCATGAAACCCTATGTGAGTTAGAATTGTTTGAATTGTATTGTTGGCATAAGGATAAATTCATTGACAAGACTGATGACATTGGACCGTGGGAATCCAATTTTCCCCATTATATATTTCTCCACACCCACAGTGCCCCTGAATTCATCAGGAAGTGTAAATCTTGTTATGTACCCAGTCAGAGAGCTATTATTTCCCCTTCCGAAGAGATTTTAATCACCATAACTACCCAAACCATAGACCAAATTATTCAAACCTCTATCACAGAGAATTCTACTCATTTTTCTTAATAAGATCTCATTGAATTATATCAGAGGTTAGATTTTGCAAAAAGGGCTAAAAACCTTGAGATTTTTCTGGCTGAAGATGCCCAAATACCTAAGAAGAACCCTCCCTATTCATCTTCAATTTTCCTTGAGAGAACTAAGTATGTCATTACATTTATCTCCTACCTCCTTCGTTATTACTCAGACCAATGGGTAGATGAAGCCACTATAGGATTCCTTTCCATTTTCTCCATAGACTCCAAGCCTTGTGTCTTATTCAACTTCAGCCAATTCCTTGTAGATTCCAGCCATGAGAAATTTGTCAAATTCCAAGCTGAGGAGGTATTTAAATATGCCTCTATTTTAGTATATTTGTTTTTATATTTTCAGGGAGATGAGTTCAAGTTTGCATTGCAGAAGTTGGATTCAGAGGGAAATCAACAATATGTCATCTTTTGGACTACAATGTTAATGAAGGAACAAAAATAATACTCATAGAAAAAGTTCATAGAACTATTTGTACATCCAACACTCAGCCTTATAAACATCAATTCAAAACCAAGAAGTAGTGAAGAAATCAAGAAATTCTTGTAGTTATCAGATCAAACTAAAATAGGAGACTAGTATATTTACCAAAATTACACAGAAGTAATAATATATAGATGTGAGCTTGCCCCTTATAAGCTCCAAAAATTCCTCCGAATGAGGATTTTTTCACTAGAGTACATCAGGAAAATTCTCAATGTTGATGAGGTCCATTTTTTGTCTTCCAAGAAGAAATCTCAGTTCAGAATTAAAACACAGATTAGACACTTCATTTGTAATAGTATAGCAATAGGGGAAGAAGCAGACATATTGCTAAAAGAAATGCAATTCAGCCTCAGTTTTCCATGGTCATATGATCCATTGGGTACCATTTCTAAGCCAAAGGGTAGAGAACAAATATACACCTTATATTCATACCCACAGACCAAAGATTAAGAAATACATGAACTAGCTAGAGTGGATTGAGAATACTCTACAAGAGGCCGAAGAACAATTGGTGTCAACTTCAACATCACAGACTCCTGTCCAATAGGAGAAATTAGGAAAAAGGATCAGAGAAGAGGAGTCACCTTTAGTGACTGACACTCCCAGCAAAGATTTCAAAATAATCTATAGGAAGAGGCCTAAGCTAAATCCCAAGGTGAATCTATGCAAGGACTCTGTTAGTATGAATCCTTTGTCGAAGCGTACGAAAAAAGACCACTTTAGCTACGCATAACTAATAGCCCTAACATAAAAAGTGGCTGCCAATATCTTCATATCTATAGTTAGTTGATCAAGACAAGAGCTGCAAAAAACCAGATCTATGCATAGAAAGACATTAAGCAGTAAAAAGAAGGGTTTGCTCCATATATCCAATAGACAAGACAAGAACAATTTTTCAAAGAATTTTTGTATTAAGGGCACCTGGGAGGAAAAAAAGAAGGCGTATCCAATTCTCCTCAATGGGATGGGTTCTTGGAAGTCCTCAGCACTTCAGATCTAGAATCTCTCTCTCTTGTTGGTGTAGAAAACCCATACAAAGATAGAACTCAAAGGGAGCTCATACAACAAATAATGTAGAAAAATGTGACCAAGTGTATAGATCCAGAGTGATCTAATAGGCAACAAAAGGCGAAGAATGGTAGGAAAAACCCTCCTATTTATAACAAAATATTGGGTCATTCTAGATCTTGGTGCATGATTAAAATAACATTAACCAAATCTAGATCCACCTTTTATGGAATATTTTATTATATTTTTTGGAGGGAAAAGTATTTGACTTGGGTCAAATCCCTTTATTTGTCAATAATAAATAAATAAATGATTTATTTATCTTTTTAAGGAAGTGGTTGAAGGATAATCAAATAAATAATGATTTATTTAATTATTTGTGAGTGATTTGGTCATATTTAACAAGGAATATTATCTAAATAAGATTTAAATAATTATTCCTAGAAAATAATAAGATAAATAAAGGTTTATCTAATTAATTTCTTTGTTTTTGGGTTAAACATGACTGGGAATAATAATTAAATTATGGTTTAATTAATTATTCCATGAGGAAAATTAAAAAAAATAGGTTTGTTTAATATTTCCTTTTGGGGTTTCCTGTTTAGACCATAAAAAACCTAATAAATGTGGTTTATTAAGTTATTTTACATAGTGAAAGAAATTTTACTTAGGGTAAAATTGGTCTTTACATGGTGTACTTGGGTCCATCTAATGATAATAGGTTAGATGACCAAAAAATGGTGTAACAGACTCAGAGCAGGTATTCATCATCATCAACAAAGAGACACCTACTTCCTCACAAGTAGGCGGTCAAACCACTCTCTCTCCTACCACATCTACTACTTCTCAAGATCAACAGCAATCTATTCAAACCAGCATAGTTGTTACAGGGGAGAAAGATAAGACCATGTTTGATATATTCAGAGAGATTAAATTGAAGAATGATTTTTTGAAGACCAATACATATAATCAGTTTTGGAAGTAGAATTCTAGCTCCCACAATAGACTGTTGTCAGCCTTTGAATCTGAGAAAGGAAAAATGCAGATGCCTTTTCTCCAAGCACAAATTCCACAGCCCAAGACAATAGTTTATTATAAAAAAATTTCATTTGAGTTTGATATTAAAGACATATATCCCATTGATCAAGTGGAGATGCATAAGAAGATAGGTGAAATGATTTCATCTAAACTCACTAACACTGCTATGACTTTGTACAAGTAGGTTTCTTTAGCTAATATCTAGTCACAAATCAAGATGGAGAAAGTATATTCTTTGGCAAAATATTCAAAAATTAAGTCTTTAGAATACTTAGTGATCCGGATTTGATATGATTCCTCCAATATCCAAGCTGCAGAAGAGGTGATTAAAATGAAAAATGATGACACAATGACATTGAGGAAGTAGCTAAAGCTGACAGCTACAGAGGACCCTTTGAAAAAATACATTGAAGAGACAGAGTCACAGAAATCAGACATGATGAAGCTCATCATGTAGCAGAATGCTCAGCTGAGGCAGATGGAAACAGAGATGGAAACAATGATAAAGGAAAAAGAGCAGGCTGCTAAGCTGTCATTGGTACATTTGATAGTTGTACCTCTTATAGCTATTCCTACAACCACTCCTTCTATAGAAATTACAACGGATGGAGCTAAAAAACTCACCCAACCAGTGTATAATATGTCAATTCAAACAGAAGAAATAAAGAAGCTTTAGTACCAAGTGAGTTGTTGCAGGATCAGAAATCTAGAAGTGATAGCTCACATGTAGTTGAAGCCCAAAGATCACAAAAGTTAATAGAAATATTTTGAAGGTCTAAGAGGGATTATAACATTAGAAACACTTTGGGGCTATTCAAAGAGATAATTTTGATAGATATTATTAAATCCATCAATGAAATTTGGCCTTGCATACAGAGCATATTTGAGCAGAAGGAACTGATAGAGAAAGCCAATGATGCCATTACAAAAATCAAAGAAGAACCTGGAGATAAGCCAACCACTACTAACCACATTATTAAGTTCTTAAATTCTGTTAGTGTCAGCCTTTGCCGTCTTCCTTCAGTGATCAAACATGCTCTTACAAGGTGAATTTAAGGTGTCAAGGTCAAATTTTGTCATTTCAGTGAGTCTTCAAGTAAAATTTGGTCACTAGGAATTAGGTCTAGGGTTTTCTTTTACTCTTGTCAAAGTTGTCCAAATGTCAGTCCATGTCACCATTCAGCTGAGTGTACCATCATTCAGAGGGTTTTCATCATCATGTCAAGTTCCACTGGGTCATTTTACACCTTGTTCATGCTTCAGTTGTGCCTAGGTCAGTTTCATTTCCCTCTCCTAGGGTTTTAGAGGTAATTTCTCTTGGATGGTCAAATCATCATCAAAAATTGTATCCTAATGTTCATACACCTTCCCCTATCCTTAATGTACCTGATTAAACACTTCCCATCACTGAGATCCCCAAAATTCCCCATTTTTGCACAAACCCTAGTTTCTTGCTACAACTTGGCAATTTTCTAGGCTAGGCTTGTGTTTTGCCCTTTTGGACCCCTTTCCCTCACTCAATTTCTAAGTTTCCACTTTCCCCTACTTCCTAACATCCCTCCCTACTTCCCAAAATTTCCCCAATAATTTAGAAGCCCCTTATTCCCTTCATTTCGCTTCATTTCGACAAATCCCTTGTTTCACACATCGGGATAGGTTTCATTCAAATGATTTTTCAGAGAAATAAAAGATGAATTTTGGAAAACTGAGAGAGGTTTTTGTCCAAAACATGCCAAATAATAAAAACCTCCTTCAATTTTTACACAGGTACCATGGTTTTATAGAAATATCAAAAATATCGTTGCCTCAGGAGAATTGAATGCACCTCTGAAGTGACCTTGGGAAAATAATGATTTCTCCTAGCTTGGTTGGCCAAATGACTTTCTTGATGAGTCAGATGATAACTAGACACAATAAGCTTTCTAATGAGATATCATGAGCTCCATTTAGAGTTGAGTAAGACCTTCAAAAGTTGACTGCAACAGCACTCTGCCTTGAGGCAGCCTCATTTTTCTGATTTTGACCAGTCTTGGGAGATTTGATTTTTGACAAGGCAAATGAACTCCAAATTGAAAAATTTTACTTGGGTTGGAAAGTAGACTCAAAGATATTTCCAACGAGCTATCATGTGCCCAATTCGAACATCAGGAAGGCCTCCAAAAACCTCCTGAAAAATGCACTATTTATGGCGCGACGCATTGGGAGAAGGCGCGGCGCACTGAAGGTGCACAACGCATAGAGCGACATTTCACAGTGTAAAATTACACTGCCGCGACGCATCCAGCCTGCGCGGCGCGTTGGGCTGGGGTGCGGTGCGTAGGCCTGAAAAGAGAATTTTTGTCATTTCTTCACCAAAACTCAAATTGACTCAGTCCCCTTTGCTCCAGATAAGTTTATGTGTGTTGTAAATGCCATTTAGACAATGTTTGGTGTGGTTTGAGATTGGTTATAAGAGTTTGAATGCCAAAATCATAAACCCTCTCATTTTGTGAAAGATTTCTCCTTAGGGTTTTGAAACTAAATTTTTAAATTTGGATTTGTGATGCCAAGTACTCCATTTCCCATTTTCCCTCTCACTGATATATTGTCATTACTATTCCTCCTATTCCCATAACTCCCTAAATCTACTCATACCATCTTATTCCTAAGCCCTATTGCCTCATATTCCAAATCACTAAATCCTAAACCCCACTATCCCTATCCTTAAAATTCATTGCATTCCTTATCATTCATTTAACTTGGTTACAACCGAATTATCCTCACTACCCTATTTTCACAGTCCCTCATTTGACTTTGACACATTTGGCGTTGAAGACAAAGACACCAAACTCTTCACTTTCACCTTAGGCAACATGGATGAAGAAAGCATCGAGGAGGGGTGAAAAGGCATAATCTTGGCCAAAGCTTCCTTGGCTGAGCATGGCACTTGATGGGGGACCTTCAGTTCAAATTTCAAGGAATTTGGAGAAAATTTTGTCAATTTTGAATTTTTTGGTCTCAAAACAGGTTTTTCCGCTTGACGCGTAGCGCCACCCAACGCGCGCTTATGATTGGGACATCTTCTGGAGGAAAATTTTGAATTTTTGGATTTTTCATGATATATTATGTATGTTCAGGAATGGCTGAAGCATTTCATCAAATTCTGGGCTGCCTAAAGGGCCAAAAACACTCCAAAAATGGCCTTTCTGCTACTTTTTGCACCAGCAAGAACCAGTATTGGGAGATTGCAGTTTTGGAGGGGAAAGTGACAACAAAATCCAAAAATTCCACTTGGGTTGGATAGCAGACAGCCAGGGCTTTCCAACGAGATATCATGAGCTTGATTTGAACTTCAGGAAGTGCCCCAAAAAAAGGCTCAAAGTGGCGCGATGCATTGAGTTTTTGAGCGCGGCGCATAGAGAAATTTTGCCTCATTTTCACTCTTCAGCTCAGAAACTCGCCCATTTTTTACTAGTTTTACTTTTTCATGTGATGATTGATCTATCATGATGTAATTTGGTAACCATGATGTAATTTTGGCATATATTTACTTTTTCTAGAGGATTCATTCACTAAAAAGTGAAAATTAAGTGAATGGATCAGTTTCCTAGCATATAGAGGCAAGTTGTTTGGCTGCCTAGATTTTAGCTCCATGTTTAGAATTGGTTGAAATAGCTCCTAGAAGGATGAGCTCGACCCCTAGAGGCATGGGAAGGGGTTAGGATGGTCTATTTATTTTATTTTCTGAGACATTTTTAGGGTTGGACTCTTGGGAAAAGTTTGGCACTCCATTGTATATCCATTTTCAGTTTTTGGCAAAGGAAAGACCAGAGTTTTGCAGCACTTGTTGGGATCCTTGTGGCTTATGAGTTTTGATGACGTTCTTCTCATGTTATTTTAAGTTTCATTAATTTTATATGTATGCCATTTCCCTTCTCTATGCTTCTGAATTAAACAAATGAGTAATTGAGGTAGAATTCATTGATTTGCTGGTGCTCTACCTTAGACTTTTGTTTAGTTTTATATGTTTTCGTCTGTTTGGAGAGGATCCTTGCACTCTCTTGCCCTCTTCAACTCCTCATCAGTCTTTTCAATCCATTCATTCGATCTAAGACATCAAATTCATTGCCTACCCTACCCCAATTTGAACTCTGCAAGAATTTGGCCTCATCCCCAAGCCCAAAATTGTTTTTCCCTTTTTCCAACAAAAACCCCAAAAAATAAAAATAAAACCCTCCTATTTGTTTATCTAGCCTAAGATCAGTTGTTTTTTTAGTCATCTCAAGCCCCTTTGAATATTTTCATTGAGATTGACCCAGAATCTCGCCTTCCTTCAGCCTGAGGTGTATTTGGGAACTAACATAGTGGCGAACATACTGGGGAGAGATTGTTTATTTGTTAGTTTTATTTGATTTATAAGCTACAGACGGAGCCTGAAGTTACGCTAGGTAGCCTTCAAACTGCTCTTGCTCTGCGAGTGCATATTAGATAAACGGTGCTTCAGTCAATCTCCGGTTTAGCTTGTAGTCGTAACGCTTAACTTATAAATTGCCCCAGTACATGTAATCAAGTTTAGATCTGATGGTTGATGGTGGACAACGATCAGAAACCACAAGGCTGAAAACATTCACCTGGCGACTCCAACTCAATCCATAGATTCCAGTGCTCGCTGATCCATTCATGCAATGGTAGGGTATGTGGCAAACCCTGCGCTTTGTGAAGTTGTAAAAGAAGTTAGAGATCATTTAGTGGATTTTGAAATTGATGAAGCATTTTTCATTGTCGTGCTTCAATGTTTGAAATCGCCGAAGTTTCCTCCTGAAGCTAAAACTGGTTTCTGCGAGTTACTTGTTGAAATATTTGAGGAGGAGATTCAATATTTAAACGATCAGATCCAATCATATGAATTCCGAGACCCCAAAAAGTTCTTGGAAACTCTCCCTCCTTCAAAACAAGAAACAATAGAGCTACCTTTGGATGTTTGCATTGACAGTGTGCAACTGAAAGTATGTATTGCGGAGTTGGGGCAGCAAAAAAAGTCTGGCTTTTGCGATCCTATTGCAACGTACATGGAAATTTTTTTCAGTTTGAATGATAGATCAAATTGTCTTTTACATAACCAGACTCATTATGTGCATGTATGGCTGTTAGCAATTACATCTGTATCCTGGTGGAACCACTCTCAAGCAGCATCCTTGTCACAGCTACTTGGATGGTTGATCTGGCATTACAACATTACTTGATCTATTGGCTCTGCAGCAAAGTAGGGTAGATTTTGTAAATAAATAAGCAGCCAAAGGTAGCACTTCGTTCCAGTTTCATTGCAGTTTTGGTTTGAGTTTGTCGGGTCAGTTTTTCAGTCATTTTGGTTGTAGAATTGAGTCAGTTTCAGTCAAGTTTCAGTCAATAAATCAGTCAATTTTTTTTTTTAAATTTTCCAAGTCATCGATTCCATTGCCCAATGGATAAGGCACTGGTCTGCTCTCCCAAAGATCTGTCGTTCTTAGCACCTCCAAGGAGCTACCATCCCCATTGGAGCCAATGTTAGTGTCAGTCTTTGCAGCCTTCCTCCAGTGATCAAACATTCTCTTACAAAGTGATGTTAAGGTGTCAAGGTCAAATTTTGTCATTTCAGTGAGTCTTCAAGTAAAATTTGGTCACTAGGTATTAGGTCTGGGGTTTGTTTTCACTCTTCTCAAAGTTGTCCAAATTTCGGTCCATGTCACCATTCAGCTGAGTGTCCCATCATTCAAAGGGTTTTCATCATCATGTCAATTTCCAATGGGTCATTTTACACCTTGTTCATGCTTCAGTTGTGCCTAGGTAAGGTTCATTTCCCTCCTGGGCTTTGGAGGTAATTGCTCTTGGATGGTCAACAGTCATCAAAACTTGTATCCTTGATGTCTATACACCTTCCCCATCCTTAATGTACCCGATTAAACACTTCCCATCATCGAGATCCCCCAAATTTCTCTATTTTTGCACAAACCCTAGTTTCTTGCTACAACTTGGCAATTTTCTAGGCTAGGCCCGTGTTTTTCCTTGGACCCCTTCCCTCAATCGAATTTTTGAGATTCCACTTTCCCCTGCTTCCTAACATCCCTCCCTACTTCCAAAAATTTTCCCAAGAATTTAGAAGCCCCTTATCCCCTTCATTTCGCTTCATTTCGACAAATCCCTTGTTTCACACATCGGGATAGGTTTCATTCAAATGATGTTTCAGAGCAATAAAAGATGAATTTTGGAAAAATGAGAGTGGTTTTTGTCCAAAACATGCCAAAGAAGAAAAAAATTCTTCACTTTTTACACAGGTACCATGGTTATAGAGAAATGTCAAAAATACCGTTTCCTCAAGAGAATTGAATGCACCTCTGAAATGACCTTGGGAAAATCAAGCTTTCTCCTAGCTTGGTTGGCCAAATGACTTTCTTTATTATTCAAATGATAACTAAACACAATAATATTTCCAATGAGCTATCATGAGCTCAATTTTGAGTTGAGGAAGACCTTTAAAAGTTGACTGCAACAGCACTCTGCCTTGAGGCAGCCTCATTTTTCTCATTTTGACCAGTCTTGGGAGATTTGATTTTTGAAAAGGAAAATGAACTCAAAATTGAAACATTCCACTTGGGTTGGAAATTATACTCAAAGAGCTTTCGAACGAGCTATCATGCGCCCAATTTGGAAATCAGGAAGGCCTCCAAAAGCCTCCTGAAAAATGCACTATTTATGGCGCGGCGCATTGGGAGAAGGCGCGGCGCACTGAAGGTGCGCGGCGCATAGAGCGACATTTCACAGTGTAAAATTACACTGGCGCGGCGCATCCAGCCTCCGCGGCACGTTGGGCTGGGGCACGATGCATAGGCATGAAAAGAGAATTTTTGTCATTTCTTCACCAAAACTCAAATTGACTCGGTCCCCTTTGCTCCAGATAAGTTTATGTGTGTTGTAAATGCCATTTAGACAATGTTTGGTGTGGTTTGAGATTGGTTATAAGATTTTGAATGCCAAAATCATAAACCCTATCATTTTGTGAAAGATTGCTCCTTAGGGTTTTGAAAATAAAATTTTAAATTTGGATTTGTGATGCCAAGTACTACATTCCCCATTTTCCCTCTCACTGATATATTGTCATTACTGTTCCTCCTATTCCCATAACTCCCTAAAGCTACTCATACCATCTTATTCCTAAGCCCTATTCCCTCATATTCCAATTCACTAAATCCTAAACCCCATTATCCCTATCCTTAAAAGTCATTGCATTCCTTATCATTCATTTAACTTGGTTACAACCCAATTATCCTCACTACCCTATTTTCACAGTCCCTCATTTGACTTTGACACATTTGGCGTTGAAGACAAAGACACCAAACTCTTCATTTTCACCTCAAGCAACATGGATGAAGAAAGCATCGAGGAGGCGTGAAAAGGAATAATCTTGGCCGAAGCTTCCTTGGCTAAGCATGGCACTTGATGGGGGACCTTTAGTTCAAATTTCAAGGAATTTGGAGAAAATTTTGTCAATTTTGAATTTTTTGGTCTCAAAACAGGTTTTTCCGCCCGACGTGTCGTGCCACCCGACGCACGCTTATGATTGGGACATATTCTGGAGGAAAACTTTGCATTTTTGGGTTTTTCATGATATATTATGTATGGTCAGGAATGGCCGAATCATTTCATCAAATTTTGGGCTGCCTAAAGGGCCAAAAACACTCCAAAAATGGCCTTTCTGCCACTTTTTGCACCAGCAGGAACTAGTCTTGGAAGATTGCAGTTTTGGAGGGGAAAATGACATCCAAATCCAAAATTCCACTTGGGTTGGATAGCAGACAGAAAGGGCTTTCCAACAGGCTATCATGAGCTCGATTTCGACTTTAGAAAGTGCCCCAAAAACAAGCTCAAAGTGGCGCGACGCATTGAGTTTTTTAGCACGGCGCATAGAGAAATTTTGCCTCATTTTCACTCTTCAGCTCAGAAATTCACCTAGTTTTGACTAGTTTTACTTTTTCATGTGATGATTGATCTATCATGATGTAATTTGGTAACCATGATGTAATTTTGGCATATATTTACTTGTTCTAGAGGATTCGTTCACTAAAAAGTGAAAATTAAGTGAATGGATCAGTTTTCTAGCATATAGAGGCAAGTTGTTTGGCTGCCTAGATTTTAGCTCCATGTTTAGAATTGGTTGAAAAAACTCCTAGAAGGATGAGCTCGACCCCTAGAGGCATGGGAAGGGGTTAGGATGGTCTATTTATTGTATTTTCTGAGACATTTTCAGGTTTGGACTCTTGGGAAAAGTTTGGCACTCCATTGTATATCCATTTTCAGTTTTTGGCCAAGGAAAGACCAGAGTTTTGCAAAACTTGTTGGGATCCTTGTGGCTTCTGAGTTTTGATGATGTTCTTCTCATGTTATTTTAAGTTTCATTAATTTTATATGTATTCCATTTCCCTTCTCTATGCTTCTGAATTAAACAAATTAGTAATTGAGGTAGAATTCATTGATTTGTTGGTGCTCTGCCTTAGACTTTTGTTTAGTTTTATATGTTTTCATCTGTTTGGAGAGGATCCTTGCACTCTCTTGCCCTCTTCAGCTCCTCAGCAATATTTTCAATCCATTCATTCGATCTAAGACATCAAAGTCATTGCCTACCCTGCCCCAACTTGAAATCTACAAGAATTTGGCCTCATCCCCAAGCCCAAAATTGTTTTTCCATTTTTCCAACAAAAACCCCAAAAAATAAAAAGCCTAAGATCAGTTTTTGTTTTAGTCATCTCAAGCCCCTTTGAATATTTTCATTGAGATTTACCCGGAGAGAGCCCTCTCCTGTCCTCGTAGGGCTACCTACGAGGCTGAGCGTGGTTTGATGTTACCCTGAATCTCGCCCTCCTTCAGCCTGAGGTGGATTTGGGAACTAACACATTCCAATAACAAGAATGAGCTGGAGGAGATAGGAGTGGATGAAAATACTGAAACAATATTTCAAGTAAAGAAGGTTCTCACAAAGAGAAATTGTATTGTACAGCTGGAGGAAAAATGTCACAGCTTAGAAGTAGTTGTAAACATATTTTTCAATAGGCTTGAACTTTTAACTCAAAAAGGTCTTCCTTCCTTATTTGTAATCAATGAAAAACTAATACCCAGAGAAGATTATGCAAATAATTTGGAGGAGATTTCCAGAGACACGACTAATTTTTCAAATATCAAAGGCATTATGATAGGGAGAGCGTTCTTGGAGGCATTAACACATGACCTTTTCATCCAGCATGAGATAAACAATGTTTTTGTGGTAAAACCAACTTTTTCTAAGTATATTGAAGTGGATGAAATCTACAGGAGTGTCATCAAGTTAAATATCCCAGATGAAGAGCGATGGGATAAGTTAACTAAGTTCTAGGAGTAAAAAGTAACAAAGAGCAGTCATCTACAACTAGCTCACAGGACAACACATTAGATAGCATTACAACCAGCGCAACCTACCAACAGGCTTACTAATCAACAGATTCCTTGAAAACAGTGCTATAAAGCTAGATCACCAAAATCGAGCCTATTTTTTGTAACAGTTAGAGTATATTATTAGATTTAGGCTAATAATACAGTGTCTGTTGAGACAACATTTATTGTAATCAATTTTGTAAATTTTGGTATAAATACTTGATTTTTTGAAGTATTAGAGGTTGATTTCTGAAAGTATTTTTCCTATTGTGCAATTGTAAATCCCAATTTTTGTTGGAGCATAAATAATACAAATACTTCTTTCAGGATTCATGTGGTGTAACAAATGTTGAAGTGTTTCTACTATTTCTATGTTTTCCACTGTTATTTCCTAACTATGTTTATCAGAATTCTTAATTGTAAAACAAAAAGTGTGATGAATAGGACAGGTTAATTAAAACACCTTATTATGGCTTCTTTACAATTTAAATGTTTTCTACTTCAAGTCAGATTGAAAAATACTTAAATGATTTTCAGTCTCAACTGAAACTCACTATTATTCCATATCCATTATTCATTTAAAAACATAAAAGAATCCAATAAATTAAACCTATCTTTCCCTGATGTAACTCTTTTAAAAATTGATGCAAAATTGAGTTTATGTTTTGACTCCATTTCCCAATGGGAAAATAAATATTTAATAAACCAAATCAATTAAAATCAAACAATCACCAATCACAGTCACAGTTAGCCTAATATCTATTCAAAACAAATTTAAATATGAAAGAGAGATCCCTCTCTGAAGCTGGTAGCGCTAGTTCCTAGCTTCCAAAGTGGTTTTGATGTTGTTTTCTTTGATTTATTCTCCCAATATTAAAAATTACAGAACGATAACATAGTGGCGACCATACTAGGGACAATTGAAACAATTGTAATTACTTTCGAATTCATAACCCTCGTTAAAAGCATTGTATGATAGGAATACTTTAAGATTGGTTTTATTTTTAATACGTGTAATTAATAAGCATGGGTGTGCATTTAGATCATAACTCTGGCTCCTAAAAGAGTCTATACCAGAGCTCATCCTGAACCAAAGCCTGCAAAAATTGTAGATGACTCTAATAAAATACTGAAAAGAAAAAGTTTAACAGAAATTCAAGGACGTTCTAGTCCTCCTCATAGAGTTGATTCACTCCCAAAAGACTTTATAACCCTACAAGACATTGAGTTTGATTTTCCCTTTGAAAAAAGCATATTTATAACTAAATCATCCAATTGGGATGTCTAGATAGTAGTACATCAAGCTACATTAAGAAGAAATTCATCTGAATCCAAATTTTCTCCTGATAATATAGACCTTCAAATACTTGAATACTTTGACAAATTGTAGGGTTTAGTCTCAGGATTAGAACTTTATGTTCATGAAGCTTATGTCTAGCAATCTGTAGAAATTTCTATTTTGACTTCTTATGTTGAATCACTCACCTCATCACAATCTATGCATCCTAGATCAGCAAGTCCTACCCCTTCTGTAGTCTCCACAACCACTCCAGTACTATCCCACCAAGCAACTCAAACTCCTTCTTCTCCCCAATCTTCAACTACAGTCCAACCTTCATCTCCACCAAAACCCCAAGTTTCAACTCATCCTTTACCCTCCATATAGCCTCCACCTTTAATCCAACAACCACCTCATATTTTTCATCCTCACATCCCCATAATGGCAGCTAGATATGCTCCCCTTGTCCTTCAAGCTCCTTTCGCAAACATGCCACAAGATTATCAAACTAGAATCTCTCAATTTGATGGAATTGGACCTATCACTTCCCAACAACATGTAGACAGGATGAATGCCAATTTTTATCTTTGAGAGGTAGATGAGGAGAGTGTAAAGCTTAGGTTGTTTGCACAAAGTCTCATAGGAGAGGTGAGGAAATGGTTTAAAGCACTACTTGCTACTAGTATTCATGATTTACCTGAATTTCATCAAACATTCCTTACTAGGTGGGAGATTAAGAAAAAACCTCTTCAAATTTTATCTGAATATGAAAGAATTAGGAGAGGACAAGAGGAAAGTGTCCAAGACTATTTCACTAGGTTCAATATACTATATAACGCAATCCTTGCTAATATAAAACCACCACAAGGCTTAGCCTTACTTAAATTCCCAGATGGTTTTGAGGCAGACATGGATTACCATCTTAGGGAAAGAAACTCATCCACACTAGAAGAAATGCAAAGGGATGCAATACGTGTAGAAGAAAATATGTTAGCCAAGAGGGCTAGACTTAGGAGTGAAATGAGAGTAACAATAAAAGAGGAACCCTCCACTTCTTCTGTTGATGCTAAAATTGATTCCTTAGTCTAAACAGTATGGAGATTGATGGAGAGAATAAATTTAAATGAGAGGGCTACTCCTATATAAAATCAACCTGCAGCCCAAAATCATAATTAGAACCTTAGAAGAAATCCTCCTCAAATTAAACAAAGAGAATAGAGGGACCTTGATCAGCAAATTAGACCTCCTTTTCAGGTGAACTATGTTGATGAGGATGGAGATGTAGTGGAAGAAGTAGAAGACAATCAAATAAATATGATGGGTATCAATGATAATGAAACTGTGTTTCTTACTTGAAAAATTTTGTAGGCTTTTTTTTTTGTGGAGGATAAGATTTTGAAAAAAACGCTCTGTAAGGCAAACCCTAGCATGAAATAATCCCTCTATCCCTTTGCGGCTCATGCCTCTAGCTGCTACGGGCTATACCTCTGCAGACCTGCCACAGTAGTCTAGTGATTCCCTCCGTTGGCTCCCGCTATGGAGTACGATGGAGGCCAAAACGCACCATCCTTCAGAGATCAGGTTACTGGGACCTCTCCTGCACCCGACCTCTCCTTTTTCATGTGCTTAATTAGTTCTTCAGCTTCCCCTCGAACTGATCTAGAGCTCTGCCCCAGCTCCCCTCATCGGGGAAAATACAAAACAGATCCTCCCCCAAAGCAGGATAGCTCTGCTACTGGTCACAAAGAAACTGCGGAAGATTCAATGCAGGCAACGCATCACACCAAGAACTTTGATGGCAGCAACATTGTGTCCACAGTGCAAGCTTAGGACACTATTCAAAGGGAGAATTTTTGCAACCCAAAAGCGGCGAAGATCCCTGAAATAGTTATTCAGGAACCTGACATCGACATCTACAGAGAATATATGAAAGAACATGCCATCATATGCAAATTCATGGGCATATGGCCATCTGAAAGAGCCCTCAAAGGGTGGATTCAAGACAAATGGAACCCAAAAAGAGCGATAGAACTCCAGCTTGCTTCTAAAGGATTCTTCACCATTGTCTTTACTCTTATGGAAGACAGGGACAGAATCTTCGAAGGCAGCCCATATTTTTTTAACTCTGCTGAACTCTACATGAGATTTTGGAAGGAGAACTTCACTCCAAAAAAAGAAGACTTCACACGAGTCCCAGTTTGGATCAGACTATATTCTCTTCCTACGGTTTACTGGGTGCCATCAGTTCTCAAAGCCATTAGAAATGAACTCGGGGAATACATCAAGATGTCCGAAGGTACAAAGAATGATCATTACATTTCATATGCGTGCATCTTTTCCTATATTCATGTCTCTGGAGCTCTCCCAGAAGCCATCAAATTGAACTGAAGAGATGAAATATGGACCCAAAAATTGGATTATGAACACATACCTTTCCGATGTTGGAAATTCCATGAGCATGGACACCTCTTCAGGGATTGCCCACAAAACCAGCCACCCCCGAAAGACAACCAAGCAAGCAGGAAGGATGAGCAAGGCTTGATCAAGGTGAACCACAAAAATAGGCAAGGCAAAAGGATCAATACAGGGAGAGAAACACCAAGGCCAACACAACAAAATAAATATGATATCCTCTCCTCCATAACAAAGGAAACAGGGCAACACAGCAATAGCAAAGAGCAGCCCTCGGAGCTGGAAAAAATGCTGCATACCATGGATACTGACATGGAGAATACAAACATCATCTCTCAAGAAGACCAGGCAACACAAGAATACAATGACATGGACTTCATCTAGGAAATTCCAATGTCAGAGGAAAAGGAAATTGAAGACATCCTGATGGGCATCGACCTGCAGAAAATATCAAGGGACTAGAACAAAAAAGGTATCGAGGGAATACCAGAAGATTACATACAAAGAATTGAGGAAGCATACATTCTACAACAAAGCCTTCAAAAGTAGAGAGAACACCAAAAAAAAGGTAAACACCAAGTGAGTGGAATCAAATCAAACCTCAAAACCAACCACTAGATCACAAAGGGGCCGATGAAGAGAAGGGGTTAGAAGACCAATAGTCAACATCTCCAAGAGCTAGGAATTTGACTTATCAACGAAGGCAAGGTAACGGTGCTCTCTCTCTCCCCAAATACCTTATTATGATCTGTACATCTTGGAACATAAGAGGACTTAACAGTCCCACAAAAAAAAGGATCCTAAAATCCAAATTTACCTCAGGAAAAACCGATATTCTATTGTTACAAGAAACAAAGAGTGGTATGTCCGAAATGGAAGACATTTAAAAGGCCTGATTCAGAAAACAATACAGCCACTTGGCTATTGTTGCTTCCAGAAAGGTAGGGGGCATAGCAACATCCTAGAAGGACTCTAAGTTCCATCTCATTGATTCCTTTGCTTCCAAGCATGCCCTAACTACAGTTCTCCAAATCACAGGAACCAAGGAAAAGTTGTGCATTACCAATTTTTACAGCCTCCATACAGTTTCGGAACGCGTTTCTTGGCTCCACTGCCTTAAGATTCAACTCCAAACACTCAGCCACCACTTTCGTCTTATTGCTGGAGACTTCAATATGATCCTAAATCTAGAGGAAAAAAGGGGTGGCACCCGCAGGCTGGACTCGAACTCTCAGGCCTTTCAGAATTGGATAGAGGAACTAGACCTCATTGACACCCCCACCAAAAATGTCACTTACACCTGGAACAATAGAAGAGGGGGAGACCGTCAAATAGCTTCCAGAATTAATCATTTCCTCCTCTCTGAAGAAATTTTCCTCTCCTCTTTGGAAATGGAAACCATCATCACTCCTCAAGCTGGCTCAAACCATTGGCCGATTGTTCTGACCATCAAAATCTCTAAAATACCACAGAAAAACTCCTTCAGGTTTGAAGCGTTCTGGCTCTCTCACCCAGATTTTCAAGAAAGAATCAAGGAATGGTGGTTTATCTCGCTTCCTCAGCAGAGAAACAAGATGCACAACTTCCAACGAAGACTAAAAATCATCAAAAAAAATTAAAAAAATGGAACCGGCAAACCTTTGGAGATGTCACAATAGATAAAAATATGATTGAACTAAAAATGAGTGCCATTCAACAGACTATCATTCACAAATGCATGACAGAGGAAAACAAACAAGAGGAAACAGAACTTCAGAAACAATGGGAAGAATGAGCCTATTAGGAAGAAACATTGTGGGGGAAAAAATCTAGAATCAGCTAGCTTAAGGATGGAGAAAAAAACACAGCCTTCTTTCACAAATCTATGATCCAGCATAGAAAACAGAACAGAATTCTCACCCTAAAAAATAAGCAGGGTCTCACTATCCGTACGCGTTAGGAAATTGAGGAAGAACTGCACTAGCACTTTTCAAAAATACTCAAGGAGAGAAATCAGGACAATGAGGATCATATCAATAATATCACCATCAATATCCCCACCATCTTCACCAGAGAACACAATCAAATGCTTCTAAAAAAGATAACCATGGAGGAAGTGGAAGCTGCAATCCACTCCATGCCCAATGGTAAGGCCCTAGGACCTGATGGTTTCACTATTGACTTCTATAAATCTTGTTGGCCCCTAATCAAGGAGGATGTCTATGACATTGTCAAGGAATCGAGGATGAAGAAAGCAATCTTTACCTCCCTTAATGCCACTTTTCTTGCTCTCATTCCAAAATCTGATAGAGCAGATTCTCCTTATCACTTCCGACCTATTTCTTTATGCAATGTAATTTACAACATCATCTCCAAAGTTTTGGCCAACCAAATAAAAACCCTACTACCTCTCCTCATCTCACCCAATTAAACATGTTACATTGAGGGTAGGAAAATTTTGGAAAGCATTTTCCTCTCACAGGAAGTTATCCACTCCCTCAAGGACCAGGGCAAACAAGGTATGCTTCTCCAACTTAACATGTCAAAAGAATTTGATAAGATTAATTGGAACTACATCAGACACATGTTGGTTGCCTTTGGCTTCAGTTTATCCTGCATTAAATGGATCATGGCTTTGGTCATAGGGGATTTCTTCTCTATTCTTCTCAATGGCTCCCCCTCCTCCATCATCAACCCTTCTTGAGGCATTTGACAAGGAGACCCTCTTTCCTCATTCCTCTTTGTCATCATGTTTGAAGGCCTAGGTAGGACTATTTCGACTGCCTCTTCCAACAATCTTATCTCTAGCCTCAATCACTAACCCCCTCGCCCTCGCATCTCCCATCAATATTTTGTGGATGATACGCTCCTCATGGGCATCCCCATAGCCAAAGAAGCCCACGATTTTTGCAACATTTTTGATGATTTTGCTTTGGCATCGGGTTCCTATGTCAATGACTCCAAGTAAAAAATCTTCTTTCTCAACACTCCCACTGCCATTCAAAGTCATATCACCAGAATCTTGGGATTCCAGAAAAGTAGCTTCCCCTAAAGATACTTGGTCATTCCCCTCATAGACAAACCCTTAGCCTACTCGAACTGGGAACCCCTTATCTCCAAGCTAAAAAAAAAAAAAACTCCAATTGGACCTTCCGCTTCCTCAATTTCACTGGCAGAATGGTCCTTTTTCGCTCTGTTCTTCAAGCCATGCCCCTGTACCAGATCTTTGCCATTGTGGCTCCTCACTCCATTTTGAATCAGATCAAATCTATCCAAAGAGATTTCCTCTGGAAAGGCAAAGCTAGCAATGAAAAATGGGCCCTAGTGGCCTGGGACAAAGTCTACTCAGCCAAAAAAGTGGGCGGTCTTGGTCTCAGAAACCTGGATCTCCTAGGCAAAGTCATGGGAGCCAAGACATGGTGGCGTTGTACCTCCAATCCTACCACCCCCTGGGCCACACTCTGGAAGGCCAAATATGCCCCCTTGCAACCCTGGGATTCTCTAATCAAACTCTCCGAAAATCTTAGAGGTTCTCCAATTTGGAATCAGGCATGGGACAATAAATCACTTATTCAAAATCACAACTTTTGTGAGATATGCAATGGTGAGAATGTTGTTTTATAGGAGGATTCTTGGGAGAAATATCCTAAAATTGACTCGGAGATATATACTCCGTTTAGAAGGCCGTTGGAAATTCAAAACAAACACAAGGTTAGAGACTACTAGAAAATCTCGCAAAATTCTGAGTGGAGGGAGTGGGTGGACATCAAAGATATGGCCCCAAATCCTTTCCACCAATCAATTAACATTCTAGCAGAGGAGCTCACCAAAAGACAAATCCAAAGAGATGATGGACTAGACATTCTTAGGTGGGGAACCAATGCGGTGGGGAGATTCAACATCAAGGAGGCCTACAACATCTTGCAGAGTCCCGCCCCCGTACAACTCGACAGCAAGTGGCAGAGACTTTGGAGCAAGAACCATTGGTCGAAAATTGCTCTCTTTCTATGGTTAGTCATGCACAAGAAAATTCTCACTTGTGAAAATATGCAGAAGAAGGGCTTCACAGGACCCTCTGAGTGCACGTTGTGCCATTCCAACTCGGAATCAGCCAACAATATCCTCAACACCTATCTTTTTGCCTCTAATATTTGGTCCTGGCTCCACTTTGTTTTAAAAGCCTATGATTGCACTCCTGATTCAATTCTCTCCTCTTTGTTGAATTCGTGCCTGACCTTCTCTAATCAGCCCCTCATCAACCTGGCTTGGAACCTTCTCCCCAGAATTATTTTTTGGGCACTTTGGAAGGAAAGAAACTCTTAGTTTTTCAAAAATAAAGCCTCAAAGGAAGAACAACTTCTCCACATGATCAAATGTACTCTGCATGAGTCTGCCTCCATTTCAAAAATCCCGGACCCTGCTCACCCCCCTTGTGTTGAAGATTTCAGGATCCTGTTCCTCCTCAACCTCCCCTCCCCTACTCTCACCCCTTCCCCTATTTCCCTTAACCCATTCCTCCCTCTGACTATTTGGCACACTCCGGATCAAAATTTCACTAAGCTCAACTATGATGGATCGTCCAAGAATAGCCATGGTATGGTAGGATTTGGAGGGGTATTTCCCAACTCTCAGGGCTCTATCCTTTGGGTTTACTCTAGCAATCTCGGTCATACCACTAACAATGCTACGGAGCTCCAAGCGCTTGCTCATGGCCTGGAAATTTCCAACCACAAAAACTATTGGCCCCTTCTGGTAGAGGGTGACTCTAATGTTGCTACCCAATATTGTAAGAAACTCCAGCAAGGTCGCAACATTGGATAGGTTTCTGACTACTGGCACATGAACAAAATCCTTCATAAAATCAAAGACAACATTGCGGACGCCATAGGGGTTTCATTTATGGCAGTTAGGAGGGAAGCCAACAAGATGGCGGATTTCCTTGCCAATCAAGGAGTCAAGACCTCGGAAAGACTCATCTCTCAGGCTTGGGGCTCTCTCGGGATTCCAACGGTTAAAACTACTTGTACCAGCATTAACAACCAGGATCTTCAGAAGGCGTCAGCCTCATCACCACCTATCACAACCACTCATCATGATCGGGTACACCACATCCTTGCTCATGATTGAGTAATTTGGTGGCTCTCCCTTGGTATGCTCACCTTGGTATGTTAGGTCCCTATATTACTAGTATAGTCCCTTATGGTTATTAGTGTAACCCCCTTATTGTTATTATTGTACCCTTGTAACCCCCATTTTTTTATTATTGTGCCCTTAAATTATTATTGTTAGGTCGGCTAGGATTACATTGTGGCCCACTAGGATTACATTATGGCCCCATGGACTCCTATATATAGAAAGGAGGTTTTGTAAATTGTATCATCCAAGAATTGTTCATTTATGTAATGTATTGGAGGTTGCCTCCTCGAAGTGGCTTATTTCTAAGGCGTTGATATCTCTTTTCTTCTATTTTTGGAGCTGGTTACACAACATTTGGTATCAGAGCTTTGGATTCTAGGGTTTCGCTGCTCCAAACAGGTCATCGTGGAATTTTTGTTATAACTTTTTTTATCCGAAGTTTCAAAAGCTGAAATTTTTAGGGTGCGAAGCTGAAATCCTGAGGAATATTGTCTAAAAATTTCATTGCTCGGTTTGCAATTTTTTGGAGATATGATCTGTGAAAGTTATGTCTTTTTTCAGGCTCCTAAACAGGTCATCGTGGCATTTGCGCTATAACTTTTTTTCTACGAAGGTTCAGAATCTGAAATTTTTAGGGTGCGAATCTGAAATCCTAAGGAAACTCATCGCAAAATTTTAGAGCTTGGTTTGCAATATTTTTGGAGATATGATATGTGGAAGGTAGTGATTTTTCAGGCTCCCGAATTTCATCTCAAAGAGGTGATCATGGGAAAAGTTCAATAACTATCTCTCTAAGCATCGGATTAGAGTGCCGTAGAAAGTGGTTGCAACTAAACAGACTGTAGTTTCTTGGCTATAAATTTCAGAGGCAAAGGAAAAAACGGTGACACATGGAAAGTCATACAAGTTCGCTCTAACGAGCCAGTCCATAATTAGGTCATTGTGGGAGATTGGACATAACTTTGTCTTGGAGAATCCAAATCAGGTCAAGTCTATGGCATTCAAAATAGAATTCAGAGGGCTACTTCAGGGCTGAATTTCAGATATTGAAGAGCCTCAATCATAGAGATAATCCAATTTCAATATCGAGCTCCTCAAAAGCAAGAAAAAGGTGTGTACTTTTCTCTGAATTGCATAAGTCTTGTTTAAAAAATTAATTTGAATTGATTCCAAGGGCATATTGTAGAATAGATATCAGTATTGGGTTCTAAACAATTCCCCGTAATAATAATTCAACACCCATTAAGCCTTTAGAAGGCTCTACTATGACTCATGAAGATGAATAATTGCAACATGATCTATCAAAATTATAAGAGCAAGTGCACCAAATTTTGCTCTCGCAAAGAGCAGCAAAAAATAAAATGGAAGTTTTGAAGAAAGGCGTGGAAGCAAAGATGGATGGTGTGAAGAATAATATGGATGGTTTGAAGAAAGGCGTGGAATCTAAGATAGATGGCATGGAAGCTGGCATGGAATCTAAGATGGATGACATGGAAGCTAAAATGGAAAACATGAAGAATGATCTAAAATCAGACATTGAAGGTTTGACAAATTTGATACAAGAAATGTTTCCTAATGATGAAAATATAGTAGAGGAAACTCATGATGAGAACAAAATAAATGTTAATCATGATTTCATAAGCTCTAATGTTGGCGGGAAGAACCACCATATTCCAAAAATGGATATGAGGAAGTTTGATGGAAAGGATCCTGTAACATGGATACTACAGATGGAGCAATATTTTGATCTCCATAATGTGCAAAACACACAAAAGGTACGCATTGCAACTTTACATTTAGAACAAAATACATTTGTATGGTATCGATGGCTTTGCTCCCGTAAAAAAATTGCCACTTGGTCAATTTTTAAGGAGGAAATGATAGCACATTATGAGGATACAAAGAGCAACACCTTCTTTAGCCAATTGATAAATCTCAAACAAAAGGGTTTAGTGGGGCAGCACATTGAGGACTTCCAAAAATTGAATATAAGGGTAACTGATATTCCAGAGGAACACAGGATTGATCTTTTCATAGGCACTTTAAAGGATAACATCCAACATGAAGTTCGCGTTTTGGAACCTAATTCATTGGAGAAGGCATTTAGGTTGGCAAGAAAAATTGAATGTAAAATTATGGCGACAAGGAAGCCTACCACTCACTTCTATAAAGAAGGAAGTGTTGCTACGCCTAGATTTCCACAACCTACAAGGCTGACACCACAAAAATTGGAAGAAAAAAGAGCAAAAGGGCTTTGCTACAGTTGTGATAGAAAATACACTAAAGGTCATAAGTGTGCTGAGAAGAAATTATTTTACATAGATTGTGAAGAGGAAGAAGAAAATGAACAAGAAGAGGATATACAGAAGGAACCAGCCCTAGAAGAGGAAGAAATGAATCCGACCATATCGTGTAATGCACTGGCAGGAATTACCACTCCTCAAACTCTCGAGATAGAAGGACATATCAAGAAGAAAAAGGTAATAGTGTTGATTGATTCAGGTAGCACCATTAATTTTATTCATTGTAAGGTAGCTAAGGAATTAAATTTTTTTCTATACCCCGCACCAGAATGTCAAGTGATGGTTGCAAATGGAGGAACTATAAATTGCTCTGGAAAATGCCATAATATCAAGCTAACCATGGGGGAATATGTATTGACTATTCCAATTCTTTCCATTCCTATGGGAGGTGTTGATGTTGTACGAGGAGTACAATGGTTACAATCTTTGGGGACGGTAACTTTTAATTTTCAAGAAATTTTCTTGAAATTTTTTTCAGAAGGAAAGGAATTCGAATTACGGGGTATTGCAGGGAAGACGGGAAAGATAATAAGCTCTAATGTCATGAAAAAGCTTCTAAAGAAATAACAACGAGGTGTAATTGCACAATTATGCTCACTAGAAATTCCAACATCAAAATCATCTATTTCTGCAAATCTCCAACAGGTCTTGGACAATCATTCCAAGGTGTTTGAAACTCCCAAAGGACTCCCACCTATTCGTGATCATGATCATGCTATTCATTTGATTCCAGGAAGTGTTACTCCAAACATCAGGCCTTATAGATATCCTTACGTCCAAAAGAGTGAAATTGAACTTATGATTGCAGAAATGTTAGAGGCGAGTATAATTCAACCTAGTCAAAGTTCTTTCTCTGCTCCTGTAGTATTGGTACACAAGAAGGATGGATCATGGTGAATGTGTCCGGATTATAGGGAGCTCAATAAGCTCACCATTAAAGATAAATTTCCCATTCCTATGATTTATGAATTATTGGATGAATTACATAGAGCAATTTATTTTAGCAAGTTGGATCTTCGTTCAGGATATCATCAAATTAGAATGAAGACTGAAGATATTCCAAAAACATCATTTCGAACTCACGAGGGTCATTGTGAATTTTTGGTCATGCCTTTTGGCCTTACCAATGCACCTTCTACATTTTAGGGGTTGATGAATTCCATTTTCAAACCCTTCCTTAGAAAATTTGTGCTGGTATTTTTTGATGATATACTAATCTATAACAGGTCTTGGAAGGATCATGTTGAACATGTTGACAGGGTGCTCAAACTATTGCAGGAGAAAAAATTATATGAAAAAACATCCAAATGTTTCTTTGGAGTCCCAGAGGTGGAATATCTAGGTCATATTGTATCTCACGAGGGTGTTAAAGTAGACCCTAACAAAATTAAAGCAATTAAGGAATGGAAAGTCCCCACAACCATAAAGCAGTTGCGAGGATTTCTCAGGTTAACAGGGTATTATCGCAAGTTTGTTAAGAATTATGGGAGAATAGCAACACCTCTAACAACATTATTGAAGAAAGATGTATTTTCATGGACTCCTGAAGCAACTAAGGCCTTTGAACATCTTAAAGAGGCAATGTGCCTAGCACCGGTCTTAGCTACGCCAGACTTCACAAAAACCTTTATTGTGGAATGTGATGCCTCAGGAAATGGAATTGGTGCTATTTTAATGTAGGAAGGAAGACCCATTGCTTTTGAAAGTCGTCCAATCAAAGGAAAGTATTTACAAAAACCTATTTATGAGAAGGAAATGTTAGCAATACCGCATGCACTAAAGAAATGGCGAACTTACCTAATGGGAAGACACTTCAAGGTAAAAACTGATCATGATAGTCTTAAACACTTTTTGGAACAAAGACTATCTTCAGAAGAGCAGCAAAAATGGGTCACAAAGATGTTGGGTTATGACTTTGAAATAATCTACCAAAAAGGAAAGCTTAATGTTGTTGCAGATGCACTCTCAAGAAAGAATGAAGAGGTGGAAGCATTTCTTTGTGCCATTTCTATTATCCAACCAGATTGGATAACCGAAGCAAGAGATGAATGGAAGAAGGAAAAAGATATATGGACACTCATTCAAAAGTTGCAGCAAGATCTTAGTACATATGATACATTTAGTTGGAAAAATGATTCCTTATGGTACAAAGATCAATTATATCTTTGTAAGAATTCCCAACTAGAACAAAATATTCTTCTGGAATTGCACACTTCTCCTTTAGGAGGACACTTAGGATTTTTAAAAACTTACCACAGGGTGAAGAAAGAATTTTTTTGGGATGGCCTTAAATCTGATATTCAAAAGTTTGTGGCGGAATGTTTGGTTTGCCATCAGAATAAAGTGGAGACAATTAAGACCCCGGGACTTCTACAACCTTTATCCATTCCAAGTCAGCGTTGGGAGGAGATTTCAATGGATTTTATCACAGGTTTACCTAAGTCTGAAGGAAAGAATGTCATCATGGTGGTAGTTGATAGACTTACCAAGTATGCACACTTTTGTGTATTATCTCATCCATTTAAAGCAAGTACAGTTGCTACTACATTTATGGACAGAATTCAAAAGCTACATGGAAGCCCAAGGGTTATTGTGAGCGACAGAGATCCCATTTTTACTGGAAATTTTTGGACGGAGTTATTTTCTTGTTTGGTACTCAATTAGCTCATAGCTCATCTTATCATCCTCAATCTGATGGTCAAACTGAGATAGTAAATAAATGTTTGGAAGGATATCTTCGTTTTTTTTGTATCTGATAAACAAACACAATGGGTCAAGTGGTTACCTCTCGCTGAATGGTGGTATAACACTTCCTTCCATACTGCAGCAAAAATGACCCCATTTATTGCACTTTATGGATATCATCCACCATCCATCACATCATCTTTAAGGGAAAATTCGAAGGTTCAAGCAGTGGAAGATCACATCGAGCATCAGCAAGAAGTTCTCCAACTATTAAAGGATAACCTGAATTTGGCACAAAATCGAATGAAACAACAGGCAGATCAACATCGCAGCGAGAGAAGTTTTGATGTAGGAGATTGGGTATTTTTACGGCTACAACCATACAAACAAATGTCCCTCAAGCAAGCTAAGAAGGATAATAGATTATCACCAAAGTACTATGGTCCTTACAAGGTGTTGCAAAAGATTGGTACTATGGCATACAAATTGGAGCTTCCTGTTTCTTCGCGAGTGCATCCAGTTTTCCATGTTTCATGCTTAAAGAAGGTTATAGGTGAAAATCTTCCAGTTCAAACAATATTGCCAGAACTTGATGAGGAAGGAAAAATCATATTGGAACCTGAAGCGGTCACGGAAACAAGAACTCGACAACTACGGAATCGATCAATTTCAGAGTATCTCATCAAGTGAAAGAACTTACCCACTGAAGATTCTACATGGGAGGATGAGAATTTTATACAGAAGCACCCGAAGCTACTCAAGTGTTGAGGACAACACTTTTTTGAAGGAGAGGGGCATGTTAGGTCCCTATATCACTAGTATAGCCCCTTATTATTGTTAGTGTAAACCCCTTATTGTTATTATTGTCCCCTTGTAACCCCCATTTTGTTATTATTGTGCCCTTAAATTATTATTGTTAGGTCGGCTAGGATTACATTGTGGCCCACTAGGATTACATTATGGCCCCATGGACTCCTATATATAGAAAGGAGGTTTTGTAAATTGTATCATCCAAGAATTGTCCATTTATGTAATGTATTGGAGGTTTCCCCCTCAAAGTGGCTTATTTCTAAGGTGTTGATATCTCTTTTCTTCTATTTTTGGAGCTGGTTACACAACATCTCCACCCAGAGCAATTACTCCCGGTTGGCTCCCAACAACACTGCCCGCATACGTTCTAGTTGTTTTCTCGCTACGCCATATCTCCAGCCAGCCTCCTTATATCCCCTTCACTTAGACTTCACTTCCCACCTCTCTCCCCTGTTTGGAATTACCAACTCCAAACGCAGTAGCGTTAGCTTTCCGCTTCTGACCCTCCCTTTTGTTAGCCACCTATAAAATTTTGGCATACCAAAAAGGTGGCTAAATGTGTTTATAAGTCTCCAAGAGAAACATTTTCCTTGAAAATCCTTCATTCTTGAAGCCTTCATGTACCTTCTGTCATTTGAATAAATCTTCACTGCTGTTTCCATTTGATAAGCCTCACTGTTTTGTGAAAAAGAAATTGCTTTTAAGGACTTTCATCCACTCCATTTAATTTCCACAAAGTCTCCATTTTCACCCTTCTTCCCTTCATAAATTTCCTCCAAAGCCCCTTTCATTTACCCTCTAAATCATCAAAACCCCTTTTCTAAAACCTCATACTTCTCTTTATCTGGTTTAAAAATCCCTTCTTGTGTCAACCAGAACCTCTCATTTGGCTTAAAAAACACTGATTTTAGGCCTAAAGCATCCTATTTGCGCTATAATAGTTTTAAGCCCCCTAGGGCTTATATTTTGTAGCCCCTTTCCTCATATAGCCCTAGCTCCGCAATCAGGCGCTAAAAAACCCCAAAATCCCTTAAAAAGGCTTGAAAAAACATTTCTCCACTCCATTGAAGTTTTAAGCCCCCGAGGGTTTATTCCCCTTAGCCCCTCCTCCATGGGACCTAAAGCCCGGTAGTCAAGCACTAAAGGCCTTAGAGCCTTCCCCAAATCATTTTTCCTGTGGTTTTATCATTCGCCAGCATTATGATTTGAGCTAACAGGAACCGTTGACCTCCATAGATCAACGGCGATCCTCCCTCCATCCATTTCACCTTTTCCGACATTAAAGTTCTCAGACAAATCTAGACCATTGAATCCGCAAGAACCAACGATCCAGATCACGTCATGTTTCGCCCACCTTTCTAACCCTCCTTTCTCTTTCAAAAACACTCCCACCCAACGTCAAATCATGAATGTCCATTCGCTTGATCTAATGGCTAGAATAAAACCAAATGGCCACCCCGCCCGTGCATCTTACCTCCCATCGCAATTTTTCCTCACCGTCAGATCCTCCCACCATCATCCGATGGCTGATATCACATTTCGCAAAAATTTTGTGACAGTAGTTTAACACCAAAAAGTTTTGCAAAATGGGCAGTTTTAAGGAGGACATGTGTCAGAAAGTGTATGGTATCGCATTATTTTTTCAGCAACCACTTACCCCCCTCAGTGCCGCGTGAAAACCATTCCAATTTTCCGCTTAACACCCTCCACAGTGAAATTTCATGATTAACCGTAGCCGTCGATTTCTCTGATCCAACAGTCCTGATCTGACCCTGAATTTTCCATCCGCCTCCCATCTGACCTTTCAAATGATTTTACTGAGTGATCCCCACCGTAGATCTGTTTGGATCTAATGGCTCTCATATAATCTCATCCCCTATTTCATCTAGTCCTCCAAACAATTCCATCGATGAATCTTGACAATAGATCATTGGTCGTTGATCTAATCGGACGGTCCAAAATCCACAATGCACCAGACCTTCATCAGCTCAGTTTTGCGCCTCAGACATAGTTTTTCAACCGTTTTTCCACTGCATACACCTTTTCTGCCATTTCTCTTTCATCCTCCACAAGCCTCAGAAACAATCCTCGCCCACTCCCTCTGGTTTTCTAAACATGTTTATTATATTTTTGCAGGGATTACTAGCTTGCGAAATCATTTTTCTACACAGTCACAGATAGGTGTCTCAGAACGCAAAAGACCATCACAGAGGCTGAAAAACACAGGGAATTACACTGTTGAGAGGTTAATAACATGATTTTATCAAAGATTAGCTTTACAAACCCTGATTCAAACCCACCAGTGCCATTAAAACCTGTATATGCACCAAAACATGTCAGAAGCAGCAGCAAAGAGTATCAGAAGACAGATTAAGGGATTAAAAGCCTATTATTGAAGACTTAATTATATAATCGAGTGTTTAAATGCTAAATATATAGTTCAAAGACCCGAGAACGATCAAGAAGGCTTAATGAAGCCTAAAACACATGAAACAAGACATATCAGTGTTTCCACATCAGCAAAACATTCTTTTTCAAGAAAGGACAAGTTCCCACAGCCTTTTCTATTCTCCATCAAGCTCCTGAGAGGATTATCACCCTGACAGAAGTCCTGAAACTGTCAATGCATTAGTTACAAAGCATGGAAGACCTAAAGGTCAGATTTTAATCCTTTCTTGCCACAAAAGATAAACAGAGTACTGCAACCAAGAAAGTACATCAAGGAACATATCTCTGGAGTTACTATCATCTTGTCGAAGAACCCTAATCCAAAGAGTACTGAAATTTAATGTCAATACATTAAAATAGAATGGACCTCCAAAACACTTCTCCCTCTATTTTAATAAGTCATTTAGGTTCTATCTACCACTACTTTCACTCTTTCAGCTATAAGAACTCATGAGAAATACATTGTAAATGTTGGTTAACCGTGGATTGCAAGTTGTTTCTCTGAGTTAGAGTTTTGTGTGTAGTAGCTGTAAATAGGCTGGGAGATGATTTTTGATTGATATCAAGCTATTGGACAAGGATGTATGTGCCTGGTTTTTCTCTTCTAATATGAAAAGCATTTTTATTGGATCCTGATCTAAATCAATGGTGATGTGTTCTATCTTTGTTATTGTTTCCCTCAGTTATACATCATATTTCACTTTCTCTTATAAGAATCGGTAATCTAGCTTAGGATATACTACTGCAAGTACCCTATTGATTCCTTCTCTTCTTATCTTTGATGTTTTCCGCTAATTGTGTATCTAAGAATGAATTTAATACAATTTAACTAGTATAGAAGTTGGTTTGTCCATGGTTACTGATGTATGAATTTAGAGTTTGTTTCATAGATGTTTTTGTTTGGTTTCAACTGAAATAATTGGGAAACTAGGAGATTTAGAGTTAGCCCTGTCTCACTAGGTTCCTTTTCCAACAGATTGGCCTTTCGAAGATCCCTTTGAGTTGGATGTCAAAGAAGAGATGGTTAAAAGTATTCCTCTGATATCATATTTCACTCTCTATCAATCTTAAATGTTTTCTACTATTTGAAGAGTTGGCCTCATTAGTAGTTTGATCATAGATGGTTAAGGCATGCCCTGTCCTTAGGTTTACTCCGAAGTGGTCACCTTGGAAAGTTTTCCTTGTTATTCCCTTTCATTTCCTTATTGTTTCATCCCATAATATCATCTTAAGAGATCCTCTGATATAGATGACTAGCCCATTTGAAAGCCTTGGATATTCGAATTGCATGTAAAGCCTTTCATAACCCCATTGCCTAATGGACTTGTGATTTATTTGAATTATCTCCCCATTGCCAAAATTATTCTTTACTAACTTCTTTACCTTACATCGAACCCTTCTTTCATTTTTCCCAACCAAACAAACAAAACAAAAACCCTTGTGCCCTATAACTAGCCTAATACCTCAAAATTGAACCTCAAATATATACATTTCTTTGCCTTTATAGAGAGATCCCTCTCTAGACCCAGGAGGGCTAGATCCTGAGGTCCCAAAGTGGTTTGAAGTTGTCTTGTCATTTGGTATTTCCAAACCTTCCAAATCACAGGAACCACAACATAATGGTGACCATATTGGGGAAATTTGAGTTAAAACACTCCTTGAAACATTTCTATGAACTCAAAGAGGACCAATTAGCCCTAGTTTGGTTTATATTGCTGATAGTGGACAGTAGCCTGCCTCAAAAAATTTTAAATCCTCCACCTGCCGACTCCACAGTTCCTAAATGACCAAAATACTCCACTGGTGATCAGTAGGCCTGCTGATTAACTTCTTTTTCACAAGACTCCACTAGGAGACTAGTTTCATAACAACATCATCCATATTGAAATAAACACATAGGATTAAGCTTCTTTGGGTAAGGATAGTATGCCTCTTAAAGATTTGTTACACTTAACATACTGGCTTCAAGAACAATCCATACCAGAGCTTATCCTGATCCAAACCCCCCTAAAATAGTTGACAATCTAGAGAGAATTCTTAAACAGTATTTCACATCTAGGGATCCAACTATTGTCAGACCTATTCATAGAACTAACTCAGCACCTGAAAACTTTGCGCCTCTATCAGATACTTAAGTTGACTTAGATTTACCAAGTAATTTACCCAGAGCTAATTCATTCAGTGGTATAGATCAAACAAACTTTGAGCCTCCAAGTTCACCACCACCTAGTGGTCAACCTATTAGTGACAGAGAAACCCCTCCATACACACCTCCTAACATACATATCATTCATAACTTGGGTCTCTCTCACCCTAAATCTGCCCAATAGTTTGCTGCTGGTCCAAGCATCTCTGTCATCCACATACCTGCTGTCCAAGCCCGTCCTTTCCCTCCACATAACACTATCATGGCAGCATGGTATGCTTCCCTAGTATTTCTAGAGCCTTTGGCTCCATTACCTAATGAATATCAGTCCAAAATCCCCCATTTAACTGGAAAAGACTCTACCACAGCTCAACACCATGTAGATAGGATGGAAGATGATTTTGACTATATGGAAATAGAAGATGAAACTATTAAAATGAGAATCTTTTCTCAAAGTTTAGGAGGAGAGGTTAAGAAGTGGTTTAAGGGCTTAGCTCCTAATAGCATCAATGACCTTCCCTCCTTACATCAAACTTTCATAAACAAGTGGGAAATCAAAAGCAACCCTCTCCAAATACTAGCAGAGTATAAAAATATTAAAAGAAATCAGGGAGAGAGTGTTCATGACTACTCTACCAGGTTTAATAGTGTCTACAGTTCTCTTCCACCCCACATGAAACCTCCCCAAGGAATGGCCTTAGTGAAATATCTTGAAGGATTCTATGCTGACATGGCTTATCAGCTTAGGGAGAGAGACTATACAACTCTAGAAGATATGCAGAAAGGGATTGTGAGTGTAGAAGCAAACTTGATTGAAAAAAGAGTTAGGATGAGGGCTGAAAAGAAGGTAACCTATAGGGATGACACCTCATCTTCCACGTCTGATCCCAAATATGATAATCTAGCAAAAAACATAGATAGGATAGAAAGAATGATGGAGAAAATGGTTGTCCAAGTCAATAATCAGAATAGAAACCAAAATCAAAACCAGAAACAGAACTTTAGGAGGAACACTACCCCTAATAGACAAAGAGACTCTGACCAACAAGTCATACCTCCATTCCAAGAGAATTTCCTTGATGAGGATGAAAAGATAATAAAATAATCAGAGGGAACTACTATAAACATGCTGGAATTGGATAACCCGGATCACACCTTTCCCACAGAAAACAACCAGACCTCATACACTCATTGGGATGAGGAAGGGTTAGAGTTTTAAGACTATAGGTTAGGATTCAAGAATGCCATAATGCAGGTCCAAGAACAAGATGATCTTATAAGCAAAAAGAACGCAGATACTCCCAAAACAAAAACCTCTGAAATCACTACTAAGAAAAGACCCAAAAAGACTCCTAAAGGGACTGCTGAAAGCAACAAAACAACAGCTGAGAGTTCTGGAAAAAACAAGGACAAAGACAGCCAAACCATTGAAAAACCAAGTCAAGAAACTAGTAGCACTAGCATTGCAGCTAATGCCCTGGAAAAAATAGCTTCAACCATTGTACATCATGAAAATCAGCAAGCTGATTTTACCAATAAAACAGTGACCAACAAGACAGAACTAAGCCTTTCAAAGAACCAATCTCCTTTCAATCTGGAAAGTGAGATTGCCAAAATCAAAATTTTTGTCCCTCTCACTGATTTGGCAACCCAAGAGGCATATAAATGTCAAATCTTGAAAGCTTTAAACTTAGGAGAAAACAACGACTCTATCAACTTAAATGATGATCAACCAGCTCTCTTGTTTGGCCCAAAAATTGAAGGGAAATTTCAAGAAGGAGTAGTGCCTCCTTTCTATATCAGTCTAAATATCCATGAAAAAATCTTACACAATGCTATGCATGACTCAGGGGCTTCACACAACCTTATGCCAAAGTTTATCATGGAAAATTCAAGCCTAGATATAACCAGACCCTATAAGGATTTATATTCTTTTTACTCTAGAAGAGTGAAGTGTTTGGGCCTGATTAAATATCTCTGTGTGAATTTGACCCAAATCCCAACCAAGTGCATGGTTATGGATGTTGTAGTGGCTGATGTGCCTCCTAAGTATGGCATGTTGCTGTCAAGATCGTGGGGTGCCAAGCTACAAGGCACCATGCAAATGGACATGACCTATGCCACTATTCCTGTCTTCAACCAGCTCAGAAGACTATATATGGAAGAAAACATGAAATTTATGGTGAGCAACCCATAAAAACTAGAAAATTCCCCCCTTTACTCTGTCCACACAAATCTAGACTCTTTTATCCTTTACAACAATGATTTTACAGATGAGCCAGAGCTAGAGAACAAAAATTCAAACAACAAAGTAGAGGCCAAAAATCCAAACATAATGGCAGCTTTGGATACATAGGAAAACAACAGAGAAACATTGGAGTAGTGTGCGGAAATAAAAAACCAGAGTGAACAAAGCCAAGACTGCAAACAGCAGATTACCCATCACTCTAAACTCCATGAAAATCATGAGGAACAAAACATAACACAACATGGTGCAGACCTCAGAATACAATACAATGGTGAACATATCATTAAGGGTGAAACTGATAACAATCCTACTAACAATCCCTTATGGAGAATGAAATTTGATGGGTCTTGCACTAAAAAGAATGCAGGAGCTGGGGTATGGTTTCACAATACTGAAAACAATTATGTTGAGAGTCATGCCTTCAAGCTAGACTTTAAATGCACAAACAACATAGCAGAGTATGAGGCTCTCCTCTTAGGACTGCATCTACTAAAAAAACTAGGAATTAAGAGGATATTTGTTGAAGGAGACTCAGAACTAGTCATCAAACAAGTGAATGGAGAGTACACTGCCAAACATCCTAGATTCATATAGAAATGATGCCATTGATCTTTTGAAAACATTTGTAGAATATTACCTTCTGTTTGTCCCCAGAAGTCAAAACATACTGGAAAATGGATTTAATTGCATTTCTAGTTCATATCAGAGACCTCTTAGTGACAAATAGATCATTGTTCAAACAAAATATAGACCAGCAGTACCAGATAACGAAAAATATTGGCAGGTCTTTAAGGGTGACAAACAGATAGAGGATTTCTTGCTTTGCAGGAATGAGTTTGAATTACCTGATTTGAACTCTAAGTCTGATGAAAAGTTTCTGGATGAAGAGCCCCCTAATGAAGCAAAACCAATCCCTACTGCAGAAATAAACATGCTGACCAAAAAATTTGATAAACAAACTAAAGAATACAAGAACACAGATAAAGAAGACATAAAGGTCCTACAGTCCAAAGACAAAAATATACCCAGAGGACTGGCACACCTTGAGGAACTTTTTTATTTTAACGATGTGGAAAAGAAGCCCACTATATAACACACATAATCTGATGTTGAATAATGCAATATAGGCAGCAAGGATAGGCCTAAAATGATTAAATTATCTAACACCTTGCAGCACACATCAAACATAAATACATTGATTTATTTAAAGAGTTTTGTTGATGTGTTTTATTGGAGTTATGAGGATTTGAAAGCCTATGATACAGATATTATCCAGCATAAAATTCCATTGAAAGAAAACCAAAAACCTTTTAGGAAAAAGTTGCGTAGAATAAACCCCGTACAGTTACCCCTAGTAGAAAAGGAAATTAAGAAAATGTATGAGGCTAGTATCATAGTCCCTGTGAGGTTCTCAGATTCAGTATCTAACCTTGTGGTTGTAAGGAAAAAGACAGGAGAAATTAGGTTGTGCATTGATTTTATAAACCTTAACAGAGCCTCCTTAAAGGATAATTACCCTTTACCCAAAATGGAACACATCCTACAAAGGGTAGTTGGCTCTAGGAGGATTTCACTACTAGATGGATTTTTAGGGTATAACCAGGTTTTAGTACTCCTAGAAGACCAACTTAAAACAGCCTTCACCACTCCATGGGGCACTTTCATGTATGTGAAAATGCCTTTTGGATTAATGAATGTTGGGGCCACCTTTCAAAGGGCCATGGACATTGCATTCTCAGAGGAAATAGGCCACTTCATTGTAATTTACCTTGATGACATGTGTATTCCAAAACTGATGAAGAGCACCTTGAACATCTGAAGAAAGTTTTTGAAAAATGCAGAAGGTATGGGCTATCTTTAAATCCCAAAAATATTGTGTTTGGTCTCCAAGAAGGAAAACTTCTTGGTCATATTATATCGGAAAAGGGGATTAAAATAGACCCAAAAAGAGTTGATGGAATGCTCAAAATTATCCACCCAAGAAACATCAAAGAGTTGCAGTCCTTTATTGGGAATATTAACTTCTTAAGGAGGTTTATACCCAACCTAGCAGAACTCCTTAGAAATATGAAAAACATGCTGAAGAAATAAGTAGGAGTTAAATGGACTCTAGAGGCCAAAAAGTCTTTTGAATTAGTAAAACATGCACTCACTCGGGCACCAGTCCTAATATGCCCTGATTTTTCTAAGGACTTCCTCATATTCTCTTTTGCATCAGAATATACCGTGGGTGTTGTCCTATTGCAGAAAAATCCAGAGGGACAAGAGCAGCCAATTGCCTTTTTTAGCAAAGCATTGAGAGATGCACCGCTGAAAAATAGCATCATGGAAAAACATGCCTTTGCTTAGGTAAAGGCCTTAAAAGATTTCAGAGTTTATATTTTTCATTCTTATATTTTTGCCTTTGTGCCTAACATAGTGGTAAAATACATTCTGTCACAAGATCCTGATGGCAAAAGAGGCAAGTGGATTGCGGTGATATTAGAGTATGATTTGGAGATTAAGCCCATGAAACTCATCAAGGGTCAAGGCTTAGCACAATTAATGGATGAATCCAACTTACAGGCCCTTGAAATTAATATGGTAGATGCTTTGGATGAACATGAAGGATTACCAGCTCCCATTGTAGAAGAATAGTTCCAAAAATCACCTTGGTATGTCGATATCTTGTATGTGCTTGTAAATCTTAATGCTCCTCCTGATTTATCTAAGACAAAGGCAAGGTTTTTAAAGTTAAAAGCTATAAATTATTTCATTTTAAATGAATGTTTATACTGGAAAAATGCAAATGGTTTGTTGCTTAAATGTTTTCCTGAAGTTGATGCAGAGAGAATCAAGCATGAGTTCCATGAAGGAGATTGTGGAGGTCATCTCTACTGGAAAACCATCGCTAACAAAATACTTGGAGCTGGCTATTACTGGCCCACCCTTTTCCATGATGTCCACAAAATGATATTTTCCTGCCACAAATGCCAAATATTTGAGAGCAAAAGAAAACTCCTCCCTTTACCATTACAACCAATCACTGTTGAAGCTCCCTTTCAATAGTGGAGACTGTATTTCATAGGGGAAATCCATTCCACTTCATCCTCCCAGCATAAATGGATACTCACAGCCACTGACTATCTCACTAAATGGATATAGGCCATCCCTTCTAGGAATTCCATAGATTATGTTATCATAAAATTCCTTGAAGACCATATCCTATCTAGATTTGGCTGCCCTAGGAATATTATCACTGATATTGCTGCTGCATTTCGTTCCAAAAAGATGATTTATTTTTGTCACAGGTATCAGATTGCACTTGGTCATTCTACTGCTTATTACCCTTAAGGTAATGGGCTAGATGAATCATCAAATAAGAGTTTGGTGACCATCATCAAGAAGCAGCTAGAAGAAAATAAAAAATCATGGCATAACAAGTTAGTGCATGCTTTATGGTCAGACAGGTTGACCACAAAGAAATCCATCGGGATGTCTCCTTATCAGCTTGCTTATGGAGCTGATGCAGTATTCCCTACTAGTTTGGGAGTACCAGTGATAAAATTGGTCCAAGAAATACAGTCAGAGAAAGACAGCATGGTAAGGAGGATCAATCAAACCATACATCTCAAGTAGACAAGAGAAGAAGTCTACAACAGAGCTCAGAAAGTGCAAGAGAACATCAAAAAATTGTTTAATAAGAGAACAAAAGCCTGTGACTTCAAAATTGGAGACAAGGTACTAAAGTGGGACTCTAGAAGGGAAGATAAGGGTAAGCATGGTAAGTTTGAGAGTTTATGGCAAGGCCCTTATCTCACACAATCCACCATTGGTCCCAATGCATCTTTTCTGTAAGAATTGGATGGTACAGATCTGTTTGGGGGTCCTGTCAATGGCAGCATGCTCAAACATTAGTACTACTGAAGCTCAGATTTCAAGTTTCCATTTCCATTGTAAATAACATTTCTCTATTTCAGATATGTTGAAAATTTGAACCAGCAAAGAAATGAAGAAAAAAGTGACTCTAATCAGCTCAAAACCTGAGTCACAGTAAAAAGAAGGATGCTTTAAAGTTTCAAAATTGCAAGCCTTCATAGTTTTGGGTTTAAATTTCCTGCAAAGTTTCAGTTCATGAGAAATTTGCCTTTATGCCATGGGCCCACAGTAGACTAGACAGTCTAATCCTGGTTTGACTTTGTTTCAATTTCTGTTTTAGAATGTAGAGAATGAAAACTTCCAGACAGTTTAATCCTGGCAGATATTAGTTTAGCTAGAGAAATTTATGATTCCAGCTATTTAATCTGGTCTCATGGAGAAATAAGGGTAGAATTAGATTAGTTTTTCTTCTTTCAATAAAAAATGATGAAGAAGGTATGTAAGTCTAAACTCACCTTGAAGAAAAAATGTTAGGACTGTAGGAGGGGTAGGTAGATTGTTTGGGGAGTATTGCTACTGATATAATGCTTTCACCTGTGTATCAACTGATAAGAAGAAGAAAAGGATGGTCAAAATACCAAGAATTTGGCTTGCTTCCAAAGATTATGCTCTGAGATTCTTGACACCTTCAAGAAGATTCCATCCCCATGTGGAGCCACTGTTAGCCACATATAAAATTTTGGCATAGAAAACAGGTGGCTAAATGCGTTTCTAAGTCTCCAAGAGAAACATTTTCCTTGAAAATCCTTCATTCTTGAAGCCTTCATGTGCCTTCTGTCATTTGAAGAAATCTTCACTACTGTTTCCATTTGATAAGCCTCACTATTTTGCGAAAAAGAAACTACTTTTAAAGACTTTCATCCGCTCCATTTCATTTCCAGAAAGTCTCCATTTTCACCCTTCTTCCCTTCATAAATTTCCTCCAAAACCACTTTCATTTACCCTCTAAATCATCAAAACCCCTTTTTTAAAACCTCATACTGCTCTGTATCTGGTTTAAAAATCCCTTGTGTCAACCAGAACCTCTCATTTGGCTTAAAAAACACTGATTCTAGCCCTAAAGCATCCTATTTGTGCTATAAAAGTTTTAAGCCCCCGAAAGCTTATATTTTGCATCCCCTTTCCTCATATAGCCCCAGCTCTGCAATCAGGTGCTAAAAAACCCCAAAATCCCTTAAAAAGGCTTGAAAAAACATTTCTCCGCTCCATTGAAGTTTTAAGCCCCCGAGGGCTTATTCCCATTAGCCCCTCCTCCATGGGACCTAAAGCCCGGTAGTCAGGCACTAAAGGCCTTAAAGCCTTCCCCAAATCCTTTTTCCTGTGGTTTTATCATTCGCCAACATTATGATTTGAGCTAATAGGAACCGTTGACCTCCACAGATCAACGACGATCCTCCCTCCATCCATTTCACCTTTTCCGACATTAAAGTTCTCAGACGAATATGGACCGTTGAATCGACAAGAACCAATGGCCCAGATCACGTCATGTTCCGCCCACCTTTCTAACCCTCCTTTCTCTTTCAAAAACACTTCCGCCCGACGTCAAATCATGATCATACATTCGCTTGATCTAATGGGCGGAATAAAACCCAATGGCCACCCCGACCGTGCATCTTACTGTTACACCATTTTTTGGTCATCTAACCTCTTATCATTAGATGGACCCAAGTACATCATGTAAGACCAATTTTACCCTAAGTAAAATTGCTTTCACTATGTAAAATAACTTAGTAAACCACATTTATTAGGTTGTTTATGGTCTAACCAGGAAACCCCAAAAGGAAATATTAAACAAACCTATTTTGTTTGATTTTCCTCATGGAATAATTAATTAAACCATAATTTAATTATTATTCCTAGTCATGTTTAACCCCAAACAAAGAAATTAATTAGATAAACCTTTATTTATCTTATTATTTTCTAGGAATAATTATTTAAATCTTATTTAGATAATATTCTTTGTTAAATATGACCAAATCACCCACAAATAATTAAATAAATCATTATTTATTTGATTATCCGACAAATAAAGGGATTTGACCCAAGTCAAATACTTTTTCCCTCCAACAAATATAATAAAATATTCCATAAAAGGTGGATCTAGATTTGGTTAACATTATTTTAATCATGCACCAAGATCTAGAATGACCCAATATTTTTGTTATAAATAGGAGGGTTTTTCCTACCATTCTTCACCTTTTGTTGCCTATTAGATCACTCTGGATCTATACACTTGGTCACATTTTTCTACATTATTTGCTGTGTGAGCTCCCTTGAGTTCTATCTTTGTCTGGGTTTTCTACACCAACAAGAGAGAGAGATTCTAGATCTGAAGTGCTGAGGACTTCCAAGAACCCATCCCATTGAGGAGAATTGGATACGGCTTCTTGTTTTCCTCCCAGGTGCCCTTAATACAAAAATTCTTTCAAAAAAAACATTGTTCTTGTCTTGTCTATTGGATGTATGGAGCAAACCCTTATTTTTACTGCTTAATGTCTTTCTATGCATAGATCCAGTTTTTTGCAGCTCTTGTCTTGATCAACTAACTGCAGATCTGAAGATATTGGCAGCCACTTTTGATGTTAGGGCTATTAGTTATGCGTAGCTAAAGTGGTATTTTTTCGTACACATCGACAAAGGATTCATACTAACAATTGGCGACTCCACACGGGTTTTCAATTACGACCACTGTCGTTTTTCATATTCCTACATATCTAGCTACTTCGGACCCTAGGGTTTCTTTTCAGCTTTTTGTTTTTCCTATTTTCATGGTGTTTTTCCCCTATAAAACCCCAAAACATTAAAATTTCTAACTTCCGCGTGTTTCTGGCCCTATTCCGTAGGTGACAGACGTCAGCCGCAACTGAGACGGCAACTTTTCTAGAAATCTGCCACCGGGACACCCGGAGCTTCAGGTCGCACTTTTCAGCCCATAAACTGTGACCTGGACCTCCAAGTCGCACTTTTCAGCCCATTTTCTGCGACCTGCACTGAAAATAGGTCAGAACCTGTGACCTGCCAACACACTCTCTACGATCATCATCTGCCCCCCAGTGATGTGATGGAACGCCTGGCTGCCCAGGATCCGCAGCACCACTGCGGCCACTCCCCGGGTCTACAGTCTCTCTAGGTCCCCGATCGGTATCCACATCCCTTTGAATTGGAGACCCGGTTGGCAATGCCTCTCCACATACTCCATGATGTTCCGCCCCCGCGGTAACACTGGATGCGTGTTTCCCACCATCCCCAGTGGCGGGAGACCTATCAGGAAATACACATCCTGGACTGTCAGTTCGATCATGTGCCCCTGCACTACAAATACCTCATGCTCAGGATCCCAATAACTGATAATCCGGGCCAACAAGGGCTCTCCAGCTCTCATCAATGGGTTCTCCAAAAACTTCAGAACCCCAAACCTGGCCAACACACGACGAACACCCTGATCTGCCTGGATCTCTGCCCGCAATGTACCCAGGTCTCTCTCTCTCTAGTTCACCCATATATCTGCCATATCTGCACAAAAACATCATCTTTGTCAGCCTACAGATAGGGAATACTATAACCAAACACAAAAAACCCAACTCTCAGCCATCAAACAGCACTAAAACCCCCTCATCTTCCAGGTCGCACTTTTTTGCCAAATCCTGGGACAGGTCGCACCTTTTGGCTCAAAACCTGTGTCCCAGATCGCAGATTTTGGCCCAAAAAGTGTGACCCGACTGAAAATATGCAAGGGGGGATGTTCCTGAGATTCTGGGCCCTAATCTGAACTTTCAATCCATCAAAATAAAAGAGTAAGGTCAGGCCTCTTACCTGCCACTGACGGATCTTGATTCCAACGGTCGGTTTGTCTGCTATGCTTGCCGCAAGATTTAGGGCCTTCTCTCCTCTCTACATTCACCACAGCAACACTAGCAAATGAGTGGATTTGGAGGGAAAACTGCCTTATTAAAAGAGAACCCTTGTTTCTTCTTTCGCCTGCTGCGACCATACCGTAGCTCCGTTTGACAAATTGTCTGCACCGTTGGAAAGCTCTCACCGAGCCCTCAAGTGGGTATCTGTTATTTTTTTGTGATTTGATACTTCACCAGGACACATTTTGTCCAAGATGGGTCACTTCACCTCTCCTTAAAATCGCATTTTTTCACTTATAACACTGGTACTTGGGGCACCACTTTTCCTCCTTACTTGTCTTTGTTCATGTTGATTTCCGTCGCGAGTTACCATCTTGTACTCATGTTTTCATGGTCCCCCATTGGACCTTTACTGTGTGGCAGCACCATCGAGTCGCCCTTGTTTAGAGCATCCAAGTGGAGTCATCATCGCATTCATGGAGTCTATCCCAAGTCCCTTTGTACCCCACTATCATCCTCCATCCCTAATTGCTTGGTTCCTCTCTTATGTCGCACATTATGGCCTTCAGTCCCACTGTCCCTTATCCCTGATGATATTGTGTCAGTGGTTTCCATGTCATTCATGCCCTTTATGCTCTAGCAAGGGAATTCGTCCATTCGCTACTCAGTCCCCTCCATTCCACCATCATCATTGGTATTAGTCTGTCTGTCGCTCTACTATTTTCTCTCATGCCTTAGTTGAGGATCTCTCATTGCCTCACCTATGGCGGACCTCCTTCTGTCGACATTAGCTCCTCCATTCCAGAAGATAGGTCTAGAGGGCGGTGTACCTTGGTTCCAGCTTCCACTCTTGTTCGGTGCCTTGGATCGGGCAGACGGATCCCTCATTTCCCTTTGACTTGATTGTTTCTCCACTCCAACTCCTTTCAGCATGATCGAGATCCATATACTTGATGGTTCAGTGATGCAGCAGTAGCTCTTGATGATTCATGGGTGTGTGTGAGATGTCTCAGCCCTCATGAGGGGGTGGCCCTGCAGGTAGCCCCCCACATGCCCGGATGACCTCTTCATTGTAGCCCTTGATGTAGCTCCATATATTTGATGATGTCGGCCTTAGCCGCTTGCAGCGCCTCTTTGATTTGCATGTATCAATCAGATTTTTTGAGCCCTTCCCCACTTATAGGGGGCATTTGGGTTGTATTTGTATCTCATGTACTCAGATATTATTGTATAAGTCCTGGCTATTATCCCAGGCACAACATGTATGTGGGATCCCTCATTGTATTTTTATCTGGCTCATGTTTATGCTGGCTGTACTTTATGGTTCGGTCCCTTGTTTACTGGACACACTATTCTTTTGTACTTTGTCTCGGCGGGCATAGGTATGCCTCCCCCGCCACCTTTAGCATAGGTACCCTCTCATAAAAAGAGACTTGTTGCACCTGTAAGTCTCATCTCCTCAGGGTCTAGTTCCTCAGCACATTAGTCTACCTTACATTTCTCTCTCTGACTTCCCTTTTGATGTCTGGTGATTGAGTTCTTACAACGTACTTCGGTCATACGATTTTCTCCTAACACTCGCACACTGGGGGGCAATCTGTTACACCATTTTTTGGTCATCTAACCTATTATCATTAGATGGACCCAAGTACACCATGTAAGACCAATTTTACCCTAAGTAAAATTGCTTTCACTATGTAAAATAATTTAATAAACCACATTTATTAGGTTGTTTATGGTCTAAACAGGAAACCCCAAAAGGAAATATTAAACAAACCTATTTTGTTTAATTTTCCTCATGGAATAATTAATTAAACCATAATTTAATTATTATTCCTAGTCATGTTTAACCCAAAAACAAAGAAATTAATTAGATAAACTTTTATTTATCTTATTATTTTATAGGAATAATTATTTAAATCTTATTTAGATAATATTCCTGTTAAATATGACCAAATCACCCACAAATAATTAAATAAATCATTATTTATTTAATTATCCTTCAACCACTTCCTTAAAAAGATAAATAAATCATTTATTTATTTATTATTAACAAATAAAGGGATTTGACCCAAGTCAAATACTTTTTCCTCCAACAAATATAATAAAATATTCCATAAAAGGTGGATCTAGATTTGGTTAACATTATTTTAATCATGCACCAAGATCTAGAATGACCCAATATTTTGTTATAAATAGCAGGGTTTTTCCTATTATTCTTCACCTTTTGTTGCCTATTAGATCACTCTGGATCTAAACTCTTGGTATGACTTTGAGCCATTGTCATTGTCATATTTTCCATTATTTGTTGTGTGAGCTCCCTTTGAGTTCTATCTTTGTCTGGGTTTTCTACACCAACAGGAGAGAGAAATGCTAGATCTGAAGTGCTGAGGACTTCCAAGAACCCATCCCATTGAGGAGAATTGGAAACATATTCTTGTTTTCCTCCCAGGTGCCCTTAATACAAAAATTCTTTCAAAAAATTGTTCTTGTCTTGTCTATTGGATATATGGGGCAAACCCTTCTTTTTACTGCTTAATGTTTTTCTATGCATAGATCTGGTTTTTTGCAGCTCTTGTCTTGATCAACTAACTGCAGATCTGAAGATATTGGCAGCCACTTTTGATGTTAGGGCTATTAGTTATGCGTAGCTAAAGTGGTCTTTCTTCGTACACATCGACAAAGGATTCATACTAACACTTACCTCCCATCGCAATTTTTCTGCACTATCAGATCCTCCCACCTTCATCCAACGATTGATATCGCGTTTCACAAAACTTTCGCGACAACCGTTTAACACCAAAAAAATTTGCGAAATGGGCGGTTTTAAGGAGGACACATGTCAGAAATTTTATTGTATTGCATTTTTTTTTTGGAAACTGCTTACCCCCCTCAGCGCCGCGTGAAAACCATTATAGTTTTACCCTTACCACCCTCCATAGTGAAATTTCATGATTAATCGTAGCTGTCGATTTCTCTGATCCAATGATCCTGATCTAACCCCGCATTTTCCATCTGCCTCCCATCTGACCTTTCAAAGGATTTTACTAAGCGATCTCCACCGTAGATCTGTTCCGATCTAACGACTCTCATATAATCTCATCCCCCATTTCATCTAGTCCTCCAAATAGTTCCATTGATGAATCTCGACCATGGATCATCGGTAGTTGATCTAATTGGACGATCGAGAATCCAAGATGCACCAAACCTTCATCAGCTCAGTTTTTGCACCTCCGCCAAATCACAGGAACCACAACATAATGGTGACCATACTGGGGAACTTTGAGTTAAAACACTCCTTGAAACATCTCTAAGAACTCAAAGAGGACCAACTAGCCCTGGTTTGGTTTAGATTACTGATGGTGGACAGTAGCCTACCTCAAAACATTTTAAATCCTCCAACTAGCAACTCCACAGTTCCTAAATGACCAAAAGACTCCACTGGTGATCAGTAGGCCTGCTGATTATATTTGTTTTCACAATACTCCATTGGGAGACCAGTTTCATAACAACATCATCCATATTGAAAGAAACACATAGGATTAAGCTTCTTTGGGTAAGGATAGTATGCCTCTTAAAGATTTGTTACACTTAAAATACTGGCTTCAAGAAAAATTCATACCAGATCTTATCCTAATCCAAACCCCCTTGAAATAGTTGACAAGCCAGAGAGCATTCTTAGAAAGTCTTTCACATCTAGGGATCCAACTATTGTCAGACCTATTCATAGAACTAACTCAGCACCCGAAAACTTTGCGGCTCTATCAGATACTCAAGTTGACTTAGATTTACCAATTAATTTACCCAGAGCTAATTCATTCAATGGTATAGATCAGACAAACTTTGAGCCTCCAAGTTCACCACCACCTAGTGGTCAACCTATTAGCGACAGAAGGATGCTTTAAAGTTTTAAAATTTCAAGCCTTCACAGTTTTGGGTTTAAATTTCCTGCAAATTTTCATTTCATGAGCAATTTGTCTTTATGCCATGGGCCCACAGTAGACCAGACAGTCTAATCCTAGTTTGACTATGTTTCAATATTTGTTTTAGAATGTAGAGAATGAAATATTCCAGACAGTTTAATCCTCGCAGATATTAGTTTAGGTAGAGAAATTTTAGAGTCCAACTATTTAATCTGGTCTCATGGAGAAATAAGGGTAGAATTAGATTATTTTTTCTTCTTTCAATAAAAAATGATGAAGAAGGTCTGCAAGTTTAAATGCACCTTGAATAAAAAATGTTAGGACTGTAGGATGGGTAGGTAGATTGTTTGGGGAGTATTGCTGCTGATATAATGCTTCCACTTGTGTAGCATCTGATAAGAAGAAGAAAAGGATGGTTAAAATACCAAGCATCTGGCATGCTTCCAAAGATTATGTTTTGAGATTCTTGACACCTTCAAGAAGATGCCATCCCCATGTGGAGCCACTATTAGCCACCTATAAAATTTTTGCATAGCAAACAGGTGGCTAAATGTGTTTCTAAGTCTCCAAGAGAAACATTTTCCTTGAAATTCCTTCATTCTTGAAGCCTTCATGTGCCTTCTATCATTTGAAGAAATATTCACTACTGTTTCCATTTGATAAGCCTCACTGTTTTGTGAAAAAGAAACTGCTTTTAAAGACTTTCATCCGCTCCATTTCATTTCTAGAAAGTCTTCATTTTCACCCTTCTTCCCTTCATAAATTTCCTCCAAAACCCCTTTCATTTACCCTCTAAATCATCAAAACCCCTTTTTTAAAACCTCATACTGCTCTTTATCTAGTTTAAAAATCCCTTCTTGTTTCAACCAAAACCTCTCATTTGGCTTAAAAAACACTGATTTTAGGCCTAAAGAATCCTATTTGCACTATAATAGTTTTAAGCCCCCAAGGGCTTATATTTTGTAGCCCCTTTCCTCATATAGCCCTAGCTCCGCAATTGAGCACTAAAAAACCCCAAAGTCCCTTAAAAAGGCTTGAAAAAACATTTCTCGACTCCATTGAAGTTTTAAGTTCCTGAGGGCTTATTCCCCTTAGCCCGTCCTCCATGGGACCTAAAGCCCGGTATTCAGGCGCTAAAGGCCTTAAAGCCTTCCCCAAATCCTTTTTTCCTGTGGTTTTATCATTCACCAGCATTATGATTTGAGCTAACAAGAACTGTTGACCTCCACAGATCAACGACAATCCTCCCTCCATCCATTTCACCTTTTCTGACATTAAAGTTCTTAGATGAATCTGGACCGTTGAATCCACAAGAACCAACGGTCCAGATCACGTCATGTTCCACCCACCTTTCTAACCCTACTTTCTCTTTCAAAAACACTCCCGCCCGACGTCAAATCATAACCATCCATTCGCTTGATCTAACGGCCGGAATAAAATCCAATGGCCACCCCGCCTATGCATCTTACCTCCCATCGCAATTTTTCCACACCATAATATCCTCCCACCTTCATCCGACGGCTGATATCGCATTTCGTAAAACTTTCGCGACAGTATTTTAACACAAAATTTTTTTGGGAAATGGGCGGTTTTAAGGAGGACACATGTCAGAAAGTGTATGGTATCACATTATTTTTTCGGAAACCGCTTACCCCCCAAAGCGCCACGCGAAAACCATTCCGATTTTCCACTTACCACCCTCCACAGTGAATTTTCATGATTAACCGTAGCCGTCGATTTTTCTGATCCAACGGTCCTGATCTGACCCTACATTTTCCATCCACCTCCCATCTGACCTTTCAAAGGATTTTACTAAGCGATCTACGTCGTAGATCTGTTCTGATCTAATGGATCTCATATAATCTCATCCCCCATTTCATCTAGTCCTCCAAACAGTTCCATCGATGAATCTCGACCGTAGATCATCGGTAGTTGATCTAATCGAACGGTCCAGAATCCATGACGCACCAGATCTTCATCAGCTCATTTTTGCACATTCGACATAGTTTTTCAACCATTTTTCCACTGCATACACCTTTTCTGCCATTTCTCTTTCATCCTCCACAAGCCTTTGAAACAATCCTCTCTCACTCCCTCTGGTTTTCTTAACATGTTTATTGTATTTTTGCATGGATTACAGGCTCGTGAAATCATTTTTCTACACAGTCACAGATAGGTGACTCAGAACGTAAAATACCATCACAGAGGCTGAAAAATACAGGGAATTACACTGCTGAGAGGTTAATAACATGATTTTATCAAAGATCAGCTTTACAAACATTGATTCAAACCCTCCAATGCCATTAAAACCTGTATATGCACCAAAACAGGTCAAAAGCAGCAGCAAAGAGTGTCAAAAGACAGATTAAGGGATTAAAAGCCTATTATTAAAGACTTAATGCTATAATCCAATGTTTAAATGCTAAAGATACAGTTCAAAGACCCAAGAATGATCAATAAGGCTTAATGAAGCCTAAAACACATGAAACAAGCCATATCAATGTTTCCACATCAGCATAACGTTATTTTTCAAGAAAGGACAAGTTCCCACAGCCTTTTCTATTCTCCATCAAGCTGCTGAGAAGATTATCACCCTGACAAAAGTCCTAAAACTGTCAGTGCATTAGTTATAAAGCATGGAAGACCTGAAGGTCAGATTTTCATCCTTTCTTGCCACAAAAGATAAACAGAGTATTGCAGCCAAGAAAGTACATCAAGGAAGATATCTCTGAGTTATTATCAACCTGTCAAAGACCCCTAATTCGTCCAAAGAGTACTAAAAGTTAATGTGAAGACATTAAAATAGAATGGGCCTCCAAAACACTTCTCTCTCTATTTTAATATGTCATTTAAGTTCTATATACCACTACTGTCACTCTTTCATCTATAATAACTCAAGAGAAATACATTGTAAATGTTGGTTAACCATGGATTGCAAGCTGTTTCTTTGAGTTAGAGTTCTGTGTGTAGTAGCTGTAAAAAGGCTGGGAGATGATTCTGATTGATATCAAGCTATTGGACAAGGATGTATGTGACTGGTTTTTCTCTTCTAATATGACAAGAATGTTTATTGGATCCTAATCTAAATCAGTGGTGATGTGTTCTATATTTGTAATTGTTTCCCTTTGTTATACATCATATTTCACTTTCTCTGATAAGAATCAGTAATCTAGCTTAGGATATACTATTGCAAGTACCCTATTTCTTCCTGCTCTTATTATCTTTGATGTTTTCCGCTAATTGTGTATCTAAGAACGAATTTAATACAATTTAACCAGTATAGAAGTTGGTTTGTCCATGCTTACTGATGTATGAATTTAGAGTTTGTTTCTTAGATGTTTTTGTTTGGTTTCAGCTGAAAGAATTGGGAAACTAGGAGATTTAGTGTTAGTCCTGTCTCACTAGGTTCCTTTTCCAACAGATTATCTTTTCTAAGATCCATTTGAGTTGGATTTACAAGCAGAGAAGGTTAAAAGTCTTTCTCTGATCTCAAATTTCACTCTGTGTCAATCCTAAATGTTTTCTATTGTTTGAAGAGTTGGCCTCATTAGGTGTTTTATCATAGATGGTTAAGGCATGCCCTGTCCCTAGGTTTACTCTGAAGTGGTCACCCTGGAAAGTTTTCCTTGTTATTCCCTTTAATTTCCTTATTATTTCATCCCATACTATCATCTTAAGAGATCCTCTGATATAGATGACTAGCCCATTTGAAAGCCTTGGATATTCGAATTGCATGTAAACCCTTTCATGACCCCATTGCCCAATGAGCTTGTGATTTATTTGAATTATCTTTCCATTTCCTAAATCCTTCTTTACTCACTTCTTTACCTTACATCAAACCATTCTTTCATGTTTCCCAACCAAACAAACAAAACAAAAACCCTTGTGCCCTATAACTAGCCTAATACATCAAAATTGAACCTCAAAGATATACATTTCTTTACCTTTATAGAGAGATCCCTCTCTGGACCTAGGAGGGCTAGATCCTGAGGTCCCAAAGTGGTTTGATGTTGTCTTGTCATTTGGTATTGCAAAACCTACCAAATCACAGGAACCACAACATAATGGCGACCATACTGGGGAACTTTGAGTTAAAACACTCCTTGATACATCTCTAAGAACTCAAAGAGGACCAATTAGCCCTAGTTTGGTTTAGATTGCTGATGGTGGATAGTAGCCTGCCTCAAAACATTTTAAATCCTCCACCTGGGGACTCCACAGTTCCTAAATGACCAAAATACTCCACTGGTGATTAGTAGGCCTGCTGATTATCTTTGTTTTCACAAGACTCCACTGGGAGACCAGTTTCATAACAACATCATCCATATTGAAAGAAACACATAGGATTAAGCTTCTTTGGGTAAGGATAGTATGCCTCTAATATTTGTTACACTTTACATACTTGCTTCAAGAACAATCCATACCAGAGCTTATCCTGATCCAAACCCCCCTGAAAAAGTTGACAATCCAGAGAGAATTCTTAGAAAGTCTTTCACATCTAGGGATCCAACTATTGTCAGACCTATTCATAGAACTAACTCAGCACCTCAAAACTTTGCGGCTCTATCAGATACTCAAGTTGACTTAGATTTACCAAGTAATTTACCCAGACCTAATTCATTCAGTGGTATATATCAGACAAAATTTGAGCCTCCAAGTTCACCACCACCTAGTTGTCAACCTATTAGTGACAGAGAAACCCCTCCATCCACACCTCCTAACATACATTTCATCAAGAACTTGGGTCTCTCTCACCCTAAATCTGCTCAACACTTTGTTGTTGGTCCAAGCATCTATGTCATCCACATACCTATTATCCAAGCCCCTCCTTTCCCTCCACAGAACACTATCATGGCAGCATGGTATGCTCCCCTAGTGTTTCTGCAGCCTTTGGATCCTTTACCTAATGACTATAAGTCCAAAATCCCCCATTTCACCGGAAAATAATCTACCACAGCTCAACACCATGTAAATAGGATGGAAGATGCTTTTGACTATATGGAAATAGAAGATGAAACTTTTAAAATGAGAATCTTTTCTAAAAGTTTAGGAGGAGAGGTTAAAAAGTGGTTTAAGGGCTTAGCTCTTAATAGCATCAATGACCTTCCCTCCTTATATCAAACTTTCATAAACAAGTGGGAAATCAAAAACAACCCTCTCCAAATACTAGCAGAGTATAAAAATCTTAAAAGAAATCAGGGAGAGAGTGTTCATGACTACTCTACAAGGTTTAACAGTGTCTACAATGCTCTTCCACACCACATGAAACCTCCCCAAGGAATGGCCTTAGTGAAATATCCTGAAGTATTCGATACTGACATGGCTTATCAGCTTAGGGAGAGAGACTATACAACTCTGGAAGATATGCAGAAAGGGGTTGTGAGTGTAGAATAAAACTTAATTGAAAAAATACTAGGATGAGGGCTGAAAATAAGGTAAACTATAGGGATGACACCTCAGCTTCCACGTCTGATCCCAAATATGATAATATAGCAAAAAACATAGAGAGGATAGAAATAATGATGGAAAAAATGGTTGTCCAAGTCAATAATCAGAATAGAAACAAAAATCAAAACTAGAACCAGAACTTTAGAAGGAACACTACCCCTAATAGACAAAGAGACTCTGACCAACAAGTTATACCTCCATTCCAAGAGAATTTCATTGATGAGGATGAAAGGATAATAGAAGAATTAGAGGGAACTACTATAAACATGGTGGAAGTGGATAACCCAGATCACACCTTTCCCACAGAAAACAACCAGAACTCATACACTCATTGGGATGAGGAAGGGTTAGAGTCTAAATACTATAGGTTAGGATTCGAGAATGCCATCATGTAGGTCTGATAACAATATGATCTCAGAAGAAAAAAGAACGCAGATACTCCCAAAAAAAAAACCTCTAAAATCACTATTAAGAAAAGACCCGAAAAGACTCCTAAAGGGACTGCTAAAAGCAACAAAACAGCAGCTGAGAGTTATGGAAAAAACAAGGACAAAGACAGCCAAACCATTGAAAAAATAAGTCAAAAAACTAGTAGCACTAGCATTGCAGCTAATTCCCCTGAAAAAACCGCTTCAACCATTGTACATAGTGAAAATCAGCAAGTTGATTTTACCAATAAAATAGTGACCAACAAGACAGAACTGAGCCTTTCAAAGAACCAATCTCCTTTCAATCTGGAAAGTGAGATTTCCAAAATCAAAATTTTTGTCCCTCTCACTGAGTTGGCAACCCAAGAGGCATATAAATGTCAAATCTTGAAGGCTTTAAAATTAGGAGAAAACAACGACTCTTTCAACTTAAATGATGATCAACCAGCTCTCTTGTTTGGCCCAAAAATTGAAGGGAAATTTCAAGGAGTAGTGTCTCCTTTCTATATCAGTCTAAATATCCATGACAAAATCTTACACAATGCTATGCATGACTCAGGGGCTTCACACAGCCTTACGCCAAAGGAGATCATGGAAAAGTTAGGCCTAGAGATAACCAAACCCTATAAGGATTTATATTCTTTTGACTCTAGCAGAGTGAAGTGTTTGGGCCTAATTAATGATATCTGTGTTAATTTGACCCAAATCCCAGCCAAGTGCATGGTTATGGATGTTGTAGTGGCTGACATGCCTCCTAAGTATGGCATGTTGCTGTCAACATTGTGGGGTGCCAAGCTACAAGGCACCATGCAAATGGACATGACCTATGCTACTATTCCTGTCTTCAGCCAGCTCAGAAGAATATATAGAGAAGCACACATGAAATTTATGGTGAGCAGCCCAGAAAAACCAGAAAATTCCCCCCTTTAATCTTTCCACACAGAACTAGACTCTTTTATCCTTTACAACGATGATTTTATAGATGAGCCAGAGCTAGAGAACAAAAATTCAAACAGAAGAGTAGAGGCCAAAAATCCAAACATAATGGCAGCTCTGGATACAGAGGAAAACAAGAGAGAAACATTGGAGCAGTGTGCTGAAACAAAAAACCAGAGTGAACAAAGCTAAGACTGCAAACAACAGATTACCCATCACTCTAAACTCCATGAAAAGCCTCAGGAACAAAACATAACACAACATGGTGCAGACTTCAGAATATAATAAAATGGTGAACATAGCATTAAGGGTGAAACTGATAACAATCCTACCAAAAATCCCTTATGGAGAATGAAATTTGATGGGTCTTTCACTAAAAAGAATGCAGGAGTTGGGGTATGGTTGCACAATACTAAAAACAATTATGTTGAGAGTCATGCCTTCTAGCTAGACTTTGAATGTACAAGCAACATAGCCGAGTATGAGGCTCTCCTCTTAGGACTGCATCTACTGAAGAAACTAGGAGCTAAGAGGATAGTTGTTCAAGGAGACTCAGAACTAGTCATCGAACAAGTAAATGGAGATTACACTGCCAAACATCCTAGATTAAGGGCATATAGAAATGATGCCATGGATATTTTGAAAAAATTTGTAGAATATGTCCTTCTGTTTGTCCCCAGAAGTCAAAACATACTGGCAAATGGATTGGCCTACGTTGCTAGTTCATATCAGAGACCTCTTAGTGACAAATAGATCATTGTTCAAACAAAATATAGACAAGCAATACCAAATAACGAAAAATATTGGCAGGTCTTTGAGGGTGACAAACAGATAAAGGATTTCTTGCTTTGCAGGAATGAGTTTGAATTTCCTGATTCGAACTCTAAGTCCGATGAAAATTTTCTGGATGAAGATCCCCTTGATTAAGCAAAACCATTCCCTACTGCAGAAATAAATATGTTGACCAAATAATTTGATAAACAAACTAAAGAATACAAGAACGCAGATAAAGAAGACATATAGGTGTTACAGTCCAAAGACAAAAACATACCCAGAGGACTAGCACCCCTTGAGGACTTTTTTTATTTTAATGATGTGGAAAAGAAGCCCACTATAGGCAACAAGGATAAGCCTAAAATGATTAAATTATCTAAAACCTTGCTAGCACACATCAAACAAAAATACATTGATTTATTTAAAGATTTTGTTGATGTGTTTTCTTGGAGTTATGAGGATTTGAAAGCCTATGACACAGAGATTATCCAACATAAAATTTCATTGAAAGAAAACCAAAAACATTTTAGGCAAAAGCTGCGCAGAATAAACCCTGTAAAGTTATCCTTGGTAGAAAAGGAAATCAAGAAAGTGTATGAGGTCGGTATCATAGTCCCTGTGAGGTTCTGAGATTGGGTATCTAACCATGTGGTTGCAAGGAAAAATATAGGAGAAATTAGGTTGTGCATTGATTTTAGAAACCTTAACAGAGCCTCCTTAAAGGATAATTACCCTTTACCCAAAATGGAACACATCCTACAAAGGGTAGTTGGCTCTAGGAGGATTTCACTACTAGATGGCTTTTCAGGGTATAACCAGGTTTTAGTAGTCCTAGAAGACCAACTTAAAACAGCCTTCACCACTTCATGGGGCACTTTCATGTATGTGAAAATGCCTTTTGGATTAATGAATGTTGGGGCCACCTTTCAAAGGGCCATGGACATTGCATTCTCGGAGGAAATAGGCCACTTCATTGTAATTTACCTTGATGACGTAACAGTGTATTCCAGAACTGATGAAGAGCACCTTGAACATCTGAGGAAAGTTTTTGAAAAATGCAGAAGGTATGGGTTGTCTTTAAATCCCAAAAATACTGTGTTTGGTCTCCAAGAAGGAAAAGTTCTTGGTCATATTATATCGGAAAAGGGGATTAAAATAGACCCAAATAGAGTTGAGGGAATACTGCAAATTAGCCACCCAAGAAACATCAAAGAGTTGCAGTCCTTTATTAGGAAGATTAACTTCTTAAGGAGGTTTATACCCAACCTAGCAGAACTCCTTAGAAATATGACAAACATGCTGAAGAAAGAAGTAGGAGTTAAATGGACTCTAGAGGCCAAAAATTTGTTTGAATTAGTAAAACATGCACTCACTTGGGCACCAGTCCTAATCAGCCCTGATTTTTATAAATACATCCTCATATTCTCTTTTGCATCAGAATATACTGTGGCTACTGTCCTATTGCAAAAAAATCTAAAGGGACAAGAGCATCCAATTGCCTTTTTTAGCAAAGCATTGAGAGATGCACCGCTGAAATATAACATCATGGAAAAACAGGCCTATGCTTTGGTAAAGGCCTTAAAATATTTCAGAGTTTATATTTTTCATTCTCATATTATTGCCTTTGTGCCTAACATAGTGGTAAAAGACATTCTGTAACAAGATCCTGATGGAAAAAGAGGCAAGTGGATTGCAGTGATATTAGAGTATGATTTGGATATTAAGCCCACGAAACTCATCAAGGGTCAAGGCTTAGCACAATTAATGGCTGAATCCAACTTACAGGCCCTTGAAATTAATATGGTAGATGCTTTGGATGAACATGAAGGATTACCAGCTCCCATTGTAGAAGAACAGTTCCAAAACTCAACTTGGTATGTCGATATCTTGTATGTGCTTGTAAATCTTAATGCTCCTCCTGATTGATCTAAGACAAAGGAAAGGTTTTTAAAGTTAAAAGCTAGAAATTATTTCATTTTAAATGAATTTTTATACTAGAAAAATGCAAATGTTTTGTTGCTTAAATGTTTGCCTAAAGTTGATGGAGAGAGAATCAAGCATGAGTTCCATGAAGGAGATTGTGGAGGTCATCTCTACTGGAACACCACTGCTAATAAAATACTTAGAGCTGGCTATTACTGTCCTACCCTTTTCCATGATGTCCACAAAATGATAGTTTCCTGCCAAAAATGCCAAATCTTTGAGGGAAAAAGAAAACTCCTCCCTTTACCATTACAACCAATCACTGTTGAAGCTCCCTTTCAATAGTGGGGCCTGGATTTCATAGGGGAAATCCATCCTGCTTCATCCACCCAGCATAAATGGATACTCATAGCCACTGACTATTTCACTAAATGGATAGAGGCCATCCCTTCTAGGAATGCCACTGATTTTGTTACCATAAAATTCCTTGAAGACCATATCCTATCTAGATTTGGCTGCCCTAGGAAGATTATCATTGATAATGTTGCTGCATTTGGTTCCAAAAAGATGATTGATTTTTGTCACAGGTATCAGATTGCACTTGGTCATTCTACTGCTTATTACCCTCAAGGTAATGGGCTAGTTGAATCATAAAATAAGAGTTTGGTGACCATCATCAAGAAGCTACTGGAAGAAAATAAAAAATCATGGCATAACAATTTAGTGCATGCTTTATGGGCAGATAGGTTGACCATAATGAAATCCATCAGGATGTCTCCTTATCAGCTTGTTTATGGAGCTGATGCAGTATTCCCTACTAGTTTGGGAGTACCAGTGATAAAATTGGTCCAAGAAATATAGTCAGAGGAAGATAGCATGGTAAGGAGGATCAATCAAACCATACATCTCCAGCAGATAAGATAATAAGTCTACAACAGATCTCTAAAGTGCAAGAGAACATCAAAAAATTGTTTGATAAGAGAGCAAAAGCCTATGACTTCAAAATTGGAGACAAGATACTAAAGTGGGACTCTAGAAGGTAAGATAAGGGTAAGCATGGTAAGTTTGACAGTTTATGGCAAGGCCCTTATATCATACAATCCACCATTGGTCCCAATGCATTTTTCCTGCAAGAATTGGATGGTACAGATCTGTTTGGGGGTCCTTTCAATGGAAAGATTCTCAAACATTACTACTGTTGAAGCTCAGATTTCAAGTTTCCACTTCCATTGTAAATACCATTTCTCTGTTTGATTTAAAATATATATATATATATATATATATATATATATAAGAGAGGAAAGGAAGGTTCAGATATGCTAAAAACTTGAACCTCTGAAAGTCTCAAAAGAATGGCTCAAATCAGATCAAAACCTAAGCCAGAGAAAGTGACAAGTTGGTTCTAACATGCTCAAAATTTGAACCAACAAAGAAATGAAGAAAAAAGTGACTCTAATCAACTCAAAACCTAAGTCACAGTAAAAAGAAGGATGCTTTAAAGTTTCAAAATTTCAAGCCTTCACAGTTTTGGGTTTAAATTTCCTGCAAAGTTTCAGTTCATGAGAAATTTGTCTTTATGCCATGGGCCCACAGCAGACCAGACAGTCTAATCCTGGTTTGACTGTGTTTCAATTTCTATTTTAGAATATAGAGAATGAAATTTTCCATACAGTTTAATCCTGGCAGATATTAGTTTAGGTAGAGAAATTTATGAGTCCAACTATTTAATCTAGTCTCGTGGATAAATAAGGGTAGAATTAGATTAGTTTTTCTTCTTTCAATAAAAAATGATGAAGAAGGTCTCAAAGTCTAAATGCACCTTGAAGAAAAAAATTTAGGACTGTATGATGGGTAGGTAGATTGTTTGGGGAGTATTGCTGCTGATATAATGCTTTCACTTGTGTAGCAGCTAATAAGAAGAAGAAAAAGATGGTCAAAATACCAAGCATCTGGCCTAATTCCAAATATTATTTTATGAGATTTTTGAGAACTTCAAGAAGATGCCATCCCCATGTGGAGCCACTGTTAGCCACCTATAAAATTTTGGCATAGAAAACAGGTGGCTAAATGTGTTTCTAAGTCTCCAAGAGAAACATTTTCCTTGAAAATCCTTCATTCTTGAAGGCTTCATGTGCCTTCTGTCATTTGAAGAAATATTCACTGCAGTTTCCATTTGATAAGCCTCACTGTTTTGTGAAAAAAAAAACTGCTTTTAAAGACTTTCATCTGCTCCATTTCATTTCTAGAAAGTCTCCATTTTAACCCTTCTTCCCTTCATAAATTTCCTCCAAAACCCCTTTCATTTACCCTCTAAATCATCAAAACCCCTTTTTTAAAACCTCATAATGCTCTTAGTCTGGTTTAAAAATCCCTTCTTGTGTCAACCGGAACCTCTCATTTGGCTTAAAAAACACTGATTTTAGGCCTAAAGCATCCTATTTGCGTTATAATAGTTTTAAGCCCTCGAGGGCTTATATTCTGCAGCCCCTTTCCTCATATAGCCCTAGCTCCGCAATCGGGCATTAAAAAACCCCAAAATCCCTTAATGGCTTGAAAAAACATTTCTCCGCTCCATTGAAGTTTTAAGCCCCCGAGAGCTTATTCCCCTTAGCCCCTCCTCCATGTGACCTAAAGCCTGGTAGTCAGGCGCTAAAGGCCTTAAAGCCTTCCCCAAATCCTTTTTCCTGTGGTTTTATCATTCGCCATCGTTATGATTTGAGCTAACAGGAACTGTTGACCTCCACAGATCAATGGAAATCCTCCCTCCATCTGTTTCACCTTTTCCGACATTAAAGTTCTCAGACAAATCTGGACCGTTGAATCCACAAGAACCAACAGTCCAGATCATTTCTTGTTCTGCCCACCTTTCTAACCCTCCTTTCTCTTTCAAAAGCACTCCCGCCCGACGTCAAATCACAACTATCCATTCACTTGATCTAATGGCCAAAATAAAACCCAATGTCCACCCCGCCCATACATCTTACCTCCCATCACAATTTTTCCACACCGTCAGATCCTCCCACCTTCATCCGATGGCTGATATCGTGTTTCGCAAAACTTTCGCAACAACAGTTTAACACCAAAAAGTTTTGCAAAATGGGAAGTTTTAATTAGGACATGTGTCAGAAAGTGTATGGTATCACATTATTTTTTCAGAAACAGCTTACCCCCCTCAGCTTCGTGCGAAAACCATTTTGGTTTTCCGATTACCACCCTCCACAGTGAAATTTCATGATTAATCGTAGTCGTCGATTTCTCTGATCCAACGGTCTTGATCTAACCCCGGATTTTCCATCCGCCTCCCATCTGAACTTTCAAAGGATTTTACTGAGCGATCTTCGCCGTAGATCTGTTCCAATCTAACGGCTCTCATATAATATCATCCCCAATTTTATCTAGTCCTCCAAACAGTTCCATCGATGAATCTCGACCATAGATCATCAGTAGTTGACTAATTAGACGGTCCAAAATCCATGACGCACCAAACCTTCATCAGCTCAGTTTTGCACCTCTGACATAGTTTTTCAACCGTTTTTCCATTACGTACACCTTTTCCGCCATTGCTCTTTCATCCTCAACAAGCCTCTGAAACAATCCTCGCCCACTCCCTCTAGTCTTCTTAACATGTTTATTGTATTTTTGCAGGGATTACAGGCTCACGAAATCATTTTTGTACACAGTCACAGATAGGTGACTCAAAACGCAAAAGACTATCATAAAGGCTGAAAAACACAGGGAATTACACTACTGAGAGGTTAATAACATGATTTTATCAAAGATCAGCTTTACAAACCCTGATTCAAACCCCCTAGTGCCATTAAAACCTGTATATGCACCAAAATAGGTCAGAATCAGCAGCAAAGAGTATCATAAGACAGATTAAGGGATTAAAAGCCTATTATTGAAGACTTAATGCTATATTCCAGTGTTTAAATGCTAAAGATATAGTTCAAAGACCCGAGAATGATCAAGAAGGCTTAATGAAGCCTAAAACACATGAAACAAGACATATCATTGTTTCCACATCAGCAGAACGTTCTTTTTCAAGAAAGGACAAGTTCCCACAGCCTTTTCTATTCTCCATCAAGCTCCTAAGAAGACTATCACCTTGACAAAAGTCCTGAAACTGTCAGTGCATTAGTTACAAAGCATGGAAGACCTGAAGGTCATATTTTCATCCTTTCTTGCCACAGAAGATAAACAAAGTACTGCAACCAGGAAAGTACATCAAGGAACATATCTCTGGAGTTATTATCAGCCTATCAAAGACCCCTAATTCATCCAAAGAGTACTGAAAGTTAATGTGAAGACATTAAAACAAAATGGGCCTCCAAAACACTTCTCCCTCTGTTTTAATAAGTCATTTAAGTTCTATCTACCACTACTGTTACTCTTTCAGCTATAATAACTCATGAGAAATACATTGTAAACGTTGGTTAACCATGGATTGCAAGCTGTTTCTCTGAGTTAGAGTTTTGTGTGTAGTAGTTGTAAATAGGCTGCGAGATGATTTCTGATTGATATCAAGCTATTGGAAAAGGATGTATGTGACTGGTTTTGCTCTTCTAATATGATAAGCATGTTTATTGGATCTTGATCTAAATCAGTGGTGATGTGTTCTATCTTTGTTATTATTTCCCTCTATTATACATCATATTTCACTTTCTCTGATAATCATCAATAATATAGCTTAGGATATATTGCTACAAGTACCCTATTGCTTCCTGCTCTTCTTATCTTTGATGTTTTCTACTAATTGTGTATCTAAGAAATAATTTAATACAATTTAACCAGTATAGAAGTTTTTTTTTCCATGCTTACTGATGTATGAATTTATATTTTGTTTCTTAGATGTTTTTGTTTGGTTTCAGCTGAAATAATTTGGAAACTAGGAGATTTAGAGTTAGCCCTGTCTCACTAGGTTCCTTTTCCAATAGATTGGCCTTTCTAAGATCCCTTTGAGTTGGATGTCAAAGCAGACAAGGTTAAAAGTCTTTCTTTGATCTAATATTTCACTCTATGTCAATCTTAAATGTTTTCTACTATTTGAAGAGTTGGCCTCATTAGGAGTTTGATCATAGATGGTTAAGGGATGCCCTGTCCCTAGGTTTACTCCGAAGTGGTCACCATGGAAAGTTTTCCTTGTTATTCCCTTTCATTTCCTTATTGTTTCATCCCATACTATCATCTTAAGAGATCCTCTGATATAGATGACTAGCCCATTTGAAAGCCTTGGATATTTGAATTTCATGTAAACCCTTTCATGACCTCATTGCCCGATGGACTTGTGTTTTATTTGAATTATCTCCCCATTTCCAAAATCCTTCTTTACTCACTTATTTACCTTACATTGAACCCTTCTTTCATGTTTCCCAACCAAAAAAACAAAACAAAAACCCTTGTGCCCTATAACTGGCCTAATACCTCAAAATTGAACCTCAAAGATACATTTCTTTGCCTTTATAGAGAGATCCCTCTCTGGACATAGGATGGCTAGATCCTGAGGTCCCAAAGTGGTTTGATGTTTTCTTTTCATTTAGTATTTCCAAACCTGCCAAATCACAGGAACCACAACACCTTCCACCCCAATTCGGAGGCTACCTCCCATGGCTCCCCATTGAAGTAACCCTCCCCCCCAGCCTCGTTGTGGTCGCCATTCATATTGGGTGAACCCCTCTCACCATCCGGTGACAAGGGCCGAGACTTATACTATACTTGTGGCCCAAATCTTCACGGAGAGCACTGTGGCGCCAGTGCAGGTGCAATTGTCTAGGCTGGAAGCAGAGGCTCTATCTCGTCACAGAACTATTCCTTCAGAAACAGTGGAAAACGCCTTCCACTGGATTCCTAACCCCGCCCTCATGCGAAGCTGTAAGAATCTATACACCCGCACAATAGACCTGCACTGGCAAACTAAAACCTTGTTGGTCATAGCAATTCAGGAATAGAGCAATTTCAACAAGAAGTTGGAGAATAAAATTGATGTGATGTCTGACAAATTCGTGGCCTGTGTGAAGGTGGTTCAACACCTTCGCTTCGTCGATAGTTCCTCCCCTCATTATTATTTTTTGAAGTGAAAATCAGCTACCCATCACCAACAAGGGCCCAGGATCAAGAAAGAAGCTCAGGCTAAAGATCAAGCTCAGGATGTCGGACCGTCACACTACCACTTCCTCAACCTTGAGGAAGGAACCCCGGACCACCCGATTATCATGGATGATTAACTCAATGATGATGAGGAGGTGTAGCCCACCTCAGGCCCTTGATCTCTCTCAGTTCCTCCTGGTTTGGCCTATTTTATTTTTGGATGAAACTCACTTGTTTATTGAGACCTAAAGGTCTTTTTTTCAGCACCCTTGGTGCTTCGGTTTAATGTAGTCATCTCAAAGATTTTGGCCTTCCCACTCAGAATCTCTCCCTTGTAATCCCTTCCCTGAGTGTGAGCCTATTACAACAGTCTTGTTTGGCTCTGACCACCAGCCTGTCGAGGCAGTTTTGTATATTTTGTTTTTATACTTAATGTGAATAGATCTTCCCAATTTACAAAAAAAAAAAAAAAAATTGGGTTTCTTACTTAGGAAGAACAGGAGCTGTTTCAATTATCCCAAACTAAACTTGAATCTGAGGAATCAAATGACTATAAGAAGGGATTTGAAAATGCTATCATGGAATTCCATAGACAATACAATGTTAGGAGTAAGAAATCATTAGATACTCCAGACAAAAAGACAAATGAAAACCTTGTCAACAAAACTTCTAATGCCAATGCCAAGAAAACTCTAGAAAATGTTGCTAAGAGAAATGTTGATAGTTCTAGAAAATAGACAATTGACATTCCTGCCAAAAATACTATTGAGAATACCTCTAAAACTACTCAAACAGACATTCCTACCACCAATTACCAAAAAGAACATGTGTAGTAAAGAAACCGCTGATAAATCTGACTTTATGAATTTAAATAAATTTCAAACATCATTCAATATTGAAAATGAACTAGCAAAGCTAAAAATTCCTATCCCTTTGACTGAATTGATGAATTAAAATTTGTACAAAACTCAAGTTATGAAAGATTTGAATATAGGAGAAAATAATGATACTGTCAATTTGAATGATGATCAGCCTGAATTATTATTTGGTCCAGAGGTAGATGGTAAACCACAAGAAGGTGGATTTCCTCCATTTTATGTCAGTCTTAATGTTCATGACAAGATTATCCACAATGCTATGTTGGATTCAGGTGCTTCACACAATATGATGCCAAAAGTTGTTATGGAGAAACTTGGTCTTGACATTACTAGGCCTTACAAAGACTTGTATTCATTTGACTCAAGAAAAGTAAGATGTGTAGGTCTCATTAAGGATCTATGTGTCACTTTGGCCCAAATTCCAGCTAAGAGTCTAGTAATGGACATAGTAGTGGTTCATATTCCCCCAAAGTATGGCATTTTGTTATCACGCTCTTGAGGAGAAAAATTACAAGGTAACTTGCAAATGGATATGACTTATGAAACCATCCCAATGTTTCATCAAAACAAAAGATTGTATAGGGAAACCTTGATGAAATATATGGTGAGTAGTCAGGAGAAACCACATGATTACCCCCTTTACTATGTTCACTCTGATTTAGACTCCTTAATATTTTATAATTATGTAGATATTGATGCTCAAGTCACCAATGCTGAAAATGACATTTGTGAAGCACATGAAAATCAAACACAGATTGTACAACAAAACACTGAAAATGAACCCTTTTGGAATATGAGTTTTGATGGTTCTTGTAGTATAACAGGGTCAGGAGCAGGTATGTGGGTCTCAAATTCAGGAAATAATCATGCAGATGGAAATTCATATAAACTAAATTTTCAATGTACCAACAACATAAAAGAATATGAAGCACTTCTTTTGGGCTTTCCATATTTGAAGAATTTAGGTGCTAAAAGAATTTCTGTTCATGGAGATTTTGAATTGATTATTAAACAGATCAAAGGAGAATATGTTGCAAAACATCCTAGATTGAGGACATACATAGATTTTATGCTTGATTTCTTAAACACTTTTGTAGAGTATGATCTTGTTGTTATACCAAGAAAACGGAATGTCCTTGCTAATGGTTTGGCTTTTTCAACCAGTACATGCAAAGTGTCTCATCCCAACAAACAATATACAATGGAGGCTAAACACCATCTAGTTGTACCAAACAACATGAGGTATTGGCAGGTATTTGGAAATGATAAACAGATAGAAAACCTTTTGTATTCCAAAGATGAGTATGAGGAAATAACATAGAATTAGATAGTGAAGTAGAAAATTAGCTGGTTGTACACAATAATGAAGATGACCAGTTAGATGAATTAGATGTAAATATTTTTGTAGATGAAGTTGTACATAAACTATAATTGCATTAAATTGATCCATAAAAGGAAGAATTTGAAGTACTTCAGCTAAAAGATAATATTTTTCCTAGATGTATTGTCCCATTAGAAGAATTTTTTTTATTTTAATGATGTAGCAAAAAAGCCAAAAATAGAGCCCACATGGGCATACATATGTAGAAGAATGTAATATAGGTATTGAAAAAAATCCTAAAATGATAAAACTCTCAAAGTCACTAATTACTGTCAGAAAACAAGAGTAGATAGCTTTATTCAAAGAGATTGTTGATGTGTTTTATTGGAGCTATGAGGATCTTAAAGCCTATGATACTAGTATCATACAACACAAAATTCCAATCAAGGAAGATCAGAAACCATTCAAACAAAAGCTTCATAGAATAAACCTTGTTCTGATGCCTTTGATTGAGAAAGAGGTTAAAAATATGTATGATGCTAAAATTATTGTCCCTCTTAGATACTCTAAATGGGTGTTTAATATAGTGCCTACTAGGAAGAAAACTAGAGAAATCTAGTTATGTATTGATTTTAGAAATCTTAACAAATTTTCCTTGAAAGACAACTACCCTTTGCCCAAAATGGACCATATATTACAGAAGCTAGTAGGGTCTAGTAGGATATCCTTGTTAGATGGTTTCTCGGGTTATAACCAAGTCCTAGTACATCTTGATGACCAGGATAAAAAAAACTTTCACTACTCCATGGGGGACCTTCATGTATATGAAGATTCTCTTTGGGTTAATGGATGTTGGTGCCACTTTACAAAGAGAAATGGCTATTTCCTTTTCTAACGATATTGGTCATTTTATTTCGATTTATCTTGATGACATTACTATGTTAAAAGTCTGATGAGGAACATTTAACAAATCGAAGAAGAGTGTTTGAAAAGTGTAGAATGTTTGGTATCTCACTAAATCCTAAGAAAACATTGTTTGGCCTTGAGGAAGGTAAAATTCTTGGTCATATTATTTCAAAGGATGGAATTAGGATTGATCCCAGTAGGATTGAAGCAATATTAAAACTCAGTCACCCAAGAAACATCAAAGAGCTTCAGTCTTTTATTGAAAAATTAATTTCCTAAGGATATTCATCCCTAATCTTGCAGAGCTTCTTAGAAATATAACAAATATGCTTAGAAAATTTTCAGAAATTAGATGGAGTATTAAGGCTAAACAATCCTTTTATTTAGTTAAGCAGGAATTAACAAAAGCACTAGTGTTGATTAGTCTAGATTGTACCAAATATTTCATTATCTTTTCTTTTTCTTTTGAACACATTGTTGAAGTTGTTTTATTGTAGAAAAATGATGAAGGATTTGAACAACCTATTTCATTTTTCAGTAAGGCTTTAAGAGACGCATCTTTAAAATACAATATTATGGAAAAACAGGTTTTTTCTTTCGTCAAAGCAATAAAAGATTTTAGAGTATATATTTTGCATTCACATATTATTGCATATGTGCCTAATTCAATTGTCAAAGATATTTTGACACAAAATAGACCAGATGGAAAACAAGGAAAATGGATTGATGTCATACTTGAGTATGACTTAGAAATCAAACCAACCAAGTTGATCAAAGGACAAGGACTGGCCAAATTAATGGGAGAATAAAATTTCCATGCATTAGACATCAAATTTGTTGTTGCACTAAATGATCAAGAGGAAAAGGCAACTCCACAGATCGATGAATCATTTCTAAACTCACCCTGGTATGCTTACTTGTTGTATGTTTTATTCAATTTAAATGCTCCTCCTTGTCTAACAAAACAAAGGCAAGATTTCTAAAATTAAAGGTAGTTAAGCTTTGCATCATTGAAAATTTTTTATATTGGAAAGATGTTGGTGGAATTTTACTGAAGTGCTTGTTGAAGGATGATGCAGAGAAAATTATGCAAGAGTTCAATGAAGGTGATTGTGGTGGCCACCTCTATTGGAAAACCACTGCCAATAAAATCCTCAGGGCTGGCTTTTACTGGACTACACTATTCCTTGGCATTCATAAGAAGGTAACTTCATGCCATAAATGTTGATCAGCGGTTGTCATTGATGTCAACCCAAGCAGCACCAGGGGCTAACCCAATATTGAATGGGAAGTTTGACCTAAAAAATTAATATATTTTGGGTCAATAATTCTTTTTGTGGTTTCTACTTGTCGATATGATTTCGTTGATATATGGCACGCCATGTAATTCTTCACGGTTTGAGAGATATTCATGTTTGAAGTTTGTACCCCCAGTTAGTAGGTTAAAACCCCATGGGGTTGGGGCATGGGTCATTGAAAAGTCATAATTAATATTTTGTGTGCTCCTAAAATCCCTCCCACGTTCAATTTTTGAAGCCCCTCTCAACTTAAGCATTCATATAAATTGTGATCTTCATTTCCTCCTTATGTAAGGGATTCGGCCATCTGAAACAGGTCATCTTGGAATTTTCGCTCTAACTTTTCTTCTACGAAGTTTTAGAAGCTGAAATTTTAATGAGGTAAAGCCAAAATCTTTAGGAAGCTGCAGTAAAAATTTCAGATCAAGATGTGCAACATTTTTGGAGATATGATCTGTGTAAGTCAGGGTTTTTGCAGGCTCCTGAAATTCATCTCAAAGAAGTGACCTTGGTAAATTTTTCATAACTCTCTCTCTCTGAGTATCGGATTGGAATTACTTAAAAAGTGATGGATATTGCATAGTATTTAATTTTTCTCTATCAATTTCAAAAACAAATGAAGAAACATTGACACGTGGCATGTCATACAAATGCGCTCTGCTGAAACTGTCCATAATTAGGGCATTGTGAGAGATTGGGTATAACCCTCTCTTCAGGAATCCAAATTGGGTCAGACATGTGGCATTGGAAAGATGACTCAGAGGATTACTACAAGACTGAAAATCAAATATTGAGGATCTGAAATGACAGAGATACACTAGATTCAATATCGAGCTCCTAGAAGGCAAGAAAAAGCTAGATCATGTGTTGTCAAGGGTTGCAAAGGACTAGAATTTCTACGGTAGAAAAGCAAAGCAAGGTGCAGCAGAGGGTAGCATGATAAGAGTAGTAACCAAGGTGCATAACAGCAGCAATAAGTTCATCATATGAAGTCTTCAAGTGGGCAGCACTGCATACAATCATTGTAAAGGTATCATTGTACTTAGTCATTGTAAATACATTATTGTACAAATTGTACTAGTGTCCCCATACGCGAGGTTGAAGAGGCAGTGTTGGGAGGTCTAGGATCATCATTAGGTGGTTGTGTCAAGTTGGGGTTATGGTCTAGTATATCTTCTTCTTCTACATCATTCTATATCATTGTAAAGTGGACCATTTTCCTTGGTACGGGAGTCCATTCTTCTTTTATTCTTCTATAGGGTGGTAGGGTGGTGCTAAGGTGAGTTGTAGATCATTGGGTGTTGGGGCATCTGTTCAGTTGAATACTGAAGAATCTTGAGCGTTGGAGCATCCATCCAGTGGGAGCTGGAAAAGAATGCTTTCCTAGATTCTAGGAAGTTGGAGCTTTATTTTCGATTGGAGTTGAAAATAATTATTAGAAAAGCATTAGGTTGTTTTTGTCCCGGAGTGGGTTTCCACCTTAAAAACTGTGTGCATTTGTGTTCCTCTTGTTTTCTGCTATCATTATACAAACACTGATAATAATTAAAGATTAAATAATGCTCTAATTGAAAGAAATATTGATTCACCCCCCACCACCCCTCTCATTATTTCCAACAATTGGTATCAGAGCTTAGTTCCTTCAATAGCAGTTTAACAGCTAGAAGGAGGTCATGGAGCATACAAAGAATGGTGTACCTCTATTCAATGAAAATAATTATGCACTCTGGAAAGGAAGAATGGAGGTGTATCTCTTGGCACAAGGTTACGAAGTATGGGACACTGTTCAAAATGGATTTACATCAACTGCGGATGAACAAGGTAAGAAGAATTTGGTAAATGATGCAAAAGAAAAGAACATTATTATCAGTGGACTTATTGAATCTGCTTATCATAAGGTTTTAGGTTGTAAAACTACCAAAAATTTATGGGACAATCTTGAGAATATATATGCAGGTGACTCAAATGTCAAAGAAGCAAAGCTTCAAATCTATAGAGTAAAATTTGAGCAACTCAGAATGAAAGAATATTGCAACATTGCTACATACTTTCAATATGTTGATGAATTAACCAATACTCTAAAAGGATTGGGAGAGCCAGTTGATGAGAAGACTATTATACAGAAGATTCTTAGAACGTTACCAGGGAGATTCAACCCAAAGGTATCGATCTTAGAATACAGTGCAAATCTGGACAAACTCAGCAAAGAGGAATTACATGGAGTTCTCATAGCATATGAAATGAGACTTGATGAAGAAGAGGGTACTTCGCATCTAGAAATTGTGTTCGTTGCATCTAAGAAAACCAATAAGGATAAACAACGTTCAATTGAAAATACATGCACCTGCAAGTGTAAAGAAAAGGGAGATGATGAAGAAGGTCTTTCAGATGAAGAATATGCTTACTTCACGAGAAAACTAAAAATTGGTACGGGAAAATTCAAAGGTAAACTTCCATTGATATGTTTCAGCTGTAATGAGGTTGGGCATTTTGCAGCGAAATGTCCAAACAAAAGTAATGGCAACTCAAAAAGAAAGAAAGGCTTCAAGAAATTCAACAAGCAAGGATCCAAAAGGAACTTTCTCTCTAAAGAAGATAGCTCATCATCTGATGAAGAAAATGATAGTGAAGAAGAAGCCAATGAGAGAGTATTGTTTATGGCCAAGCACAATAAACCCAAGCACAATAAGCAAGAGGTATCAAACAACGAAGAAGAAGGATGGACCATTAATGAATTTTATGAGGAAGCAATCAATCTTATAAAATATCTCAAGGCGGAGAAGATCCGTTCCAAAACTCTTGAAGAACAAGTTCAAGGTCTCTCCCGAAGTGGGTTTCCACCTTAGAAACTGTGTGCATTTGTGTTCCTCTTGTTTGCTGCTATCATTGTACAAACACTGATAATAATTGAAGATTAACTAATTCTCTAATTGAAATAAATATTGATTCACCCCCCCCTCCCCCCTCCTAGTATTTCCAACAATAAATTCCATATTTTTGAAGGAAAAAGAAAGCTCTTACCCCTGCCATTAAAACCTATTTTAGTTGAGAGCCATTTTTAGCAACCGGGATTAGATTTCATTGGTGAAATTCACCCCCGTTCCTCTAGCCAACATAATTGGATTCTCACAGCCACAGGTTACTTTACTAAATGGATAGAGTCCACCCCTTCTAGATCTGCTACTAATTTTATCATTATTAAATTTATTGAGACCAATATCCTTTCTAGATTTGGCTTCCCTAAAAAACTTATTACTGACAATGCAACATCTTTTAAATCTAAAAAATGATTGAATTATATAATAAATACCACATCACTTTGGGACATTCAACATCTTATGACCCTCAGGGTAATGGGTTGGTTGAATACTCTAATAAGAGTCTGGTAAATATCATTAAGAAATTGTTGGAAGACAACAAGAAATCTTACCACAATAAGTTGGTTAATGCACTTTGGGCTGATATACTTACTACAAAGAAGTCAATTGGTATGTCACCATACCAATTGGTCTATGGAATGGATGTTTTTTTTCCATCATCCTTAGGAGTACCAGTCATGAAGATCATACAAGAATTACACGTTGAGCCAAATGACATACAGAAAAGAATCAATTAAACCATTCAGTTGCAGCAATCAAGGGAGGAAGTCTATAACAAAACTCAAGTAATTCAGGAGAATTTCAAAAATATTTTTGATAGAATAACTAAAGTAGATGACTTCAACATTGGAGACAAAGTTTTGAGAATGGATTCTAGTAGAGAAGACAAAGGTAAACATGGTATATTTGATAACTTTTGGAAAGGGCCCTACATTATTTATGCTTTTAGGGGAAACACTACATTTTTCCTCAAGGATCTGGATGGACCAGAATTACCTGGTGGACCTATCAATGGCAGGATGTTGAATCACTAACTTTCTCAGCAGAAATAATTTTTCTTGCATCATTGTAAATATCACATTCTATATTGATTTGATTGGATAACTTTCTGATTGGAGTTGAAGCTTGCAGAGAAGGCCCTAAGCCCTGATTGACAAGCTATCATAAATATATTAACAACAAAAGAAATCAGATGCAGACATTACATATTTTGGATGCTCAAGGCTACTAATCATATGTTCTTGACACTTCACATGAAGAAGTTCCATCCCCAACTGGAGCCATTGATAGGGTCTTATATTTTATAGGATCTCAAGGTGATTGAGTATGTCATATTTGTAATTTTACAATGTGAATTATTTTCAATTTGCAAATGATTTCCAAAAAAAGTATATATAAAATAAAATCAAAAGAGGGTATGTCAAAAAGAAAATGAATATGAATAAAAAGTCAAAAATAATAAAAGAGAATAAAACCCCACAAAAGAAAAAAATTGAAATAATATTGAAAGTGTTGCAAATTTAAATTCCACTAGTGTTAAATTAGTTTCATTTATGGTAAAGAAATCAATAAGATTGTGTGCAGCTTGTCTTAAAATTCCACAATGAATAGATTTTTTTTATAATCATACGGTTTAATCATGATGCAACAAGTGTGAATTTCATGTTTATTAGGTGAGTGAATAAAGATTTGCCAAACAGTTTAATCTTGACAAATCAGTAGTTAGGTAGAAAATGATATTGATTCAATAGTGTAATCTGAATCAATGGGAGAAATACATGATAGAGTAGGTTAGATTTTTATAAGAAAAAAAGGTTATGTGGGCCTGCTAACTTAAATGCACCCTAAGGAAAGAGATGAAAAAATGTTAGCTTAGGAAAAGAAATGAAAGTTAAAAGGTAGGTAGAAGTTATATTATAGCTTTAAAAAGCATGAAAATATTTATCCTAATTTTTTAACGTAAAAAGTTATATTTCATACACATAAGAAGGCAAAGAGGTAAATATTTTATCCTAAGTTTAAAGGGATTGGGCACATGAATTTCGAGTTTGAAATGTAAATCCATTATTTAAAGTTTTAACTTTATCAAACCCCCTTGCTACCCAAAAAAACGTCCCTTCAAACTTCACCATTGCACAATTAACTCCCCTCCTTTTGTCCCATAATCCTATTCCTCACTCCTCCATCTGATGGCCCATATCATGTTTTAGCCCCCCCTCTCCATCTGAACTTTATCGTCAGTGGTGGGGGGGGGGGGGTTTAAAATGGGTGGTTTTTTGTTTCGGGCCCACACTAATGTGGCATCGTCTTATCATTTCACACCCCCCCTTGCCTAAACTTCTTACCACTTCGGACCCCCTCCAAAAAGCGGTTTCCCAGTTTTGTAAAAACCATGAATCTGCCCATTGTTCGCCAGTCACATCAGAAGACCTGGACTATACTGTTGCCAATTAAATGCCTTCCCTTGGTAATGCAGCCGTTCATGAATTTAATTCATCCCTAACCATTAATCTAATGGACCCACACCACCATCAACAGGAAAACAACCCATCTATGTATAAATTCATCCCTTGTTAGCCTTTAATCCTTTACCTTGCCATTTTCGCTACTTTGTACATGTTTGCTACAGTTTTACAGAGTGCTAGAGAACCGAATTTGATTTTTGTTGAGCTACTCTCTACAACTATCATAGTTTATTATCAATCTCAGACCTCTTACACAGTCTCGGCCCCATTTGTCTGTCTGAAACCCTTTTCCACCACCAAACCAGAGTTCATCATACCTCCCAAGAAGCAAAGCCAAGGGGAGTTTGTGAATCCGCTGCTCCATACCCCAGTTTACCTTGATCATATACCCCTGGAAGATAGGGATTTTAAAATCCATGAAACCCTATGTGAGTTAGAATTATTTGAAATGTATTGTTGCCTTGAGGATAAATTAATTGAAAATACTAATGACATTAGACTGTGGGAATCCAATTTAAACCATTATATCTTTCCCCACACCCACTGTGCCCCTAAATTCATTAGGAAGTGTCAATCTTGTTATGTACCCATTCATGGAGCTATTATTACCCCTTCAGGAGAGATTTTAATCACCATAACTACCCAAACCATAGACCAAATGATGCAGGCCCCTATCACAGAGAATGCTACTCCTTTTTCTCAAGAAGCTCTCATTGAATTATATCAGAGGCTAGATTTTTCAAAAATGGCTAAAACCCTTGATTTTTTTTGTCTGTATATGCCCAACTACCTAAGAAGAACCCTCCCTATTCATCTTCTATTTTCCCTAAGAGAACTAAGCAGATCATTACAGTTATATCCTACCTCCTTGGTTATTACTCAGATCAATCACTATATGAAACCACTATAGGATTCCTTTCCATTTTATCCATAGACTCCAAGCCTTTTGTCTTATTCAACTTTAGCCAATTCCTTATAGATTCCATCCATGAAAACTTTGTCAAATTCCAAACTGAGGAGGTATTTAAATATGCCTCTATTTTAGTATATTTGTTTTTATATTTTCAGGGAGACAGGTTCAAGTTTGCATCGTAGAAGTTGGATGCAAAGGGAAATCAACAATCTATCATATTATGTACTAAAATGGTAATGAAGGAACATAAATAATACTCGTACAAATAGTTCATATAACTCTTTGTACATCCAACACTCAGCCTTATAAGTAGCAATTTAGAACCAACAATAAGTGAAGAAATCAAGAAAGTCTTGCAGTTATTAGATCAAACTAAAACAGGAGACGGGTATCTTTACCAAATTTCATAGAAATAATAATATATGGATGTGAGCTTGCCCCTTATAAGCTCCCAAAATCCTCCAAATGAGGATTTTTTCACTAGAGTACATCAGGCAAATGCTCAATGCCGATGAGTTCCATTTTGTGTCTGCCAAGAAGAAATATCAGTTTAGAATTAAAACACATATTAGACCCTTCATTTGTAACAACAGAGCAACAGGGGAAGAAGCAGAAAAATTGCTAAAAGAAATGCAATTTAGACTCAATTTTACATGGTCATATGATCCACTGGGTACCATTTCTAAGCTAATGGTAGAGAAAAAATGTACACCTTATATTCATACCCACAAACCAGAGATTGAGAAATTCATGAACCAACTAAAGTGGACTGAGAATACTCTACAAGAGGCTGAAGAACAATTGGTGTCTGCTTCAAAATCAAAGACTCCCATCCCACAGGAGAAAGCATTAAAAAGGATTGGAGAAGAAGAGTCACCTTTAGTGAGTGACACTCCCAACAAATATTTCAAAATCATGTATAGGAAGAGGACTAAGCTAAATCCCAAGGTAAATCCAAGAAAGGACTCAGAGTAGGAAGTCATCATCATCAACAAAGAGACACCTACTTCCTCATAAGTAGGTGGTCAAACCACTCTCTCTCCTACCAACTCTACTAATTCTTAGGATCAGTAGCAAGCTATTCAAACCAGCGCAGTTGTTACAGGGGAGAAAGAGAAAACCATAGTTGATACATTTAGAGAGATTAAATTGAAGAATGAATTTTTGAAGACCGGTACATATAATCAGTTTTTGAAGCAGACTTCCAACTCCTAGAGTAGACTGCTATCAGTCTTTGACTCTGAGAAAGGAAAAATGTAGATGGATTTTCTCCAAGCACAAATTCCATAGCCCAAGACAACAGTTGATTATAAAAATATTGCATTTTAGTTTGATATTAAAGACATACATCCCATTGATCAAATGGAGATGCATAAGAAGATAGGTGAAATGATTTCATATAAACTCAGTAAAAATATGAGTTTGTCCAAATTGTAGGTTTCTTTAGCTAATATCCAGTCACAACTCAAGATGGATAAATTATATTCTTTGGCCAAAGATTCAAGGATTAAGTCTTTGGAAGAATTAGTGATCAGGATTGGATAGGATCCCTCCAATATCTGAGGTGCAGAAGAGGCGATTAAAAATAAAAATGTTGACATAGCAGCATTGAGGAAGTAGCTAAAGCTGCCAGCTACAAAGGACCCTTTGGCCAAAGAAATTGAAGAGACAGAGTCAAAGAAATCAGACATGATGAAGCTCATCATGGAGCAGAATGCTTAGCTGAGGCAGATGGAAGTAAAGATAAAAAAAATGATAAAGGAAAAAGAGCAGGCTGCCAAGGATTCATTGGTCCCTTTGAAAGTTGTTCCTCTTACAACTATCCCTATGGCCACTCCTTCTACAGCAAGTACAACAGAAGGAGCTGAAAAACTCACCCAAGTAGTGCAGAATATGTGAATTCAAGCAGAAGAAATAAAGAAGCTTTAGGACCAAGTGAAACTGTTGCAGGATCATAAATCTAGAAGTGATAGCTCACATGCACAAAGAGCACAAAAGAGCACAAAATTTAATAGAAATATTTAAAAGGTCTGAGAGGTAGTCTAACATTAGAAACACTTTGGGCCAAGTCAAAGTGATAATTTGCACAGACAACATTGAATCCATCATGGAAATCTGGCCTTGCATACAAATCATATTTGAGCAGAAGGAGCTGATAGAGAAAGCCAACGACGCCATTACAAAAATCAAAAAAGAACTTGGATATAAGCCAACCACTACTAACCACATTATTAAGTTCTTAAATTCCAAGAACAAGTATGAGCTGGAGGAGTTAGGAGTGGATGATAAGACTGAAATAATATTGGAAGTAAAGAAGGTTCTCACAAAGAGAAACCTTATTGTACAGCTGGAGGAAAAATTTCACAGCTTAGAAGTAGTTGTAAACAGATTTTTCATGAATAGGCTTGAACCTTTAACTCAAAAAGGTCTTCCTTCCTTGTTTGTAATCAATGACAAACTAATGCCCAAAGAAGATTATGCAAAGAAGTTGGAGGAGATTTCCAGAGACACAGCTAAGTTTTCAAACATCAAAGGCACTATGACAGGGAGAGCGTTCTAGGAGGCATTAACTCATGACCTTTTCATCCAGCTTGAGATAAACCACATTTTGTGGTAAAACCAACTTTGGCTAATTATACCAAAGTGGATGAAATCTATAGGAGGGTCATCAAGTTAAATATCCCAGATGAAGAGCAATGGGATACGTTAACTGAGTTCCAAGAGTAAAAAGTAACAAAGAGTAGTCATCTACAGCCAGCTCATAGGACAACACATCAGACAACATTACAGCTAACACAACCTACCAATAGGCTTACTCATCAACTGATTCCTTGAAAATAGTGCCAGAAAGCCAGATCACGCACATCGAGCCTATTTTTTGTAATAGTTAGAGTGTATTATTAGATTTAGGCTAATAATACCCTTTCTGTTGAGACAAAATTTATTGTAATCAATTTTGTAAATTTTAGTATAAATACTTCATTGTTTGAAGTATTAGAGATTGATTTTTGAACATATTTTTCCTACTGTGCAATTGTTAATCCCAAGATTTGTTGGAGCATCAATAACACAAATAATTCTTTCAGGATTCATGTGGTATAACTACTAGTGAAGTGTTTCTACTATTTATGTGTTTTCCACTGTTATTTATTTACTTTGTCTATCAGAATTCTTAATTGTAATACATAAAGTATGATGAATGGGACATGTTAATTAAAACACCTTATTCTAGTTGCTTTACAATTTAAATGTTTTCTACTTCAAGTCAGATTGATAAATACTTAAATGCTTTTCAGTCTCAACTGAAACTCACTCTTCTTCCATATCCATTATTCATTTAAAAAAATAAAATAATCCAGTAAATGAAACCTAGCTTGCCCTGTTGTAACTCTTTAAAAATTGATGCAAAATCCAATTTTATGTTTTGAATCCATTGCCAAATGGGAAATTAAAGATTTAATCAACCAAATCAATTAAAATAAAACAATCACCAAGCATAGTCATAGTTAGCCTAATATCTATTCAAAAAAAAGTTAAATCTGAAAGAGAGAGCCCTCTATGAAGCTGGTAGGGCTAGATCCCAGCTTCCAAAGTGGTTTTGATGTTGTCTTCTGTGATTTATGTTGAATATTTAATTAAACTGAGAGGGTGGGGTGTATCAGTTTAATACATACATTCACCTTTTAAAATTTTCACCAAAGTTATTTACAGCTTAATATGTGAGCAATCTTATTTGCAACCAATATTAATTTATTGTGATACCATACTTAAGTTGAAAGCAACAAGCAATTAAGCAGATTGAAATAATCACCTCAACACATAAGAAGCACACATAGAGACAGCAGATGTAAGTGGAAACCCATAAAGGGAGAAAACCACATCTTATTATTGTTGTGATGCAAAGGCAAGCTCCAACTTCCTCTTACCACTGTTTTCTGCAGGCACCAACCTACAGGAGGCTCTATCCTCAATTCTGCAAGCTACAACTTGCAAGGAAGCACCAACTACCTTCAATTTTCTGCAGGCACCAACCTACAGGAGGCTCCAACCTTAGTTAGCTACAACTGACAGCTATCAAGCTGCATCTTGATAGGGAAGCTCCAACTTCCTCAATTTATCAAACTGAAAGTTTGCTGATTTACCTCAGATATCAGCCCTGTTCTGTAGCTTCTCCTTCTGTTCTTCTTTTCTTAATCTTCTTTGCCTCACACTTCTATATTCTGCCTTCTCTTGATTAACTCTCTCTCTCTCCCTTTTTTTTTTTGCATATCAAGATGATATTATTTATAGATTTCCTCACATGACTGTTTGTATTCTACTTGGAATTCGAAATGGAAAGTCATGTCTCTTTGCCTTCTGCCTTCTCACTCCTTTTATCTGCTTACTCAGAAAATATAACTGTAGGTATCAATTTAACATTACAATGGGAATTTGTTCTCTCTCGGAGACTTGCCAATGCATCACAAACAATAAAAAACAATTAAAATATTTACATTCGAATTACAAAGTGAATTCCAGCTCACTCATTCACCCTCTTGGCTAGCTGCGCATTTGTCTTTTCTTTGACTGTGTTTTGTCTTTTTCTGTGATTGTGTTTTAACTCTTTTCTTCTCTGTATTCTATTTTGTCCACTACTGTGGTGTAATTGTTGTATATATGTAACAGTGCTTTTATATCAGTGCCTTTTAGAAAAATACGTGACTGCTGACTTGTAGCAAGTGTCTTGTTGATGTGGAACATTCCGCAGGCCAGAACATACATATATCACAATTGTATTACATTAATAATCACCCTCCCCTTAAGTTGTGGCCCGTGGGTCTACAGACCATACAACTTATCGCAACAACGTTATATATATATATGACAGCGCCTTTTAATATATATATATATAACCCAACTTTGTCTCTTGGCTTAATTATAAGATGATTTAATCATATAATCTGCCCTTTTAATACATCTTAACATACTCTCGGCGCACACAATAAAGCCTGTTTTAAAACATATAGAACTCCTTTCGGGCCCACCTGACACGTTTTCAAATGCGATTGATCGCAATCGCAAATTTCTAATTTGCGATAGTTGTTGTGCAGTTTCAACCAACTGCGATATTGCGATGGTTGCGATATTGCGATGGTTGCGATATTGAGATATTGCGATGGTTGTGATAATGCGATGGTTGCGATATTGTGATAGTGCGATGGTGCGATGGCGCAATGTTGCAAAGTTGCGATATCACGGGTCCTGCCTTATAAAAATTTGTATTATGCGCTCCGTATAACTTCATAAATATGATTTGGACCTTTGATTGTATGATGCGCTGCACATATACTCCAGCGTGGGTAGCGATTCCCAGAATTTGTGTTTATGTTATATGTAACGCCCAGCTGGGTAGTGATTTTCGGAATAACGGCTGTGTCTTTGAAATAACAGCTGTGTCTCTGTATTCAACTGTTCCTGTCTTTCGATAACGGTTCTTCCCTGTGCCTTTGCCTTACTTGCTTCTGCTGCTCGACCTGTCTCTGTCTTTGCTGCCTCCATTGCCTTCGCTGTGAAATTCCTCAACATAGTTTAATTAATAGACACCACTTCCACTGTTACCTTATATGATTCCGCTTACCCCTGACTGATCGATATTACAATTAATGCACACCATATTCAATCTTGTTTGACATTTGCTTCCTCTGCTCCTTACTTAGTTTTTTTGCTGCCTCTTCTACCTCTAACTGCCTCACTCTATTGCTGGTTTCTTTGCTGCTTCTGTTGTCTCTCTATTTCTTTCTCTTCTTCTTGTCTAATGCTGCTCCTTGCTTCCTTCATTCTCCTTTTGTTGCCTCTTCTTTAAATGACCCTGTCTCTGCTGCTCGACCCTCTCTACATCTTGCTGCTATGCTGCTCTCTTTGCCTGTCTCTGTCTTTGTTGCCTCCTTTGCCATCAATGACAATATTTCCGATAGTCTCCCCTTTGGCATTGATGGAAATCCACTTTTCTCTATTTTCCTTCTCTTGCTTTTCTTGTTTGTTCTTCCTCCCCCTTTGACATCAATGGCAAAGGGTTGATTTTTGCATTTCCTTTCTCTGAGTTGCGTTTAGGTCCTCTTCTGCTGAATTTGTACCATGCTGCTCCAGAGTGATGTATAAAACTTGTTGAGAGAACACTTTGAGGAATATGTTTTATAGTTGTGTTTCATTTGTAGTGTCTGTAATCTGTGTTAGATTGCAGACAGTGATGATGCATTTTTCAATTGAAGGGTCCTTGTTTCTTTTCCATGTTGAATGCTGATAATACTGAGATTATGCTGATAATATTGATAATGTTGATACTATTGATAATACTGATCCTGTGGACCTATTTTATGCTTTCTTTGCTGGCTGTTCTCCCCCTGGAATGATATTTTCGTTTTTGTTCTCCCCCTGAAATTGTGCTTTCTCTTTATATCAGAGAGTAGCATCTGCAGATACTACCCCTATTCTATCTCTCAAATATTGAAATGGTTCTCTAGCAAGAGGTTTAGTAAATATATCAGTTGTCTGTTCTTTCGTTGGTACATATTCCAGTTTTACTATTTTCTGAGCCACTTGTTCTTGGAGGAAATGATACTTGATTGGAATATGTTTGGTTTTTGAATGAAGCACAGGATTTTTAGATATACTTATGGCACTTGTATTATCACATTTGATTGAAATAGGTTCATCAATGCTTACCTTCATATCTTGAAGAGTTTGCTTCATCCACATGACTTGTGTACAACATGCTGTTGTTGCTATATATTCTGCTTCAGCTGTAGACAGAGAGATGGATGTTTGTTTCTTGCTTAACCATGCCACCAGACTTTCTCCTAGATAGAAAGCACCTCCACTTGTACTTTTCCTGTCATCAACACAGTTGGCCCAATCTGCATCTGTGTAAGTTGTTAAAGTGAATCTTTTGCTTTTAGGATACCAAAGTCCATACTGTGTTGTTCCTTGTAGATATCTGAGTATTCTTTTTACTGCCAGAAGATGGTTTTTTTTAGGTGCTGCTTGATATCTTGCTAGTAGTCCTACTGCTAGCATGATGTCTGGTCTAGATGATGTCAAATACAGCAGGCTTCCTATCATGGATCTGTAGAGTTTTTGGTCTACATCTGCAGACCCATCATCAGCACACAGCTTGCATCCCGTGATCATGGGGGTAGTCACAGGTTTGCAGTCCTCCATTTTGAATCTTTTCAGCATTTCTTTTAAGTACTTTTCTTGAGAGATGAATGTCCCTGTGTTCTTTTGCTGAATTTGCAGTCCCAAGTAGAAACTAAGTTCTCCAATCATAGACATTTCAAACTCTGTTTTCATCTCATCAGCAAACCCTTTTGCTAGTTCATCTTTGTTGCTTCCAAACATAATATCATCAACATACACTACAACAATCAGGAGTTCATTTTCATGGGATTTTATATATAGATTGTTATCTACTCCACCTCTCTTAAAACCCTGTTTTTGCAAATATTTATCCAGTCTTGAGCACCAAGCATGAGGAGCTTGTTTCATTCCATATAGAGCCTTCTTCAGTCTGCACACATAGTCTTCTTTGTCTGACAAGGAGAAGCCTTCTGGTTGTTCCATGTAGACTTCTTCGTCTAAGTCTCCATTCAGAAATGTAGATTTTACATCCATTTGATATACTTTGAAGTTTTGGTAGCATGCAAATGCCAGGAACATTCTGATAGCTTCCATTCTGGCTACAGGGGCAAATGTTTCATCGTAATCAAGTCCTTCGATTTGTGAATATCCTTTGTAGACCAGTCTGGCTTTATTCCTGATTACCTGTCCTTCATCATTCATTTTATTTTTGAATACCCATTTTGATCCTATGACATTTTTCTCAGTGGGTCTAGGAACTAGTTCCCAGGTATTGTTTTTCTCAATTTGATCCAATTCTTCATTCATTGCATTCACCCAAGACTTTTCCTTGCTGGCTTCTTCAAATTTCTTTGGCTCTATTTGTGACAACGTCGCTATGTATACCTCTTCAGTTTGTTCTATTAGTTGCCTTCTTGTCTGGACCCCTGCTTTCTTGTCTCCTATGATCTGATCTTCGGGATGATTCTTCTGAGTGTATCTTGAGGGGGTTTTTGAGTTCAGTTCAACATTTTCTGATGTTTTTCTTGTTTCTTCATCATCTTGGTCCTCTTCTTCATGGTTTTCAGGATGGCTGCTGCAATCTATATCTCTTGTCTTGTTTGGAAGCTCTTCATCAAATCTTACATCAATACTTCTACAATTTTCTGAAGAGTCTTGTTGTAGCATCTGTATCCTTTACTTTTGGATGCATATCCTAGAAATATCCCTTCATCTGCTCTTGCATCGAACTTCCCGAGATTTTCATCATTATTCTTTATGTAGCACTTGCTACCAAAGACTCTAAAGTTCTTGATTGATGCAAGTTTACCATGCCATAGCTCATAAGGTGTCTTGTCACTGTTAGGTCTTAAATGAGCTTTGTTTAGAATATGTACTGCTGTGTGTACAGCTTCTGCCCAAAAGGTTTGAGCAATATTATTCTCTTGCATCATGGCTTTGGCAATTTGTTGAACAGATCTGTTTTGTCTCTCTGCTACTCCATTCTGCTGAGGTGTTCCTGCAATAGTAAATTTTTGTTTTATGCCATGTTCATTGCATAGGTCTGCAAAGTCATAATCAGTGAATTCTCCTCCTCTATCTGATCTGATACATTTTAGCTTGCATCCAGTTTGATTTTCTGCTAATGCTTTGAATGTCTTAAACTTTTCTAGTGCTTCTGATTTTTTCTTGAGAAAAGCAACCCATGTCATTCTGGAGAAATCATCTATTATAAGCATGAAATAGGATTCTCCACTTGGTTTCTTAGTTCTAGCAGGTCCACACAGGTCCATGTGCACAAGTTGGAGTGGTCTTCTTTTTGATAGCTCATCTTTAGATTTAAAGGATGTGCGAGTCTGTTTCCCAAATTGACAAGATTTGCATATGGTATTTGAAGGCCTTTTTATTTCTGGCATATCTTTGACTGCTTTCTTCTTGATCAGTCTGATGATATGGTCGAAGCTGAGATGTCCCAATATCCTATGCCATAACCATGACTCTTCAATTTTGCTAAGGTGGCAGGCTTCATCTTCCTCTTTCACTATGTACACATTACTCTCTGTTTGAATACCTTTGAGCAGAGTCTTTCCAGTTGTGCTTGACCTGACTACACAATCTTGTGTTCTAAAAAGAACTTCACACCCTTTGTCACACATCTGACTCACACTCAGTAAATTTTCTTTCAGTCCATCCACAAATAGTACATCTTGGGCCTTTCCTCTGCCATTGTCTATGCTGACTGAGCCTTTTCCCTTGATCTTTCTTGATTTATCATTGCCAAAAGTAACATTGCCAGATTTCTTTTCATCAAGAGTTATAAACTTGCTTCTGTCTCCAGTCATGTGTTTAGAGCAGCCACTGTCCAAATAACGATGGCTTTTCAGGTCTTGAGCAGTTAGAGCTAGGTCACACTTATTCTCCTTCTTTTTCCATTGGAGGCATCCTTTTGTTTTATATCTTTTGTGAGATGATGAATCACTCTCTTTCAAAGGACATTTGAAAGGCATATGTCCAGCTTGATTGCATATAAAGCATTTGATCATAGTTTTTGTAGAATTGTGAGTATGAACAGAATTTCTTTGATTCATAAACCTCCTTGAAGTGTTGAAAATTAATCTTTGTCCATACTTTCTACATTCAATGATTTTATGGCCAAATTCTTTACAATAAAAACAATAACCATAGAAACTATTTGCATACCTGATGTGAGGTTGTCTTCTCTAGTTGTTTGTTTGAGGCAGTCTCTTCATTGTTTGAATCTTGTGCAGGTTTGAATTACTCCTCCTTGTATGAAAATATGCAGCAATGTGTCCCAGCTTGTGGCAGAAATAACATGTGGCATTCTTCATTGGAGGGAAGAATCTCCTTTGATGGTTTCCAACTTTTACATATTCAGGGGTCTTAATATTTATTACATTCTTTGCTCCTAGAGGTTTCTTTTGATCTCTATCTTCCTTATTGTAGATTTCTTCTTTTGTAGGAATTATTTGAGCTACTTCATCAGCCTTCTTTGCTTTCACAAAAATTATATTTTTGTGTTCCTTTTCTTTTCCTTTACTTGATTCTCCTTCATAGCCTATCCTAGTTTTTAATAGAGGAGATCTTTAAGCATCCAATATTTTATTCAACTTACCAGAGCTTGTCATTTGAGAAGGGTATATAGACACTTTCTGTTGAGCACTTTCTAATTGCTTCCTTAGACATACGATTTCTTCTTCTAGTTTCTCTTGTTCTTGAGTTTTATCCTTGATTTGCTGAAGTAACATATCTTCTATCTTCTTGGCTTCTTCAAGCTTTACCTTCAACTGCATGAGGACTTCTGAATTTTGTTCTTCTTTCACACAATTGAGGAGAATCTCTTTTTGTTTTCTGCATTTTAATTTGAGTCTGTCAATCTCCTCCAGTGCACTTCTTAGCTCCCCCTCAAGGTCGACTTCCCCTTATTCTTCTTATTCTAGCAAGATTCCTTCAAGATCTTCTATGGCCATCAGTAAAAATTCAGAGGTTCCATCTTCTCCTGAGGATTCATCTGAGTCTTCAGATGCACTGCTGTCTTGCTGAGCATAGAAGGATTTTCTGCTGAATTTCTTTCCTTTCTGCCAGTTCTTTGATGTGTCTTTCTCTGATTCTTGAGCTTGATTTCTTATTTTCTTGTGAGGACACTTAGCAGCATAGTGTCCCACTCTTCCACAGTTAAATCATTTGAAGGGGAGTTTACCTTTGTATTTACCTGAGCCTCTATCTAATTTCTTGACAAAATTTGCCTCTTCTTCATCTGAGCAAGAGCATATGTCTCCCTCTTCTTCTTTCTTCTTTTCTGTTTTAAAGGCTGCTTCCCTTGTACTTGGATTTTTCTGTGGGAGCCTCATTTCATAGGCTATTAGATTTCCAAGCAATTGGTTCATGGTCAAGGTCTCCCAATCAGTTGTTTCTTCTATTGCAGACACCTTGGGATTAAATCTGGATGGAAGAGATCTTAGAATCCTTTGCACAATTATACTCTCTGGCATTTTTTCTCCAAGAGCTTTCATATTGTTAATAATTTCTGCAGCTTTTAGGAAGAAACTAGCAATGTCTTCATCATCATTCATTTTTAAGTTTTCAAACTGGGCTCTATAGACTTGAAGTTTGGTAGTCTTTACTTTTTGTTCTCCCTCATGTATGTTTTCAAGAGTATCCCATATTTTTTTGGCAGTGTCTTTGTGCATTACTTTAATAAACTCTTCTTCACATAATCCATTCAGGATGGCATTCATGGCTTTTGCATTAGCCACAAAATCTTGTTTTGAGTCCTTTTCTGTGTCAGTTGCCTTCGGGGCATATCCTAATTCCACAGCAGCCCAAACTTCTATTCCTAGAGACATTATGTAAGTCCTCATTCTGATTTTCCAGAAAGCATAATTTTCACCAGTGAAGAAAGGGGATTTATTGGTTGAGCATCCTTCTTTACTAGCCATATTGGGAACCTAGGATCTCCTTTCAGTTGTTAGACTTGTACAAAGGAAACCTGCTCTGATACCAATTGTTGAATATTTAATTAAACTGAGAGGGGGGGGTGAATTAGTTTAATACATACATTCGCCTTTTAAAATTTTCACCAAAGTTATTTACAGCTTAATATGTGAGCAATCTTATTTGCAGCCAATATTAATTTATTGTGATACCATACTTAAGTAGAAAGCAGCAAGAAATTAAGCAAATTGAAATAATCACCTCAACACATAAGAAGCACACATAGAGACAGCAAATGTAAGTGGAAACCCATAAAGGGAGAAAACCACATCTTATTATTGTTGTGATGCAAAGGAAAGCTCCAACTTCCTCTCACCACTTTTTTCTACAAGCACCAACCTACAGGAGGCTCTATCCTCAATTCTGCAAGCTACAACTTGCAAGGAAGCACCAACTCCCTTCAATTTTCTGCAGGCACCAACCTACAGGAGGCTCTAACCTCAGTCAGCTACAACTGACGGCTATCAAGATGCAACTTGATAGGGAAGCTCCAACTTCCTCAATTTATCAAACTGAAAGTTTGCTGATTTACCTCAGATATCAGCCCTGTTCTGTAGCTTCTCCTTCTGTTATGCTTTTCTTAATCTTCTCTGCCTCACACTTCTACATTCTGCCTTCTCTTGATTAACTCTCTCTCTCCCCCCCTTTTTTTTTTTTTTTGCATATCAAGATGATATTATTTATAGATTTCCTCACATGACTGTTTGTATTCTACTTGGAATTTGAAATGGAAAGTCATGTCTCTTTGCCTTCTGCCTTCTCACTCCTTTTATCTTCTTACTCAGAAAATATAACTGTAGGTATCAATTTAACATTACAGTGGGAATTTGTTCTCTCTCGGAGACTTTCCAATGCATCACAAACAATAAAAAATAATTAAAATATTTACATTCGAATTACAAAGTGAATTCCAGCTCACTCATTCACCCTCTTGGCTAGCTGCGCATTTGTTTTTTCTTTGACTGTGTTTTGTCTTTTTCTGTGATTGTGTTTTAACTCTTTTCTGCTCTGTATTCTATTTTGTCCTCTACTGTGGTGTAATTGCTATATATATGTAACAGTGCTTTTATATCAGTGCCTTTTAGAAAAATACGTGACTGCTGACTTGTAGCAAGTGTCTTGTTGATGTGGAACAATCTGCAGGCCGGAACATACATATATCACAATTGTATTACATTAATAATCGCCCTCCCCTTAAGTTGAGGCCTGTGGGTCTACAGACCATACGGCTTATCGCAAAAGCGTTATATATATATATATATATATATATATATATATATGACAGCGCCTTTTAATATATATATATAACCCAACTTTGTCTCTTGGCTTAATTATAAGATGATTTAATCATATAATCTGCCCTTTTAATACACCTTAACATACTCTCGGCGCATACAATAAAGCCTGTTTTAAAACATATAGAACTCCTTTCGGGCCCACCTGACACGTTTTCAAATGCGACTGATCGCAATCACAAATTTCTAATTTGTGATAGTTGTTGTGCAGTTTCAACCAACTGCGATATTGCGATGGTTGCGATATTGTGATATTGCGATGGTTGCGATATTGCGATATTGCGATGGTTGCGATAATGCGATGGTTGCAATATTGCGATAGTTCGATGGCGCAATGTTGTGAAGTTGCAATATTGCGATGGTGCGATGGCGCAATGTTGCGAAGTTGCGATATTGCGATGGTGTGATGGCGCAATGTTGCGAAGTTGCGATATTGCGGGTCCCGCCTTATAAAACTTTGTATTATGCGCTCCGTATAACTTCATAAATATGCTTTGGAACTTTTATTGTATGATGCGCTGCACATATACTCCAGCGTGGGTAGCGATTTCCGGAATTTGTGTTTATGTTATATGTAACGCCCGGCTGGGTAGTGATTTTCGGAATAATGGCTGTGTCTTTGCAATAAGAGTTGTGTCTCTGTATTCGACTGTTCCTGTATTTTGATAACGGTTCTTCCCTGTGCCTTTGCCTTACCTGCTTCTGCTGCTCGACCTGTCTCTGTCTTTGCTGCCTCCATTGCCTTCATTGTGAAATTCCTCAACATAGTTTAATTAATAGACACCACTTCCACTGTTACCTTATATGATTCCACGTACCCCTGACTGATCGATATTACAATTAACGCACAGCATATTCAATCTTGTTCGAAATTTGCTTCCTCTGCTCCTTACTTAGTTTTTTTGCTGCCTCTGTTACCTCTCTACTGCCTCGCTCTATTGCTGGTTTCTTTGTTGCTTCTGTTGTCTCTCTGTTTATTTCTCTTCTTCTTGTCTAATGCTGCTCCTTGCTTCCTTCATTCTCCTTTTGCTGCCTCTTCTTTAAATGACCCTGTCTCTGCTACTCAACCCTCTCTACATCTTGCTGCTATGCTGCTCTCTTTGCATGTCTCTGTCTTTGCTACCTCCTTTGCCATCAATGACAATATTTCCAACAATTTATTCTCCCAATCTTAGAAATTACAGAACGATACCAATGAGCATAGGGGTCTGATACTTATCTGAGAATATCTAAGAAGCACAAATTCCTTATATCATTAACTGCATTATCATCTATCAGGTAATATATTCATTTCTCATTATTTACAAATCAAAACATGATGATAACCATACATTTTCACTGTCATAAAACAAGTTCATAACTAGTATATAAACAATAGAAATACTGAGGATACAAAAAACATAAATTCTACATAGAATCTAGTACATTTACACATAAATTACCAAGGAAAGGAACTCTTATTAATGAATGCAAAATCCAACCTGGTATGGGACTACCACATTCCACCTGAACATAGATTGGTTAAGCCAAATCTCTCTTCAGCCAATCACCCTCATGCCATATTCCAAGCATGAATGTGGGACTCAAACCGAAAGAATCAACCAGGGCTTCCCGAGGCTAAACCACCTCACCCTCAACAATAGAAACATGCTTTACCACAATCCTCACCGGATCACTAGGCCATAAATAAGCATGGATGCCACCAGATTTCTCCACCTACACTATGAGGAATTTTCATGTCTCCTAGTCTCTAGGCTTTACCGCAATCCATAGTCTGATCTAGGGATCACTAGTTCATTAGTGAGACAACACCCTCTAGGCTTTATTGTATATCCTGACATTCACTGGTAAGGATTCCTAGGCCTGATAAATGGAAACCACCTCTAGTATTTACCACGTATCTGTCCATTCATTGGTTGAGGATTCCTAAGCCCACCGAGGCACACAATACCTAGCTTTACCACAACCCACAGTTTTGTTCAAGGGTCACTAGGCTAGTAGCTTTACCACAATCCATAGTCTGGTTCAGGGATCACTAGGCCATGTGTTCTTTCATTTAGAGATCCATCTCACTCGTATTTTAATCCATCCAACAATATAGCTCAACCAAAACATGTGAACCCCATCTCACCATGGCTATCCAAAAATGGCAAGTCCATGCTGAAAAACATGGTCAAACCTGGCAAAACCCATGCCAATGACAACAAGAGAACCAAGAACACACATGCATAACCATGCATGCCAAATCTAGCAAGGAAATCACACATGCAAATCGATACCTGCAAGTAAACCCATTGTAGCTACTTAATCCTATTCTTCCTTGCTTGATCTTTGCTTCCTCTTTGCCTTCTTTTACTTTCTTGATCTAACGCTGATGTGCCCCAAGAAAATGCTAAGTGTCCAAGAGTTTGATAGAGAAATAATAGAAAGAGAACTCCAAAAATGAACTCAAAAAAGGTATCAACTAATCCTCAGAAGCCATTTTATCAATTAGGTCTCTATTTTATTCATTTATAGTATTTTCCTTCATTTTCCTCCTCACATGCAACCTATGGCCTTTCACCTTCCTTTTCTCCTTTCACCTTCCTTTTCTCCTTCCATTATTTTCAAAAATAAATTCCAATTAATGCCACTTTGCCCTTCGAAAGCCTTTTCCATTTCCTTTGCCAATTTCCTTAGCCATAATAACTAAAATGAAAACCAACAATAGGATGTTTTCCCCACAATCAGCTTGGAATAAGTGTCCCATTCAGCTTGGAATTCTCACCAAGGCTATTATAGGCCTCTTATATTTGAATTATACCCATCATAATATTTCCTTTAAAATTTTTCCTATTTCCCAATATGTGCAAACACCACTTGAAATTCATTGGAAAGTAGCAAAAGGATTCTTCGATATATTTAAGGTACAATTCACTGTCGGACACATTATAGTTCAGGGGAGAATATTTTGTTGGTAGGTTTCTATAATTCAGATTAGGATGGTAGCCCTGATTATTAGAAGTCTATTGCAAGTTATATTTTCAGTATTTGTTCCAAACCTATAGTAGGCTATTTCTCTTTCCTCAACGGAAGTAGAGTATTGAGTAGCGGTTAATGCAAGTCAAGTTGTCTTGTGGCTTCAAAAAATATTTTCATAGTTTGGATTATAGTAGCAACATCCTACCACTCTCTCCCATGACAATCAAAGTTCCATTAAGCTCACAAAATATTTAGTTTAGCATCTTTGAAACAAACACATTGTAATATCCCAAAATGGGATCTGCTAGCAAGGCATGCCTGAAAAATGCATTTTTCAGGAATAGATGCTACAGGATTTGAAACCAAGATCTAGATCCATTATATTAATGTATCTAAGACCGAAATCCAAGAGGAGGCTCAAAAGAAATCACTCTAGGTGGGTTAAACAGGTCTCCCACACCTAGTTGTCTTGAGAAAGTGCCCAATGATGGGACTCCAGCAAATGCAAGAACATAAAATGGAGCAACAATGTTATTTTAACAAGCTTGGGCACATGAATATGTAGATAGAAAAAAAATGTACATTATAGCAGAAATTGTATACAAATCCTTGAGGAAAGAGTTACTCAAGCAAAGCAATACAACCTCAAAGGGACATGTACATGAAAATAGAGAAACACTGCTACACATGTATTTCTGCAGGCTAAGAGGATGTAGTTTATAAGAGACACTACATAATAATAGATAATAATAGAATTATATGACAATATGTGGCTCAATAAATGTGGGGGAGAAAGCTCTCAACCCCTGAAAACAATAATACAACAATATTTGGAAGGATTGGCTGAAATATACAAAAAGTGGCAAAATGCCAGATTTGCTGGGTAGCAGCTACAACTCAAAACTGGAAATGAATAGAGAAGGATAAATATGCTACAACTGATAACAATTCCTCCTCCAATGGATCTTCCGAGTGAAAGGATGATCCTATCACTGAAGATCTCACCCTCCAATCAACTCTGCAAACCCTTACTGCAAGTGTGCTCTGAAAATAATGCAGTCACTAAGGGATATTGCAATGTAGGTGGAATATAATGCTTTGGCCAAGTGCCGAGATCTGAAATGTGTTCAGAATCCTTCCTTACTGATCTCCCAAAGGAAATAAGGCCCCCTCCTCTGAAAAACAAGCCAAGGAATGGTGTTGTGGAACCTCCACTGCAACACCTTGCAACACAACGTTACACTTGAGCAGAAATAATTTTGTAGCTAAAGGAATGGCTTTGGCCTTGAGCCTGGATGTAGAGAAATGAAGTGCAATCCCTCAAGAGGCCTCTCAAGAAGGAGAGGAAATCCTAAACAGGAATCCCTTGTGCTAAACAACACTGCAACTCAACTAAATAGCCGGAGACTGCAAATAGTCCAAGCAGACAAGAAATCAATAATCATATGCATGAATGAAAATGGTTGCATTGCCCTCCTTTTAAAAAATGAGAGCTCCCTATCCATGGGTCCCACTCTTTAGGGTTTCCTCCATCAAGTAAATTTCCCTCCTATTTCACTGCGCTGTCCCACAAGATGCTCTCCACTTTCTACCACTATGTTGTTTGACTTGGTCAACTAGACCTTGTCCTTATACAAAAAGTCCCTTTTCACACTGGAAGGGATTTTATTCCTACTCATGGGTCCCCTCGCCCATTTTATTCATCTCCTAGATGACATAAACAAAATCAATGTTCCAATTAGTCTCATGCTAATTTTCGGAACATTACAGTCCTCCCCTCTCAAATTTTTCTTGTCCCCAAGAAACTGCAAAGATAGAACTGAGGGGCCTTCTTGAGGCATGGTGCTGAAAATAAATTGGGATCTGTTATCCCCATATGAATCTCCCATCCCCAATAAATCATCCATACAATGTGAGTTACCTCCCAATATGGCAACTCATGGAAATCTCATTCCACCTCAAGCTCCAGAAATGAAGGTGGGCTGAAAATATGAATATGGTAAGCATCATAGCCTACCCCATGTTGTCCTTATCTCCACTCATGATGAGTGTAGAGTATGTGTTGATCCTAGGCTACAAAATTATTGCCCTCAAGTGGAAAAATGAAGAATAATCCTCCAAGGATCTCTCCTCCAACATTGAAGAACAAGTTGGCCCAAAACAATCCATCCATGATGAATAGGACATGGTCATCATAGAGTATCCCAGTGAGAAGTTTTTTGCAAGTTTTACATGATGATGCATGAAATAAAAAATATCTCAAGAGGACACAACGCAGTCTCATCCACTGCAACTTCATAAAATAGTATGGCAAGTAACATACAAAAATCGTCACATCTACTAAGGAATAGTAAATGGTTGAATGTGTCAATAATACATGATCAAATACTTGCCCATGGCTATACAATGGATGGCTATCAAACTCATGGCCTACCCCAAAAGAAAACAAATAGGTTGTTGTGGTGGCCATATCTCCTCTCATGCTCCCATTAGAACATGTAGTGTAGAAAATGTGGGAATTCTCTCCCCTCAAGGACACATCCAACTCATGTGTCAATCTCTCAACCATGCTCTCAATAAGAATAAAAGAAATATTAGCAAATGAAGGCATGATTAGCACAAGAATGAAGGAAATACTGATGGATTCATGTGGTGCTTGAAGATACCAACAGTCTCCTAAGTATGTACAGCGCAGTTTTACAAATTGTTGCTTCAGAAATTTACATGGAAAAATGTTTCTTGTTACAAAGTTAATCATGTATGTCATCATATGGAAAATAGTTGGATATAATAACTGAACATACATGTAATGAGAAATTTTTTTCCCAAGGCCACATAAGAGATGGCTGCCTCCATCATATAGGTTGGCCCAACATTGATCATGGATAAATGTGAAAAGCTTGCCTTCTTGTGAAGCAATGCACTGCATAGTAATGGTAAGAGTATGCAAATAAATAAATGTAAAAATAGACTTCTTACCATATGCAGGAAGTAAGATGGTACATGGATCCATGAGTGAGTCCTCCATAGTGTTTTGGCATACTATGAAGAGGAATGAACCATGTGTTGTAAGAAGATCATCTTTCCCATGCTTGGGAATCCAAGTCAAGAAGAATATGTCATAGTGATAGTTGTCTCCATCCACTATCCTATCATCCTCACCTCCTCCTTGTTCACCAAGTGCATCCAAAGTGAAGTGATCCTGGGGACACTTCATCCATAAGTCCCTGCTCCAAAGTAATAGCATTGTGAGCTCATGAAAATAGGCTCTTGTCAATACAGAGCTCTGTTCTTTGACATGCTCCTTGTCAAAGACACCTCTAGTAATGCTGCTGCAAATATGGAATACCTCCCAATATGGAAGTGCTTCCAGATCATCCAAGGCCAAGGAGTAGCCCCTTTTCACCATGAGAGTGCCCTCTTCTACTCCTGTAATATCACACAACCAATGAGAGAAAATCTACCCTTGCTCTCTCAAGCACAACTCAAGAAAGCTCAGTGCTTGCTGCCTCCTTGTGCTCCCATCATATAACTCATGTGATGAAGACACAATGAATGATATGAATATCACATCAACACCATGCATCCATACTCCATGCTACCCAATGATGCAAGCATCTTGCCACCTCTCCTCTACCCCCATCCACATAGGAAGAGGATATGCCAAGTGATGGCCAAACTCCTTCAAAAGGAGCCAGCGTAGCCAAGCCTCTTGTTGTCCAGTGTCATATAATTTCAAGTAGCCTCCCAGATCCTTGCTCATCAACCCCATCCACTCAATCACTTGTGGATGTATTTTTCTTCCCTTCCCCTTGGTACTCCTCTTATGATGGCTACCATCCTTCCAAGCCAACTTTCTCTACTTGCATCGCATGAAAGTTTGGAATGCAGCTCTTTGGAGACCTCCTGGAGAAGATTTCTCAACCATGACTATGTTGAATCCACAAGGATCCAAATATGGTGAAGGTAACATCTCTTCTCCACCATTGTTTGACAATTATGTTAGTCTCTCCAAGGACGTAGTGGCTATCTCATACTCCAACTCAAGGATGGTTTCATAGTTTTTCATAGGAGTTTCATGGTTTGTTTCATCCTCCAAAAGTTCACACCCCAATCTCAAGGATTGTGTGTAACTCATCAAGGTGCATGAGGATGATGGTTCATCTCCTCCTTGAACCATTTGCACATCGCAGTGCAATCATATTGCTCTAGATCAGCAATCAGATTTGACCCTTGGTCATGCAAAATCAAATTTCCACAACTATCAAAAGAATTTGCTGCAACAATAGATAGTGGAAATTCCTTCATACCTTGATGAGATTTGGGAATCTCTTGTAGGGCTGTAAGAGTTCCTTCCTCCAAAGTGTTGGTTGCCCCAAATGTTGATGCATGTGGCTGCTCCTCCATGAGTGTGACAACTTTAGGACAAAACTCCTCAAGTGGTAGTGAGGGATCCTCCTCTTCTATTCTTCTATTGTCAAACTTCTTGATCAAATTTTGAGAAAACTTACCAAGAGTAGACACTCTTGCATGGCTCAAATGGCTGAACCACCAAATGTGGGCTTCAACTTCTAGGTGCAACGCTGAGATCTCAACAGCCTCTTCCTCCACTACAGGATGTAGCAGGAAAAATGCTTCCAGCTTCCTCCCCCAAGCTCTTGCTGTAGATGATCCATCAAATGTAGACAACAAAAATCTATTGACTTTGATTTCTCTTTTGCTGCATGGTCTCTTCTCTTCCTTCAACTAGATGAATTGTGGGAAAGCTAGAGTCTCTTTGAAGGCTCTAGGTTGAGATTTTTACTCAACAAGGTAATCACTTAGAATCTGGTGATCCAAGTTTTCTTCATGCTTGTCTTTTTCTTCACAAGAATAGGAAGTGCATGGTCCTTCCTCTTCTTTCTGCTCCTCCTCTTTGGAGAGGTTCTTGTTATTTCTAAAAACTGATGACATTAATATCATCTTCTTCATCATTTTGATCTTCCTCTATCTTCTTGGACTGAGACTCACAGGCTCAACCAAGAAAGATGCATTGATACCACTGTAATATCCCAAAATGGGATCTGCTAGCAAGGCATGCCTGAAAAACACATTTTTAAGGAATGGTTGCTAGAGGATTTGAAACCAAGACCTGGATCCCTTAGATCAATGTATCTAAGACCGAAATCCAAGAGGAGGCTCAAAATAAATCACTCTAGGTGGGTTAAACAAGTCTCCCACACCTAGTTGTCTTGAGAAAGTGCCCAATGATGGGACTGCAGCAAATGCAAGAACATAAAATGGAGCAACAACATTATTTTAATAAGCTTGGGCACATGAAGATGCAGATAGCCAACAAATGTATATCATAGCAGCAATGGTATACAAATCCTTAAGGAAAGAGTTACTCAAGCAAAGCAATACAGCCTCAAAGGGACATGTACATGAAAATAGAGAAACACTGCTACACATGTATTTCTGCAGGCTAAGAGGACACATTTTATAAGAGACACTGCATCATAATAGATGATAATAGAATTATATGACAATATGTGGCTCAAGAAATGTGGGGGAGCAAGCTCTCAACCCATGAAAACAATAATACAACAATCCTTGGAAGGATTGGCTGAAATATACAAAAAGTGGCAAAATGTCAGAGTTGCTGGGTAGCAGCTGCAACTCAAAAGTGGAAATGAATAGAGAAGGCTAAAGATGCTGCAACTGATAACAAGTCCTCCTCCAATGGATCTTCCGAGTGAAAGGCTAATCCTATCACTGAAGATCTCACCCTCCAATCAACTCTGCAAACCCTCACTGCAAGTGTGATTTGAAAATAACACATTCACTAAGGGATACTATGCTATAGGTGGAATAGACTGCTTTGGCCAAGTTCCAAGATCTGCAATATGCTTATAATCCTTCCTTATTGATCTCCCAAAGGAAAGAAGGCCCCCTCCTCTGAAAAAAAGGCCAAGGAATGGTGTTGTGGAACCTCCACTGCAACACCCTACAACACAACATTACACTTGAGTAGAAATAACACTGTATCCAAAGGAATGGCTTTGGCCTGGAGCTTGGATGTGGAGAAATGAAGTGCAATCTGTAATATCCCCAAATTGGGATTGCTAGCAAGGCATGACTAGAAAACACATTTTCTAGTAATGGTTGCTAAAGGAATTGAAACCAGGACCTATATCCCTTAGATCAAGATATCTTAGTGCTGAATCCAAGAGGAGGCTCCAAATAAATCCTTCTAATTGGGTTAAACAGATCTCCCACACTTAGATGTCCTAAAAAAGTGTCCGGTGAAGGGACTACAACAATGCTTGAATAAGGGCTGGAACAACAACGTTATTTTATTAAGCCCGGGCACATAAAGATGTAGATAGACAAAAAATATGTATTATAGCAGCAATGATATACAAATCCTTGAGTAAAGGATCACTCAAGCAAACAATGCAGCCTCAAAAGGGACATGTACATGAGAATGGAAGAACATTGCTGCACATGTATTTTTGCAAGCTAAGAGGACGCAGTTTATAAGAGGTACTGCTCCATATTACATCATAACATAAATATATGACAATATATAGCTCAAGAAATAAGGGGGAGCAAGCTCTCAACCCCTGGAAACAATAATACAACAATCTTAAGAAGGATTGGCTAAAATATACAAAATGGAAAAAATGTCGGAGATGTTGGGTAGCAGCTGCAACTCAAAAAATGGAACTGGATGGAGAAGAATGAATATGATGCATCTGATATCAATATCTCCTCCAATAGATCTCTCAAGTGGAAGGCTGATCCTTACACTGAAGATCTCACCCTCCGATCAACACTACAAAACCCCACAGCAAGTGCTCTATGAAAATAACGCAGTTACTGAAGCAAAATGCACTGTAGGGGCAAGGAATGAGTTGTCCAAATTCCAAAATCTGCAATAAGCTCCAATTGCTTCCAAACTGATCTCCCAAAGGGAAGAAAGACTCTCCCTCTGGAAAACAAGAGATGGAAGAGGTGTTGTGACTCCTCACTGCAACACCCTGCAACACAGAATTATCCTGCTACAGGAATAACATTGTCCTGGAGGAGGATGCTTGGCCTCAAGCCTAGATGTGAGGCAAATTACTACAACTCCTTCAAGAGGTTTCTCAAGAAAGGAGAAGGATTCCTAAGCAAGAGATCCTTGTGCTAAGCAGCATAGCAACTCAGCTAAACAGTCAAGACTGCAAATAGTCTAAGAAGACAAGAAATCAATAATCATATGCATGAGAAACAATGGCTGCCTTGCCCTCCTTTTATACAATGAAATCTCCCTCTCCATGGGTCCCACTCTATTAGGGTTTCCTCCTTCAAGGAATATTCCCTCCTCTTTCTCTGTGATGTCTTCTTAAGCAAGCTACACCTCTTTAGGCAGTGCTGGTTGACTTGGTCAAACTTGACCTAGTCTCCTTGCAAATGTCTCTTTTCACACATGAGGTGTGAAATCTAGTTCCATTGTTGATCCCCTTTCATACTTAGAGGGATTCCATCCATGTTTTAATTGTGTTTGAGCCTCCTCACCCAATTATTCAACACAAAAGTGAAAATAGACAAAACTAATATTTCAAATTATTGAAGGAAGAATTTGGAATATTACACAATCCCTCAAGATGCCTCTCAATAAGGAGAGGAAATCCTAAACAAGAATCCCTCATGCTAAACAACACTGTAACTCACCTAAACAGTCGGAGACTAAAAATAGTCTAAGCAGACAAGAAATCAATAATCATATGCATGAATAACAATGGCTGCCTTACCCTCCTTTTAAACAATGAGAGCTCCCTCTCCATGGGCCCCACTCTTTAGGGGTTCCTCCATCAAGGAAACTTCCCTCCTCTTTCACTGCACTGTCCCACAAGATGCTCTCCACCTTCTAACACTGCGTTATTTGACTTGGTCAACTAGACCTTGTCCTCATACAAAAGTCCCTTTTCACACTGGAAGGGATTTTATTCCTACTCATGGGTCCCCTCACCCATTTTATTCATCTCCTAGATGACATAAACAAAATCAATGTTCCAATTATTCTCATGATAATTTTGGGAACATTACACACATTGAGTTACAAATTCACTTCATCATAAAACACATTCATGATTATGTTATTGAAGTGCACCTTTTCCCTACAGATGATAAAGTTTCATATATTTTTACAAATTCCCTTACTGAAGAATTTTTTTCTAAACTTTGATCTATGTTAAGAATTTAGGAAGTTGTCATTATGGGGGGATGGGCTCTAATGCCTCATTTCTTATCCTATTGTGCCTCCTTTCTAAAACATTCAATCTTGTCCCAAGTTATTCTTAGGGGGATGTTAGGATATTTAGACACTTAGTAATTAGTTAAGTTCAACTTGTTCTAACATGTATATCGGGTAAAAGCGTGTGCCTTAGTGTGTTTCAATATTATGCATTAGTTTCATTGTAATCTGATGATCACGCTATGTTCTAGCCATAGAGTGATCTGACAAATCATATTCTCCTCAATACTAACGACAATTAATTTTTGGCTTAACACCTGATTGATCCATTATCTCTCATTAATTATAATATATTGTGAGAACTCTCTTATGTAAAATATTTTCTTTTGCATTAATAAAATTTCTTCAACTGGACATGTTGGCTAGGGCCATGGATTCTTCCCCACTTAAACTATTTTAAACACATAAAAATATTGACATTGTGTATTTTATTTGGTTGTGTGAGTAGTTATTGAAGGTGTTCATCCTATATGGAATACTCTATTTATCTGAATAGTTAACCATTTATGTTGGCCTTCCTATTATTAAAATGTACTTAGTGGTTTGTTCTCAAATAAACTTCCTAGTCCTTGTTTTGTGAAAATTAATGGTTGATTACCTATTTCTTCTTTCTAATGGATCTCTTCTTGTCGATGCCAAATAAATTTCTAGGAATAAAGTCTAGAGATTAAGTTTCATAATAACTTAGAGATTGTATTCATTAGTTATAAATTATCTCACAATCGATAATGAGTATGCCTTAATGATCCAAACTTAATTGATTCTGCAAGCATTATACATCAAATTATTTACTCGTACTTGTTAAATTTTACTCTATACCTTAGGCCATTTTTATTATTAGTGTACTACATTTCCTCTCTCAATGATATTCATTAATGAATGATGATCAAATTATTTCTACAATGCCCAACATTAGCTCATTTATTTGCATGATGTAAATTCATACAATCACGAAATTTTATTTAAGACCTTCAATTATGATACATTCCATTTTGGTGCTAATTTCTTGAGATGTACAAGTTGTACCACTCTCTGTTGAGTACTTTGAAGACCAATTTCACACCTCCTATAATGCTAGTTGTCCTCTTGATGCATTATGTGATGTATATCCTCTTTGTATTTTCTCATGTTTATGATTTCATATTTGACATGGATCTACTATGTATCTTAATTTTGTGGCCATGATTTTGAATCTTATATAATTTATGGATCCATAGTGTACCTAATTTGGTGGATGTGCTTGTCTTTACTCCTAAACATAGATATTCCTACCTCAAGGAAGATTATATTTGGTAGGTATGCCTACGTCAAGGAATATTATATTTTATCGCCTACAATAAAAAATATGTTCTTCTTCTTACATTCTCCTCCTATGCCCTGATACCATGTAAGAAATTACAATTGCACACAAAATCTAGTTGCAAAAAGATTAAAAACTATAATTAGAAACTTGAGACAAAAGAGAAAGAAGAGAGAATGAAAGAACAATTCAAATTTGCATTACATGCCTCATGTGGAATATTTGGTTTATGATGTTTATCTATGTAATATCGAAAAATGGCTTTGGGGTGCAAGTTCCAAGATTGATACGATAATTGTAAATGTGATGTGACAAGATGGCTTTGGAGTGCACAACTCCTTTGTGTTGATGTTATGGTATCCTCCCTAAGTACCTAGTACTAATATTGTTAACAATTTAAATGTCATGTACTTTGGGTCATCCTTGGCATGCGGTTGATATCTATGTGATGTTTTAGATGGATTTGTAGTAATATACCTAAGTTATAATAGAATTACCAACGTTTTTAATGTCATGCATTTTGGATCATCCTTGGTGGGTGGTTGATACCTATGTGGTGTTCTTAGATGGATTTGTAGTAAAGTCCCTATAATAACATCCTCCTTCATTATGGTTTAATGGCATCAATATTTTTTGTGCAATATTTTATAAATCATTTTTTGCCTTTAATTGTTTTATTATATTGAATATTACAAAAGAAGTTTGAAATATAAATTCATAAATGAATGTACTAGCATTCTTTTTTACTATAACACAATTGTAATAAATATTAATTAAGTAGATAGGGGTGTTTAAGTTGAAATCATATTTTTAGAATTTTTATTTAATTATCAATAATTAAATTGATTAATTAAAAAAATGTGAACAAATATCACATGAAGTGACTTAGATTTTTTTTGAGTATATGATATTGATAAGGCATGATATTGGCCCATGGTATTGTAATAAAATCTATTTACAAATTAAGAATCTCCATGGAAAATTAGGAGTAAATCTCCATGGTTATAAAACATGATCCATGTGTTTTAAATGTATATATGTTTAAACTTATATATTAAGTCTTTTAATAATTAATATTAATAATAGTAATTTAAAATAAAGTTATAATTTACTTAGTTTTTTGGATTTTTTTTTTAATAGTCAAAAGATATATACTGAGATATGTGTGATTATTATGAATTGATGTCTATCCACATTAAGCAATTGTTTAATGTATATGGCTGTCCTAGTTTAATTATCAATAATTATTAGGTGGATGGTAAATATTCAACCTCCACATAATATTCTATCAATAATTATTAGGTGGATGGTAAATATTCAACCTCCACATAATATTCTAGAATATTCATAGTAGTATACACATATCAAAGATTGTGATTTATCTTCGAAGTAGTTCAACTCTTTTTTCCCTTTTAATTAAATTGATTAATTAAAAAAATATGTCATAAGAAAAAGTGTCATATGAAGTGATTTATTGTTTTTAAAGCATGTGGTACTAATAAGACATGGTCTTGTAACAAAACCTATTTACAAGCTAAGAATCTCCATGATAAATTGGGAATAAATCTCCATGATTGAGAATTTTAAATGTATATATGTTTAACTTATATATTAATTCTCTTTATTATTTTTTAATAATACAATAATAATTTAGTTAGTCTTGTTAATGATATATCTCTTAGTAAGTGTTTTGATGGTTATAAAGAATTTATGTTTATGAACATTTATCAATAGTTTAATTTATATAGCTATACTAATATTATATATATTTTATAATAAAACTATCTTGAGTGGGCCTAATGGTTAAGAGCACGTATTTCCTCCTAAGAGATCATAGGTTCAAAACTAGAGGGGGGTAGAGTATGTATGCCTTTGTATACTTAGTATTCAAATTGCGGGGGCCTCATAGTATAATACATTATATAATTCACAACTCATATTAGTAGTCAATTAGTAACTTATATAATTCATAACTCATCTTAGCAGTCAATGATAATTTAGTAACTTATAATAATAATCATTGTGAGTTTATAATAATCATTGCCAGTTTCAATTATATAACAATCATTGTCGACAATCATTGTCAGTTTCAGTTTCAGTTATATAATAATCATTGTCAATGTGACAATGATGAGGTGGGTTCCTTATCCCACAAACTAGGGGGTCTAATAATAATAATAATCTCCAATCAATTATATAATTCATAAATTATATGAGGTGGGTTCCTCATCCCACAAACTGGGGGGTCTAATAATAATAATAATCTCTAATCAATTATATAATTCATAAATTATATAATTTTTAATGGAGGTGGGTCCCTTATCCCACAAACAAGGGAGTCAATGATAATTTAGTTACTTAAATAATTCATAACTCATATTAGCAGTCAATCTTACCAGTAAATGATAATAATTTAGTAACTCATCTTACTAGCCAATGATAATTATATAATAATCATTGTCAATTTCAGCTATATAATAATCATTGTCAGTTGTCAGTTATATAATAATCATTTTCAGTGTGACAATGATGAGGTGGGTTCCTTATCCCACAAACTTGGGGGTCTAATAATAATAATAATCCCTAATCAATTATATAATTCATAAATTATATAATTTGTAATGGAGGTGGGCCCCTTATCCCACAAACAAGGGGGTCTAATAATCATTGTGAGTTGTGAGTTATATAATAATGATGAGGTGAGTTCCTTATCCCACAAAATAGAGGGTCTAATAATAATAATGATCTTTAATCAATTATATAATTGGTAATGGAGGTGGGTCCCTTATCCCACAAACAAGGGGGTCTAATAATAATAATAATAATAATAATCTCTAATAAAGTATATAATTCATAGCTTATAATAAATTATATAATTTGTAACTTATCTTAGCAGTCAATGATAACTACCCCACTGCTAATTTGGCAACTGAATTATGTACCAACGAGGTGGGTCCCTTGTCCCACAAACAAGGGGGTCTCATACACCAATTTGGTGTTTGGCTTAGTGACCTTAAAATTGGATAATAATAATAATAATCTCTAATCAATTATATAATCCATAACTTTTAATAAATTACATAATTCATAACTCATCTTAGCAATCAATGATAATTGTCCCACTGCTAATTTGGAAACATTATCAGTCCAACTGCGGACTTGTACGACTTGGAAACATTGTCTGGTACAACTGCTAACTTGGCACCATTATTAGTCTGTTTGGAAACATTGTCAGTCCGACTGCGGACTGCTAATTTGGCAAATGAATTATTTGGAAACATTGTCAACTAGATTATTTGGCAGCATTGTCAGTGAAACTGTAGACAACTAATTTGGAAATTGAATTATTTGGAAACATTGTCAGTCGCGTGTTGGAAATATGATGCAGAGTGTTGTCCTTGATGGCAACCCACTGAATGAAGATGAAGACATGCGACTGTTGACATGTGTTGTCCTTGATGGCAATCCACCTGATGAAGTTATTCTTGACTTGATGGACTTGGTAAATGATGTAAATATGATGTGATATGATGTTAGTTAGCAATATGATGCTAAGTGTTGTCATTGAATGGCAACTCACTTGATGAAGAAGATGGCAACTTACTTGATGAATTTGTGCTTGATAGAATATGTTCTTGATGAAGAAAATATGATGTATCTACAGTGTGTACAAAAGGCAATGAAGAAAAGAATCAAGAATGTGCTCAAAGTATGATGAAAAGAGTATGTCTCTATGCATACGCGGAAATGTCTAGGGGAAGTCGCGTATGCACGCGGGAAAGAATGTGATAAGTCGCGTATGGGCAAAAGCGCTCAAAAAGTGCAAAAACAGGGGCCCGTGGTATTGAATACTCATGGTATTGATTTGGCTCATGGTATTGAAGGCTCATGGTATTGAAGGCTCATGGTATTGCTTTAACCCGTGGTATTGAAAAAGGATAAACCTATATAAGGAGAAGAAATTCATTGTGCAAATCATGAGTGTGGGAGCAAGAGGTCTGAGCTTGAATGAATACTTCTCTGTGAAGTATATCTGTATGGAAAGGGTAAAGGTTTGATGATAGATCTGAATCTATGATGCACCTATGAATAAATGATGAAGCGGGATATCTAGATCTAAAATGTACTTGTATTTGCTAGATCTGTTTATGGAGTGATTGGATCTGTGATGAGGCGAACATCTGTCTGAAGTAAAGGGTTGAATCTGAACCGAATGTCTGATCTGAAGAAGTATGCAGCTCTATAATGGTTGAAGATATATACGCGAGTTTGCTGAAGAGGAAGCGCGTATATACGCGGCTTCGATGAAGTGGAAGCGCGTATGCGCAATAAAATACATACAGAGGTATACGCTTGTTCGTGTGGACGGAAGCGCGTATATACGTGACATCAGTGAAGTAAAAGCGCGTATGCAAACTAGGGTTTGCTAAAGCAAAGGGTATGAAATATTTGATCTGTTCTGCTGTGTTTCTGCTATCTGATCTTTGTTGATAAGTATCTGTTGGTGATGTATGTTTGTGCTTAAAAGTATGGAAAGGGTTCAGTCTGGAAATATGATGAAACGTGGCCTACAAGTATTGTTCTATTGAAGTTGTTGGATCCAGTGTGAAAATTGATGAAACGTGGTCCAAGGTGGTGCTGAAGGTTGTAGCCTTCAGTCAGGGGGTTGTAGCTCCCTTCCAGGTGAGGCTGGTAAATGAGATCAGGGGGTCGTAGCTCCCTTCCAGGAGAGGCTGGTAAACGAGTCAGGGGGTCGTAGCTCCCTTCCAGGAGAGGCTGGTAAACGAGCGCAGGTGGGTGCCTGCGTGCTGGTCAAGTCTGCGCCAGCACATATGTTGTAAGATGTTTTCTCTATAATAAAATATTGAAGGCTGAGCAACTGCAGCGGTGGTTTTCTCCCGACTTGGGTTTCCACCTAAAAAAATCCTGGTGTTCATGTGTGATGCTTTGTGTGATGGTTTATTCTGTTCTTACTGCACATGTTTACTGCTTATTGAACATCTGATGAATGAATAATGGAATGATCTAAGCAAAGAACTAATGACATATTTAGATCTCTGTGTATACGCTAGTTGAATGAAAGGTATTCACGTATATACGCGAGTTTACTAAAGTAAAGTAGCGTAAGGCGTATGCGTTTAAAAATGACCTTTTGAAAAGTTTGGTGTATGATAATGCGATTCACCCCCCCCCCCCTCTCAGTATTTTTCCCAACATCGCGGACTACTAATTTGGTAACTGAATTATTTGGTAACATTGTACGCTACGGTGCTAATTTGGAAACATTTTACGTATTTCTTGTTGCTAATTTGGGCGAATTATTTGGCAACATTGTCTGGTTGCAACATTGTCCAACTGAGGGATGAAGGTGGGTCCCTTATCCCACAAACTAGGGTGTCTAATAATAACAATAATCTATAATCAATTATATAATTCATAACTTATAATAAATTATATACTTTCTAACTCATCTTAGTAGTTTGGTACGATGGAGGTGGGTTCCTTGTCCCACAAACAAGGGGATCTAATAATAATAATAATAATCTATAATCAATTATATAATTCATAACTTATAATAAATTATATAATTTGTAACTCATCCTAGCAGTCAATGATAATTTCCCAACTGCTAATTTGGCAACTGAATTATGTACCAAGGAGGTGGGTCCCTTGTCCCACAACCAAGGGGGTCTCATACACCAATTTGGTGTGTCATGACCTTAAAATTGGATAATAATAATAATAATCTGTAACTAATATTATATATATATCTAACTAATATTATATATATTTTATAATAAAACTATCTTGAGTGGGCCTAATGGTTAAGAGCATGTGTTTCCTCCTAAGAGGTCATAGGTTCAAAACTAGAGAGGGGTAGAATATGTATGCCTTTGTATACTTAGTATTCAAATTACGGGGGTCTCATAGTATAATACATTATATAATTCACAACTCATCTTAATGGAGTAGTAACTTATATAATTCATAACTCCCACAAACTAGGGGGTCTAATAATAATAAAAATAATTTCTAATCAATTATATAATTCATAAATTATATCATTGGTAATGGAGGTTGTGAGTTTGACAATGATGAGGTGGGTTCCTTATCCCACAAAATAGGGGTCTAATAATAATAGTAATAATCTCTAATCAATTATATAATTCATAAATTATATAATTTGTAATGGATGTGGGTCCCTTATCCCACAAACAAGGGGGTCTAATAATCATTGTGAGTTGTGATTTATATAATAATAATGATGAGGTGGGTTCCTTATCCCACAAAATAGGGGTCTAATAATAATAGTAATAATCTCTAATCAATTATATAATTCATAAATTATATAATTTGTAATGGATGTGGGTCCCTTATCCCACAAACAAGGGGGTCTAATAATAATAATAATAATCTCTAATAAATTATATAATTCATAGCTTATAATAAATGATATAATTTGTAAGTTATCTTACCACTTAATGATCACTGCCTTTGCTAATTTGGCAACTGAATTATGTACCAAGGAGGTGGGTCCCTTGTCCCACAAACAAGGGGGTCTCAAACACCAATTGGTGTCTGGCTTAGTGACCTTAAAATTGGATAATAATAATAATAATCTCTAATCAATTATATAATTCATAACTTATAATAAAGTATATAATTCATAGCTCATCTTACCAGCCAATGATAATTGTTCCGATGCTAATTTAGAAACATTATCAACCCGACTACAGACTGGTATGACCTGGCAACATTGTCTAGTACAACTGCTAACTCGGCACCATTATCAGTCTGTTTGGCAACATTGTCTGGTACCAATGCTAATTTGGCAACATTGTCAGTGCAACTGTGGACTGCTAATTTGGAAACTGAATTATCTCGCAACATTGTCAACTGAATTATTTGGTAGCATTGTGAGTCCAACCGGAGACAACTAATTTGGAAATTGAATTATTTGGCAACATTGTCAGTCTGACTGCGGATTGCTAATTTGGCAACTGAATTATTTGGTAACATTGTCTGACTGCAGACTGCTAATGGAAACATTGTCAATCCGACTGCGAGCTGCTAATTTGGAAACTGAATTATTTGGCAACATTGTCTGGTTGCAACATTGTCCAATTGCAAGACGGAGGTGGGTCCCTTATCCTACAAACTACGGGGTCTAATAATAATATTAATCTATAATCAATTATATAATTCATAACTTATAATAAATTATATAATTACTAATTCATCTTAGTAGTTTGGTACCATGGAAGTGGGTCCCTTATTCCACAAACAAGGGGTCTAATAATAATAATAATAATAATAATCTCTAATCAATTATATAATTCATAACTTATAATAAATTATATAATTTGTAACTCATCTTAGTAGTCAATGATAATTTCCCAACTGGCAACTGAATTATGTACCAAGGAGGTGGGTCCCTTGTTCCACAACCAAGGTGGTCTCATACAACAATTTAGTGTATTATGACCTTAAAATTGGATAATAATAATAATAATCTCTAATCAATTATATAATTTATAACTTATAATAAAATATATAATTCATAACTCATCTTAGCCATCAATAATAATTATCCAATTACTAACTTGGTAACTGAATCATGATAAGTTCTGGCCGCTAATTTGACAATTAAAATACGATAATTTTTCTATTATTAAAAAAACAAAAAATAAACTAACTTATGGTTAAAATATTTTTCATTTATTTCTTTAAAAGCTTCATTACTGCATTAAGAAATTATTTTCACTGGCTCCATCTTCCTTTAAATCTTGGTTAAAGTATGATACAGTTATTGGTTGAGTGTTTAAAGGGTCGTTGAACTTTCTTTCTTTGTTAAAGTATGAAGTTTTTAAAGTACAATATACTTATTGTTGAATGTTTAAAGGGGCGTTGAACTTTCTTGCTTTTTTAATGTTACAACGTCATAAGAGCACTTCCCAAGCAACTGCAAATTGCCCAAAGTAAAAAAGGTGCTGCCATTGGATACATTCAGGGTTTCAGTAATGTTGCAAGTCAAGCATAGGACCCACCACCCTAGGTCGGAATAATATATAAGGCGAACCAATGTTTTGCGAGCAAAAATTTCAGAATAACATAAAGTTCATGGCATTGGCGAATCTGTGATAGAACAAACAGAGAAGCAATGATTCATTATTAAGAAGGAATCGAATGAGGGACATGGAGGCTCACGTTTTGGAGCTCTCTCAAAGTCGTGAGTGGGATAGGTAACTGTCCTACTACATCTCTTACACACTATATTCGTATCTCCGTAATTTGGATGGAGAGGGCAGAGGAGATCAGAAAGAATTTAGCAAAATCTTTCACGCATGCGGCCCTTTGTGTTTTTTCTCTCTTTTCTCCACCGTCCCCTGTTTCCCATGAAAGCTATGGATCAATTCCGGTCTACAGACAAATAGTCTAATCAAAACAAGGACGGTACTCCGTTCTGGAACCTCAGCCATGGAATTATTAAAAAAAAATCAAAGGTAGCTGTCAATAAATCAGCCACTTACGGTTGGAATTGATTTAATGTTGGCTGGGCGGAATATGACTTGGACGCCATGCCTGGGCTTGAGCGTGAGTACAGAAATGGGGGCGTGGCGATAGGAAGGGGATAAATGAAACGTGAAAGTTGTGATAATCATGGCCAGCACAATTTTGGCTTCCATGATGGCAAAAGTCTGCCCCACGCACTTGCGAGGACCGAAGGAAAATGGTATGAACCCCATTGGATTGTTTCTGCACGCCTTTGCAGTTCCCTGTGAAAAACGCTCTGGGTTGAACTCGTTCACATCTTCACCCCATATGTTTTTGTCGTGATGAATGGCCAGCACGGGAATCCATACCGAGAGTCCCTTTGGTATGAAGAGGTCGCCCAGTCTCATGTCTGAGAATGCTTCTTTGGCGAATAAACTTGCAGGAGTGTAGAGTCGCAACGATTCTTTCAATATCATTCCCATCTGCATTGAAGAAAGTTATAAATTCATGTTAGCATTATTGCAATACAATTACAGTTTAGCCAGATGTGAAGCTTATTTTTTTCAGAGGGAAAAAAAACGCAACATGTATATTGAAGTGATAATATAACATTAAAATGTGAAGCTTATTATATGATAAACGCCTTAGTTGAAAAAAATTTGACAGAATAATCTTTATTATGAAAAATTTTGTCAAAATTTTTTTGAAAATCGAAAATCTGGGTTACAATAGTTAAACTGTCAGGGTTAAGAGTTTTTAATGGTGCTGACATTGCAGTCCTGGCTATTTATATAAACTATGAAATTCAAAGTTCATCTATGAAATTCAAGGTTTATTGGTCCATAAAGTAAAAATAAAAAAGATATGGTAGTTTAAACACGTCACAATTTTATTTGGAAAATAATTTTAGTGGATTTCTGCATGATTATAAAAAAATGTAATGTTTTTGAAAATACTAATTATACTTCAAGATTTTGGGTATCCAATTTCTTTTTTAATAATACTAAAAGATTTTTACTATTAATATTTTAATTTTAATTTTAAAAAATGTTCTAACCGTGATTTTCTTTTTTAATTTCCTCAAATAATTTATGAAAATAACTATCCAAATAAAATTGTACCTTTATTAGAAAACCTATATATATATATATATATATATAAACAAACTATAACTATAATATATATACCATTCAAAACAAAAACAAATTAGCCTAGTGAGTCAAATTGAGATACCAATTTGTGACAGTTCAAAATGAGAATAGATTTAAGGAGCTCAATTCTTTTATCATTTCAACTAGTGTTAAAATGATATTCCTTAAGTTTATGTGCATAGTTTATTATTTTAAATGTATGAGCATAAAAGGTTACTAATTAAATTTTATTATTTAAAATGAATTTGTTTGTGTTGTATTAGGATCTACATGTTGAATGAATTCCCTATCATGTTTCAATAATGTATATTGCCTATCATTTAAAAAAAATGCTCAATAGATACTCGATAGTGTATTCATTTACTTATTGTTTTATGTTTTTAGGATTTTTTTTTTAATATTTTTATTTAACTAATTTGAAAAAATAAATTATAATTTAATATAAAAGAGACATTATCTCATAGATAAGGTTAGGTAAAGTTAAAGTATTATAAAAATGGTAATTAGGAAATTATTGAGTGAATTGTCTAAAAGATGCTCAATAGTGCTTTCATTTACTAAGTGCTCTATGTTTCTAAAGAAAAAACATCTAAAACTTTTAACTTTTTATTTTATTTTATTAATTTGAAAAAAAATATCTGTATAATATTATATAGAGAGATTATCTCATAGATAGGGTTAAGTAAAGTTAAAGTATTATAAAAAATGAGTTGGGTAAAGTTAAAGTATTATAAAAAAATATGTTTTTATATATTTTTTTAATGATATATAAACTATTTAATTAGTACAATTTATTGTTTATTCACTATAATTTGGTGATAAAAATTTTGGTAGTGTTATAATTTTGTTGAGTCATTTAAAATATAATTTATCTGTATAATAGGTTTAGTATATTGAATTTTTTTAAAGTACTTATTTTTGTAAATTACAAAATTGAAAATTAAAATTCTAAAAATCTAGTTAAAAATGGATAAATAATTATAAAACCCAAAATTCCAAAAACCGATTTGTTAAAAATGGATATCAATTATTCTAATGCTTAAAAAATAAAATGAAAAATAAACAAAATCTCTTGTTATCATAATTATATTAATAAATATTTTATAATAAGATAAATGAATTTTCTAAATTATAAAGAGGTCATAGTTTGAGTGGGCTTAATGGTTAAGAGTATGTGTTTCTTCTTAATAGTATGTGTTTTCTCCTAAAAATTTATAAATTCAAAACCAGAACGAATAAAATATATAGCTGTCAAATTACAGAAATAAATCCCTTGTCTCATAAACCAAATGAGTCTCATACCTCAATTTAATGTTAATATATAACTTGATCCTAAAATTAAATAATAATAAATAAATTCATACCTAAATAAATAAATATAGATTTTAGGTTAAGTTTTTTTATAATGGAAAGTTATAAATCACATTATTCCATTAAAAATATGTAAATATAAAACTTACAATTTTTAGATTTTGAAGCGAATTGGAGTCAGGAAGGCCACCACCACACACTGCTAGAACTTCGTCGCGAGCTCGTCGCTGCCATTCCGGGTGGAGTGCGAGCAACATGGTTGTCCATGTAAGTAGAGTGCAGGTGGTATCCTGACCTGCAAAGAAAAAAGTCTTGCACTGGTCTATCAGCTCTTGCGAAGTGAACTGCGTGTTTCCCAGCTTCTCACTCTCAGCGAGCAGCAATCCCAGGAGGTCATGGCCATATGAACAACTCCGCCCCATGCTCGCTGAGCCTCGCCGGGCCTCCACCAATCGTTGCAGAGATTCCTCCACCTCCTTCTTTAGTTCCATCACCTGTCTATTCACCCCAAATCTGCCACACAAATTACAATCTTGTCAAACATATATTCAGATTCTCTTTTCCATAAACATAACATAGACATCATTAGGTATCATAATTTTCTTATGAAATTCCAAATTCCTCGTCATCACAGTCTGTTAAGGGATGTTATTCGTCAAATTCTTGTGCATGTTATGGAAATTTTAATGTTAATAAAGTTGGAATCAAGATGGAATTTTACCATGTTATGGAAATTTTAATTTTTCCGCATATAAAGAAAAATGGATACTTTGCTTGCACATCTAACTTATTCCTAAATTCATTTATTGTTGCATTGATTCAGTCAACCAATAATTTAACGCTATGACATGTCTTATGTGACGCCATTATCTACCTTGATTCCTCGGAATCACAGATAGATGTTGTTCATGGTGTTTGCTTATCTATAGCCATTATCTACTTTGTTTTATCAGGCTAGTAGGTAGATGGTGATATAAAGTGATTATCTATTTTGATTTTTCTGACTAACCGGTAGATATTGTTTGAAGTGTTTGTTTATGTAATGTGATTATGTGTACTGATTATCTATTTTGATTTCTCGAAATAGCATGAAGTTGTTAGTTGTGTTTGTCTATATAATATAATATAATTATTTATGTAGATTAGAGTTTCTGGAATACTTTGTAATATGATGGAAGAGTTTGTCTATATAACATAATTATTTATGTAGATTAGAGCCTCCTGAATAATGTGTAATATGATGAAAGAGTTCTGGGACGCTCAAAGAATAAATATGAGTGACAAGTTCTTATAGCACTTATCACAGGTTCAATTCCCTTCCCCCAATAGAGGTGATATAGAGTGATTTAATAGAATATGGATTTGAAGATGGAAATAATAAGAAGAGATTTAGTTTTATTTTCAAAAGAAATTAAATTAACTCCATAATATTAATAAGTATAGAATTTAAAATTTTTAATATAAAATATAGGAATAAAAATCAATGAAAGGGAGCAATTTGATTCACAAGATATAAAGTAAATTAGAGATCAAATTGAAGGAAATGAAGGGGGAGGATGGCTAGGATTGGTTAGGACTATGATTAAGGGTAGGGTGTTTAGAAGAAAGGAAGTGGACCGTGGGTTTCCTGGAGTTACTCAATTGATAACCATCATTACGGTTGAAGTTACTAGGGTGCTTTCTATTTCTAGGGCTTCCCAAATGACTCAAGTGGAATGAAACGAGTAGTCTATAGTGCGACTTTTTGAAGGCTTTTATGGTAGTTTTTTCTGGTTTAATTTCTCTAAATTTCGGCAGGAAGTTATTGAAAATAGAAGTTTGATGGGTAACATTGCACAATTGAAGTGCTCTATGGGTTTTTTAGGGTGTTGAATCCATATTTACAGTCAAAAAACAAGTTTAAATAACATAAATCAAGATTTTACCTCAATTTTTTTCACCGGATTCTCCCACCTAAAACTCCAAAGGGACTTGAGTAAGGATTTTGGATTTGTCAAAAAAAATAATGTGTTTGGAAGAATGAGAGTGTGAGGAGATGGAAGATTTTGCAATACGATGATGGTTAGTGTAAGAAATATGTTCTTTCTGCCACGTTTTGAAAGAACGAAGGTTTGACCTATATAAGTTTACAATAGGAGCAGAGGATCTCATAAATTCCAGGCGCTAGCATAGGATCAGCCTTATCCTTGGTTGCCCTAAAGAGTTGGATGAGGGTTCTCTAGAGCTTGAAGAAAGTTTTAATATTCTTTCTAGAAAGGATTCTGGAAAGATGCTTGGTAACTCCTTAATATAAGGAAGGGTTACCTTAGCTAGGGGAGGAGGCTTGGAAGTGTGATTAGGTAGGGAATGGGGGCAAGAATTGTTTATTAATAGTTTATTAATAATTTATTATTTATTTATTTTTCTCTTCTTAATGACTAACTTTGAATACTAACGGACTTCATTGAATTTAGCAGCTAGAATTCACTCATATTTACTTTTTCAGTGTCTTCACCTTTCCTATCTTAAGCTAAGCTTCCTCTTCGTAAAAATAAGTGAAGTATTCACCAGAAAAGCTCTAATCTACATAATATGGAAACATTCACGCCTCATAATTATCTATATTATTCATACACCTAGCTCATAGCTAATACCAGATTGATAAACTAAACCAAATAAAACAATTTAAATTCCGTACGGCCAGCACTTTCAGATTTACCTGCTACCGGGAAATCGAGAGCGACGCCCAGCACGGGATGCTAGCTTCTGCAGTAGAGCCAGCTTCTCGAAAACTCGTTTTCCCCCTTCGTAGCTGCTCCCAAATTCTGTCTTCGCTATGATATCTGCCGCCAAGCGGGCGTAATGCTCGCCCACCTCAATCTCCGCAGTTCCGCCCCCTTCCTCCACAATTTTCTTCCACTCGTTTATCATACATTTTGTGCTTTCAATCATGTATGATACTTGTCCCTGCAAAGATTATTTTCATCAAATATTGCTCTACAGCTGAAGAATCATTCAAAGAATAATTACATTCAATATTTTAACCTTCTTGAAATCTATTAAATTCCAATTAAATAGGTCTAGGCCAAGTTCTGCAAAAAATCGGATTTTGGTTTTTGATTTTTAAGATATTGTCCAAGTTTTACCATTTTTTCCTGGATCGATCTTTTGCCATGTCGAATTTTGCTTATTAACAGGCTTGTTTGGTAATGTCGAATTTTGGTTGCGTGGTAATTGCAATGTAGAATACCTTGAGATTCTCCTGGTGAAACGCAGGAGCTATGACACGCCGCTGGTTTGCCCAATCTTGGCCGTTAGCCATCAACAGGCCTTTGCCAATGAAATTCTTCACACCTTTTTGCTGCAATTGAGATTTTCCATATGAGAGACCGTGCTTCGCAGACAGAAGTTCTTTGATTAGCTCTGGCTCTGTAATTGTCAGCCGGGGTTCAATTCCCCACCAGAAGATGAAGCGCTGGCCTGTAAAAAAAAAATTGAATATTACAACAGAGCTTGGCAGAATAAGCTTTTTTCTCTGTGTAGTGAAATTAACTATTTTTCTAATGGTTATTTAATTTTTTCTACATTTATATATAAGTTTAATGATTATATTTGATATCTCATCTTGTTTTAAAGATGAACTACATTGATTGATTCTAAAAACTTAGATAATTATCTATCCAATATAATAACAACATTAAAATATTTAATAAATTATCATGATACAAAAGCATGAATTGAAATAAAAAAAATGAACTCATCATTTCTTTTGCTATGATAACTATCAAATAACTATAATACAAAAGCATGAATTCAAATAATAAAAAAGCTCATCATTTCTTTTGCTGTGATAGCTATCCAATTCTCAGTGCCAATTCCAATGGCTCTCTCTTTTTTCTTTTCTTTTTTCTTTTTCTTTCTATTTTTTTTTTTTAATTCAAATGGAATTTTCTCACCATGGAGACACACTCATAGACTCCTCTAGCAGGCTAGAGAGCACAAATTCCATAGTTATATGATATTTCTAACAAAATATATTGTAATCGCATTAATCTCATCCGTACTTCAATGATTCGCACCGAAGCAAGTTGCTATTAGATTTTAAACCGCACGAATGTTTTTTCCCAAACAATGAATCAATGCCGCGCTAGTGCTATTTTAATATGTTGAATTATAGATTATTTCAAATCAATATAAAAATGTATTTTAACTTACACGTTTGAACTAAATTTTATTATTGATACATAGATAGGTTATTCTTACTCTTTACAGATATGTTATTATTTTAAAACTAAGGGCGGTTGAGAATACAAAGCATGTAAAAGTGTCTAGGAAGATAGGCCTAAAAAAAAGGATTTTATAATGTTTTGTTTTCCATAATATATTAACAATTAAGTTGTTTAATTTTTTTCCTAGTAGATTGTTCGAAACTTTTGTTTAGTGTTTCTATAAACATAATTATAATTGTGAAAATTTGCATATTCATAATAAAAAAATAATTTAAATTTATTGTAGTTTAATTATTTGATAATGTTAGTTTTATTTCAAATGAGATTGCACATTTTTATTATTTCAAATAATTTTTTAAATATAAAAAAATATTGTCTTAAAATATTATTCAAATTTTTTATCTTTAGAATTTGGTGATAAAATTTCAAGTAAGATTGTTAATTTTTTTTGTTTAAAATATTTTTATAATGAATAAATAGATTTAACATTTAGTTATTCAAATTTTACAAATTAAATAATTTAAATCTTAAAAAATATCTAGTTAAATTTAATTAAAATTAATCAGAAAAAAATACTCTAAAAAATTTAAAAACTATTTCTGAAAAAAAAACTTAAATTTTAAAAAATCTCTAGCTAAATTTAATTAAAATTAATTAAAATTAACGAGAAAAAAACTATTTAAGAGAAAAAACTATTTTTGTTGAGAAAACACTACTTTCTTAACCCATTTAAATTCAAAATTCTCATGTAAATATTTGACAAAATAAGGTACACTGAATTTAAATCTAAACTTGGATTATTTAAATATGTTTAGATTATTTGACTTTGTGTAACCCTACTAATTTATTTCATCAAACTATTACCAGTTAATTGATCTCAACTAATATTCTCATTTGATTTCAACTAATATTCCGATTCCCCGAAGAGGACAATGCATCAAACTATTACCAGTTAATTGATTTCAACTAATATTCCCATTCCCGGAAGAGGAATTTTTCATTCTGCAATAAAAGACGTGAGACAAAATTTCTGAAATGTTACAGAAAACGAGTAGCAAGAAAAATTGCCATACCGTAATCGTGTGTCCATTTTACATAGTGCGGCATGAGTCTGTCCACAATATCATGGCTGATAGGATCCATGTCTTTAGCAGTCTTGAGCTCTCTTAATTTAGTCATCTCCCCCAGATTTCCAGTGAAAAGGCGAGGAGTTGGGCCTCTAATACCTTGCCTTTCCATATTTTTTCTGATACTTCTCGGCTTCCACCAGTATGTGTATATAAAATTGCAGAGCTGCTTCCAGACAATCGTCGCTAACTTTAGCAATGATAATATAAATACTATCATGAATGTTTTGACGATAATCTGAGCATAAGCTGCAACTCCTCCTTCCTCCAGCTGAGACATATTGGCCAGAAGTGTGTGGCTTTCTTGCAGGAGGAGGTGCAATTTATAGGTACAGAATTGGGGATGCTGGGAGAACCAATTAGCCGCCCACTAATAGGGACCAAGAGAATATGTACCTCAGATAAGAGAATGAAATAAAATTCCATTTTTTATTCTTCAGTTATACGGTCAGACACTTTCTTCATATTCATCAGCGGGTTAAAACTTCCCCGTTTCTACGCGCCGCCTTTAGAGAAAAACGTCAGTGGTAGTTCCCGACCTTGGCCGAGACGGAGCGTAGGGATTGACTTTTACTGCGATGGAACTTTATGGGATTTTTTGACCGCGTAGTCTAAAAAGGTCTCGTTTTCATTAAGAATCTGGAAATGATTTTCAGAAAATCTGGTAAAGATTTGCTCAGAATCTTGTTTACACTTGTTATTTTGAGTGCTTTAAGGGTTTTTGATAGCGCTGAATCCATTTCCACTATCAAAAATAGATTCCAAGCACTACAACTACCTCATTTTAAAAAAAAAAAAAAGATTCCAGCAGATTTCTGCCATCCAAGTGAAAACGCAACCTCGGTAAACAACTCCTTTTTTGACCGTCTGTTATCGTGCAGTCAGCGACGTCTTAAGGCGCCGTATATCTCGCTGTACCATTGATATCTAAAATTGTTGTATATATTTCAATCTGAATATTTCAGAAACTTTAAGTATATCATGAATCAATACCCCAAATATATATTTATAAAAAAAAAATATATATCAATATTTTTATCATTTTAAAATAATAATATTAATTTTATAAATAATAAATAGTATTTATGATGATTTTAAATATATATAAAAAGCATGTATTATATTTTTTTAAATAATAAAATAGATAAAGTTATAATCTAGAGAAAGTAAAGACAACTTCAGAGGAGAGCTAGGGTTCGCGGCGATGGCTTCTAGGTTTTCTGCATCAATGCCTTATGATGCCGCCCTATTTCTTCTGCTCTCATTCAGCCCTGCGACGACTTTCACCCCGGCGCCTTCGCTCCCACGGAAGCTCTCATTGCAGTTCCGATACTGGCTTAACGGCGTTCAATCAGTTTCATGAGGCACCGCCAAGTCTGTGACCCTCCCGGCCGCTGACTCACAAGCTCTGCGCAGGATTTTGCAGGATGGGACTCTTCCGATCACTGACTCCCTACTGTCGTTATGCGGCGTGGTGGCTCGGCTGAGCTACCTGGCCGCCGGCACTGTGCCCTCCACAGTTTATTTTGCAGGATTCTTCCCGATGCTGGCCCCCGCCGCGACATCCAAAGGCAGGGTTTATGCGGCTCGAGTCAAGGGTTAGTTATGCAACCCTGCGGATCCTCTGGAATAGATCCAGCCTTCACCAATAACAGCTTGGATCCTCATTAAATCCAATTCAACTTTTTTCAAATACAGATCTCTCTTCCAACAGGCAAAACCTTGCTCCTTTGGGTACAATCTTCTTTTACGGGGTTCTCCTCTCTGAGGCCCTCGAACAGAAACTGAAAATTCCATCCTCTTGGTTCAGGCTCCTTTATGCTGGTAAGCAGCTTGTTGATAATCTACCTCTAGATTTTTACAATATAGAACGGAATGCCACAGTGATTCTATCTTATCGACTAAGGGGAGGCGCAACAGGGCAGTGCTCTGCTCCCAAGGGATTTTCCTACAAGGAGGTTGTCAAGGCTCCCACTTCTTCTCCCTCAACCCCTACCCCAGAGGCTCCCAAGCCTTTCCTGGTAGATAAATTGGAAGAAGTTCCTTTAGCAGAAATAACCCACCCAGATTTAGCTGGGGTGCGCCAATTCTATGAGGTAAATGCCCTCATTTGCAGATTTAATGGTCTCTGGCCGTGATTAGAAGATCTTTACAGCTAGGTTCATTCCACTTGGACCAAGCACTGCAAGATCATTTTGTGCTCCAAGGATTTTTTCATTGTCATTCTAGCTGACAGCAAGGATTATCAAACTGCCCTCACAGGTGGTCTTTGGTTCTGGGGTAAGGCGGGGCTTTTCTTAACCCCCTGATTTCCAGACTTCGATCCCTCCACGGCAGTCATCACTAAACTCCCAATCTGGGTTTAGCTTCCCAACCTGCCTGCTCACCTTTGGCATTGTGCGGTCTTCGAAGCTATTGGGAATACTCTAGGGCGCTTCCTAGCCACAGATCCATCAAGAGGCCTAAAGGGTATCTATACCTACGGCAGAATATGTGCAGAAATTGATATCAGCAAAGGACTTCCAGACCATATCATTCTCAAAGTTGGGGATTTCTCTTGGCCTCAGCCTCTTGACTATGAGAACACAACTTTTCCCTGTCAACACTGTCATCAAACCGGGCATCTTCAGAACTCATGTGCTCAGTTTCTAGCCAGTAAAAAATTTGGTAAACACAAACCAAAAAATAAAAGCTGGAAACCTTTTGACCCTCCCCCCTTGGAGGATCTTGATTCCAACAGCTCAGAAGAAGAAGAAAGTGATTCAGATGAAAAGATTGCAACTCAACAGCAACCTTCTCCTTCCGATGTCCCCAAGAGGCCCCCTGTCTCCTTGGCTATTCATAAATGCCTGCACATCTCCAGTTCCTCCGATTCGGACAAAGATGCTCCTCGTGGGAGCCATAGTGATCTGCAAGTAGTCTCCATATCCCCAGGCCCCAATGGCTGCGTCAAAGTGGTCAACAATAAAGGGAAGAAATTTCGCATTGCGCACTCAACCCCTTCTAGTTAGGCTCTTAGTCTTTCCTCCTGGTTAATCTTGTTTCTCTTTTTCTGCTTCGCGTAGCCTGTTTTGCTATTGCTGCGAGCCCACGGGCAGTTAGCATGTCTCCGTCTATCTATGTTGGCTAGCTGCCTACAGCTATCAACAGCTCTTCTTGCTGTATAGCTCGGCTTTGTCTCGTCTATTCTGTCTGTTAGTATGAATTCTTCGTCGAAGTGTACGAAAAAGAACCACTTTAGCTACGCATAACTAATAGCCCTAACAACAATAATGGCTGCAAAACATCTTCAGATCTGCAATTAGTAGTTAAAGTGCTGCAACAAACAGATCTATAAATGGAAAGACATTAAGCAGTAAAGTAAAGAGTTTGCTCCATGCATCCAACAGACAAGACAAGAACACAATTTTGAATGAATTTTTATATTACAGGGCACCTGGGAGGAAACAAGAAGGTGTATCCGGATCTCCTCAATGGGATGGGTTCTTTGTAGTCCTCAGCACTTCAGATCTAAGCTTTCTCTCTCTTGTAGATGTAGAAAACCCAATGCAGAAAATAGAGCTCAATGGGAGCAAAAATGGCAGAAAATGAGACCAAGTGTATAGATCCAGAGTGATCTAGTATGCAACAAAAGGGGAAGAATGAAGGGGAAAACCCTCCTATTTATAACAAAATATTGGGTCATTCTAGATCTTGGTGCATGATTAAAATAATGTTAACCAAATCTAGATCCACCTCTGTGGAATATTTTATTATTATTTGTTGGAGGGAAAGGGACTTTGACTTGGGTCAAAATCCCTTGATTAGTGAAGAATAAATAAATAAATGATTTATTTATCCTTTTAAGGAAGTAGTTGAGATATAATCAAATAAATAATGATTTATTTAATTAATAGTGGTTGATTTGGTCATATTTAACAAGGAATATTATTTAAATAATTATTCCTAGAAAATAATAAGATAACTATGGGTGTATCTCATTAATTTCTTTGTTTTTGGGTTAAGCATGAATGGGAATAATAATTAAATTGTGGTTTAATTAATTATTCCTTTTGGGGTTTCCTTAATTAACATAGTGAAAGCAGTTTTACTTGGGGTAAAACTGGTCTTACATGGTGTACTTGGGTCCATCTGATAATAAAAGGTGAGATGACCAAAAAATGGTGTAACAGATTGCCCCCCAGCGTGCGAGTGTCAGGAGCAAATCGTATGACCGAAGTACGTTGTAAGAATACAATCACCAGACAACGAAAGGGGATGTCAGAGAGAGGAGTGTGAGGTAGATAGTGTGCTGAAGGACTAGACCCTAAGGAGACGAGACTCGCAGGTGCAACAAGTCTCTTTTTATGAGAGGGTACCTGTGTTGAAGGCGGCGGGGGAGGCATACCTATGCCCGCCGTGACAAAGTACAAAATAATAGTGTGTCATAGAGTACAGCTGGCATAAACAAAGGCCAGATAAAAATACAATGAAGAGTCTCACATACATGCTGTGCCTGGGATAACAGCCAGGACTAGTACAATAATATCTGAGTACATGAGATAAATACAACCCAAATGCCCCTGTAAATGGGGAAGGGCTCACAAAATCTGACTGATACATGCAAATCATAGAGGTGCTGCAAGTGGCTAAGGCCAACATCATCAAAATCTGGAGCGGCATCAAAGGCTGCAATGAAGAGGTCATCCGGGCATGTGGGGGGCTACCTGCAGGGCCACCCCCTCATGAGGGCTGAGACATCGCACACATGCCCGGGAATCATCAAGAGCTGCTGCTGGGTCACTGGACTGTCCAGTATACTCATCTCGATCATGCTGAAAGGAGCTGGAGAAGTAATCAAGTCAAAGGGAAGTGAAAGATCCCCTTGCCTGATCCGAGGCACCGAACAAGAGTGGAAGTTGGAACCAAGGTACACCACCCTCTAGACCTTGCTTCTGGAATAAATGCGCTGATGTCGACAGAAGGAGGTCCGCCGTAGGTGAGGCAATAAGAGACCCTCAACTAAGGCACGAGAGAAGAACAATAGAGCGACAGACAGACTGACACCAATGATGGTAGTGGAAAGGGGGAGGATGGAGTGGCGAATGAACGACTTCCCTTGTTAGAGCATAAAGGGCATGAATGACATGGCAGCGACTGACACAATATCGAAAGGGATAGGGGACAGTGGGACTGAAGGTCATGATATGCGACACAAGGGAGGAACCAAGCAAAGAAGGATGGAGGGCTATAGTGGGGTGCAAAAGGACGCGGGATAGACTCCATGAATGCAATGATGACTCGACTTGGATGCTCTAAACAAGGGCGACTGTAGAGTGCTGCCACACAGTAAAGGCGCCAATGGGGGGTCATAGAAACATGAGTACAAAGTGGGCACTCATGACGAAAATCAACACGAACATGGACAAGTAAGGGGGCGATGTGGTGCCCCAAGTACAAGTGTCGTAAGTGAGGAAATTCGATTTTAAGGAGTGGTGAAGTCACCCTTCGTGGAAAAAATGTGTCCGGGTGAAGTATCAAATCACCAAAAACTAAGTAAAACCCATTTGAGAGCTCGGTGAGATCTATCCAACGGTGCTGACGGTTCGGCGAACGGGGCTACGGTGTGGTCGCAGCAGTCGAAAGAAGAAACGGGGGTTCTCTTTTAATGAGGCGGTTTTCCCTCCAAAATCATTCATTTGCTATTGTTGCTGTGGTGAATGTGGAGAGGAGAGAAGGCTCTAAATCTTGCGGTGAACGTAGCGGACAAACCGACCGTTGGATTCGAGATCTGTCAGTTGGAGGTAAGAGGCCTAACCTTGCTCTTGCATTTTGATGGATTAGATTTGCAGTTTAGGGCCCAACACCCCAGAAACAACCCCTCCCTCCTCTCTACGGCCGGGTCGCACTTTTTGGGGCAAAAAGTGCGACCCAGGACGCAGGTTTGAGGGAAAAAAGTGCGACCTGGTCCAGAAATGGGCAGAAAACTGCGACCTGGGAGGGGAGGGGGGCTTGGTGCTGTTTGATGGTTGGGAGTTGAGTTTTTGTGTGTGGTTATGGTTTGCCCGATCTGTACCCTGACAAAAAGAATGTGTTTGTGCAGGTATGGCAGAGTTACGGGTCAACTGGAGAGAGAGGGATCTGGGAACACTTCGGGCAGAGATCCAGGCGGATCAGGGCGTCCGTCGTGTATTGGCCAGATTTGGGGTTCTCAAGTTTGTGGAGAACTCGTTGATGAGAGCAGGGGAATCATTACTGGCCCGGATTATCAGTTACTGGGATCCAGATCAGGAGATCTTTGTAGTGCAGGGGCACAGGATCGAACTGACGGTCCAGGATGTGTATTTCCTGGCCGGCCTCCCACCATTGGGGATAGTGGGAGACACGCAGCCAGTGTTGCCGCGGGGGCGGCATATCATGGAGTTTGTGGAACGCCATTGTCGACCGGGTTCCCAAGTCAAGGGGACTCGGATATCGATCGGGGATCTAGAGAGGCTAGAAACCCGTGCAGTGGCCGCAGCTGTGCTGCGAATCCTGGGCACCCAGGCGTTCCATCACATCACCGGTGGGCAGATGATGATAGTGGAGAGTGTGTTGGGTGGGACCTACTTTGGGTGGGCCCAAATGATGTTGGTGTCGCTAAAGCGACAGTTGTCGCTATGCAGGCGGCAGGTGAATCATGATTGCTCATATGGGACTTTGTTGTGCACCTTCTTCTTTGAGAAGATCCTGACCTTGAGGCCTCGTGTGCATCTTCCAGATGGGGGCCCGAGAGAGCCCAGGATGCGTCGTTGGGGACGACTACTCTGCAAAGGAGGAGGAGGGGCGGTCGGGCGAACATTTCGACCGGAGTTCTTTGCCCATTGGGATCAGATGCCATTGTACATAGACGACTACCCTTATAGTGGGATGAGCTACTATGGGGATCCGGATTTGCCACTTCCGGCTGGTCGAGTTTGGGGGCCCGATGGTAAGTGACAAATTGCGATTCTTATATGGGCATGTTTAAATTTTTTTGAATAGTAAATAATGATACTGATTCAGGGACTTTTGGTATGCAGATATAGCACCGGTAAAACCGGCCGGATATATGGGACGACCGGCAGCGTCTGGAGCTACGGGTCCGAGTGGATCGAGAGCAGCGCAAAATGATGGTGCAGCCGCCCTACTGGAGGATATCCGCCGTAGATGTGAGCAGCTGTTGACCGGAGTATCAGAGCGCGGGTGGCAGGATTTGGACGACCAGTACATAGAGCCATGTGTTGGTCTCCCCTCGGAGTGGCGAGGTATCATGCGGCGCATGGTGATGGCCGGTCAAACTATGCAGGATCTACATGCTGCAGGGGCAGAGCCATTGGCCCGGGAGCCTCCAGATAGTGATTAGGGGCATATGGTGCCCCTTCTGATGTATGTAGGGGCAGGTGGTGCCCCCTAGAATGTATGGAGGGGCATATGGTGCCCCCAGTTTTTGTTTGTAACATGCTATGGGCATGTCGTATGTATATGTATGGGGGGCGTATGGTGCCCCCAGTTTTTGTTTGTAACATGCTAGGGGCATGTCGTGTGTATATGTATGGGGGGGCGTATGGTGCCCCCAGTTTTTTGGAACATGCTATGGGCATGTCATGTGTATCAGAGTAGATGGACTCATCAATATATGGTTTGCGACACATATTATGGATATGCATCGTCTTTTGATGGTTGATTTAATGTTATTGTCTTGTATGAATTGAGTGTGATAAATGCCAATCTAGAACATGGTTTGCAATACTATCTACGTAGTGATTCCGGTCTCTGGGTACATGGTTGAAAGTTATGGTTTCAAACGCACGTATTAAGACTTTTACTCGTAAATAGCGTCTAAACAGCACAGGGTTACGCACACGATAAACACCATTTAGTTGCATGACAAGAAGCAAGGAATCCAAACGAACGTGCAGATGGCGAATGCGATGCAGCAAAGCATCAGCTAGTAGGCCACGCACTGCATCGTATTCGGCCCGATTGTTGGTGGCAGAACCAATGCATACCCCGTTAGACAGAACGAGGTCATGCAAGGGGGTGAAGATGGCCCACCCTGCCGAGGCAAGATTCCTGGAGTAGCGACTTGCACCATCGGCGTAACCGATAAAGGATGTGGCCGGGGGGATGCGCAAGGTGGTGTGACAAGACAATACATGAGGGGATGAAAGGAAAGGACGGCAGCGTGAGGGGGCAGAAGTCATCGAGCGGTAATGGCGGGGGGAAGGGGCAGGATGAGCAAAACTCAAACAAGGTGATGTATGAGAGCTCTCGGAAACATGGCGAGGACTCGGGCTGCGAAGGTCAACAGAGACACAAGTGGAGTGATCTCGAGCATCAAGGGACACAACGGGGGAGGTTGCAGACGGGCGAGGCTCCGAAGGTCATGAAGAGGAGGATAGGTAAATAACGGTGACTGTAGACTCCGTCATCTGGACATCAGGGGGGGGGATGTGGATGGGAGCGGGGGGATCCTCAGGCTGGTCTGCAGCATACTGCGCGAGAATGGGAGAGGCGGATTGATTTTGTTCAACCTCATACTCGCGGATCACCTCATGGGAGGCACGGTAATGCGTCAGGTGAGGACAATGATGGGAGTAGTGGCCATGGACACCGCACAAAGCACAAGGCTTGTTGGTGCGGAGAGTCTTGGGGTTCTTGGAGACGATCGAAGCAGGAGTGGGAGTTTCAGGGACCGTAGTGTCGGGGAACGCGACTTTTACCATGGGGCGAATACGGGGTAACTCGGGACAAGCATGGGTGGCATGACCGATGATATCACATAAGGCACAAGGCTTCGAGGGTGGGGGAGGAGCCGAGGTGGTTTTGGTGGTTTGGTCTCTGGTTGCCCCCTTGCGGGCTTTTCCTTTCTTCCCGGGAGCCGACTCAACAGGAGAAGGGTCCTGTGGAGGTGCTGGGGGCACAGTGGCTATGGAGGAAGCGAGGGGGACCGGTTGAACCGGTGTCAAAGCCATGTAAGGTTTGGGGTGACCGGGGGGGGTGGCGGCTGGGGGGTCAAGGTACCAAACCGGAATACCCAAGGTCAAGTTAGGGAGAGAGAGGGTGGCCATGACGGGGACAGAATATACTCCGGGAGGGGGAGCCAAGAAGGGGATCTGTCCAGCAGGGTAGTGACCGGGAGGTACGGCTCCAAGATGGTTAAGGCCGGGGGGGACCGAGCCTGGAGGATAAAGAGGTTCGGGGATACCAGCTGTAGGGGGAGGGCCGGAAGGAGGAGGTCCGGCTGGCGGAGAGGAATGGCTAGGAGCGGGTTGCGGAGGGCGGGGGGGAGGTTGCTGACTAGCCGAGGCAGGCCGCTTATGGGCGGCCTGAGACGATTGCATCATGCAAACATTCGACGAGCTGGGATCAGTGACCGGAGGAGGGGGGGGATGAGGAAAAGTACCAAGCAAGGTGGAATCTTTGTAGACGCTGGGGGAGACACTGGTCAGAGAATCGACGGTTTGCTTGTTGGTTACAGCAGAGATGGTCGTCTCGGAGGAGGTCTGAGAAGGCGGCTCATGATAAGATAGCTGGTCAATAGTGACTATCTTCCCATTGTGTGGGAAAGACATCTTCAGGAGAAAACGCTTGAATTATCAATGGACCCGGACATGGCATAGGTGTAACTTCGCCCCCGATAGAATGTTGTGGTCACAAAGGGCGTCGGTAACCGACGTCGACGCAAGCAGGTCTTACGGCTAGGGTGATGGGAGACCGATTACGAAGCAGAGCCAATAGGGTACCGGGAGGCATGACGAGTCACGCTCGAAGAGGTGATGCGTGGAAGGGTGACTCGAGGGCAAGGGTTGGCTTCCAAGCCAGATCGGACATCACACGGGTGGATGCCCCCTCATCAATTATGCAGGACACGGTGGGCGATTAGGTTTGGTGAAGTAAAAAGCAACGGAGAAGGAGGAAGAGGAGGGTGGGTCGGAGTTGGTGGCGTCGGCTCATCATTTGGTCATCGGCGGGATCCAACGAGCGCCCACGGCGGTGTGGTAGAGCCTTATTTTGAGAAGGGCACGACTGGAGGAGTTCCAGTGTGGAAATGGCGGCAGGAGATTGCGCCAAATCATCTACTATACTATACGATTGAGCGGCTCGACCGAGAGTAGCATTTCGGCGTAATGGGCCCTTTGGAATTTTTGGGTGAACCTCAACTTTGGGTTGAGGGATGTGTAAGGGGCCACTGGATGTCGAAAGAGGCTCTGTAGAACCTGAAGATGGAGGCTCGGGAGCAGACTGAGCAGGAGGCTTGGGGTACTGGCGAGACCGAGTTTGAAGGTGAAGGTCGACGGAAGGGGAAGGATCGGAGTGCATCATAAGGATCTGGTAATCAGAGGAACCGAAATGGACGAGGTGTGGTGGCAACATGGCTGTCGGGGGTTGGGTAGCCACGGAGTCTTTTTGTTGAGGGAAAGGATCAGTGAACACAGCTGGCTGGGTGGTGGCCACATTAGGAGGAGCATGAGGGGAGGCGTGTTGTCCGCGCAATGTGGCTTGAGACTCCCACATCTGTCGCATCTGGGGTAAGAGAGGACAATCGTGAGTGTAGTGACTGTAAACACTGCAACACGAACAGGGCTTGTTTGTGCGAAGCGGCCTGTCCGGCCTGGGCGGGATGCCCTGAGGCTGGTTGCTAGTGTTAGGGTCCATACCAGAATTGGGTCCTCGGTTACCGGGGGCAGATGGGTTCTGGTTGCCTCTCCACCTTCTTTGAGAAGAAGGGGGATTAATCGCACCCTGCTGTGCAAATACTTGCCCTGGAGGGGGTTGTAAGTGCTGTTGCAGGTTGTGAGGAGGCAAGGGAGGCGGAAGCGCATATGCTGGAGGAGCTGGCGCACCAGGCTGTGGATAAAGGTAAGGGTTGGGTTGGGCGACATTGAGGTAAGCGGGAGGTTGGGCAAAAGGAGGAGGCATGCCGTATCCTGGATACATGTTGCCGGGAGGGGGAAGAGTGCTTGAGGTGCTGGCCCCTCCCTGGGGGAGACCATGGCTCATAGGAGGGTGAGCAGAGGGGTGGGAAAGAGATCCAACAATACCGTCGGCGGAATGAGATGCCCCCGGGGCGTTAGCGCCACCGGGCCTGGGGATGTCAGGAAGAACGGTATAAACATAACCAGATTGAGCGTAGATCGGGTCATATTTTAAAGCTATTTGGAGGGCGGCTTCTTCAGATTGAGGAAAGTGAGAGGCGACATCTTTGCCGATGGGAGACGGGAGGGTGCGAAGGAACCAGTCCATGTAAACCCGATCTTCAAAGGGAGGGGCTCGACATAAGCTCGGTCTTCGTCGCCATTCCTGAACATGGGCAGAAAGGCGTGTGGAAGAGGATTGCTTAAATGAAGTCAAGAGCTCCGTACCAGTGTCGTATCGGAGAGGGAGCTGGAAGTACGACAAGAAGGCTTGGGCAAGAGTCTCGAATGTGGTATGGGAGGAAGTGGCTTGTTCGACATACCATTTAGAAGCTTCACCGGTAAGCGTGCGTTGGAACAAACGAAGACGGATGGAGTCATCGGTAATGGAATTGGAGGAACACCACATGTGGAAAGATCGGACGTGATTGGTTGGATCTTCTCCAGTAAGGCCCTCGAATTTAGGGATATCTGAGGGCAGCTTGGTGGGCATAGTGGGCCAGGTAGCATTGTGGTGAATGGGATCATTAATCAACTGACGGAAATCGGGGAGGCTGAGGCCTGCAATGTACGGCAGCACAGGGGTGGCCGGAGTAGTGGTTGTGACGGTTCCGCTAGAAGTAGGGCCGGCATTGGGGCTGGGAGAACCGCTAGCATTAGGCCCTGGTCCAGACATGGTGAAGGTAAAAAGGGGAGAACCGGAAGGAGAAGGGGGACCCGATGAATCAGGAGAGGAGTCGGAGTGCGGACTCGAAGGTGGACTGGCTCGACGACGGCGGTGCGGAGCAGGTCGATCAACCGGAAACTGAGGGTGAAGGCCACGAAGTCTCCGGGAAAGGCGCCTTGGGGGCGCAATGATGACAGGAAGAAGGAAACCGACAAGGGCAGAAAGGGACAAAATCAAGAAAGGTCAAGGGCAGATAAGGTGCAGTGACAATTGATTTTAGAGTCTTTGCCAGGCGGTGTTAACCAGGCGCTTCTTCACTTAGGGTCGGTGTGTGGCGTGCGTTAATTTTAATTTTTAAACCCTTTCCGTTGTTGAGAGCAAGAAAAAAGTGTGCTGCGTAGCTGAAAATAAACCTACAGAGAACAGAATAAAATGCTGAAATAACAGAGAAATAACAGCTACATATGCATCTATCTAACCCCAGAAGGTGGGTCTCTCACAACTATGCTGAAAAGAAAGGGAAAAACTATGGAAACACACATAAAGGAAGCTCGACAGATCTAGGGTGATGGAGACGGTGCGGGAGGATAATGCTGTGACCGAGGGTGCGGATCACGGCCCGAGGCAGTGAGGTGGGTACGGAAAAAGGAAATCGACAAAAAACAAGGCAGAGGCCTTTGGAAGAGGTCCAAAAAAAACGACAAGAGGTGATTTGAAAGGAAAAGAGGCTGATTTCGATGGATCTGAAAGTGAGGTAACAGATCTGGAAAAAGAGGGGGATGAAGCTCTGAAACCGATGGCTGAAACAACTGAAACTCTTCCACAAAAAGTGGAGGGTACTAAAGCCTGAAGGGGCTGGGTTCCCACTTAGATGAGTAAAAACAGATCAGATCTTGGTCAAGGCGGGCTGAGACAGAGGCTGGAAGACCCTGACAGAAGCTGCAGCAGAACCCAGAAAAATTTCGGAAAAATATTTTGAAAAAGGCGGGTCGCGGTTAAACCCCCCCATACGAGTTGAGGTCGCGGAAACGGACGAAAAGTGCGTCCGGAGTCTCGCAAATTTGGTCAAAAGGTGCGACCCCCGTTCTGATTTGTTTCGACGGCGGTTACACGAAAAGTTCTTAGTCTCGATTCTTGGTGGTGTCGCTTACTGGCAATAGGGCCAGAAACACACGGAAGTTAGAAATTTTAAGTTTTTAGGGTTTTATGTGAGAAAAATGACATGAAAAGAGAAAAACTAAGCAGCTGAAAAGAAGCCCTAGGGCCTGAAGTAGCTGGATATGCAGGAATATGAGAAACGACGGCGGTCGTAATTTAAAACCCGTGTGGAGTCGCCATTTGTTAGTATGAATTCTTCGTCGAAGTGTACGAAAAAGAACCACTTTAGCTACGCATAACTAATAGCCCTAACAACAATAGAGGCTGCCAAACATCTTCAGATCTGTGATTAGTAGTTAAAATGCTGCAACAAACAGATCTATAAATGGAAAGACATTAAGCAGTAAAGTAAAGGGTTTGCTCCATGCATCCAACAGACAAGACAAGAACACAATTTTTTGAAAGAATTTTATATTACAGGGCACCTGGGAGGAAAACAAGAAGGTGTATCCAGATCTCCTCAATGGGATGGGTTCTTTGTAGTCCTCAGCACTTCAGATCTAAGCTTTCTCTCTCTTGTAGGTGTAGAAAACCCAATGTAGAAGGTAGAGCTCAATGGGAGCAAAATGGCAGAAATGAGACCAAGTGTATAGATCCCGAGTGATCTAATATGCAACAAAAGGTGAAGAATGAAGGGGAAAACCCTCCTATTTATAACAAAATATTGGGTCATTCTAGATCTTGGTGCATGATTAAAATAATGTTAACCAAGTCTAGATCCACCTCTATGGAATATTTTATTATTATTTGTTGGAGGGAAAGGGACTTTGACTTGGGTCAAAATCCCTTGATTAGTGAAGAATAAATAAATAAATGATTTATTTATCCTTTTAAAGAAGTGGTTGAGATATAATCAAATAAATAATGATTTATTTAATTAATAGTGGTTGATTTGGTCATATTTAACAAGGAATATTATTTAAATAATTATTCCTAGAAAATAATAAGATAACTATGGGTGTATCTCATTAATTTCTTTGTTTTTGGGTTAAACATGACTGGGAATAATAATTAAATTGTGGTTTAATTAATTATTCCTTTTAGGGTTTCCTTAATTAACATAGTGAAAGCAGTTTTACTTGGGGTAAAACTGGTCTTACATGGTGTACTTGGGTCCATCTGATAATAAAAGGTGAGATGACCAAAAAATGGTGTAACACTGTCTAAGTTGGTTACTCTTGTTATGTCTGGGGATCACGATTTTCCGGTGGTCTTCTACCAGCATAACCCTTTGTAATTTATGTACATTTGATGCTTTTAATACAACAGAAGACTTACCAAAAAAAATAATAATAATAAAACAGATAAATATGAATATTTTTACAATTTTAAAATAATAATATAAACTCTACAAATAATAAATATTATTTTTTAAAATTTAATAAAATTTAAAATGATGATTTTCACTATATATATGATGTTGATGATAGTTAACGTCCACTGAGACCAATCTTTGGTTTATCGGACCTATAATTTATGTATTCTAATTAATAAATAAATGGTTTTTTTTCATGGTATTTTTTTCTGGTTAATTTTAATTAAATTTGGCAAAGATTTTTAGAAACATGAATTTAATCTTTAAAATGTAAATGCTTTAGGAGTTTTTCAAGATGTTGAATCTATTTATATATTCAAAAATATATTTTAAATAACAAAAACTCGCTAGCTTACTTGAAATTATATCATCAAATTTAAGTGAAAAATGTCATTTTGTCTAAAATTAAATTTACTTCTATAAATATAAATAAATAAATAAAAATATTTTTTTATTATATTTTTAACTCTATCTAATGTATTCTATTTATATGTATAGAATTTTAATATACCTTTATTTAAATTCATAAGAAATAAATAGAAAATATAATTTAAAAGATTTTGTTTTTTTTCATTAAAATTTTATTTTTTATTTTATCATTTAATTACAGGTTTATAATGATGAATAAAGCTTCCACTCATTAATAATTTCAATCAAAATAAGCAATTTCCTTTGATGAAAAAAACAAATTGGCATCTTAAAATTTCTATAACAAATATACATCCCTCTATATTTTCCAAAAACATATACATTATCAAATATAAAATTTATAAATCAGCCATATACAAATTTTAAAACAAGATGTGTATGGATTATATTTAACTAATCAAATAGATAATTTCAATATTATATACATATATTGTTTATTTATTTATTATATATTAAAAATAAATTCAAGTTAAATTTATTTTCATATTTAAAAAATATATTATTTAAATAATAAAATATTACAACCTCTTTACGAATTATATTAATTAAAAAACTATATCCATTTAATATCCATGTATTCAAGTGTATATATCCTTTAATACATTGGTAATTGAAGGTTAGCTCCGTAGATAAGAGGGACCTTTGAGAATAAGTTAGATGAGTTTGACGGAAAATTCCAAACAAACCTAGGACAAAGGAGTGTCACGGTTAAAAAAAACATGTAAAATGTTTTTAAAATTAAAAGAGCTGCATTTTCAGTTAAGTTTTATAAAAGGTACCCAATGCCTTGTTTCATGTAATGAATCGTTTTCTTTAATAAAATTAATTAGTTTTAATGGTTAGCTTATTATTGTTTAATTAATTTTTATTTATTTTAAAGTCAATTTTATTATAATAATTAATTTAAAAATTTGTATCTTTTTCTTTAATAAAATTAATTAGTTTTAATGGTTAGCTTATTATTGTTTAATTAATTTTTATTTTTAATTTTTTATTTATTTTAAAGTCAATTTTATTATAATAATTAATTTAAAAATTTGTATTTAAGATTTTGATATTTTTACCTTAATTTAAATCATAATAATTTTATTAATAATATTTAGTGAAAAATGAAACATGATATATAGTGAAGTTTTTAATAACAATAGACATGTTAGAGTGAATAATATAATGATGGGTTGTTTTATAGTTAAAATAATTTAGGAGAAAAAAAAAACCTATTTCTAGAGTAGTGGTGTAGGCTATAGTTGTAAGTGTTTATTTAAGTTTAATGTTAACAATTGTATATCATATTCTTAGATTACCTAAAGTAAGCATGCATATATTTTAATGAAAATATAGTTCTTTGTGTGTTTATTCACAAAAAAAAATGTTTAAAATTAATGCAAGATTTCGATTAATATGCTCATTCAAAAGAAAATCGCCATCATGAAATTTATTTATTTATTTAATTTTATTTTTATTTTATTTTTTTATTTTATTTTTATTTTTATTCTTCTGAATAAGGCTAATTCTATTTATGTAACATAATAGCACAAAACTGCCACAGCTTTAGCTATGTGAGCCTGAAGGTTGGGCTTGATAGTCATGAAATGCATAATTTTGGACTACCTTGCAAGGGGAAACCAGTCCCTTAGGAATATATCTTGCCACCCACACAGGGGAAACCGACATAGTGTTCATATAGTTTGACAAAAATAAACATGTAAAAATTGTGTTAAGCTCTTTCAGCAGAAGAGAGTTTAACAGAAAAACAAAAATGAACCCAAGAAACCTGGTCTTCAGTACCGAGGTCCGCCATAGGTTGTTGTGTTTACTTATCATGAGCAGGAGAAGGAGGTTCCTCCATGATGCGACACTTGTACTCGTCGCTATTGCAGTCATCACCTTCAGTGGATGCACAGGTAGCTTTGTCAGCGACCTCCTACATCTGTTCCTTGTTCTTGTCAGCGTGAGTTATCTCCAACGGTACCCTTGAGTCCTTCATTGCTTCTTTGTCCAGATGGGACTGAAGACCAGGGGCAGAGGAGGGGTTAGGGCTAACAACTTCCTCCCTGAGGGTGACGGTGACAAAGGCAGTGATTACGGGCCTATCCAAGGAGCACTCAAAGCGAAATTCTGCTCTTTGAGAGGATTGGCGGAGGGGCAAGTGAGCCAAAAGCTGGGATACAAGGGAGACGACGGAATGGGTGACAGGGTGCAGAGGAGGCTCGACATGGGGAGGCGGAGAGCCTTGAGCGAAATGCGCATGCCCCGCCTGGCGGGCCCTGCCTCTGTGACTTCTGGTTTCCAGGTAGTGGCCCCAAGAGACGTCCTCAGAGGAGGAATCAGTGCTGGTGGATGGCCAAGAGCGGGTAGCACGACCACTGCTGCTACCACATCGGCACCTCATTCTTTGACAGAGCCGCGCCATGGATGCAGAGGTTGGTTGATAGAGCCGACTGAGAGGAGGACGAGAGAAGTGCAGAGGCGACAGGATGGACACAACAGACTGAACACAGGGCTGAGACTTCAAGCAACAAAAATCACTCTGAGAAAAATGGTAGTCCGGCAGAGTCTCGAGGCAGCAGAGAAGCATAAAACGTCACCCAGTGTGCGTGCGAGCTCTTGGCTCAGCACAGGAGGGAGGAAAAGAGCTTCTCTGCAGGGAGGGAGAGCTGCAAGCAGAGTGAAAATGAGTCGAGTGACAGTGAGTGAAATCCATTGAAGACCAAGAAGGCAGAACAAAATGGCAGAGGAGCAAGGTGAAGCCGCTAATGGAGAGCGGGCTAGCCAGAATAAATGCAGAGTTAATGTTATTGCAGGTGGCCATATGGCCAACCCACGCGAATGCCATCGGGAGTCTCCAAGGGATGGACGTCCCATCCACCCTAATTAACATCCGCATCCGGAGCTGTGATGTCTTTGTGCACCAGTGTGGTGCAGTTCTGTAAGGTAGCACTCTCATGGATAATGTTAAGGGAGCCATGATTGAGAGTGTTGACACTATCCACCCCAAGATTGGCCAAGAAATCTACCACTTTGTTACCATCCCGTTTGATGTGAGTGAACGAGACATCTTTGTTATTTTTTAACCACCCACCGATCATTTCGAGCCTTGCTCCCAGTCGCCAGTTGGTAGCCACCTTAGCAGCATTGGTGCCCCAAAGGAGTTGATTGGCCATGTTGATGAGCACTTGTGAGTCTCCTTCAATTGTGATGGGGAAGAAATTATATTGCTGGGCTAAACATAAACCTTGCCACAAACCTTCCAGTTCAGCTGAGTTATTGGTGTCCCATCCAATTGATCCATAGTAGATTGCTAGAGTATCACCCCTAGAGTCTCTGAAAATACCTCCAAATCCTACTTGTCCAAGATTACCTTTTGAAACTCCATCAAAATTCAATTTGACGAGCCCTATCGGTGGAGGAGACCATCGATGAGGAATTTCCAGAGAGTTCTTGGCATTTTTGGTTGGAATAGGGGTGATTTTAAGTTGCCAGTTCTCCCAAATGGCTATTTCCTTTGGCTGATTGGGGATGTCTTCTTCCTGCCAGGTATGAAGAGCCAGATATTCTTGAAGGTTGTTGCTGAAGATGCTCCAGATAGTCTCCAATGTAGTGGTTTGGCTTCTGAAGATTCTCTTGTTTCTCTCCTTCCAAATTGACCATAGGATCAAGCTTGGTATGAGTTGCCAAAGGGTGTTGAGAAGAGCACTGTTGTAAGGGTGCTTAGGCTAGCTGCGAATGATATTGGTTATATCCCCAACTGGTTTACTCCTTTGGCAGCGAAAGCTTATTTTCTCCCAGAGAGTATTTGCGAAAGTGCAGGAGACCATGAGGTGCTGAATTGTTTCATTGCTTTGATTACAATTGGGACTTCAAGAGGGACCAGAGAATCCCCTTTTAATCAGGTTGTCCCAAGTGAGAATTATTTTATGACTGAGGAGCCAAAGGAAGGTTGAAACTTTAGGCCAGATGCCTGAAGACCAAATAAGCTGCCAAAGAGGATCAAGAGGGAGAGTCGCCGGGTGCATCAGGGTGTAGGCTTCCTTTGTGGAGAACATTCGTTTTGTTGTATAACCCCACCTAAGAATGTCTGAATTCTCCAAGCATCTGATCTTCCTTTGCTATAACACTGCACTGGGAGCTTCCCAGGTGTCTTCCTGTGCTTGGGGAGCAATTTGGGCAGAGTGTTTCCATTGCCTGAACTCGTTGCTGCTCGTGGGGAGCCAATACTGATTTACCTTGTTTTCCATGGAATTGGGTGGATCTCCGATGTTGAGTTGATTGAGAGATTCTATTATCTTGGGCTTTTGTTGCCAATAATCCACCCAAAATCTGGCTGTATCACCATTGCGGACTTCCCAAAAACTGTGCTGTTGTATCAGCGCAATGTGTTGTTTGGCAGCATTCCAAATTAGCAAACTTGTTTCCTCAAGGGAGAGTCTTATCAGTTCTTCTAGAGGTCTGTTATTGGCATATTTTGCAATCCATAATCTGGCCCAAGGCGTGTGTGCATTCGATAACCATTTCCATCATATTCGCGCTCCCATAACTTCATTGCTATGATTCGGGTTTCTGAGTCCAAGTCCCCCGACTTCTTTTGGGGTGCAAACTGTGTTCCAATTGACCAGAGCCCATTTTTTATTCTTACCAGAAGAGCCCAAAGGAACTTATGCAGTATGATTTGTATATGTTTGAGAACCCATTTCGGAGCAACTAGAATCGAGAAGAGATAAAGAGGCATGGATTGTAGCACAAATTTGATGAGAGTTAATCTACTTGTCATGTTGAGGGCTCTAAAGGTCTAGGAGGAGATATAGGCTTCCAATTTTTCAAGGAGAAGGTTCCAAGAGGAGTGCTTCATGGTGGATTCGATGAGGGGGGCTCCAAGGTACTTTGCTGAAAGAGTAGCTATAGAGAAACCCAGAATACAAGCAATGTTAGCTTGGGCTTGGGCAGGGGTGTTGAAGAAGAAGATCTGATATTTGGTTTCATTGACGGACGTGCCAGAGGCTTTAGAAAAGAGGTTCAAGATGGATTTCAACGAGCGGGCTTCTTGTACAGCATGATGGCCAAATAGCATGTTATCATCCACAAATTGCTGATGAGTGGTAGCTAGGGAATCATGGAGCGAAATACCTCGCAATTGCTGGGTTTGAAGAGCATTTTGAATTAGCCTTCCAAGACCTTTAGCCACGAGAACAAAAAAGGAAATGGGATAGAGGATCTCCTTGTCTGATACCTCTCGAGGGAGAGAAAGGATCAGAGGGGACCCCATTGACCAGAATGGAGTAAAAGGTGGAGGAGATAAGGTTCATAACCCATCTTATCCAGATTTGATTAAAACCAAAAATGCCCAAAATCTGCTGAATGTAATTCCAACTCAATTTATCAAAGGCCTTGGACAAATCAATTTTAAGAAGCATAACTGCTTTTTTGCTGATCTTTAATGAGTGAATGACCTCATGCGTTAAGATTATCCCATCCAAGATTTGACGACCTTCCACATAACCAATTTGTTCGAGCGAGATGAGAAGCAGAAGAAGAGGCTTAAGTCGATTAGCAATGACCTTTGAGATCACCTTATAGATCACATTGCACAGAGCTATAGGTCGGAATTTGTCTGGCATGCTTGGTTGATCTTCTTTTGGTACCAGAGTGATGAAAGTAGCATTGAGGGAAGGGAGCAACCAATGCATTGATCTTGATTCTTCCACTAGTTGCCAGACTTCTAACTTAATGAGATCCCAGAAATGATGAAAGAAGTTTGAGGTAAAGCCATCTAGACCTGGGGCCTTTCCATCCTTGGATTGTGCCATTACAGTTTCGACCTCCAGTAGGGTGATAGGCCACAACAACATTTGATTGTGATCCTTTGTTATCAGTTTGGGAATGAGCTGAGTTATTTTTTCGATGGCTGGTTGTCTGTTGATTGGAGGCTCTTGCTGTATGCTTTTGAAGCGTTCCAGTAAAACATGCTCAATATCTTCATGTTTTTCCAATCACTCTCCTTGCTGGTTTATGATGTGGTTAATGTAGTTGTGCATTCTTCTTTGAATGGTGGAACGGTGAAAGAACTTTTTGTTTCTTTCTCCTTCCTTTAACCAACGAATTCTAGATTTTTTCCTCCAGAGAATTTCTTCTTGTTTATGTCTTTCATCCAACTGCTTCTGGAGGTCCTGTTCCTTGGCTGCAAGAAGTTTTTTTCTTTCCTTGTTGATAATTTCCTGTTGAATCTCTGCCATTCTATGCTCAAGGACCTTTTCCTCTTGAAAGATTTTCTCGAAAACTGAGTGGTTCCAAGCTTTGATTTGAGATTTGAGGTGTCTGAGATTTTGCTGGAACTGGTACATTTTGAAGCCTTTGGGCGGGATAAAGCTCTTCCAAGTAGAGTAGACCAGGGTTTTGAAGGTGGGGTGGTCAAGACAGAAAGCTTCGAATCTGAAGGGCCGTTTTAGGTCGATACAAGGGCTTTGCCATTGAAGAGAGATAGGCCAATGGTCTGAACCCGCCAGAGGTAAAATGGAGGAAAAGATTCCCCCCCCCAAATGTATGGCATTGTCCGAAATAAGGAATAGATCCAGCTTGGAAGCTATTTGCTGACTTCCAGTTCTTCTATTGTTCCAAGTGTACATACCATTTGAGAATGGCAGGTTAATGAGCCAGCTTCTATTGATGAATCTCTGAAGTGGGAACATTCAGTTCCAGTCTTGGCCGTCCTTGTATTTTTTCTTCAAATTTGGTAATCATGTTGAAGTCCCCTCCTATTATCCATAAGGGGTGAGTCTTGTCAGAGTTAAGGGCCTCCATTGTGTTTAAGAGTGCTATCTTGCTAGCCTGATCTTGAGGGAAATAGACATTTGAAAGGTGCCCATGTATATTGGTACCTATGGGATGGAAGGTGGCTTGTATGAGATTATGCGCAGCATGGAAGTTTTCTAGCATAATAGAGTTAGTGTCCCAAGCTATAGCTAAGCCTCCCAAAGAGCTAGAGGCGTCAACTGCTACTGATTGGCAGTCGGGCCAAGCTTTTGACAAGATAGTGCCTAGAGTTGTGCTATTACATTTGGTTTCTTGAAGAAATATGATTTGTGGTATTTCTTTCTGAATCATGTTTTTAATCATTTTGTATTTCCTAGGGCTGTTTAGCCCTCTAACGTTCCATGAGATGAGCTTCATGGGGAAAAATTTGAAATCAGTTTGAAGAACCGGGTCAACTTGGGGTATTGTCCTGACTCCACCAGCATCTCCCCTAAGGTGATGGTGCATTGCCAATCTGGTTTTCTACCTCTTTTCTTGGACTCTTTTATAACCTTTAGGTCATCCCAGTGACTGCCCAATTGAATACCCAGCTTCTTTTTTTGTTGAAATTTGGTAAGGATGACTTCTAGGGTTTCAATCTGTCATGGATTGATTTTGTCAAATTACTTTCGTTTGAAGGCTTCCTCTAATCCCAAAAGATCAAGCTCACTCAGTTCAAAGCACTCAGAGTCCTCATCCATGTGACTCGACTGACTACTTTTTGGGTTTTTCTTGCTGGGAAGATTAGGGTTAAGCAGAAGACCATCAATATCCATGCTATTGGGCTTCCATGTGACAAGCTCTGTTTCTGGGGTTGGCTTGGGATCCGAAGACTCCACATTTTGGGCCTTTGTCAGGCTCAGTTTAGGGTCAGATGGATTTGAAAAGCTGGAAGAGGTAGAGGGCTTCAGATTAGGATCAGAGGGGGTTGAGGGTATCTTAGTCATGAGGTCAGGCTGAGTCAGAAGGGAAAAGTTGTTGCTGGTGGAGGGGGTATTAGCGAGCGGACTGGATTTTTTTCGTGCTGATGGGGGTTTCTTGTTGTGCTTTCTACGGTGAGGAACTTTGGTGAACCCATCTGCTTCAGGCTTGTCTTCTGCCTCTTTATTCTTGGGCGGAATATTGAGAGGGAAGTCCTTGAATAGATGCCCGTGGGCATGAAACCTACGACATCTGAAAGGGACATGTTCATATTCTATGGGTTGAATCCATTCAAAGTCATCATGAAACAGACTTACCGCATCTTGAAGAGCTTTGTCTAGGCGCATGTACACACAAATCCGTGCATAGGAGGTATATCTTCTGAGCTTTTTCTCTTTCGCTATCTTGATAAACTCTCCCATTCCTTTACCAATAGCTATAAGTGATTCTTCATCCCAATATTCGAGCGACAGTGAGAACAAGCGTATCTAGACCGAAACCCAGTGGAAATTTTCTTTGTCTGGATTGAATCTTTCTATCCAATCTTTGAGGTATAAACCAGCGGAATTGAAGAAGCAAGGTCCCCCATCCATTACTCTGTTCTGATCCTCGATATAGTTGAATACAACATTGAAGAAGCCTTTTGGCCCAAGATGTAAGGTGACATCTCCTTTGGGCTTCCATTTGGAAGCAATCCATCCCTACAGTGCTTTCTCAGTTGGCCAGAAGCCAATGAATTTTCCGATGAGTGCATGATCTTTCATATACTAGATCTGAGCATTTATGCAATGACTGGGAAAATCAATCTTAGGTCTTTCGGCTGCAATGGGTTTGCATGTGGCAGAAGTTGCAGTAGGTGTTTTCGAAGTTTTCGTTGAGGCTTATGCCTATGATACGCCATTCTCCTGTTCCTTATCAGCGACTGTTTTGCTTTGTTCAGAAGCCGAGTTGTTTCGTTCCTCGTTTGTAAGGGGAGGCTGACTGCCCCCCTCGGGTGAAGATTCCATGCCTATGTGCAGAACACCGTAGTGTCACTTGATTAGGTGCATGCAGTGCTCAACAGCCCTCCGTTAGCGATTAGGGTATCTCCGTTGCAAAGGTAGACCATACCCTAGTGAAATTTCAGAGGAGCTTCAACAATCAAACCACTTATTACTATCACCATTATGAAAATTAATAGCCACCTTCATTAATAATAGTTAGTGTAGGAATTGACTACTACCCTCATCCAGTTCTCATCATCATTTAAAGTACAAAACCCAAGAATTGACAACCTACCTCACTAAATGATGACCCCACACACTTAAAAATAGTTGACATAGAAATTGGGTACAACCAACCATATCCAATGATTATATCCTTCAACAATGGTGGAAAGTGCATAAATTGACTACCACCTACATTCAACGACAGTCACCATCATAAGGGTGGTCAACATAAGAATTGACTAGGGAATCTTCATCCAATGATAATCATCCTCATCAATTATAAGTAGTTGTGTAGGAATTAGTTACCACTATATATATATATATATATATATATATATATATATATATATATATATCTGTGTGTGTGTGTGTGTGTGTGTGTGTGTGTGTGTGTAGATATTAGGAGAATTGGTAACCTGCCACCTTTCATTGAGGAGGCCTTCGATTGAGTGAAATGGATCACCCTTATACTCTTGAGCTTAATACAACCTCCCACAATCATGGCAGGTAAGTAAACCAAGTTTGGAACCTTCAATGAGGCCCCAATTTTAGTCAAAAAATGATTTCTTGTGTGGTGTTAGCCACATATAAAATTTGTCATATCAAACGGTGGCTAAATCATTTTTGAAGCCTTCAAGAAACAAGTTTTATTGTCAAAATTGTTAATTCCTGAAGTCTTTTGAATATGACTTATCCTTGAGTTAATCTTCACTGCTGTTTCCCTCTTAAACTTTGAAAATCTATTGTTTTCCTGAAGAAAAGACTGCTGAAAAAAATCCATTTTTTCCTTATTTTACCCCTTCTTCCACTCAAAATTAACCTTCATTTTATTCCCTTTTTTTCTCATGAAATTCCTCTATTTTCCCTCATCTCCCCACTTCCCTTCATAAAAACCCCTTTGATAAGGTTTAAAAATCCTTTTTTGCCTTATCTGAAACCCTCAAAATCCTTTGAAAACCCTTGAAAATTCATGAAAAGTCCACTTTTTACATTATAGGCTTTAGCCCCCTTTGGCTAAGCCCCCAAACCACTTCCCCACCATATACCCATGCCTAGGACCAAGAGTTAAAGGCCTGAGCGCTTATCACAGTCAAAACTTCTAACGAGTGCATGTCTTTTTGTTCATAAACTCCCCGATGCGATTGGCTCCCTTTGTTATAACTCCCAATCCTTGTGCCTCTTCGCAAAATGAAAAGCCCTGCAATCAGGTGCTAAACCTCATATAAAACCCCTCCCCAATGTGCATTTTCCTTTGTATTTTATTTAAAACCCCATTTTTCATACTATAACATGTCCCACCGGTTCATTGATTAGGTGAACCTCCACTGTTGATCTTAAACCAATCAACGACCTGCGCAATCTCACATCGGAGATTTCATTGGGCGCGTTTTAATATTTTATTACCCCCCCTCCGATTGGCCCCTTCTGATTGATTCTCAACTGTTGATCTTCCCCACCAGGCTTAGATCCACCGGCCCACATCGATCCATCCCAAGGTCCATCCCTCTGCCTTTGGACCTCCATAGAATTTCTCCGCCTTCGATCTGATCCTCAGATCAATGGTCTACGTTTAATCGTATCAGCACCCTTTCCTCTCTCCTCCCCTGATCGCAAATCCTCTGATTGTATTTGGTCCGTCCATGCATCAGGATTCGACAGTCCAGATCAAGGCCCTCACCCTTTGTTAAAAATCATGAACCCAATATATAAAGTTTTAAATGAGATCTCCGACATTGATCTCTGTAGATCAATTGCCCACATTGGCCCTTTCTTCGCCCAACCCATCACTTCATATTTTATTTCATAAACCCAAGATTAAATCTCCGCTGTTGATCTGTTTCATCCAACGGTCCATAATAAATCCGATAAGCCCAACTCCATTGGGTCCTACCTTTCCCCAGATTAAATCTCTACCTTTCATTCCTTGATTTGATGGTCTAGATTAAAACTGCTCAAATTCTGCCCCATATATTATCACCCGCGCATCTATCCTCCATCGCACTCTCTCCCCGATCGTCTGATCTAAGACCCCAGATCTGACGGCAGATGCGCAGTTTCACATGATTTTTAGCCCGAAAGATAATGTTTCAAATTTATGTGACGTAGGCAATTTTAAAAGGCCATGTGTCAGCCAGTAAAGCATATCGCGTTCGAAAAGGTGAAACCGCCTCTCCTCCATTTTCTTACGTGAAACCGTTGCTTTCTTGACCTGAAACCACCCTCCCCATTTACATTGCATTTTCATCACATTTATTCTTCACCGTTGATCTCTACAAATCAACGATCCCAGTTTAATTTCACCCTCAGTTCATCGCCCTCCGCCATCTTCCAAGGGACTTTGTAGATCAACCTTCGCCGTTGATCTCTGTGACCGATCTCATCCGACAGCCCATATTTATCCGAGAAACCCCAAATTTCATTTTTATGCTTTTTTCTTCGCCAAAGGTTTTTAACTCGTTTCCTTTGTATTTTTCGTTGTTTCATTATTAAAGTGACCCCTCCACTTTATATGTTTGTGATTGATCTCAACCGTCGATCTCTGCGGATCAACAGATCTGACTTAATCTCCCCACCGTTTGTTCCAACCACCTCCTATTTGACCCCCCGCAAGAAATCTCCACTGTTGGATGCTTTCATCCAACGATCACAATCCAAAACTAAACCTCTAAAGAAATTATAACCTTCCCCACAGGATTTTCTTAACTTTTTCTTGTTTGTGCAGGTTTTAATGGATTTTCAATTATTTCAAAAATAAAGTTGAAGGCCATGGATGATGATCCCTCAGGCCTTTATTCATCAAACAGATTATTCCACAAGGTTTCCCATCCAAGTTTGTCGGTGCCTCATGAACACTGGCACCATTATAAAAACCCTCTGCACACCTGCACATCAACAAGACATAGAAAAATTGAATCAAGTAAAGAGTATCAGTGTGAAAGGATCCAACTACAACAGAGATGAAGAATTGAAGACTGTTTACACAATTTTGAGGGATTATGGCCTAAATCTAATGTCTAAAGCCTAATCCACTCAATTAAACGCAGTTTAAAGAACATAGGACAGAATTCAGGCCTGATTATGCCTAAACACACAGAGTTAAAGAAAATTAATAGTTTTTAAAGAAAAAAAATAATATCTATTAGTTTGAGAAAGCCTCCACTACCACATTAGAGGCTAATTGAATCCTTACAGCTACCAAAAGCCACATGCAACCTCAAATCATTCAAAAGAGGCCATAGTTATTATCAGAGTAGAAGATATTTTCACCAAGACAATTGAACAGTTAATTCAATCAAAGAACTTATTACAAACTGTCAGCAGAGTTATTACAAAGATGAGAATGAGCCTTAAAGTCAAAAAAATCTTCCCAGCAAGCTTAATACTTAATGTAAAACAATTAATACAGAGAAATATATGAAATCTTCTCCATTGAGCCCCTCAAAGGCCGAGAAGCATTTAAATGTATTAATTGAACCTAGAAGATCTTTATTCACATCCCACTTCCTCATTTTTTCTATAAATACTTCTGAAGAAGATGAGATAATGTTGGTCACGACATATCTGTTTCCTGTAAATAGTTTATTGAAGCTATTGTAGGCTCTGTTTGTAATTGAAGATACCTAAGTTGAGATGAGAAGTTTGAAGCTGTAGAGACCCACTGGACTTGAAGATTGTAATTGGTTTAAAGCATCAATACAAGCTGTTTTATGGGATCCTGGTCTATGTCAACGGTTATGTTTTTCTTATTGTAAATTGTTATTTTATTTCTGTTTCCATTCTTTCCATCTTCTTTGATAAAGAACAACAATTATAGAGTTAGGATTTACTGTCAAAGGTACCCTGCCCTTACTGATAAGCTTTATCTACATGTTTTCTTCCAAAATTGTGTATTTAAGAATGATTCAATACAGTCTAAGCAGTTAGGAATGCTAGCGTTCCCTCGTCCTACTGTCTAAACATAAACATTGTTCTTGAATGTTATTTTCAGTGTCTGCTAAGTAAAGTTGAACTAGGGAGTCTATGGTGAGCTAGTTTTATCTCCAAAAGTTGTCTGAAAGTTTCTATAAGAGTATGTTGAAAGTAGGATAGGTTCAAAGTCCTTACCTGATCTTAGACCATTCTTTTTTATCTTATGTGTTGTCTTGATAAGTTTGCTAAGTAAAGCAGAGCTAGGGAAGTTTATGGTGAGCCCTGTCCTCTAGTCTCTTCTCCAATAGTTGCTTTGAAAAGTTTCCCTCAGAATATGCTGAAAGCATGATAGGTTCAATGTCCTTACTTGATCTTAAGCTATTAATTTTTCGTGTTTTAAATGTTTTCTATTGAAAGTGCATAAAAAACAGGCTAGTTTCGAAGTACTTACTTGATCTTAGATTGCTTTTATGTCTTTCTTAAGTGTATGCCAAAAGCATGATAGTTTCAAAGTACTTAATTGATATTAGGTTGTTGTTTGTTCTTCATTTTTTTAATTCCCTTTCTTATTGTTTCATTTCATTCCATAAAATCAACTTTAAAGAGATCCTTAGACATAGATGACGTGCCCCATGGAACACTCTTGAACCTTATTGTTTCAATTAAATCCTACTATGAATCCATAGCCCAATGGATCGAAGCTGTTTCTAGCCTATCTTCTTAGCTGAATCATTTTTCATTTTCATTCACCTTCCCCCTTCATTTAACTTCCTTCACCTTCACATATCTTTGCCCCAACCAAAACAAACAAAAACCTCGTTCTTCATAACTAGCCTAATATCACATTTAAAAACCTTAAAGATAAATCAATCTTTGCACTTATAGAGAGATCCCTCTATGGATTTAGGAGGGCTAGATCCTAGAATCCCAAAGTGGTTCAAGTGTCCTCTCCGCAGTTCTGGTCTCCAATCTGCTGGAATTACGGGGAGCTAACATCTCTAGCGACTCCACTGGGGACTGAGTAAAATTTCATCTTAGGTACCCTTAAGACTTCATAAAACACCTTGAGTACAAGGAACCCTTTTCAATCACTACCAAGCACATGGTAATCATGATAAACTTATTTGAATCAGTGGAAAACTAAGGAAACCTTAGGATTCTCATAAGAACTTATTAAACCTTGAAGAATCAGCTAGCTTAGCCATAGGAGTAGACTTTCTCTGTCTCATCACCATAGCTAAGTTTTGAAAAATATTTAAGACACTCTTAGAACCCATAGGACTGAAATAACTCAGAAAACCCAAAAATATTTCAGATTGGTATTCAAATAAACATGGTGGTGGACCATAATACCTTTTACCTCCAAAAGAGCTAAAAATTTCCACCTAGTGACTCCATAATCCTAAACAGACCTTAAGAATTCACTGGGAAGACCCATTATCATCATAACAACATATAAACTCAGTTAGAGGACTTTAGGATTAAATTTTTCTTGTTAAAAGATCAGTTAGCCTCTTAAATATTGTCATATTTGGTTAAACTTTTCTTGTTTAGTTGGGTTTGAAAAACACAACATAGTGGCTCCTAGAAATATTTATACCAGAGCTTACCCTAACCCAAACCCACCTAAGATAGTTGATAACCCTGAAATAATTCTTAGGAAGTCTCCTAAGATTAAATCTTCTACTGTTTTCAGATCACCCCTTAGAGCTAATTATGTTCCTGAAAACCTTGTAGCTCTACAAAAACCACAAGTTGACTTAAGAAATCCATTTAGAACTAGGTCGCTTGATGATTTAAATCAGTTAGATTCAGATTCTTCACTTTCATCCTCAGAGAGAAGTGAACATCCTAGTAGTAGAGAAACCACACCACCTGATTTACGTTTCCTTCATAATTTAGGTGTCTCTCATCCAAGATCATCTCAAAAATCTATTGCTGGTCCATCCACATCTATTCTTCATACATCCATTGTTCAAACCACTCCATTCCAGCCCACTTTCCCTCTTGTTAATCCACCACTTGTAAACCCCCCACTGTTCCCACAACCCCCTATCATGGCAACATGGTATGCTCCCTTAGTCCTTCCTTTTCCCTTAGTCAATATTCCACAGGACTATCAGTCCAAGATACCATTGTATGATGCCAGTAATAATACTACTACTTCACAACATGTGGATAAGATGAATGACTACTTTGATAGAAATGAAATTGATGATGAAACTGTCAAACTTAGAATATTTTCTCATAGTTTAGGGGGAGAAGTAAGAAAATGGTTCAAAGGCTTAACCCCTCATAGTATTAATGATCTCCAAGCCTTCCATCAGATATTCTTAAACAAATGGGAAGTGAGAAAAAAACCTCTCCAAATACTTCCGGACTACAAGAATCTCCAAAGAAACGCTGGGGAAAGTGTACAAGCCTATTGCACTAGGTTTAACAACATTTACAATGCCCTTCCCCCAGACTTAAAACCTCCACAAGGCTCAGCTTTAAACAAGTTTCCTTAAGGATTTGATCCTGAGATGGCTTATTAGCTGAGAGAGAGAGATCCTTTAACCCTTGAAGATATGCAAAAAGGAGCTCTTGCTGTGGAAGTTAATTTAATGGAGAAAAGAGCAAGAATGAAGAATGAGAAGAGAGTGTCCTTTAGAGAGGAATCTACACTTTCCACATCCAGCTTAAAGATGGAAAGAATGATGGAGGAGATGATGAAAAATATGAGCATACTTGAGAGAGCACAAGCTAGTCAAAACCAAACAGCTCCTCAAAACAGAAATCAAAACCAAAATCATAATTTTAGGAGAAACCAGCCTCAAAACAGACTAAGGGAGGAGGATAAACAGAGTACTCCTCCTTTTCATCAAAAAAATTTAAGTGGGGCTGAAGAAAATATAGATCAAACAGAGGAATATGATATAAATATGTTGGGAGTAGATAATGATGACTTTTAAGTCCATTACAATAGGAAACAAGGTCTATATACACCCTATGATGACAAGAGACTAGAAGATGAATATTACTATCAAGAAATGGAAAATGTCATCATAGAAACCACAAAGGAATATGACCTTAGAAGTAAAAAGAATCTGGAAACTCCCAACAACAAAACCTCTGACAAATCTGCACAAAACAACACTGTAAATAAACCCGAAATTGTAAAACAGAAAGACAAAACAGTAGTTGTAAATTCTGATAAAAACAAAGAGAAAAGCACTCAAACCAATTAAAAACAGAGTGCAAACCTTAGTAGCGTTATCACCTCAGCTAGTGATCCTATTAAAACAATTTTGACAAATGTAAATAGAGGAAATCAACAAATTGAATTTGCTAATAGAATGGTGGTTAATAAGGCTGAAACAAGAACTTCAAAGAATCAGATGCCTTTTAGTTTGGAGCAGGAAATTGCCAGAATCAAAATCTATATTCCCCTTACTGAATTATCCACCCAAAATGTGTACAAATCCCAAATTTTGAATGCTTTTAACATAGAAGGGAATAATGACACTGTCAATCTTAATGATGACCAACCAGAGCTCATATTTGGTCCTAAGTTTGAGGGTAGATATCAAGAGGGACCAGTTCCTCCTTTTTATGTAAGTTTGAATGTTCATGACAAGATTCTGCACAACACTATGCATGATTCAGGGGCTTTCCACAATTTAATGCCCAAAGCTGTAATGGAGAGCCTAGGCCTTGAAATCACTCGACCTTATAAAGATCTTTACTCCTTTGACTCAAGCAGAGTGAAATGTTTAAGATTAATAAAAGACCTTTGTGTTAACTTAGCACAAATCCCAGCCAAATCTTTGGTAATGGATATTGTTGTGGCTGATGTACCCCCAAAATATGGTATGTTGTTATCAATATCTTAGGGAGCTAAGTTATAAGGAACTATGCAGATGGATATGACCTATGTGACCATCTCTGTTTTCAATCAAACAAGAAGACTTTACAGGGAGTCTCATATGCAATACATGGTTACTAGCCAAGAGAGACCGTAAAACTCTCCCCTTTATTATGTAAATACAGGCCTTGACTCATTTATCCTTTTCAATGATGAAACATTCAGTGAACAAGTGACTTTAATTGAATTAATGGCCGATAGATGAGAGGAGAAAGACGAGACAGAACTGTCGAAACAGTTTGCTAAACCCGAAAACTGCAGCAAACCAAACACAGGTCTAGAGCTACAAATCATTCATCCATTGCTTTTAAACCTTGACAGTAAAAAAGGTAGTCCTCAACTCAATGAAAAACCTGAGGAGTTAAAACAAATTCAACAAAGTGCTAACCTTCAAGAACAATCCGAAAGCACGTTAGTTGAAGAGGATAGTAATCAAACTAATGAAACCAAAACTAGTCCTCTCTGGAGTATGCACTTTGATGGATCATGTACTAAGAGTGATGAAGGTGTGGGAGTGTGGCTTCACAATACAATGAAAAATCATACTGAAGGGCACTCCTGTAAATTAAACTTTCAGTGCACTAATAACATAGCCGAGTATGAAGCCCTTCTTTTAGGCCTGCATATATTGAAGAAATTAGGGGCCAAAAGAATAAAGGTGCATGGTGATTCTGAAATAATAGTTAGGCAAGTGAATGGGAAATATACTGCAAAAAATCCCAGACTTAGAGCCTATCGAAATGATGTCATGGATTTATTCAAAACATTCGAGGAATTTAAACTAATCTTTTTCCCAAGAAACGAAAATATTCAAGCTAACAGTTTGGCTTTTGCTACTAGAACATGCCTAACTCCTTATGAAACCAAACAATGCACAACTCAAATTAAATTTAGACCAACCGTTCCTGATAATAAGAAATATTGGCAAGTGTTTGATGGAGACAAACAAATAGAAGACTTCCTGTAGTCTAGAAATGAATTTGAACTACCAAATTCAGATTCAGACTATGAAACAGACTGCTCTGGTGAAGAAAATCTACTTGATGAAGAAGAAAACTCTCCAAAGGTTGCTGTTATAAATCTGTTAGCTAATGAACCTGAACATAACACATAGGTTAGTGCAGATTTTCCAAAATAAGACTTAGAAACATTGCAATCTAACACAGAAATTTTTCCAAAAGGACTGGTCCCTTTAGAAGAGTTGTTTGATTTCAATGATGTGGCCAAGAAACCAAAGCTGGAGCCTATGGAAACGGATGTTGAAGAGTGTAATATAGGCAGTGAACTAAAACTGAAAATGATCAAACTGTCTAAGACTTTACGAACTCACATTAAACTGAAATACATAGAGCCGTTTAAATAATTTTTTGATGTTTTTGCGTGGAGTTATGAGGATCTGAAGTCCTATGACACTGAAATAATTCAGCACAAAATACCTCTCAAGGAAAACCAAAAGCCATTTAAACAAAATTTGTGCAGAATAAACCCTATTCAGTTACCTTTGGTTGAGAAGGAGATCAAGAAAATGTATGAAGCTGGTATTATTGTCCCTATTAGATATTCAGAGTGGGTGTCTAATCTGGTGTCAGTTAGGAAGAAAACATGAGAGATTAGGCTTTGTATTGACTTTAGAGACTTAAACAAAGCCTCGTTGAAGGACAACTACCCTTTACCCAAGATGGAGCATATTTTACAAAGGTAGTTGGTTCTAAAAGAATTTATTTTCTAGATGGCTACTCAGGATACAATCAGATTTTAGTACATCCTGACGATCAATTAAAGACAACTTTTACTAAACCTTGGGGAACTTTCATGTATGTGAAAATGCCCTTTGGTTTAATGAATGCTGGTGCTACTTTTCAGAGAGCCATGGACATTGCTTTCTTGGAAGAATTGGGCTACTTCATCATTATTTACCTTGATGATGTCACTGTTTTTTCAAAGACAGATGAAGAGCACTTAGAAAACTTGAGAAAAGTATTCAAGAAATGCAGAAAGTTTGGGATATCTTTAAATCCTAAGAAAGCACTATTTGGTCTCCAAGAAGGTAAACTACTTGGACACATCATATCAGAAGAGGGGATAAAGATAGACCCAAAAAGGATCGAGGCTATATTGCAAATCACTCATCCTAGAAACATCAAGGAACTTCAATCTTTAATTGGAAAGATTAATTTCTTGAGAAGGTTCATACCCAACTTAGCTAAGCTCCTTAGAAACATTACAAACATGCTGAAAAAGGAACAAGGAGTTAAATGGACCTTGGAAGCAAATAAATCTTTTGAGCTGGTAAAACAAGCATTAACCAAAACACCAATTCTAATAAGTCCTCATTTTTCAAAAGATTTTTACATTTTTTCATTTGCATCATAACATACAATAGCTACTGTCCTATTACAGAAAAATCCACAAGGACAAGAGCAGTCCATTGCATTCTTTAGCAAGGCATTGAGAGATGCTCCTTTGAAGTACAACATTATGGAAAAACAAGATTTTTCCTTGATCAAACCTTTAAAAGACTTCAGAGTTTACATTCTGCACTCCCACATCATTGCCTTTGTCCCAAATTCAGTTGTGAAAGACATTCTAAACACATGACCCAGATGGTAAGAGAGGTAAGTGGATAACTGTGATATTTGAATATGATTTAGAGATCAAGCCCACTAAACTCATTAAAGTCCAAGGACTAGCAAGATTAATGGTTGAATCAAATTTTGAAGTTCTTGATATAAATATGATAAATGCTTTAGATGAACAAGAGGAAATCTCAACTCCCATTGTTGAATATAATTTTATGCATTCCTCTTGGTATGCTGATATTCTATATGTTTTGCTTAAATTGAATACACCTCCTGGTTTATCAAAAACAAAGGCAAGGTTCTTAAAGTTAAAAGTTGTAAACTACTACATTATAGATAAATGTCTTTATTAGAAAAATGCAAGTGGGATATTGCTTAAATATTTGCCTGAGAATGATGCAGAGAATGTTAAGCATGAGTTCCATGAAGGAGAATGTGGAGGCCACCTCTACTGGAAGACAACAGCCAACAAAATCCTTAGAGCTCGTTACTATTGGCCCACACTTTTTCTAGATATCTACAAGATGATAATTTCTTATCATAAATGCCAAATTTTTGAAGGCAAAAGAAAGTTGTTGCCCTTACCTCTTCATCCAATCATTGTTGAAGCTCCTTTTCAACAATGGGGACTTGACTTCATAGGAGAAATCCATCCACCATCATCTGCCCAACATAAATGGATTCTCACTGCAAAGACTACTTTACCAAATGGATAGAAGACATCCCTTCTAGACAAGCCAATGACTCTGTCATCATAAAATTCATTGAGACTCATTTCCTCTCTAGATTTGGCTGTCCTAGGAAGATCATCACTGATAATGCAACATAATTTGAATCTAAGAAAATGGTCGAGTTCTGTCACAAATATCATATTACATTGGGTCATTCTACTGCTTATTACCCTCAAGGTAATGGGCTGGTAGAATCCTCAAACAAGAGTTTGGTAAACATAATCAAGAAGTTGTTGGAGGACAACAAGAAGTTTTGGTACACAAAGTTAGTACATGCACTATGGGCTGACAGATTGACACTTAAGAAATCTATTGGAATGTCACCTTACCAGCTTGTGTATAGAATAGATGCAATTTTCCCAACCAGCCTTGGTGTACCAGTTATGAAGTTAATTCAAGAAGTACAGTCTAAAGACAATGACATGATCAGAATGATTAATCAAACTATACATATTCAACAAACCAGAGAGGAGGTCTACAACAGAGCATTACAAAAGCAAGAGAGCATCAAGAAGATTTTTGATAGAAGAACAAAAGCCAGCAATTTCAATATTGGGGACAAAGTGTTAAAGTGGGATTCAAGGAGAGAAGATAAGGGAAAGCATGGTAAATTTGATAACTTAGGGCATGGCCCCTATCTCATTCATTCTTCTGCTGGTAACAATGCCTATTTATTGCAGGAATTGAATGGAGCAAACTGTTTGGGGGTCCTGTCAATGGCAAGATGCTAAAGCATTATTTCTCTTGATCCTATCATGTTTGAAAGCCTTTTTCTATTTTTCTCATTATAAATATTTCATCCATCATCGCATTCAAATTTAGAAAAATAAAAAATACAGAAACAATAGAAAGAGAAAAGAGGGCATATTGTAAAACAAGAAAGGTATAGCCCCATACCAAAAAAGAGAATCAAAATCTAAAAGTGTGCAAGCTCAAATGGCACTTCTGAAAAACACACTCCTAGTTAGTCATACAGCCTAATCATGACTAATTAGTTTTAAATTTACTGCTGATAGGTTAGTGAATTAGATTTACCAAACAGCTTAATCTTGGCTTATCAGTTAGGAAGATTAGGATAGAAAATAAAGGTTCAAACAAGCTCAAAATCTGAACCTAAGATTCCAAAAGAAGAATGACTCCAATCTATTTAAATCATGAGTCAAAGACAGAAGTAAACTGGTTCTGATATGCTCAAAACCTGAACCAGAGAACAAAGAAAAATAGCTCAAACAAGCCTAAAATCATAGCTGAAGAAATATGAAGGAAGTGCTTAAAAATTTCAGATCTTAAGCCTTCACCATTTTGATTTAGTTTTCTACAAAATAATAATCTATGTGCAGCTTGTTTTTTATGCCATAGATCAGCAACAAGTTAGACTGTTCAATCCTGACTTGTATGCTTTTAAATTTCTGTTTTAGAAATTAGTGAATAAAAATTTGTTAGACAGTTTAATCCTAACAGATAATAGTTAGGTAGAGAATCTTATGAACTCAACTGTTTAACCTAAGTCCATAGAGAAATAAGAAGTAGACTTAAATTAGTTTTATGCTTTCAAAAGAAGAAAATGTTTGTAAAAGAGTTTGCCAATCCAAATGCACTCTCAAAGAAGAAAAAATGTTAGATAAGTAGGATTTGGTAGGTAGAAAGCTTGTTTGATAGAGTTCCATTGTTTTCCATGGCTGCTGACATTATCAGAACAAAAGAAGGTCATCCAAGTGAAGAAAGTTGCAGCCCAATGAATGAGGCATTGATCAGCCCCCCAGAAAATACAAGTCTGAAGTTCTTGATGCCTTCAAGAAGGCACCATCCCCATGTGGAGCCACTGTTAGCCACCTATAAAATTTGTTATATCAAATGGTGGCTAAATCATTTTTGAAGCCTTCGAGAAACAAGTTTTATTGTCAAAATTGTTAATTCTTGAAGTCTTGTGAAGATGACTTATCATTGAGTTAATCTTCACTGTTGTTTCCCTCTTAAACTTTGAAATCTGTTTTTTCCTGAAGAAAAGACTGCTGCATAAAATCCTTTTTTTACTCATTTTACCCCTTCTTCCACTCAAAATTAACCTTCATTTTATTCCCCTTTTTCCTCATGAAATTCCTCTATTTTCCCTCATTTCCCCTCTTCCCTTCATAAAAACCCCTTTGATAAGGTTTAAAAATCCTTTTTTACCTTATCCGAAACCCTCAAAATCCTTTGAAAATCCTTGAAAATTCATGAAAAGTCCAATTTTTACATTATAAGCTTTAGCCCCCTTTGGTTAAGCCCCCAAACCACTTCCCCACCATATACCCATGCCCAGGACCAAGAGTTAAAGTCCCGAGCACTTATCGCAATCGGAACTTCCGACGAGCGCATGCATTTTTGTTACATAAACTCCCCGATGCGATTGGCTCCCTTTGTTATAACTCCTGATCCCTTTGTCTCTTTGAAAAACCAAAAGCCCCACAATCGGGCACTAAAACTCATATAAAACCCCTCCCCAATGTGCATTTTCCTTTGTATTTTATTTAAAACCCCATTTTTCATATTATAATGTGACCCGCCGGTTCATTGGTTTTGCGAACCTCCATCATTGATATTAAACCAATCAACGACCTGTGCAATCTCGCATCAGAGATTTCATTGGGCGCATTTTAATATTTTATTACCCCCCTCCGATTGGCCCCTTCCGATGGATTCTCAACAGTTGATATTCCCCGCCAGGCTTAGATCCAACGACCCACATCACTCCATCCCAAGGCCTATCCCTCTGCCTTTGGACCTCCGTAGACTTTCTCTGCCATCGATCTGATCCTTCGATCAATGGTCTACGTTCAATTGCATCGACACCCTTTCCTCTCTCCTCCCCCAATCACAAATCCTCCGATTGTATCCGGGCCATCCATGCATCAGGATCCGATGGTCCAGATCAAACCCTCACCCTTTGTTAAAAATCATGAACCCGATGTATAAAGTTTTAAATGAGATCTCTATCGTTGATATCTGCAAATCAACAGCCCACATTGGCCCTTTCTCTGCCCAACCCATCACTTCATATTTTATTTCATAAACCTGAGATTAAATCTCTGCCATTGATCTGTTTCATCCAACGGTCCATAATAAACCCGATAGGCCCAACTCCATTGGGTCCTACCTTTCCCCAAATTAAATCTCTCCCGTTCATTCCTTGATCCAACGGTCCATATTAAAACCACTTAGATTCTTCCCCACATCTTATCACCCGCGCATCTATCCTCCATCGCGCTCTCTCCCCAACTGTCCGATCTAAGACCCCAGATCTGATGGCAAACGCTCAGTTTTGCGTGATTTTTAGCCCGAAAGATAATGTTTCAAATTTATGCGATGTAGGAGGTTTCAAAAGGCCATGTGTCGGCCAGTAAATCATATCGTGTTTAAAAAGGTGAAACCACCTCTCCTCCATTTTCTTGCACGAAACCACTGGTTTCTTGAGCTGAAACCACCCTTCCCATTTACATTGAATTTTCATTGCGTTTATTCTCCACCGTTGATCTTTGCAGATCAACGGTCCCAGTTTAATTTCTCCCTCAGTTCATCGCCCTCCGCCATCTTCCAAGGGACTTCGTAGATCAACTTCCGTTGTTGATCTCTGTGATCGATCTCATCCGACGACCCAGATTTATCTGAAAAACTCCAAATTTAATTTTTATGATTTTTTCTCTGCTAAAGGTTTTTAACCTGTTTCCTTTGTATTTTACACCATTTCATTATAAAGTGACCCCTCTGCTTTATATTTTTTCAATTGATCTCAACCGTCGATCTTTGCGGATCAACGGATCTGACTTAATCTCCCCACCGCTTGTTCCAACCACCTCCTATTTGACCCCCCACAAGAAATCTCCACCGTTGGATGCTTTCATCCAACGATCACAATCCAAACCTAAACCTCTGAAGCAGTTTTAACCTTCCCCGCATGATTTTCTTAACTTTTTCTTGTTTGTGTAGGTTTTAATGGATTTTCAATTATTTTAAAAAGAAAGTTGAAGGCCGGGGATGACGATCCCCTGGGCCTTTATTCATCAAAGAGATTGTTCCACAAGGTTTCCAATCCAAGTTTGCTAGTGCCTCATGAACACTGGCACCATTAAAAAAACCCTCTGCGCACCTGCACATCAACAAGACACAACAAAATTGAATCAAGTAAAGAGTATCAGTGTGAAAGGATCCAACTACAACAGAGATGAAGAATTGAAGACTGTTTACACAATTTTGAGGGATTATGGCCTAAATCTAATGTCTAAAGCCTAATCCATTCAATTAAATGCAGTTTAAAGAACAAAGGACAGAATTCAGGCCTGATTATGCCTAAACACACAGAGTTAAAGAAAATTAATAATTTTTAAAGAAAAACAATAATATCTATTAGTCTGAGAAAGCCTCCACTACCACATCAGAGGCTAATTGAATCCTTACAGCTACCAAAAGCCACATGCAACCTCAAATCATTCAAAAGAGGCCATAGTTATTATCAGAGTAGAAGATATTTTCACCAAGACAACTGAACAGTTAATTCAATCAAAGAACTTATTACAAACTGTCAGCAGAGTTATTACAAAGATGAGAATGAGCCTTAAAGTCAACAAAATCTTCCCAGCAAGCTTAATACTTAATTTAAAACAATTAATACAGAGAAATATATGAAATCTTCTCCATTGAGCCCCTCAAAGGCCGAGAAGCATTTAAATGTATTAATTGAACCTAGAAGATCTTTATTCACATCCCACTTCCTCATTTCTTATATAAATACTTATGAAGAAGATGAGATAATGTTGGTCACGACATATCTGTTTCCTGTAAATAGTTTATTGAAGCTATTGTAGGCTCTGTTTGTAATTGAAGATACCTAAGTTGAGATGAGAAGTTTGAAGTTGTAGAGACCCACTGGACTTGAAGATTGTAACTGGTTTGAAGCATCAATACAAGCTGTTTTATGGGATCCTGGTCTATGTCAATGGTGATGTTTTTCTTATTGTAAATTGTTATTTTATTTCTGTTTCCATTCTGTCCATCTTCTTTGATAAAGAACAACAATTATAGAGTTAGGATTTACTGTCAAAGGTACCCTGCTCTTACTGATAAGATTTATCTACATGTTTTCTTCCAAAATTATGTATTTAAGAATGATTCCATACAGTCTAAGCAGTTAGGAATGTTGGCGTTCCCTCGTCCTACTGTGTAAAAATAAACATTGTTCTTGAATGTTATTTTCAGTGTCTGCTAAGTAAAGTTGAACTAGGGAGTCTATGGTGAGCCCTGTCCTCTAGTTTTATCTCCAAAAGTTGCCTGAAAGTTTCTCTAAGAGTATGTTGAAAGTAGGATAGGTTCAAAGTCCTTACCTGATCTTAGACCATTCTTTGTTATCTTATGTGTTGTCTTGATAAGTTTTCTAAGTAAAGTAGAGCTAGGGAAGTCTATGGTGAGCCCTGTCCTCTAGTCTCTTCTCCAATAGTTGCTTTGAAAAGTTTCCCTTAGAATATGCTGAAAGTAGGATAGGTTCAAAGTCCTTACTTGATCTTAAGCTATTCTTTTTCGTGTTTTAAATGTTTTCTATTGAAAGTGCATTAGAAGCAGGATAGTTTCGAAGTACTTACTTGATCTTATATTAGTTTTATGTCTTTCTTAAGTGTATTCCAAAAGAAGGATAGTTTCAAAGTACTTACTTGATCTTAGGCTGCTCTTTGTTCTTCATTTGTTTAATTCCATTCCTTATTTTTTCATTTCATTCCATAAAATCAACTTTAAAGAGATGCTTAGACATAGATGAATTGCCCCATGGAACACTCTTGAACCTTGTTGTTTCAATTAAATCCTACTATGACTCCATAGCCCAATGGATCGAAGTTTTTTCTAGCCTATCTTCTTAGCGGAATCAATTTTCATTTTCATTCACCTTCACCCTTCATTTAGACTTCCTTTACCTTCACATATCTTTGCCCCAACAAAAACAAACAAAAACCTCATTCTTCATAACTAGCCTGATATCACATTTAAAAACCTTAAAGATAAATAAATATTTGCACTTATAGAGAGATCCCTCTCTAGATTCAGGAGGGCTAGATCCTAGAATCCCAAAGTTTTTCAAGTGTCCTCTCTGCAGTTATGGTCTCACCAATCTGCTGGAATTACGGGGAGCTAACATGTGGGACGACCATTGTTCATCCTAGATTAATGGGCTTACTACCCCTTTCCTTATCAAGGGAACCAATATACTTGCCACTTGTCGCTGAGGAAGCCTGAGGTCGAGTTGAGGGGACTACCCCTATACTCTTTATGTTAATGCCACTGCCCACAAGCACACTAGGTAGGTTAATTGAGTTTTGAACCTATATGGGGCCCTAATATTGGTTAACAAATGATTTTTGGTGCAGAACATCCATTGTTCTCCCACATTTTGTGTTCAAGACCCTTAGCTAAACAATAGTCACCATAGTTAAGGGTACCTATCCATATTCGGAATTGATTTAAATCATTTAAAATTACCAAATGATAATCACCTTCATTAAGGGTAACCAAACTAGGAATTTACTACCATCCTCATCTAAATTCCAATTTTCCTCATTAATAATTAATTCAAAGTAGGAATTAGCTATCAAATTCATCCAAATAATAATTAGTCTCTTTAAGGGAAGCCAAACTAGTTATTCATTGAATACCGTCCTTAACCAAATGATACAATATCTATTCAATTATAGCTAAAATAGGTTACTTTGTTCAATTATTGACTCTCCCAGTCTTAAAAAAATGGTGGTTAGCATAAGATTGACTACAAAATGGTGGTTAGCAAAAGATTGACTACCATTCTTATCTAAAAAAAAAATTCACTATAGTTAAGAATGAGATTTTATGTCATTAATACTTGTTTATTTCTAACCCAAATAGTAGCTACCCTCATAATCTATATATAATACAGGAATTGATTGTGACCCTCATATGATAGATGGACAACATAACATAGAAATGAATAGCTACCTTCATAGTTGATTTTCCTTGTTAAACATAGTTTTATTAGCTTGAAAATTAACAATCACTTATTTCAATAGATAATGAACCTAAGAGTTGACTACCACATATCCTTTTATTAAATTTAGTCACAATGAAAAGTGATTATCACTAAATCACCTTGTTGAAGTGTAATTAGCCTAAAGGATCGAGTATTACCAAGTAGGCTTCAGTCAATGAGTATCATTTTATCTAACTGCAATCATCCTCATTAATGGTGACCAGCTTTTGAATTTGGAATTAAGCACACTTATCCATTACTAATAATTAGTTATTCTTTTAAAGTAATTAGTTTTTGCGTTTATTGTCACTAGTATCCACTAGTTGCACCCACTTTCAAAATTGAATATCATTATCCTTGATTAATAATAATTGGTTTCCAAATTGGCTATAATTCAGTCTAACTATTAGATGTTTTTCCCCTTATAATAAGAATCCAGTGAAGAAAAAAATGAATTTTAGTTGTTTAAAATGTGTTTTTGAAAATAAATCTCGGGGCACTCAAATGTTGAAAAATGAAGCAAGAAATTCTCAATTTGATTTTGCCTTGATTAAATTGAGAAAATTTTAATTTCCACATTAGCAGACAACTTGGATGATGTTAAATTAAGTGACGTGGCTTGTGTCACCCAGTTTACTCAATAAATTTGAGTTGGAGGAGTTAGAGTTCATTTTAGCATGTGTGATTGCTAATTTTTAGCAATCAAGGTCAGTTATCTAAGGTTGTTTTAAGTTAAACTAGTTCCAACAATTGGAAGAACTAGTGGAGGGTCAAGTTGTGCAGTGTGATTTCATTCAAACTAAATGATCATCTAGTTAACTGATTAGTCAATCCAAAATAGCAAGTGCATGTAGAGAACTTGAGTTACCAAGTTGAGAATGAGATTCCAAGGTTGTGTAACATTAATTGTATACTAGTTCTAAGTGTACATGTGTTGTATGCAGTCAGATGATCAACCGAAGGGAATTGTGAAATCAATTGGAGAAAAATTCCTAAAAAATAGGGGCTAGTTCCTCAATGAACAATGGAAGGAAATATGAGCTCAAGCCAAGGAAGAAATTTACTAATACTGGGTTAGAGACATTTAATGAGTAGTGAGATAGGTTGTGCACTTGTAGGATGAGCTCAATTGAGAAAATAAATTGTAATCCATCTCTATTTCATCTGATTAATGTGAGAGGCATTGGGGTTTTTAGTAGATTTCTTTGCCCACATAAAAATACTTGTTGCATGTGTGTTATTTCTTCGTGCATGTCTAAAATTTTTGTTCTAAATTTTGAAATAATGTTTGTAGAATAGTAGATTAGGTTTGTGTCTCGTGATTTTGGTTAAAAATTCATGACTAGTTGCAAATATACAACATAATTTCTACATGGTATCAGGGTTGGATTCATAGTAGAGCATAAATTTGAAGTTGTTTCTCAGAGATTCAAATTTGGAGATAAGTGTTGCAAGTTTTATTTAGAGCTAAGAATATGGATTTCAATGGACTAAGGCTAGAGTATGCCTTGGAAGGTACCTATTATTTTGTTGCATGGAAGGATCGCATGGATGAGGTATTGGATGATAATGGATTGCTATAATACATCAAGTGAAATGTTGCAATACCACAAGCATCTGATGCCCAAAACCTTGCTTAGTGGAAGAAATATGTAGAGAAAGCGAGGAGAATCACATTGGAGGGAGTACAAGATCATACTATCTCAAATATCCATGCAAAGGAATCTCCTTTCGTGATTGGAAAACATTGGTAGAATTTTTCAAGAATAATAGTGACCACATGAAGCTAGTGCTCAAGGATAAACTTCGAAGTATCAAGATGTAGAAGAATGACACAATTTCACAGTATATGAGAAGGTTCACACAATGTTGTGATGAACTTGGCGGAGTCAGTGTTAATGTCCCTAAAGAATACATGGTAAGCCTATCCTTTCTGGGCCTTCCCAAGAGCTGGCACAACTATTAAGATTCAATGAATGAGAGGGAGAAACTACCAAATTGGGAGCGCTCATGGTTTGATGTGATGTAGGAGGAAATAATACGGAATGCCAGAGATGGGAATTCTTCCAAGGGTGAGGATGAAGAAAAAATTGGATTGGATGGAAAGGAAAAGAAGGGGAAAGGGAAGAAATCCCAACTAAACCAGAATCTAGTCAAGGGGGAAAGAAGAAATATTTGTCAAAAATAAAATGCTTCCATTGTCATGAATTTGTGTACTATGCCACGAAGTTTCCACACAAGAAGAAAATAAAGAATACCTCAAGAGGAGTAGAAGGTGAAGCCTTGGATTCATAGGTCGAGCTTGAATTTACCCTCATTGCATGCATAGCCAACACTGTGATGGGGAGCATGCGGTATATGGACTCAAGTGTCTCGTTCCACATGATGGGGAATAAAGACTCTTTCACTGACTTGTAGGAGAAATACTTGCAGATGCACATTGATATGGGAGATGACGGAAGCTACAACACAATCGGGGTTGGTACAGTCACCTTTCATAGGGAGTCGAGCTCCCCTCTCAGGCTCAAGGATGTCATGTTCATATCGGGCATAAAGAAAAAATCGTCTCTATTGCAGTTTTCGAAGACCATGGATATGATGTTATATTCAGCAAAGCAAAGACATTCTTGAGACACATAACCAAGGGACAAGTGAAGTGGATCAACATTCGGGTGAAAAACCTGTACAAACTAGACGTGGAGGATTGTGTTGCATTAGGTACAAGGGTAAATAAGTTACAGAGCCATGATGTTGGTGAACTTTGGCATAGAAGAATTGGCCATTTGAATCATGGCACTTTCAATACCATGCATTAGATCACCATAGGCCTCCCCAAAGGAGAACTTGAGAAGTAGTATGTATGTGAAGGATGTTATTTGGGGAATTGCACAAAATTCACTTTAGATGATCGGAAAAACAAGGCACATGCAGTCCTAGGAAGGACCCACTCTGATGTCTATGGACCTTTCTCGACAGTCTCCATTGGCCGTCACATATATTTTTTCATTTTTATTGATGGCTTCTCATGGAAGTGTTGGATCTTCTTCATGTGAAGGAAGATACTTTCTCCAAGTTCGTAGAGTTCAAAGCACCAGTGGGGAAAGAAAATACCAAGAAGTTGAAGGCTCTTAAGACCGATAATGGAGGTGAGTACGTGTTGAATGTGTTTAAAAATTTCTATGAAAAATAAGGAATTCGATGAGATTTGACATCACCCCACAACCCATAACAGAATGGGGTGGCTGAGAGAAAGAATCGTAGCAATGTGGGAGCAGTGAGGGTGATGTTGCATGACCAAGGCCTCCCTCTACACTTGTGTGTCGAAGCATGCAACGCAATATTTTATTTGCAGAACCAAAGTCCTCATCGGATTTTGGGCATGATTACATCAAAGGAGGCTTTCTCGGGGAGGATGTTGAGTGTGTCACACTTCAGGATTTTTTGAGCCTTTGTCTACTACCATGTCTCGAAATATGCAAGGAAGAAGCTAGAGTCGAAAATAGAGTTTGCGATATTTTTGGGTTACACAGAAACTCCCCACAACTACCGTGTGTACTTTCCATCCCTCAAAATGAAAGTGGTGCGAAGGGATGTAAAATTTGATGAAGAGAAAGCGATGTGGTGCTCTCTTGAGAGGGAGCTTCACATCCCACTAGAAGAGGATAATTTAACTCCAAAAGGAGGAACCTCAGGAAGTTGTGGAGTAGCCATAAATTTAGGAGTAGAGAGTGGAGACACCCACTCAAGCAGAACCATCCAGAGAAGGCTGGAAAAGAACTGGGGAAGCTGAGAGACTTGTGTAGCCTTGCAAGGGAGAAAGTGGGCTCTCCCTCAAATCAGCACAAGAAGAGAAGGTCACTAGATCAATACACTGGTTACATGTCTCTAATGACTAAGCCCTACTCTTTTGAGGAAGCGGTAGAGAAGCCTGTATGGTTTGATGCAATGGTGGAGGAGTATGAATGCATTGTAAGAAACAATGTTTCAAAAGTGGTCCCAAGACCAGCTGAAAAATCAATTTTAGGTTCGAGATGGATCTTCAAGGTAAAAAAGGTAGCATATGGAAGTATATAAAAGTACAAGGCCATATTTGTGGCCAAGGGGTACTCTCAGGTTGAATGGATTGACTATAAGGATACCTTTTTTCCTATAGCAAGGTACTCATCAATCAAATCAATTCTTGCTCTCGCTGCACAGATGTGGTGGAAGATCCAACAGATGGATGTGAAAACAACATTCCTCGATGAAGTTATTAATGAGGAGGTGTATATCAAGCAATCAAAAGGCTTCGAGACTTTTGATTGAGAGTCTCATGTGTGCATACTCAAGCGAGCATTGTATGGTCTCAAGCAAGCACCCTGTGAGCGGTACACCAAGATTGATAGGTATCTCACTAGTTTGGTCTTAACCAAGAGTGAAGCAGATGCAAACCTATATCATATTTTGGTAGAAGGTAAATTTTTTGTCTTATATGTTGATGAATTTATTTTAACTCGTGATGAAAAATTGATTAGATCTTACAAGGACGACCTTGCAAGAGAGTTTGGTATGAAGGACATGGTTCTCACGCACTACTTCCTCAGATTGGAAGTGCTATAAGGAGATGAGGAACTATTTGTCTCTCAAGGAAAGTATGCCAACGAGATATTTTAGAAGTTCCACATGGACATATGCAAACCGATGGAGACTCCTCTAGCAACCAACTTGAGGAAAGAGGATTCCACTTCAGGTGAGGAAGTGGATGACTCTGGTTAATGATAGTTGGTGGGTTCAATCATGTATCTTATGAACACACGACCAAATATGTGCTATGTAGTCAATTAGTTGAGCCAAGATATGGTTCAATTGACAAATTTATTTTGGGGGCAGTTGAGCATGTTATACAGTACCTTAGAGGCACTACCCAGTTTGGAATATGGTATAAATGAATAGAGAGAGTGAATTTGCATGGATTCATAGATGCAGATTGGGCAGGAGTCCATCAGACCAAAATAGTACATTAGGTGGAATTTTTAGTGTTGGGTCTGCATCGATTTCTTGGTACAACATGAAGCAAAGATTTGTAGCACTCAACTCGACAAAATCAAAATACATGGCTATCAGTCAAGCAACATGTGAGGTGATATGGATGAGAAATATACTTGTTGGATTGTTTGGTGAGATGATGGATCGCATTGTGATCTACTGTGATAATCAAAGTTGCATAAAGCTCTCTAAAAATAATTTTTTTCACAATTGATCCAAGCATATAGATATCATGTATCACCATCTACAAGATTGTGTGTAGAGGAAGATCATGTTATTGCAGTACATTTTGACAAAGGAACAAGATGAATTTTTTTTAATAAAGGCATTGTCAAGAGGGTAGTTTGAGTTCCACACATGTAGGATAGGGGTGGTTGACAATCCATTTCTTGCTGAGAGAGGGAGTGTTGAAAAATGCAGCTATAATTTCTCAATTTGATTTTTCCTTGATTAAACTGAGAAAATTCGAATTTCCACATTAGGAGACAACTCGGATGATGTTAACTTGAGTGACATGGCTTATGTCACCCAGTTTTCTCAGTATATTCGAGTTGAAGGAGTCAGAGATTAGTTTAGCATCTGTGATTTCTAATTTGTAGCAATCAAGGCGAGTTATCTAAGGTTGTTTTTAGTTAAACTAGTTCCAACCGTTGGAAGAACTAGTGGACTGTCAAGTTGTGCCATGGGACTTTAGTCAAACTTAATGATCATCAAGTTAATTGATCAATCATACCAAAATAGCTAGTGCATGCAGAGAATTTGAGTTACCCAGTTGAGTTGGAGATTCCAAGGTAGTGTAACATCAATTGTAGACTAGTCTTGAGTGTACAGGTGTTGGATGCAGTTAGATGATCAACCTAAAGGAATTGCGCAATCAATTGGAAAAAATTTCTTAAAAGATAGGGGCTAATTCCTCAAGGAACAATGGAAGGAAATAGGAGCTCAAAACAAGGAAAAAATTGACTAAGTTTGGGTTAGAGGCCTTCAATGAGCAGTGAGATAGGTTGTGCACTTGCAGGGTGAGCTTAGTTGAGCGAAGAAATTGTAATCCATCTCTATTTCATCTGATTAATGCAAGAGACATTGGATTTTTTAGCATATTTCATTCCCCAAATAAAAATACTTGTTGCATGTGTGTTATTTCTTCATGCACATCTGAAATTTTTGTTTTAAATTGTGAAATAATGTCTGCAAAATAGTAAAGTAAGTTTGTATCTTGTAATTTTGTTTAAAACTTCATGAGCAGTTGCATATCTACAAAATAATTTCTACATCAAATTCTATAAATTACATAGCTGAAACTTACAATTTTAAAATATTAAACTTACTACTCTTATTCATTAGTAATAATTGTTTTCAAATTTAACTATTATTTATCATTAATAATAATTAACTTCAAAATTAAATATAATTAATATTTATATTATAATAAAAATAATTGATCCATTAATATTAACTCACCTAAAACGACTTAATGATTCAATCATAATAATCATAATAATAACTTGAAATTAATTACTACATTTATTCAAGTATAATGAAAAGAAAGTGGACTAACATTTGGTGTGTAGATTGAAAATGAAATGGAGTTGTCTTTAGTGTGACTTTTTGGAGTTTCAGGTGCTGGAATCCGGTGAAAAATATTGAGGTAAAATCTTGATTTCTGTTATTTACATTGTTTTTTTTACTATATATATGGATTCAACATCCTAAAAAACCCCTAGGGCACTTCAATTGTGCAAGGTTACTCATCAAACTTCTATTTTCACTAAATTCCTCCGAAATTTAGAGAAATTAGACCAGAAAAAACTACCATAAAAGCCTTCAAAAAGTCACATTATAAACTACTCAAAATGAAATTGATCGAAATAAGCCTCTATAATGTGCAATCAAGTACACATCATCACTTGGCTTAATATTACAAGATCATAGCCCATGATTTCAAAGCCTGGAGTCAACCTTGTTTATGCTTATCAATTGTCATTTATCAATGTCACATAGATAACATAAGATCTTCTTTAAGGATATAATTTGAAAATTATTATTAAATTGTCCAATCAAACTTTTTATTAATGCATTAACATGCAGTGCTCCACTCGATTAATGCTAAAGCATTTCATAAAACTATGATTGTATGGGGTGTGTACGAGTGGCCCTCACTCAAAAGCCAAACTATGATTCGAATAGTCAAAAGCATTGGTGCTTTGTACCCCATAAGAAATATGGCCTCCACCCATGATCTTAGCCTAAAGATGGTGGAAGATATTTGGCCTTCCACCCATTAATTATTTCATGAGACAGGCAGAACTACTTTCTGCAATTGACATGATTCTCTCTTACCTCACCAAATATAAAATTTGTGTAGTGGAAACCTTCACGAGATAAGTGTTTTTAAAAGGACTAATATGCTATAATATTGGTTATTAATGAAGTGAATGAATGTTATTAGGTGCATGAATATGAATATATATATATATATATATAGAGAGGATTGGGTTGGTGAATAAATATTCTATGGATTTAAAATTTATGGATAATGATTACATTTATGTAATTTTGTTTGGTTATTTTTTAAGGTAAAGGTATTAGTTACATTCATAGAAAACTTATTTAGGTGAGTTAGTTATCTTTCATGTAGAAATTATTTTTAAGGAGTATGTTAATTTTGGCGGTACTAGAATTTGGATGGAGAGGATAATAACAATCCCTCCCTACCAGCCAAGCTACACCCACTTTACAAACATAAAATTTATTTAATTATATCGAAAATAATTGTTTTAAATAATTTATAAAATTCATAAATGAAAATTTATTATTATTTTGATAATAGAGATTATATTTTTATAAATTTTGATATTGTAAATGAATTTTTGAGTTTTTATTTTTAATTGAGCAATTTTATATTACAATTTTAGAAATATAACTTTGTATCTTTAAAATTTTAAAATTTGGCCAAATATTTGGTAAGATTTATAAGTGAAATGTACTAAAAAAAATGGGGTATGTTTGCTACATTATTAAATTATATCTTTATATAAAAGGGGTTGTTCCTATCAACTTATTAATATGAGTATTAAGTGGACTATTCAAACTCATAAAAAAATGATAAGAGTTTGGGCATAATAGATGATATTTAAGTATTAATTATTTCATGTGGTTAATACCTAGATTAGGGCACTACATAATTCATTTATTTATTTAGTTTTATATCCACCTTTTTACTTTTTTGAACATCACTTTGACATATGAAGTGTAAGTGGACTTACAAGTTCATAAAAAATTAATTATTAGTTAATGATGCTCACAGGAAAAAGTCGTAGCAAATCATTGAACATTCAATACTCTATACAATTAATTTTAATAAGCTATAACTATGAGTGCAGGTTTCTGAAGTGATGATTGATATTTTGTGATTCATTTCATTAGTTTCAAATTGACTTCTTCACCTATGTAAGCACCATTTAAAAAAAATGAGTATTTGTGGAGTATTCAAGATCATGAAAAATTGTTCATCAGTGAATTACATTCATGGTAGATGGGTTACAATGAATAAGTTAATATTAAATGCTTTACGTAATTAATTTTGGGAAGTTTTGGTCATCATATGCAAGTTATCGGTATGACAATTGATGTTATACAATTGATCTCACTAATGTTGATTCCACTACTTTATCCTTACAAGAACCACCTCATGCAATGTGTGATAAGCGAATCATTCAAGCGCATGAGAAATTAACATTAGTAAATGTTGTTAATAGGAGATAAGGTATAGTGAATAGCTTGAGTATTGAAGCCTTTTCATAGTTAATCCTAGGAATTCTTGATACCATGTGTAAGTCCCATAGATGAAAATTAACATAGTGTGATATTTTCAATTACTATTCATATTCATGAGCATAACTTGACTCCATGAGGGTTAATTGTCTCATTGAAGTTCATAAGAAATTGAACATTATTGAATGATGCTCATGGGAGGTAGGTTATCATAAAAAAATTTAATATTAAATAGTTGATGGGCGATAGGGCTTTGAATAGACAATTATTAGGTATAATGTTAAGACTGTCCTTGATGTTATGGTCACCAATTAAAAATTGATGGATAGTCACACCCACGTAACCAACAAACAAAAGTATCAGGTATTTTGTGCAAATAATATCTAAAAGCCTTGGTTATGAGGTGCAAATAAGGTGATTAATTGTGACTAACTTTAATTCCACTTATTTAGACTCATGGACATAACTTTGACATAATAATAATTAAGTGGACTATTCAAGTTCATGAGAAATTAGTCATTAGTGAATTATGCTCATAGGAAATGGGTTACAGAGAATACCTTATGTATTAAACAATACATGTGGTTGATTTTGAGAGGCATTGGGAAAAGGTGCAAGTTTCCAAGCTCACTATTAATATAGTGAAATTTATGTTCTTAATTTTAATCCCACCTTTTTAGCACAATGAAAACCCCTTCATATAGTTAGTGCTAAGTTGGTTATAGAAACTAATGAAAAATTGGTCATTAATTAATCATACTCATATGAGATGGGATAGTGTGAATATAATGACTAATCTTGAGAAAACTTATTTTATTCGATACAAATTCTAAAAATAATTATTCATATTATATGAGTTTTTAGGTTAATTTCAATTCTGCTTTTCCATCCTTCCATACATCACTTCATGCAATTAATATTAAATTAAATATTTAAAATCCAAAAAATATTATAAATAAAAATAATAATAAAAAATTATCAACTTTATTATTAAATCTCTATACAACTAATTTTAAAAATAAATAAATAATTACAAATATATAATGAAATAATTTCAATGTCACTTTCTTGAATTGTAATCTTCCCCTACTATAATGATTACTAAATTAAAATAGCCGAAAGTTTTAAAAATTTATCACGCATGAAAGTTAAATCCTAATAACTGAATTTTTTTATATTATACATTAATCTTTAAAAAAATACTCATGATTAAAAACCCTAACATACAAAACTTATAAAATAATAATTAAATAATAATAAATATGATAGCGGGGATAAGGATTTTTTTTTTTAAAGAATGATTAAACTTCAAATCAAACTTGTCAATCAGGTCATCAATCATTATGGTTGATCCATCATTCTCAATGGGTATCCCCATGACTGCTTTTATATTTGTTATGAAAGCATGCCACTAATTGGCACTGACTACACCAATAAGCACTTCATATTGTCAACCATTATTTTAGTAGTTTAGTAGGAAAGTCATTAAGCGTTTTCAATCATGGGTGGTCATAATCATGGCCATGTTTTGTTGTGAATCACTAAGTGTGCTTAAGGTGTTCCAGGACCATGGATATTGCATGGACCATTTCAATATTGCTTAATACGACCTTGAAAGTTGACCTTTCGGCTTTGTTGGTGGGAAAGAAAAGAATAAGGACATTAAAGTGAAAAGAGATTTGAGATGTGTTATTATGAGTATAAATATTATATATATAAATAACAATTATAAAATATATAAAATAATTTTTTTATATAATATTTATTAATTATTAATAATATTATAATTTTAAAGTTATATATACATATATATATATATATGAGTAATTGGGTTGGGTTCGTACTTATGTGATACAAAGTTAATTTTGGTCATTACCATTATATATCTAAGATTTAGGATAGTCTTTTTCTCTCTATAGATTAGGTTACTCAGATAGATTTGAACCTTGGATTTCTTAGTTTACATAATACTCCATATCATGAAGATTGCCAATTAAACTGCCCAATAAGAGAAAGCTAATTTCATATTTAAATTATTGTATATTTTGTATTTTTACATAAACATTGATATATAAACATTGTAATTTTGATTTTTTATTTTTTTTTAAATTTAAATTATTTTGTATTCAATAAATAAATTATCTTATATTAAAATAAAATTCAATTATAATATAGAAATTTTTGTAGATAATAAATAATATTGATTTTCTTATAAATATTATTTAAATTAAATACCTTTTAGTTTTGGAGAAAGACTTAAAAATATTTTTAATTAACTGATATGTCATTTTCTTTGGATGTAAGGAAAGGTTTTCATGGCCTATGACCTATATATATATATATATATATATATATATGGCAACAATGATAGTCTACCCCCTTAGGTCATTTTATCTGGCATGGTTTTCCTTGAATAAAGATGATGAATCTAATAGCATTCACGAATAAAAACCAATGATAGATATCCTCACTACCCATTGACAATTGAGGCCACATATTTTTTCCTACTTTTGAAGGAAAAAAAAGAGAAAAAAAAAGGAAAAGAAAAGAAAAGAAAATGTTTGGTAGGCATATTCTTCATAAGTATGTAGGATTTGCATGATTTTGTTGGTTTTCATATTGAATTAGATTTTATCACTTTGTCATGCACATATTTATGTGTATGAACTAGTTGAGTTTGATGACCTTTGCTAGTATTAAATGCTATTACATCAATTAAAAAAAATTACAATTTAAGAATATATTTATTGATTAATTTAATTGTGTAAATTATGGACATTAAGTTATCAATCCAGATGCTCATAATCTTATGAGTTGCTGACATTATATGTGCAAGATCATAGCATATACCTAAGGATTTAATCAAATTAAAAGTGCATCCACCACATTAATATCTGCTAGAAATGAAACTTTTTGATTGATTACAATATTTTACTTTCATAATATCCATGTAATCAAAATTTGTTCAATTGGGTTGGAAATAGGGATGGATGCGGGGTCAAATCCAAATGAAATCAATTACAATAGTAAATATTCACCAAAAGTGGAATCTACTAGAATTGCAAAGTTTTGGGATGAAACAATGTTTCACTCTAGATAGGGTCAAAGCATTCAAGCAACCCTCTATTTAATAATTTAAGTGAATGTTATTGCATTAAAATAAACTAATCTAACATGCATCAAGACAAATTATATGATAGGGTAGGGAAGAAAACTCTAATCTATTCATACTACAATCAAAAGAACTTTTTCTGATAAATCATTTCAAGAAATCAAAGTCAAGTGTAAGAATATGTTCCATCCTTAACAATTGGTTATGATTCTTTTGCTCAAATAATAAATTGTCCGATTACCCTCAATTTTTTTTAGCTTTTTCCATGACTCAATTAATTTCTATAGTTTTATCAAACTATGGTATTAAAATCAATGAAGTGGAGATTGTAATACCAAACCACACATAGAAAATGTTATAGTTGTAGGCTCAAGTCTTGGAACTTTGCAAAAATCTCAAGATTCCTAGGTTAACAACATTAAGAACTTTGGTAACAAATTTAACGTTGACAATTTGAAAATTCCATTTACACACTTCCTCTTCACACTATAAATCCAAAGCATAATTGAATGAAAGTGAAGGAATATTTTAAATAACAATTTCAAGCAAGAAATCAAAGATATGAATGAAACAATAATGCACTTTAACTACATAGCTAACTACTTTGGAATCAAATTATCAATATACCTATAGAAAATAAAAGAAAATATGCAGCAAGGTAGCATATGCTAGAGAGAGGGGACTCTGCCTCACTTGGAATGTGCTGCATAAAACAAATTTGGTATTAAGTGACTATGTATACTTCATGGAAGCATAACTAGTCTTATATTAAACTTCAAAAAAATAAAGTATCAAGTTTTATCTTAGACAATATAATAATAACCAAACCAAGTACCCCTTTTAGATATTATTACACCTCCCTTTATAATTTTTACAATAAATAAAGGAGGTACATCCCATAACTGCTTGAGCCTAAAATTATGGATCTTAAACTATTTGTACCCTAAAATAAAATATACATGCCTCTTGGAATGGATAATTCGATCCCATGAAGAGAGGACTGATAGAAAAGTATTTTTATGGACTTTATTATTAATAGATTGGAAGCCTGAAATCTCATAATTGTGCTCATAATATTATGTGTTTCCAACAATTGAATGAATCTTTGATCATGAACCTACACTCTTGATGATGAGATCTAAGGTTAGCTAGATAACAAGAAACCATATTGATGGTATCCCAAACATAACCCATATGATCGATTTCGTCATGGGATGGGTTAAGTGTGAAAAATGCTAAAGCATTAATGAAATATTTGAATACTAATAACTATAAGAATTTCAATCACAAATGGATTTATGTTAATACCTAGACCATTACCAAATTTTTGAACTAACACAAAATTATGTCCAATCCACTAATTATGAGACAAAATCATGTTCTAATCTAAACAATCATTAAAATTTTTGGAAATAGCTTAAAACATATTTTGATTACTTGCTAACATTTCTTAAGAGATGCACCTTAAAGAGGGAATAAATGTAGTGGTGAGAGCTGCAAAATGGTGGAAATAAGGGAGTATGGTAGGTGAAAGGGGGGATTATAGAATTGAAAAATGTAACAAAATCCATGATCAACATCTCCCCCAAACCTAATAAATTACATGTTCTCATGCAATGAAATGTACTATAAAAAATATTATTTTTCAGGAACTTGAAAAAATTGACAAAATTTACCCATCACTAAGTTATGCATGCTCTTCCGCCTTAATCAAAATATGAATATTAGATGTGGAGACTACACAATCTTGTTATCCCCTATTATACTATCACATGAGCTTGGTCTTTAACCTGTTGTTACATTTCTTTTTAGTCATATTTTCTTGTGCCACTTTTGGCCTTTTAAAACATGGTTTTGTATTTGGAGGCTAAATGATCATGTTTCTTATCTAATCGAGCACTCCTCTCCTTTGATATATAATTATCACTCTTCATATATATATATATATATCATACTCCCTAATTTCCTCTTTTTAATCCTCTTATTCTTCTTCCTCTATTTTGATGAACCAACAATGCAAGATTATGATGAATAATTTCATTAACAACAACCAAATTTTCAAACTCTTTAGATTTAAAACAAAGGGGGTTTGAAACAATGTCTTTTTTTATTTGATTGTGACATTCTTCCCTAGGTTCACTAACGTCCTAACTAGGAATTTACACTAGTAGAATTTGGAAAATAAATGACTACATGACTATAAATTTTACTCACAACAACTAAAAAATACTAAATTCTATTATTTTTTCATAACAGGACTATAAATGACTAAAATAATGACTAATTTGATTTTTTGGTAAAAAACATAACTAATTGATTAACCACACAAATAAAAATGACCTAACATTTGGTAATTTGGACATTAATATATATTATTTCTTGTTATATACGTCATGGTTTCTAATAAGGTCTCATTATATTAAAACATTTAGTAATCTATTCTTAAACAAACAAGAAAGGGACTATTACATATAAGCTAGAGTGAAATCTACAACATCTATCTAGCTTGATCCATGACATATTCCTAAGCGATGAAATTATACTGATTAAACAAAAATCGATCTACACGTGGAGTTTCGTCATTATGAAACTTTATTATCAAATATGGAGTTCATTCACTCGTGGATTTCTTTTATTATAGCTAGTGAAACCTAGTGTCTTCATAATTAAGCTAATGAAACCCAGTACCTTCATAGTTACCTCAATTTAATATAATATTGTAATGAAAAAATGTTATATATACATAAAATATTTTTTTCTAAGGTTATTGTATTAGGTGTTTTGTTGATGAAGGATCCCAAAACACATTTCCTTGTAGTTGGTAGTCACCTACAAAGATCATTTAAATAATTGGATGATGTTAGTTCTTATACAAGAACTGAAAAAACATAGAATGTGATAATAACAGTGCATGATCAAGTTTAAACTAAAAATAAAACAAAGAACATCAAACAATATTAATGAAGCATAAACACATCAACAAAGATATAGGAAAAAAATATCCTTTGTTGACTAATGGTAGTAGAAGAGCTACAAACAAGATATAAATATACTTGAAAATAGTTGCTTGAGAAATGTTGATAAAGAGCTCTCAACAAGGATCTCCTTTCTTCAATCTCCTTTGCAAACTCACTCTCTCTCAAAGAAGCAAAGAGACCCCTCAATGGTGATGGAACTCTTTCAACAATGTAATGCAAGATTTCTTTGCAGAAAATTTTCAAGCATAACAATGCCCAAAATTCTTCTTCTTCTTGGTCTTCCAATGCCTTGTTTATATATAATTTTAACTCCTCTTTATCTCCCTTGTCTCATTGATGAGACAATGAATGAGAGAAGGACAAGAGGATTAATTTTAGTGCTGCATATCTCCAATTCAGCTCAAAATCAACTGTCCTTGGGTAGTACTTGTTAGGGTATCCTAACTCATATCATGTGACGTGGTTCGAGATTGTTGTATGGACCTTGGGAGACTCACACAAATATTGAAGAAATAGCCACATGATAGTCAATTTTTGCCTTTAGATAACCCACATAGGTTGATTTTTAAAATGGTACATTATAAAAATTTTGATTTTTTTATTTTTATAATGTCTCCAGATGGAAAAGATTCACCTGCACATGCTTCTATCTGACTCTAGGTGTCATATGAACTATACAAATGGGTGTATTTATTTTCCATGGTAACAGTTCCCCCCCGATGTATGAGGTTAGGAGCAAGTGTATAACCAACATACATAATGTTTTGTTTTTCTGACGATGGGCCAGGCATGATTTTTTAGAGAGATGAGATCATGACAGAGATGATTATGTAGATGTACTTGAATGATAACTCACACACAACCATGATCTGAATAAATAATGGTACAAAATTGACTATATGAGGCGAGAATATCCCATGCCCATTATGATGACTAGGACTGAAATAGTACAAATGTATAGGAAAAAATCCTGTCAAATCAGTAATAAGATAGCTGACATTCTTCTGGCTACTTAAGATAGCTACTTTCGCCCTCGAATGGGGGTTTTTGAAAAACAAGCTGAATTGTATGCCCCCATGCATCTAATGTAAGGCACCACTGAAGGGGGGTGCAATGGGATGCATGGGTCTTCAACTGAAATGAGATAAATGCAACGTCACAATGTATGATACTACCCTAAAATGGAAACATATGTTGAGGTTGAATGTGAAGGAGACTGATGAAATCAATGGGTAAATAATGGTTCCCACAATGCCACCTAAGATAATCCATATAGGGTGGGAGTAACTAAGGTATTTCTTTGATTCTAGAATATGGGTGTTGATGTCAATAGAATGAAGCGTCAACCGTCAAGGAAAATCCATGTGAAATTGGCATAGATAGTTGTAATAGGATGGGTCCACATACATGATCACAAGAATTGACAGTATGTGAGAGATATAGAAAACCTGCCCGAGGTTGGAGCATTGATGCAAGTGGCAATAGTAAAAAAAATAGTGTTGAGGTAGATGCCTCTAGAGTCGGAAGAACATCCAAGGGGGTAGATGAACATTCTTCCTATCATGGAATGGTGTGAGAAAATGGTCAAAAATCAGATGGATATGAGGTGGGTGAACAACTAGCTCCAACTAAGGGAGACTGAGGACTGTCGCCAAGTAATTGACACAAAAACATGAGTGAGAATTATTTTCCTTAAAAAAAAATTGTACACTTTACAAAAGAATTTTAAAAATGGTTTGGGATGTACAAACATGGATATGAGTGCCCAAGAAAATTACAACCTTCATGATTTTGCAAGTGTGTTTGTTGCTATGGGCGGGGGGCCCATTGGCTAGTCTCTATGTGGGGTTGATGATGAGGATGGAATGACACATATGGTATACAATAATATGGAAAAATATTAGGCCAAGTGTAGAATGTAGTGGTGCATTCTGATGAAAGCCCATTTTTTTTTAGCCTGCTACCCATAGTCTCAGTCCTATCTAAAATTTCGCTTCCTTCAACCCTCGGGATATAAATCCCTTTATATCTAACAATGGGAGGATTTGAATTAAAGTGGGAGGAGTCGAAAGGGTTACACATATAAACCATTCCCTCTATAATAAGTGTTATCACCAAGAATTGGTCATCTAACCATTTCTAATTAGATGGATCGAAGTACACCATGTAAGACCAATTTTACCATAGTAAAATTTCTTTCACTATAAGAAATAATTTAATAAACCATATTTTATTAAGTTATTTCTACTTAAAACAAGAAACCCCAGGAGGAATAGTTAAATAAATTCTTATTTATTTGATTTCCCTCAAGGAAAAATTAATTAAACCATTGTTTAAATAATATTTCTAGTCATATTTAACCCTATTTTGGGAAATATGTAATATCTCCAACTTGGGACTATCAGCAATGCATGTCTGAAAAACGCATTTTTCAGAAATGTATGCTACAAAAATCAAAATCAGCCCTTGGATCCCTTATATCTAAAAATATGACATATAAATCCAAGAGGAGATCAGAAAAAAATCATTCTAGGTGAGGTAAACAAGTCTCCCACACCTAGTATGGCTAAAAAATGCCCAAGAATGGGACTACAACAATATTAAACAACACTGCTTCAGAAATAACGCAGTTCAGAAAAATGAAAGCAGAAGGCCAATATGGGAGCTAAATAATCACTTATACATCAAAAATTTAGATTTACAATGTGGCCCATACAATGTATAATAGGAAATAGAAGACTTAAACAGAAAGAAACCCTCAAAAGGAGGTGCTGCAACACATAGAATCACTGCAAAAGGCTTGAAAATGTTATTTTATAGAGCATACAGCAGCTGAATATTACAACTCAAATCTAGAGCAGATATGTGTACAAAATATTAGATCTATATTAGATTTTTACATTAGATTGTCTCTACTTTACATACCCCTTGGGGTTTTTAGCAATACATGAAACACATGGAGTAGATCTGAGATCTTGTGCAACAGATCTGCAGAATGATTCAGAATTTCTGAAGCAAATACAAGAGTATTTAGATCATATCTAAATATTACATGGAATAGATCAGAAATCCATGGATCACCACAGTGAAAGACAGATTCCCATCACTAGAGATCACTCCTCAAAGTTTTCCAAAACTCCCTGCAACTTTCCTTTTACAGATAACGAAGTCTTGGAAGATAAACTGTGTTGTAGACTTGATGAACAGTTTGGCCTGATGCCAAGGTATGGATCCGAAGCTCCAATTATCCAATACACTCTTGTCAAGGGGATAAAATACTTTCCCACTAAAAAAAGGCACTAGATTGGCCTAGATATGAGTAGATCTAGCCTCCACTTGCTACAAATTACAAGGAAAAAAAAACCCTCAACATGATCTGTGTTGTAGTTGGAAGATGAAGCTTGGCCAAATTCCTAATAGTGGACAAGATCAACGAGACTCCTCCAAGAGCTACTCAATGGAAGAGGTGGGATTCACAATTAGGAACACCCTAGTGCTAAACAACACTATTCTCAGGTAAACAACAAGAGAATGATATATGTCTAAACATAAAATATATTCAGAAATAAAACATGTTCAATAACAACCCTCTTCTCCTGTCCTCCTCTTCCTTTTCTAAGATGAAATTCTTGCAAAAACCTAAACCATGTCAATGATTTAGCTCCTTTCACATGTGTAGCCTCCTTCTAAAACTGTGTTGTGCATCTAGGAGGTTCATTGCATTTAGACAACACTATTGATTTGGCCATGGTTGACCCAGTCAAACAACTCAATCCCTTCCACACATGAGGGTGTTTTATTAGAATAGCCCAGATTTAACCTTGTCAACATTGGGCATTGATTTATTCAATTTTTTAAGGAGTTGTTATTGTCCTCCTTTACACATTTATTCTTGCAATAAGAAAATGAAACAAAATTGTATATTCCCATTAGCTTGGGCTAATTGGGAATATTATAGTCCTTCCCTCCAAAATTTTTCTTGTTCTCAAGAAACTGATAAGGTGAGTACTGTAACTCCTTTCCTCTTCCATTGATGACACAATCAAGTGATAAGCTTCTTCCATGAGCTGAGTTTTCATTAAACCAACCTTCCATGAATTTTTTCTCCAATGTTCTTATGAGAGATAAATGACCCATCCCATAAGGAGTGAAAAAATCAAATGAAACAATCATGGCTAAACCAATACTCTCTCTAAAACATGTAGCATATGGTACATAGAGAGTCTCCATCCCATGCGGTACATACATGGCTCCCACCCTTACTCCATACATCCCCTAAAGAAGTAAAAGTATATCATCAATGTATGGGAGAAAAAATATATACATACAAATAGAATGTTGAGCATGAGGAGGTGGGTCATAATCCCACATATGATACTAATGCAGTGCATCTCCTGCCTGCCTCAAATCAGGACATGGTAAGTGGTTTTCCCAACACTTACTTTTTGCCCAAGTCATCTCATTATTGATGAAGGTGAGAGATATTTTTGGTGCCTTAGGGAAGCACCCATAATGATGAAAAATCTCCCTTTGCTCATCAAGGGAGTGGCCAAATTCAGAAATTTTAGTGGCCCAATAGTTGCCATGAGATTTACATGATACATTACTTCTTTTAGGAATCACGACCTGCATAAAAATGGTAAAATAACATGTACAATCAGAAAATAAAACTTACTTTACATGAACATATCCTTTACCAAGAATGCCTCTCACACACATGGAGTTGTGCATGGATCTTTCTCCTCTTTCCAAAGAAGGAAGAGATGGCTGAAATGAACCTTGCATAGAGTCCCATGGTTGCCCCACCTCCACATAGCTCATGCATTCTTGAAAATGCTGATGTAGTTCTTCTTCCAAGCCTTCCCAATCAAAGCTCCTCATGATGATGTTGTAGATCCTCAGGGAATGCATATGGCTGAAGAAGAACTCTTTGTATGCTCCTTGTAGTATCTTATGCTTGAGCTTAGAAGCTATAGAAAAAAATATTCTACCATGATGATAGATGACTCCTCCTTGGAATAAGTAGCTCTCTTCATGCAGCTGGTCATCAAGTATCATACATGTGTGAAGATATTTGGAATAATCCACTAGCAGTTGAGATTTCCAATATAGATCTACTCTGCTCAACAATGACAATGCTGATGATGCATCAACATAAGTGTCTATCATGTTTTTGATCCTCTCCTTGACATATCCTATGCCAAAGGTGTGTGTTGGAAGGCTTTTCCTTCCATTATTCTCCTCCCACAGTGCAAAATCAGAAAAGAGAGTGGGTGATGATGATAGGGGAAGAAGATTTCTCTCCTCCTTGAGCTTACCCAAGTCTCCCAATGCTGTAGCTTTGTCTTCAAGTGCTCCAATCCCTCCTGGATCTAAGTTTGGAGTAGCAAGTTGTGAGGTCCTCCCCACAAAATCTGAATCAGGTGGCCTCCCAGGTGGTTTTCCACTAGATAATGAGGTTTTAGGGACCATCCTCATATGCATCATAGATGGGATCCTCATGTCCCTGATTCCACTATGCAAATTCAACTCTGTTTCATGGGTGGAAGTCTCATATAGTGGATCATCTTCTGCTATGCCAAATTTGTGATCCCTCCTTTGTTCTGCCTCATTTTCTCTTAGCATAGACACATGTTTCTCATGTCCTCCATATGGAATATCCTTAGGAAATCCCTGAAAATATGTAAGAGCCTCTCTAGTGGAAAAAATTTCTTCATCTCCATCTCCTGATAAAAATGGATCTCCTCCTGCTATCCCAGCGCTGGAGGTTCTTCTTTGATCTTCCTCTTCCTTCTCCTTATCAATGGAGAATGCCTCATCATTAAGGGACCATTTTCCTTGATCTCTTCTTTCTTCTTTAAGTTGGAAGAACTCTAGAAAACTGAGATGATCCTTGAATCTCTCTGATTGAGACTCATATTATTGGAGATAATCACCAAGAGCTTCCTCCTTTCCCTTATTCCTTTGTCAAGAAAGTGGGCATGCTCCAATGTTGTAGATTAGGTTGTGTGGCTGAATTCTCACACACATAGTAAGAAGTATTGGGGCTTCCTTGATGTAACAATCTCCTTGAGAGATATGCATGTATTTCCCTCCTCATTCCCCGGATTTCTCCTTTCAGCTCATTCATAGTTTGAGAAAGAGTTTTAGAGAACTCTTCTCCTTTCAATCATCCAGATAAAGGGTTTTTACTCTTTTCTTTTGTGTCTTCAGTGTAACCATTCCTCTTCTATCTTCTTCTTAGATACCTCCTCTCTCTGTCAGTAAGTGCCTCTTCTTCTATGTAAGGCATATTGGCTTCTTAAGAAAGCACAGGTTGTGCCAAGATGATGCTCCGATACCACTGTAATATCCCCAAATTGGGACTCTTAGCAATGCATGTCTGAAAAACACATTTTTCATAAATGTATGCTACAAAAATCAAAATCAGCCCTTGGATCCCTTAGATCTGACAATCTGACATCTAAATCCAAGAGGATATTAGAAACAATTCATTCTAGGTGAGGTAAACAAGTCTCCCACACCTAGTATGGCTGAAAAATGCCCAAGAATGGGACTGCAACAATATTAAACAACAATGCTTCAGAAATAACACAGTTCAGAAAAATGAAAGTAGGAGGCCAATATCAGGGCTCAATAATCACTTATACATCAACAATTTAGATTTACAATGTGGCCCATACAATGTATAACAGGAAATAAAAGACTTAAATGGAAAGAAACCCTCAAAAGGAGGTCCTGCAACACATAGATTCACTGCAAAAGGCTTGACAACGTTATTTTATAGAGCATGCAGTAGCTGAAGATTACAAATCAGATCTAGAGTATATCTGTGTACAAAATATTAGATCTATATCATATCTGTACACTAGATTGTCTCTACTTTACATACCCCTTTAGGTTTTCAGCAATACATGAAGCACATGCAGTAGATCTGAGATCTAATGCAGCATATCTGCAAAATGATTCAGAATTTCTAAAGAAAATATAAGAGTATTTAGATCAGATCTGAATATTTCATGGAATAGATCAGAAATCCATGGATCACCACAGTGAAAGGCAGATTCCCATCACTATAGATCACTCCTCAAAGTTTGCAAAAACTCCCTGCAACTTTCTTTTTACAGATAAGACAGTCTTGGAAGGTAAACTGTGCTGTAGAATTGATGAATAGTTTGGCCTGATGCCAAGGTATGGATCTGAAGCTCCAATGATCCAATACACTCGTGTCAAGGGGATAGAAGACTTTCCCACTAAAAAGAGGCACTATATTGGCCTAGATCTGAGTGGATCTAGCCTCTACTTGCTGCAACTTACAAGGAAAACCAAACGCTTAACAGGATCTCCGTTGTAGTTGGAAGATGAAGCTTGGCCAAATGCCTGATAGTGGACAATATCAGCAAGACTCCTCCAAGATCTACTTAATGAAAGAGGTGGGATTCCCGATCAGGAACACCCTAGTGCTAAACAACACTATTCTCAACTAAACAGAAAGAGAATGATATATGTCTAAATAGAAAATATATTCAGAAATAAAATATGTTCAACAACAACCCTCTTCTATTGTCCTCCTTTTCCTTTTATAAGATGAAAGTCTTGCAAAACCCTAAACCATCTCAATGATTTAGATCCTTTCACACATGTAGCCTCCTTCTAAAACTGCGTTGTGCATCTAGGAGATTCACTGCATATATACAACACTGTTGATTTGGTCATGGTTGACCCTGTCAAATAGCTCAATCCCTTCCACACATGAGGGTGTTTTATTAGAATAGCCCAGATTTAACCTTGTTAACATTGGGCATTGATTTATTCACTTTTTTTAGGAGTTTTTATTTTCCTCCTTTACACATTTATTCTTTCAATAAGAAAATGAAACAAAATTGTATATTCCCATTAGCTTGGGCTAATAGGGAATATTACAAAATAATTAGATAAATCATTATTTTTCTTATTTTTCTCCAGGAATAATTAATTAAATCATTATTTAGTTATTTTTCCTTGTTAAATTTGACTAAATCACTCAGAGGAATAATTAAACAAATCATTATTTGTTTATTATTATTTAACCACATTCTTGAAATAATAAATAAATCATTTTTTTTATTATTATTACTAAATAAAGGCATTTAACCAATATAAATACCCTTTCCCTCCAACAAAATATAATAAAATATTCCAAGCGGTTATATCTAGATCTTGTTTAATAATATTTTATTATTCTCCATTATCGAGGATAACTCAATATTTTGTTATAAATAGAAGGGTTTTCCATTCATTCTTCACTTTGATCATCCTCATTGTCGTTATCATTTTCTTTTTACATTTGAGCTCTCAATTGAGTTCGTCACATATTTGGGTTTTCTACGTCATTAAGAGAGAGAGACCCACGAAGCTGAAGTATTGAGGACAACCAAGAACCCATCCCATTGAGGGGGACTAGTAACATTTACTTGTTTCCTTCTCCAAGTGTTACATAATACAAAAAATAATTCTTTAATCTTGTCTTGTATGTTGTCTACTTGGAGTTAATTTTGCATCAGTCGTTATTTATTTTCGTTGTTTAGCAACTTTTACTGCATAGATCTGGGTTTTTGCAGGATTTATTCTAATTTTATATTGCAGATCTAAAGAGTTGGACATCCATTTCTGTTGTTAGGTATATTTTTCAATCATAGATAAAGTAGGATCTTTTCGTACACCTGCAATAATATTTTACACTAACAAATTGCGACTCCACTAGTGTTTTAATTACACATTGTCGTCAACAAATGGAGACTCCATTATTCTGATTCTGATTCCCATGTGACCAACAACTTCAGCAACAAGGGTTTTTATTCAACTGTTTTCAGTCTCTTAATGTTGTATTTTTACCTTTTTTTTCCCTAATTCAGTCAAAATCTAGATTCCAGATCTTTTCTGGTGTTTTCCATAGGTAAGAGGTACCAGACACTTCAGAGAGGAATTTTTTTTTCGCAACCTGTCGCTCAAGAACCAAGAAAAAGAACTCACACTTTTCAGCCCAAAATGTGCAATTTCACCTAGAAATCACATTTTTCTGCCCAAAAAGTGCTATCCTACCTGTTTACAGGTCAGTAATTGCGATTTGGAATCTTTTTTTGAGTTTTTCTACAATTGTCAAGGTTTGTCGAGAGCACTGTTTTGGATTTTCTAACCTATGTTTCAGCTCATCTTAGGCCTGGATATACTCGGTTTGTCTCCTTGAAGTAGAATCAATCCCCCTAGGGTTTCAGTATACTTCCACCTTTTTAGGAGGAGTTGAGTTGAGTAGGTAGTCTGAGATTTGCAGTGTTTTTAACCATTGTTTCAGGGTGTTATCGATCATTTTTACAGGTCCTTCAGATAGGATATTGTTACTTCCAAAACTCCCTCTTGAGTTTTGTTTTTCCTTTTCCCTCACGGTCTCATTGTTTTCCTTATCTTTTGCAATATTTTTCCCTTATGGTTTTTTTTTTTTCTGCATCATTTCCATCAGTATTAAGTCATTCGATCCCAGTCTCATAGACATTTGATATTGTTATTTTTTAGTGTGCTTCAAGTCAATTTCGCCCCCATTTCGCCTGGTTGTTTAAGAGCCTTATCTGGTTTGGGATTTATACATGATTAGTTGTTTATTTTACTGTCATTTCAATTTCATTTACAGTTTTTAAACATTTTCATTTTTCTTTAAATAACCATCTAGGCTTAATTAAAATAAACACACGACGTGCACACACTCACACCTAAACAGAAGAGAACTTGGTTCACACCGCCAAGCCAAGACATAAACATCATAATTAATTTATTTTCCTACCAGATCCTTTATTTATCACTATTAAACCTTTTTGTGTCACTTATGTCTTTCCATCATTGCACCCCCCAAGGCGTTTGTCATGGAGACTCCAATATCTTCACCCTCAGTTTCCGTTAGGACATCTCACACAACCCCGTAGGTTCTGTTAGCCTCCACAATATCCCAAGGCTGAAAGGAGATGAATGGAGGTAACCTCAAACTAAGCTTTTAGTTCAACATCTAGCCCTACCAAACCAGATATGGATCTCTCTTTGAAACTCACAATGAAGGGTTTGACTGGTACAATAATGGATTTTAGGCTAGATAGTTCAGCTCTATGGTTTGAATATTTAAGGGGTTTTTTCTGGTTCAGGAGTGAAAATCAGGGAGCTAGGTCAAGTCTTAAAGGTTTCGGTTGCAAGAGATATAGAGGAGCAAGGTAGGCATGATTTTGTGATAACTTAAAATTTTGGTTGATGTAGTGTAGGTTTGAATGTGAAAGAATATCAAAATGAGCATGTATACCATGCTTTCATTTATCAAGAAGAAAAAACAGATAAACATGAGTTTCCTAATAAAAAAGGCTGAATCAAAATAATTTTTTTTAATACCTCTTAGAAAAATCACCAAAGAGTAAAGATATGGTAAGGAGACTAATTTATCATTCATATAAATATTTAACAGAAGGAAAACATTATAAAAAACTCACACCACAAGAATTCCTAAATAATAGTTGCAACTTTCCTTTGATTCCCTATAAAAATGATGAAGTACAAGCTATAAGACTTCCACTTTCTGATGTCCAACCATTAGATTGACTGAAAACCACATAAATGTAGACTAAAGAAAACTTCCCCTCTCTCAGGGGTCAAATCATTGAGTGTAGGAACAAATTACAAAATAATCTCTAACAAGACCTAATTAGTAGAGGTTAAAACAAACCCTCATAGAATTTGACTGACCTACTCCTCATCAATGAGGTCCAAAATTACATCAAAATGACTCTAACAAGCCCATTTACCTTCTATTACATCAATTAAACTTGAAATTAGAGGAATTACATAATAAAAACTAATATTGACTGAAGAAAACTAAAAAATTGGACTAACAAGCAAAAGCGTAGCACCACCCTGCAAAAGCGTAGTGCCATAAGACAAAGGCACACCACCAATCTTTGAGGAGGCTTTTGAGGGCCTTCCACTACCCCAAATCTAGCTTTGAGGGTACCAATGGAAAGATGAGGATGTATAGTTATCATTAGAAACATAAAGAAAGAAAAATGGACACTCCAATATAGATAAAAACTCATTCTCCCAAAATTACTCCCAAAAGTGTAGCGCCTAGTCCAGAAAGGTGTTAGAAAGTGACTTTTTGACCTAGTTTTGGGCATTTTATCCTAAAATGTTTGCTGACAAGGCACCAAAAGTGTATAAATAGCATGTGTAGGGTACTAGATATCCATCAATGCATACTTTTTTCCTTTTGGAGGTCTAAATAAAAAGTGTAGTGCCAAGGTGCTACACTTTTGGCTGAACTGATATTTCCAACTAGGCCAAAAGTCACGAAAAACCAAAATTTCACAAAATTTCTTCAAAATTTACCCAAAATTGCTCCATGAAGCCAAGTGATGATATTTAAAGCTATGAGGGAGGCTTAAACCAAAAATTCAAGATTATATTTCTTTTTTTGTCTCATTAGGGTTTTCTTCAGCTTCTTCTTCACTTGCTTGATTATGATTTGGGAGACCTTGTTACTTGTATAATAATGTGTGGCCGTGTGTCTTTGTAGGTTATTGTTCCTTTTTTCCTTCTTAAGAAGGTTCTCCAAGTGTAAATACAACCTATCCAGCCAACCTACTTTGTCTTTCTCAATTTATGCCAAAATGAGTTCATGAACAATCATTTGACCTTTTGGTGGAGATGGTTCTTTTTGTTGCTCAAGTTCCCTCTTGAGACCTCTTGTTCTTGGTCTCCTTTCTTCCACATGCTCTTCTTGATCCTCTAAATCATCACATCAACAACTACCTTACCTTTGGCATCATATTTTCTCAAATATAGTTTGGGCTTGTTTAAGAGCAGTTGATTTACCTTTAATTGCATGTTCTCCTTTTGCAAGAATGAGACCAAGAAATTTTCCTTTGAAAAACTATCTTTGAGCTCTCTAATCTCAACTTCCTTCTCCATGATGATCAACTCCACTATTTGTTTCTTCTCATCCACCTCAAAATCTTCCATATCAGTGTCAAGATGAAATTGTTTCTCATCCTGCAATGGTGCCTCATGATGTGATGATGTTTCTTGCTCACCTTATGTAGGCTTGGTCCTTTCAAAAATTTCTGGAGAAAACAAAAACCTCTTTCCTCTAACATATGTTTGAGTCACCTCTTCCCTAAGAGTTATTGTGATAGGTCTGCTTGTGTTAGCCACCTGTTGTTGTGCTGGTGAAGTCAAAGGTGTAGAGTGACTGCTAGACCGAGCTCGTGAAGATAAAAGAGAAGATTAATATATAAAACCATCCAAAGAAAAATTGATTTGTGCGAGCTGAGGGAAAACCAGGATTTTCACCAAGCCATGGTGAAACATATTAACATGATGATATTCTCCCAATCTATGTACTTTCTCCGTCTTTTTTACTATGTTTCTGTAAAGGTAATGAGGCAAGTTGAGAGATTTTACACCGGTGAAATGCATCAACAGACTCACATGGTACTGATATAACCCCGAGTACCTACCCTCACATGTAAAATATTTCATGACCAATTTTATGACCAATTTCATGAGAGGGGAATACTTGTCCAAAAACCGTCTGAATGGAAATATATGTGTTAGAGCTGCTTTGTATGCAGGTTTCAAATACATTTTGTAGATTTCAATGTCAAGGTCTCTACTCTTGAATCAAGTTTCTCCATTGTTTAGAATCCCTCTAGCTGTGGAAATGGCCTCTGCTGAAAGAGTGAACACAACCTATTCAATAGTCACCTTATCTCTTCTCAAATTGGTGGAAAAAGTGCTGGTAAGTTTGTTATGAAAACCAAGTTCCTTAACCTTTTGGAAAAAGGCAAGGCAACTAGCATCCTAGAATGATTTCTTAAGGAAGGATGAAGACATGATTTCATGTGCTATAGTAGGCTCATACCTGCTAATATGACCTCCTTCTACCTCTTCTTATCACCATCATGAGATATATGGTTCACATATTGATCGCTACTATGGGTATTAGATGAAACATATACCGATGTTGATACCAGGGTGTTCGACGAGGAAGGTTCGACATAAACATAATGGGAAGCCCCTAAGGGGTCTTTCTCTGTGGATCTCATGGATGGTGATAGATAGAGAATAGAGACCAAAGAGTGCATCATCTCGACATGGGGGAGGTATCACAATGGGTGCATAATAGTCCTCTGGTTTTGGTGAAGCATAATTTACAAGTAGAGGAGTAGATGATCCACTACGACCGACCTCTATTTCATGAATTTCCTTAAGGGTATCACGAAAGTTATTGAGATGGGGAAAATGATGGGAATAGTGGCCATAATGATCACAAAAAGCACAAGGGTGATTCATGCACATCGATTCGATTTTCTTGGCTGAATTAGGTAAGGTAACATGGACCTTTGGGATTTCAGATTTAGGAAATGTTTCGTTGAACACAAGTTTGGGGCAAGGAAGCTCAGGATAGTTATTGGTGGAATGTACAATGAAATCACACAATGTTCACAGAGGTGTCAGATTTTGAGGCTTAGGTGGAGCTGGGGTTGTTTGGGGAGCCTTGTCTTTATGATCCTTCTTTTTGGCTTTGCCCCCCTGATTGTATGATTTTGCAACATGAGTGGGTTCCTATTGAGGTTGTTGTGGAATTGAAGCAAAGGGAGGTTTCTTCACGATCGGTTGAACCAAGGTAAAAGAGGTATATGGTTTAAGTTGATTTGGTGGATTTTTTGTTGGGGGATCTATGTAAAATACTGGGATCCCCATAGTCAAATTGGGTAAACTCAACATAGCCATAACATGCACCTAAAATAATCCAAATGGGGGAGCTAAAAATTGTATCTGACCTGAAGGGTAATGGCTCGGGGAATGATTCCCAGATGGTTAAGACTTGGGAGAACTGTTCTTGGTTGAAAAAGAGGAGAGACATCAGCAGAAGGAGAAGGTGCTTGAGATCTTGATGGCTATGTTGTGTGAATAACAACTGGTTGTGTAGGTGCAGTCTGCTAAATAGGCATACTGGGTCATTTTTGGTTAGCTCATTATTTTACGGAAATCAAACCTATGGATAATTATGCTTTCCCTAAGTGTGGTGGTGCACTTAGAATAATAGAAATAAATATATCTGGCCTTTTACTTAAAATGAATAGATAAAGGGAAGAAAACCTACTTGTAATCTATTCGATTTTCCTCGCCTCCCTTCGTCGCTTCTGTCAGTCTCAATCTAATTGAAATTTCTTGATTGATACCTGCAATGGAAAATAGAAGACAGAAAAAAAACATAAAGGCAATATGATATTCAAGTTAAACAAATTTAATCGATTAAATTCATAAATACACATATACCATCATTGACACATGCATCAGGAAAGGAAAAAATGTGTTTATTATGAAGTAGAAGGAAGAGTAAAACCACTTGATCGATTTGATGTCACCCATCTTGATTTAGTCCCATCCTCATCACATCAAGCATCAAAAATCCAGTAGCCTCATAGTACATGCACAATACCTCCAACAGCTGTGATCTCACCAACATAACTCTAATTAACACAAATTATTTCTCTCTTGTGCACTATGATAAGTGCTCTATTTATAAGTAGATGAATGTAGTTTGACATAAATGAAACATTTAAAGTATTTTCTAAAAATGGATGAAGAGGTTTCCTTGTTCATGGAAATAGGAGGATAAGAGGTTTAATGGCTCCATGGTGTCCATACTCAAAGCTATCAAATGAGGTGAAAACTGGAACAACTTCTAGAAGCCACTAGAGGTTGGGAATATTCTCGGAATCCAATGAACAATTCGCTCCCAGTTGACCAATGCATTCTAAATTGGGCCTAGATCCTCTGCAATGCAACCTTGCATGGGAGTAGATGCTCTGCAAAGAAGTTACTGTTATCTAGGGCCGTGTTGATGGCTCAATGGGGCACTTCAACTAGCATCTAAGAAGTGAAAATTTCATAAAGGAAAACCACCAATGGGATGAATTTTTTAGGGCATGTAGCAACTAATTTAGAGTATGATAGGCCCTAATAGATATTGATATGTGTTTTAGGATGATGCCCAAATTGACCTGTAAAATCTTCCCCCTAAAGCATGAAGTCAAAAATGATAATGTTGAGTGAGACGATGTGATGAGGAGGATATGAAGTGGACGGTAACCTGCATCAATTACAATACATTACATCATGATATTTGTTCATCTTCAACATGAATTTTTGAGGGAGGCATATCCCATACTCAACACATAAACTATCATAACATCATAAAGTCATCTACAGATATAGACCCACGATTGGATGACCATATGATTAATGACCATTGTACGGATGATTTGGTACTATTACTGAAATTGTAGCCCGGATGGATGAAACTAAATCTGGGGTCTTCTATCTCATTCACTCGATTGCTTAAAGTACGATTCTAACCATGCAAATATGTGATCTGAAGTCGAACATGGGAAGACACCATCCGATTACTAGCCATTGATGTAAGCTGTTAACAGACATGAGAGAAACCATCGTTGTTGATAATGGCTCTCAAGGTACTATAACACATTCTGCATGGTGTGGATAGATGATTTGATGTTGAACACCATACAAAGTCTTTTAGTTGAAGGCCTGTGATGTCAACCTGTCGCTATAAGTGAGAAACCTGTCGTTGATGTAAGCAAGCTCCAAGGTACTGAAAGTTTTTTTCTAAGTAAAATTCCTAGATGATGAGCTGATGTTGATAGGAAGCGACTCATCACAGTAGGGTATTGATGTTTCCCCCATCAATGACATGAAACACGATTAATGATTTTCGAGACAAAATGTGACTAATGAAGAAATGTCAGGGATGGCAGTCATGAAATGAAGGTTTATGAGTATTGCAAAGGATGAGGAATAACTCAGTGACTTCTCTTGAACATATCGACGACACTGAATGAATTTGCAGCATTTGACCCAAAACCAAAGTGATGTATGGTGTGATATGCCATAGGTATGATGGACCATTAAGCAGATTACCCAACCCAAAAATCAAAAATATGAAGTGAATAAGTGTCATGTTCAAGGGCAACTTGCTACCATAAAGTGTTTTATCCCTTCCCAATTTTCCCCAGTCATTGCTAACTAGTACCTATTTATTTTTTAACAATCTTGAGGACTATAACATATGCTTGATGTATTATTCCACCCTTTGGGTGAATTTATCGCTATTTGATGCTTTAACGAGTCTAGCAAAGGTAAAACTCGATCTTTTCATGATGGAAAAGTCCGTCACTATTTGATGCTTTAATGAGTCATTAGGGGAATTTTGAGGTCTAAAATGGGCCTCCTAAAGAAATTATAAAATAATAGTGGAAATAATAAAAAATATTTGATTACATCATCAAATTTTGGAGGGAAAATGAAAAAACTACTTTTTCAACTCGTATTTTCGACTTATCTCCCAAAGTGTTTACTCAAATTTCGAGCAGGAGTACTCGTTGGATGAAAAATTTAATTCCTTATCCAAAGAGTACCCATGTTGCATACTTTTGATGGACCTTGCTACATGAAAAATGAGAAATACATGAAAAGCATGATTACAATCACGATTTTTCATGTATTTCTCATTTTTCGCATAGTAGGGTCCATCAAAAGTATGCAACATGAGTACTCCTTGGATGATGAATTAAATTTTGCATCCAACGAGTACTCACACTTGAAATTTGAGTAAAAAATATGGGAGTTAAGTTGAAAAAGTAGTTTTATTATTTTATTATTTTTTAATCTTTTTTACCCTTTTACTTAAAAAATGGTGAATCATCCCCCATGGTTGAAATCATCATCTTGAATCATATTGGTTCTTATAAAGTTTATTTTGGTTGTAAATTTTTCTTAGGAGGCCGAATTTTGACCTCAAAATTCCCCTAATGCCAATGACAGTGAAAATTCAGTCCTTTTTTATGTTTAGAGAGTTTGAAAAAGGGACAAAAATAAAACTCCACAAGTTCTTTTTTGTATAATAGTCTCTTAGATCTAAAAAAGAATAAAATAATACTTGAGAGAACCTCCTAGCCATGTTCAACTAGGGTTTTCCTTTTTCGTAAACATAATCTATCTCAGTCCGGAAAGGGGTTAAACTTATACTGAGTAGATGTCGTTTCAATTCCTTTTACAAGCTCGAAAGGACAAGTGCTTAGAAATATTTTCATGTTTTGGGAGTCTGAAAAGAGATGAAAGAGAACTCCAGGGGGGTTCCTTTTTCATGTTTAACAAATCTCAAAAAAGAGATAAAAGTGTGCTTTGAGTTCCTTTTTCATGTTTAAGAAAGCTTGAAAAAGAGATAAAAGTGTGCTTTGTGGTCAAAATTGCATTTCACGATCATGCACGACGAACTCACTGCAATCAGTTGTAAACCTACTCAAAGAACCATCAAATGGATTAACAATACCTGTTTAAATAGTAAAAATGGTTAAAAACCATATCATTTCATTAAATATGCATAAATTAATAAAAAATACTATTGAAATAAGAAATTACCAATTCATTTTTACCATTTCACATTTACCTTTCGAATTTTAGTGCTCTGAGCCTATTTTACCCTCAAAATTCAGTGACTGATTGCGACAGATTATATGGACCATTTCTCATGCCATCCAGTCCAGGTAGAAGATCTTACCTTCCTCTTTCTATTGGTTGCATTCTTGTTTAGTTTTATGCAATTTTTTTAGGGTTTTGGGGCTCCTAGGGTAAATATACAACTCCCTAGGACCAACGCACCCTTGGATGTCAAAATGTGCACTACAAAGATGCTAGAAAGAAGGCTAATTCTTCTGCAATGCTCTGTCTTCCACTCAGGAGTGCGTTGGGCACAATTCAAAAACTTGCATCTTGTTTTCTGCCCAAAATTTCTCTAGTTTTTTGCATGGAATGGCTCCTAAATAAGCCTATGTCGTGATTTTAGACTTTGATTGGATCAAAATTTCGATTACATGGCAAGAAAGAGAACATCAAGAACAGGATATGGTTTCCATAAATGAGCCTATCACTATGAGAGCCCTTAGAGTTTGTGGGTTTCTCAAGTACTTCAGATTGTCAGGGATGAGGCAACACATGGTACTATCACAGTCCTTGATCCGTTCATGGGACCCAACACTATAAGAATTTAACATTGGGGATAAATTTCTCCCAGTATTTGTTGATGATATTTACTTTATGACAAGTTTTTTGAGATGTGGTACCCCCATTTCCCTTGTGGGCTCCATCCATGGAGGTGAAACAGTGAAGGACTACATCCGACAGTTTTGTCAACCAAGAACTGAGCCTAGAAAATATGGAAAGATAAATATCAAATATGTAAGTGATATGCCTTTGAAAATGCTCCTATTCACTATCACAAAGATAGCTGGCAGTGTGACACTACATGTCGCAAAAATATCATACACGCAGTATGTGCTTGATGTGCTTGAGTGTATTGAGCCAACCATTTTCAACTGGGCTGAAGCAATACTCCTTCAGATGAACGAACAAATAACCAAGGTAAAAAGTGGAAAGACTAGGAATTTCAACTATGGGTCGATCTTGATCACTTTTGTTTTGGAGTGAGTTCCATTAATGCAGCCACAACATGTGACACTGGGATTAACTGGTCTTAGAGATCCACAGATGTAATGGTGGGTCGAGCTGATGGCTAGACATGGTGGTCAGTCATTGATCACATTTTCCACTGCATTCTTTAGTTGGATCTGAAGATAGAATATCTTCATAGAGGAGCATCCATATGTAGGGATGGATTTTCGTGGAGATCCAGATTTGATTTTACTAGCTGACACCCAATGGGGTGCTATAATAAATAGTTGACCATGTTTTTTATTTTTTATGTTTTTTACATAGTTTTGTATTTTTTGATGTTTCCAAGAATAAAATAGATATATTTTATGTATGCATATGCATGCATTGTTTTATCAGTGGTTCGTGCATAGCAGGCAGGAGAACAAGCATAGAGGATTGTCGGCAAGGCAGTCCTTCAGGATTTGGATTTATCTGAGACTCTTGCTGAGTTGCAGCAGCATGTGGAGGGATTGACTCTTGGGATAACAGATGTCTGGATCGAGGAGTTGCCTATGAGGCTGTAGCGCCATACCATTGGTTTTCCTAGTCGTTGGATGAGGCTATTGCGCATGATAGCCCAAGCAGTGACCTGATATCATGAGCATCAGTAGGTTTACTTAGATTATGATATTCTTGTATACATTTTGAGGTCAAATGACCAACGTGTCTTGGACACAATTTCTATAAAAAAATCGATATAAATCTATTTTACTTTCAGTTTTTTTCGATGATTATGTGCAATCCTATTCAATTGTATGAAGTGAATTGAAAATCTATCTTTACATACACTCAAAATGTCTATTTAACACATGATTCACCAAATAATCAGCCAAAGTGTTAAATTTTATGGAAATATGTTGATATTGGATGTAGTCAAAATGTCTTTCCAAAAGATGAACTCTAAGGAAAATTCAATGAATTGCTGAATTTCAGACAGTATAGATGTTAGTAAGCTGTAGTATGACAAGTTATGAGTCCAGCCTGATTATGATGCAATGAATTCCAAGTGAAATGGAATCAGAGAGTAGTTAAATCAACCCGCTATACTCAGCGTTATTGTTGGTCGATCGACCAATAAAAATCCCTTGGAAACTCACTAACTCACCACTTGGAGAAAAGATGGCCAACGTTGCGGAGGATAGATTCTGAGTACTACAAGTAGAACCATTGACATATCCAACAAATGGTTCTAAATATTCTGACATCTGCTAAAAATGAAAAGTGGATTACTGACTTGTTGGCAAGGAAAAAGGTCTCTTAAGCAAGACCCAGGTTCGGATTAGAGGCCAACAAGGATTTCTGTTGTAGTCTAGCACCACGCCGGAATTTTCACCCTGCTACGAGGAGCAGAGAGTCTCACTCGATATAATGTTCCTAATTAGTCCAAGCTAATAGGAATATTTCATTCGGTCTTTAATTTTATTTATTGAAGAATAAAATGAAAAGGAGGACATGAAAAAATCCTAAAACATAAAAATAAATCAATGCCCAATGTGAACAGAGACAAATTAAGGCTTTCTTAACAAAAGCCACTTGTGTGTGAAATAGGTTTGAGCTATTTGACTGGGTCAATAGGACCAAATCTACAACGCTGTCTAGGTTCAATGTATCTCCTAAAGGGACAACACAGTTCTAGAAGGACCTCATGTGAAAGGGGTTAAGTGATTCAAGGTGGTTTAAGGTTTTGCACATCCTCATCTTATAAAAGGAAGGAGAAGGCTCAAGAGAGGGGTTGTTGAAGATATTCAGAAATTAGTCTCCTTAGACTAATTCTAATTCTCTAGGTTGTTTAGCAAGAGAATAGTAAGTGTTGCCTGTTTAGGAATCCTCCCTCCTTCCTTGAGGATTTCTTGGAGGAGATTGTGCTGCATTGATCCATTATCTGGCATTTTGGCCAAGCCTCATCTTACATCTACATCGCAATCCTGTTTGGGGTGATATGTCTATGTAGTCTGCAGCAAATGGAGTTCTAGATCTACAAAGATCTAGTTTGTTTTGTGTTGGGTATGTGTTATATTCTTTCCACGACTAATTTCCAGTGGGTAGTCCGCGTCTATGGTTTTGCACATGGTATTGGGGCATGATGGTTTTCAGCCCCTGGTATTTTTGTAGATCCGGTCAAGGGAAATATGGTTATGTTCTAATCCAGGTTTTACAGATTGGGGTTTATGTATGCTTCGGCATGTATATATATGTGTTGTAACACTAAAAGGAATATAATGAAAAATCAAGCTGGTCGTCCCGATTTGGGATCCAAGGGAAAATCTCTGTGTTTATCTATTTTATGTTTTATTCTCTCACTATTGTTTATCTTCTGTTATAATATTCTTGAGTAGATAATTTATGTTCAGGGTTAAAACCTACATTTTGGGTATCTCTTCTCATGGAGTGTGTCTTTTAACCTCCTAGAAGAGTGCCTCTTTAGTTTGAGCTTCAGATTATTATCCTGGCATCAGGCCAAAGTGTGCTCCACTTCATCTGTGTATTTCCTTGATGAAACTGCATTATTTTGCAGGTAGAGTTGCAGTGTGCATTTGATAGTATTTTGGAGGAGAGATCTCCGGTGGAAGGACTCCTTTCCTTCACTGTGGTGATCTGTGGATTGGCTAACCAATCCATGTTCCATTTCAGATATCATCTAATGTGTGACATATTCTTCAAAAATTTCTAAATTTTACTACATATCCATGGTGTAGATCTCAGATCTATTCAGTGTTCTTCATTTTCTGCTGAGATCCCCAAGGGGAATGTACTGGAAAGTCAATTTTTCATATAGATCCCATTCATATCTATCCTTTTGTAATATGATATGTTATAGATATGAAACATAATAAAAAAATACTTCATATTCCTATAAATTAGGTTTTCTGGTTCATCCTGCAATCCCTTGTGTTATAATGCTGGGTTTTGAGGAATTTCTTCATGTAATTTACTGTGTTTCTCATGTAAAGTGCTATGGCCATGTATTATATGTGTTCCAATAATTTTCATACTCCATATTCACTGAAACCTTTAGAAAATTATGCTTTTGTGCTTCATAAAATTTCTGCATACTCCAAGTCATGGGAAATGAGGGGTTTCTAGCCTAGTTAGGAGAAGGAGGAACTGTTTAACATATAAAAATGCATTTAATTTTGCTGAAATTAGACATGGGAGTCTCGCATAACCCTATCTATAATATCCAACCACTTTCCCACCTTATTTTTATGTAGATATATGAATAAATTCATTTTAGGGCATAAATCCTCACTTTTCCCCACCTTTTGGTATATAAAACGTTGTATAAAGTTGTTGGTGCATATTTTATGGAAGGTTAAGTGATTTTAAATCTTTTATAAGGCATATTTATGTAGCTCCAAATTTTTAATAACTCATATTATTCCCAATAGTGTAGCTGTTCCAATTTTGGAACATTACAGTGGTATCAGAGCAAGATCTTTGGCTCAGCCTATGGCTTCAAGCCAAAGTGCTGTACAACAAGGAGAAAGGATAGAATTATGAAGAATATGAGTTTTACCTCATCATATTCTATATCCATGAAGAGCCTCTTCAAAGAGGGTAGACAGACAAAGGAGAAAGAAGAAGAAGATGAAACTCCCAGAGGGTTTCAAGGAGAAGAAAGTTGCAGTGAGACCTACAGAAGGTTTCAATAAGGAGAGGAAGACCCATGCACTTCCTACCCTCACAAAGAATATGAATTGTACAGAAAAAACAAGAGCATGGCTCCACCACTTGGAAGAATGACAGAAGAGGAGATCTCCCTGGTCCTTTTCCAAACCATGAAGGGTATTGAAGAAGATCTCAAGGAGATTGAAAGGGTGGAGACTTGTACCAGCGCTGGCACAACCTTGGAAGAGCATCCTTCAGTAATGGAGGAAGACTACATAGTTGTAGAAGAAGCTCTTGCTTCTACATCCCATGAAGGTGTGATTAAAAATTCATTTGTTGTCCTTTCAGCACATTGTATGAAGAGATCTACATTTCTGTATGCTGCTAATTTAGAGAAAAAAAGTTGCACTGCATTGTGCAAGAGCAGTAAGGAAGAAATAAGGCACCATTCCTCATGGGGGCGTTCAAATTGTAGCTTCTTTCATGGAACAATGGAGGAAGAAATGATGAATGGTAGACATCTTGAAGTGAGAAACCTTTTCTCCTTTCTAGATGCCTCTTTCTCAATGAGCACCCCCCAGCTCAAAGAGAAACTTCTACCCGCAGGAGATCTAGAACCTAAATGGTTTTGGAAGGAAATAGATGAGAGGTATTTTCTTGAAGATCTCAAAGGGATTTTATTTCAAAATCCCTTGGAATGCAGAAGGTGTAAAACCTTGAGGACACAAAGAGGAGATGGGGAAGAGGGCTAGCCTCATTCCTATCCATTGAAAGAGTTTGGAACACCTAGGAAGGTGATTGGATTGCACAGTGGAAGCATGGAGGGTATTCTCCACTCATGTATTCAATCATTTGTCATTAAGGAGGTCTCATTATATGGATATTATGGCACCATCCATGGGCAGCATGTGTCATCATCAAAGGATGAGACCCTGAAGATTGCAGAAAGAAAAGAGGAGGGAAAGCTTCACATGGTAAGGAACATTTTTCCCTCTTTATTTTAGCATAGTAATGCAAAAATAAGGCAAAGTGATCTATTCAAACAAAGCAGGGACACATCAGTCCATACATCCTTCCATGATCTATGCCTTGATGTCTCCTTACTTGAAGGAATTCCACCAAGGAGTTCCCATGATGAGCAGAAGAGCAAAGTGTTCCCTCAACCTTGTGCATCAATGTCATCTCCTTCTAAAAGGGAATCCAACACAATGTTGGAGACTTTGGCTAAGAAGAATGCTTATGTAAATCACATCTGATTTCATGATTTCATGTATTCTCTTACTTTACATTTGCAGGCCATAACTCCCAAAGGGAGTGTTTTACCTTACAAGCTCCATGGCCAACTATGGGCCAAGATTATTTTCAAATATGGTCACTCCCTTGATGGGCTAAGGGAGGTGTTACATCATGATGGGTGCTTCCCTAAGGCACCAAATCTAAATTTCACTTTCAGCCATGGTGAAATGATAAGGGCAGCAAGTAAGTGGCATGCAAACCACTTACCATATCTAGATCTGAAGCAGGGAGGAGATCACCTGCGCTGGTTCCTGTTGGGTGAGTTTGGGTACTACCCAAGGTTTTTGAATTTCCTATCTCATGCCTTTTATATCAAGAAAAGAATGCATAAGAAGAAGACATGTTTGTTTTGGTTGATGAGAAGAGAGTATCGACACTCCATGATGAATTCCATGTCCATACATCTACTTGTATCTATGATGTATGTACATGTATTTCTATTTAGAATGAATATCATAATCATGTATGTACTTTGGGTTGGGAGAAGATGTGACCTTCTCATGGGATGGAATAAGAGAGCATGTTTATATCACGATGTTAATGATGCTCCAATATTTATTGTAAACATGAGAGGAGAAAAGGTACAATGGGTGAATGTATCCATTGGGAATGTCATCTCCCGAATTCATTTGTATTTCAAGGAGAGGATAAAACACTACATGGATACTACATTGTATATCTTGTTTCTTTTTACAAAGGGCCATGTATTGAATTTGTGTCACAAAGAGAAGTCTCTCACATGGGAGAATTTGGAGCATGCCATGTGTTGTTTGAATCATATTCAACCAACACCTATTATCCCCCACTATTTTCAAGCTTTGAAGAAGCTTATTGCAGCAAGTAGGTGGTGGGATGGCCACTTATTATGCTATGATTTGAAGTAGCATGGGAAGGGAAACTTTCCACATGGCACCTTTGGTATGGAAGGGGTCAAAAAGGAAGAGTTAAATCAGCTCACTTGTTCTTCTTTTTAGGAAGAGAATAGATCCATGCACCACTCCATTGATGGGAGAAGGATTGTTGGTGAAAAACATGATCATGTTACATATGTTTTATATTCTGATTTCATTTACTCTTACACCATGTTTTTGCAGGCCATGAATCCAAGGATGAGTGTTATATCATGTGAGCCTCTTGGCCAATATTGGGCCCCAAAAATTTCTGAATTAGACAACTCCCTTGATAGGAAAAGGGATATTTTTCAAAATGATGGGTGCTTCCCCAAAGCACCAAACATATATCACACTTTCAACCATGGTGATATGGTGTGGGCAACAAGTAAGTGGTGGAAAAACCACTTACCATATCTACATTTGATGCAAGCAGGGGATGCCTTGCGTTGGTTCCACATGTGGGACTATGACCCACCTCCATATGTGCAATTTTCTATTTTCCAGCACATTGTTTTGATTCCCTATCTTGATAATGTACTTGTAATTCTATGGGGATGTATGGGGAAAGAAGTAAGGATGGAATGTGCCTCATGGGATGGCTACTCTCCATGTACTTTATGTTTTCTTGTTTTAGGGAGAGCATGGGGGCAAACCATGTTTGTTTCATACGATCTATTGTCTCCTTATGGGATGAGCTATTTGCATCTCATGAGAACCTTGGAGGAGCAAGACATGGATGGATGAATTGGTGAGCACTTGGCTTATGGAGGAAGCTTATCTTATGTTGGTGTCACCAAGGAGGAAATTTTGCAGCACTCATCCTGCAGTTGCTTGAGGACAAGCAACGATTTTGGAGGGGAGGACTGTAATGTTCCTAATTAGCCAAAGCTAATAGGAATATTTCATTCTGTCTTTTATTTTATTTATTAATGAATAAAATGAAAAGGAGGACATGAAAAACTCCTAAAACATAAAAATAAATCAATGCCCAATGTGAACAGAGACAAATCAGGGCTTTCTTAATAAAAGCCACTTGTGTGTGAAACAAGTTTGAGCTATTTGACTGGGTCAATAGGACCAAATCTACAGCGTTGTCTAGGTTATCTCCTAAAGGGACATCGAAGTTCTAGAAGGAGGACCTCATGTGAAAGGGGTGAAGTGATTCAAGGTGGTTTAGGGTTTTGCACATCCTCATCTTATAAAAGGAAGGAGAAGGCTCAAGAGAAGGGTTGTTGAAGATATTCAGAAATTAGTCTACTTAGACTAATTCTAATTCTATGGGCTGTTTAGCAAGAGAATAGTGAGGGTTGCCTGTTTAGGAATCATCCCTCCTTCCCTGAGGATTTCTTGGAGGAGATTGTGCTACATTAATCCATTATCTGGCATTTTGACCAAGCCTCATCTTACATCTACAACACAGTCCTTTTTGGGGTGAGCTGTCTATGTAGGCTGCAGCAAGTGGATTCCCAGATCTACAGAGATCTAGTTTGTTTTGGGTGTCTCTTCTCATGTAGTGTGTCTTTTAACCTCTTGGAAGAGTGCCTCTTTAGTTTGAGCTTCAGATTCTGTAATATTCCAAAATTTCATGGAATATTAAAAACTTTTGTTTTGCACTAGGACAAGAATAAATGGGTAAGAAAACCCATTGATAATAAAATTTGAATAAAAATCCCTTAAAAAGTGAAAATGGATTAAGGAAGAACTGGATTTCACACCCCATGTGTGAAATGAGATAAATTGCAAATGGATAAATCTAAAGGAGGCCAAGTCATCTGCGTAGTTATCAGAGATAAGGATCACTTGGTGGGGCAGCGCAGTTTGCATGAGGGAAAGATAACTTGGGGGAGGAAACCCTAAGGTGTGGGGCCCATGGAAAGGAAAATTTCATTTGTTTAAAAGGAGAACAAGACACCCCTATCTATTCATGTTTTTGATTATCATTTTACTTTTCTTCTCTTACAAGTACATTCTCCAGCTGTTTAGCTGAGATGCAGTGCTGCTAGCACTGGGTGTTCCCGGTTGGGAATCCCATCTCTTCCATAGAGTAGCTCTTGGAAGAGATTTTTCTTCATATTCCCCATATTCTGGCTTGTGGCCAAAGCATTCCATTCAGCTCGAGTGTAGTCTCCATTGGTGGTTGAGTTGTGTTGCTGGGTGTTGTAGGGGAGGGTTCCTCAACACCACTTCCGGCATTTTAATTCAGAGGAGGGAGTCTCCATTCCTTTGGGAGATCAGTGAGGGAGTTTATGAGATAATTAACATCATCATTGGCATCAGGCCAACCATTTTCCATCAGAAGAAAAGCATCCCTCTTCCTTGACTGCGCAATTCCTAGAGAGAATTTGCAGTGAGGGTTGCAGTATTTTATTGGGAGGTGAGATCTTCAATGATAAGATCAGCCTATCATTTGGAAGGTCAATTGAAGGATTTTATTTCAAAGGGTTCATCATCTGCATCAAGCTCCTTCTATTTCCAGTTCTTGAGTTGCTACTGCCCAACAACTCCGACATTTCTGCAGGAGTGCCATTTTGTCTAGTTTCCAGCCAATCCTCTTAAGGGATTGATGTATCATCTTTTCAGGGGTTGAGAGCTTGCTCCCACATATTTATTTGAGCTTACATTGCTGCATATTTATATTTATGTATTTACTACTGCAGTATCCCCTATAAACTGCGTAGTCTTAGCCTGGAATAAATTATGTAAAGCAATGTTTCTCTATTGTCATGAATATGTCTTCTTGAGTCTCTTTGCTTGATTTGAGTAATAGATTCCTCAAGAATTTGTCTAAATTTTCTTCTATACATACATCTAATGGCTGATTACATATTCATATGACATGGCTCACTAAGAATTACACTATCATTTCCTTGCTTATGTAAAGTGTTGCTGCAATCCCTTTATCGAGCATTTTCTAGAGAGCATTAGAGGTGGGAGACTTGTTTAAACAATATAAGAGGATTTATTTGGAGCCTCCTATTGGATTTCAAAGTTAGATGCTCTATTCTAAGGGATCCAAGTGCTGGGTTCAAGTCTCATAGCAGCCATTCCTGAAAAATGTGTTTTTCAGGCATGCCTTGCTGAGCAATCCTAAAAAGGGATATTACAGATTCTTATCTTGGCATCAGGCCAAAGTGTGCTCCATGTCATCTACGTAGTTCCTTGAGGAAACTGCATTATTTTTCAGGCATATTTGTAGTGTACATTTGATAGCAGTTTGGAGGAGAGAACTCCAGTGGAAGGACTCCTTTCCTTCACTGTGGTGATCCATGGATTGGCCAACCAATCCATGTTCCATTTCAGATCTGATCTACTGTGTGACATATTCTTCAGAAATTTCTGAAGTTTACTGCAGATCCATGGTGTATATCTCAGATCTATTCAGTGTTCTTCATTTTCTGCTGAGATCCCCAAGGGGAATGTACTGAAAGTCAATTTTGCATATAGATCCCATTTCGGTCTATCCTTTCGTACTATGATCTGTTATAGATCTGAAACATAATAAAATAGTTCTTCAGATTCTGGTAAATTACATTTTTTGGTTCATCCTGCAATCCCTTGTGTTATAATGTTGGGTTTTGAGACATTTCTTCATGTAATTTACTGTGTTTCTCATGTAAAGTGCTATGGCCATGTCTTAGATGTGTTCCACTAATGCTCACAATCCATATTCACTAAAACTTTTAGAAAATTATGCTCTTGTGCTTCAGAAAATTTCTGCATACTCCAAGTCATGGGAAATCAGGGGTTTCTAGCCTAGTTAGGAGAAGGAGGAACTGTTTAACATAGGAAAATGCATTTTTTTTTGCTGAAATTCGACATGGGAGTCCCTCATAACCCTAGCTATCCTATTCAACCACTTTCCTACCTTATTTTTATGCAAATATTTGAATACATTCGTTTTAGGGCATAAATATTCACTTTTCCCCACCTTTTGGTCTATAAAACGTTGTATAAAGCTTCTGCTGCATATTTTATGGAAGGTTAAGTGATTTTATATCTTTTATAAAGCATATTTATATAGCTCCACATTGGTAATAACTCGGATTATTCCCAATAGTGTAGCTGTTCCAATTTTGGAACATTACACCCGAGGCGTGTCACGACCTTACTAAGGTTGGGAGTAGATTGATATCAGTCTAGAAGATTAAATATGTATGAACCAAAACTATCTTAGAGCTTAAGAAAATGCAACACTACCTGGGTGATATTCCTTAGAAGCGCATTCAGAAAGAAAATTAATAAAATTTTAAAATACTACCATACTAATCAATATGGACTACAACATATACTGGGAACAAGAAGCTCTGATCATATTATAATTCAATTATCAGCAAAAGACTATTAAAATTCTCCTTAACATGATATTTAACTGAAAATATTACAAATAGGTCCTATCCAGTGGATTAGAACATAGAGATACAGAGAGATAGAGAACGGAACAACATGAACAGAGCTCTCCTACGGATCCTGTTCCCTCATTCCTCCTGTGCAAAAATTCTTTCTCCATTAGATGGCTGATTATTTGTTCTACTGCCAGTGCAACTGAAATTTCTTCCTTTCTTCTCACTCGGCTATCTTTTGCTTCTCTCTGTTCATCGGGAGTTCTACTGCTTGTCTCTTGCCACGTTCTTCTACCATTTGTGCTTGCTCCTGCAACAACCGTGCCACCTGTTCTTCACTCCTTCACAACCTTGACAATTTTTTTCCCACTGTGGTTGCGTCCCGCCACATACTATCCGCAACTCAAAACTGTTTGATTTCAAAACAAGGGACGCAACAAGCCCCGACCACATCCTATTGACTCACCCCGAGTTAATTTCTTTTCACTGTCTCTATTTCCATCGGTCCACTCGGCCCTGTGTTCTGCTCTGCTTGTCCCCTTTCTCCTGGCTGTCCAAACAAGGGCCCCAATTCTGGGACCTGTGTTAGAGCTGATGCATTGAGTTCCTGAAAGGTCGTCTGGGCGTGATGCCATCCTTGCATGAGAAATTTAGTTTGCGTTGTGACCTGCGCGACCGCTTTCTCCCATGAAACAACTGGCAGGATACCGAAAACATTTTGGATTTTCGTATCGACATTGGAGACCAGTCCTTGCATTGTTTAGGCACTGGTTTTTATTAGCTATATTAGTTCCCGGAGGGCTTGCTTTGCTGCAATTGATTTTTCTTCAATATGCTGTATCTGGACCTCTAGAGCGTCCGCTTGAGCATATAGTTGGTTGAGTCCAGTAGGGTCTGTGGCCTTCTGGATCTCCCTTGATACTTTTTGTAGCTGTAATGAAACCGGTTGACACTTCAGTGTGAGTGAGGTTGAACATTCCTGTAGACCCTTCAGTAGGTCATACGCTTCTTTTGCTACAGTACTCAAAACTTCCTACATTTTTGTCACATGGCTCTGTCTCTCAAATATCTACTCTGTGTATACAACCACTGGGTTTGGCAACACGGGCTGGGCTACCAATGCTACTCACAGTTCCTCATTTTCCTGATAAAGGTTTGAACATGCCACCCTGATGTGGACTGCGTATTCGACTATATCGTTCTCCTTTATTCCTTTTGGTATTCAGTTGTTTTTGGCCGTTACTATGGGCCAAACATCCCAGAATATTCTTGTCACTGTCTCCAGTTGTTCTTGTAGATTACACTTTTATGTCCTTAGTTGTTCATGCTCTATAGTAAGCGTGTTGATTTGTAATTGCTATTATTCGCATCTTTGATGGAGCTCCGAGTGAAGCCCTTCTGCTTGTTGTGCTGCTCTCTGAATTAAATGGTATAGTTGGGTTGTTCCCCATGTCTCCATGCTCTTAGCATCAAAGTTTCCCTGATCTTGCCATCGTGCTTGAAGTGGTTTCCCACTGGTGATAGATTTTTCTTATTGTGCCTGCGGTGACTATGGTGGTGTTTGTTGTGGGAGATGGTTACTAGAGTTGGCCATGTTTAGATCGAACGACGTTTCTTGGGCTGTCAGATTAGCCTGCTAGAGTGGACTCCGCTCGGGGAGTGAAGCACCTGTTTCTTCCATAGAATGTTCTATCTAATTTAGAAGCTCTGTGAAAGTAGCATGCTGAACCAGGGTTTGGCTAATGAGGGGTAATTATGGTGTACCAAAGTTAACTTCTTCCTTGGGGTCCTCATTTGGTCTTCCTCTGACGATTGGGTCCAATATGGTGGCTGATGAAGTGGAGGGTGTGGTAATGGGTGGTTCCTGAACGGTGGATGAGGTGGGGGCCAATGTTTGGTGAATGTGAGGTGGAGATATGAGAATATTTAAGAAATCGAGGGGGTTGAAGGGTGGTAGCCCCCTAGTTACCTAGGGATCCACAACAGGATTTTCCCTGATCGGTACTCCTATACTCAAAGGTTGCGGCTGATCATCCCCGGTGAGATCAACCACTGTACTAGATATTGTGATCTTGGCCTTTTTTGCTTTTGGTGCCGCTACTGGGGGTTTCTCAGCTTTAGTCTTTCGGACCAATGTTGTAGTCACTGGGGCCAGTGGGATAAACATAATGTTGGGTATTGGTGGTATTAGGGAGGCCGTGGTGGAAGATGGTCTAGAGTGAGATGCCTGAAACTCTAAAAATGTAGGAAATGCAGTGGAATCATTTTTCAACACTTGAACTACTTTATTAAAATTATGTACCTTTGTGTTTAATTGCTCAATGATCAGGGATAGTTGCAACTGTGCCATCCTAGTCACCGTCTGCTCTGAAGTCTCTCCTAACAGTGGGTTTGGTAGCATCCCATCAAAGATATAGGTGTAGACTCCACTTCTAACATCCATCACTACTTTTGGCCATGAACAAAATTCTGTGTGGACGGCTGTTTCATCAATTTGGAACTTTAATGGCCTCATTTTGAAAGTAGATTCTGGTACACATGTTGGCCTGATAAAGGTTTCCTTGTGGGTAACTCCAAACCATATCTACACACTATAACCATCCAGTAGACTCCTTGGGATTCTTTGTTGACTCATCACGACATCAACCATTTGGATATACCATATCCTAAAATCTTCTGTGTTTACTTCCTTCATGCTAGGATCCCTGGATACCTTCCAAGGCACGAACTTCATTGCTAATGGTTGTCTTGTTCCTCTCTCCACAGGTAATCAAATGCCTGGAAACGTCCATTTCCACATTGCTAGTGGCATAATTAGATATCCGTAGATGAATCTGGTTGCCCTCTTGTAGTTGTCCTCACAAAATTCGAACAACTCGTTCAAAAAAAATGAGCACCAGTTCAATTGTGCTCCCTGGACACAATGCTCTACAACCAAAATTGTATCCATCGTGCATTCTCCTTTTGTATAGTGCCTCATTTTTTTACTTGCAATTAAGTAACAGGAAAACTTGACCTTCGGCTTGTTGATCAAGTCGATTTTGGCTCCTCCCCCCCCTCTTAGTGTCATACTTTTTGTAGTAGTCGTTATCTCCAGTCTTCTTCGCCCTCTTGGCTACAGTCTGGAATGCTATTGAGACATCCCTCCCTTCCATTGACAGTCTAGTTAACCTGTGGATGTCCTCCGCATGAATTGAGATTTCTTTCCCTAGCCATAGTGAACCATTATGAATTCGGCTCAACAATAACTTGGTGCACTGCATTGCAGCACCTGTAACACCGAACACCAGGAGATCTCTTAAGTTCAGTATGGTAGACTATTGAATGCCCCAGAACTCTGGTAGGAATCTCGTCGCTTGCTGCCCTGCTTCTGTGGCATAATTCTCCACATATACCTGTCTCTTTGTTGCTGGAAACTCAAAAGAGTCTGTGAGGTCGGTGTCAATCAATGAGGCACTGAAGTATTTCCCCACTAACGATTCCATCTTTTGAACAACTCCTCTGATTTCATCTGTTATCGAGCTCTTACTCTACAAATACTGGTGTTGCTCTTGTCATTCTGGCTCTCCTCTGATACACCTGTAGAACAACTCCTCTTTTCTCTTGAATTCCTTCTTTTGCGTGCTTTCTTTTCTCTTCTTATGGTTTTGCTTCTCTTACTCCCTTGGATGTTTTTGGTTCTAATTTGTATTTTTCTAGCATTCTCGCACTTCTTTAAATGCAGGTTATGTAATTAACTAGCACGTGTGAGGTTGATGAGACCCCAAACTAATCAATTCTCCCCTGGCCTCATCCATGGCTACAATCGTGTAATTAGTTACCGGCTAAGGTGGGTTCTGACAATGCTAACTGTGGCTTCGAGATTTGGACAAACACGATGGTTGGTGGTTATGCTTTATTATGGAAAATTTATTACAGTATGGGTGATGCTAATTATGGAAATTATTTCCAAATCTTGGTAATCCTACGAACTGACACAGGTACTACATGTAATGATGATGGGCTGATGTTCGACACACTTTTCTATCTGACATGGATGACACTTTGGACACTACCCTTCCCCAATCACAATTGGTTGCGTTGCAGTCTCCACAACACAACTGTACTTATTTTTCTTCTTTTGCTAAGGTGGAAATCCTATTTATGCTCTTCTCAGGTGCGAGAGAGTTATTGATACTATTCTACCCTACTAACTCCTCTCAATTGTGAGAGTTATTGGAATTGGAAATGAGTAACTTACTCTTGATAGGGCTTTAGGTGTGTGTCTTTCACCCATCCTTGTAGAACTTGGTCATCTAGTTGTGCTAATTGAACTACTCATGGCCCCAGCCAATGCATTTGGAGTTTCCCTAGGAACTTCTGGTACTTATTGTCATAGAGTAGAAATTTCCCACCGACCTAAAAAGTCTTGCGATTTATGTGTCGGACATGCCAAGATTTTTGTCTATCCTTCCGTACCGTTTAGTGAAATTCTGCCAAAAATCGTTCTTCCTCGAGGCCTTGTAATTCCTATAGTCATTCCTTTAGCGAGTCCTCTTCTGATAGTTGGAGTGACGTTGCAACTAGGAGGCTGGGTATGATGAATTCTGCTAGGACTACTGCTTCTCTCCCGTATACTAGTTGGAATGGTGTTTGGTTGTTCAGTAATTTTACCATTGTTCAGTATGCCCATTAAGTTGCTAGTATCCACTCATCCCAGTCATCTCGTTGCGCATTGCATATTTTTGTTAGGCCCTTCTCCAGTATTTTGTTGAATTCTTCTACCATACCATTGGCTTGCAGGTGATACGAACTGATTTTATGATGCTATATCATGAATCTTTCTAGCAGGGATTTAATGGTGTCATTGATGAACTGTGTACCTTGGTAGCTGGTTAGGCTCTTTGGACAACCGAATTGGCTGATTATGTTTTCAAATATAAACTTGGCAGTAGTCTCTGCCGTGCAATTTTTTACTGGAAATGATTCTACCCACCTCATCAAATAGTCGGTCGCCGTTATTATGTACCTCTCTTGCGAGTGTCTTGCAGCTGGTGTAACTGGTCCTACAAAATCGACTGCCCATTTTTCAAATGTTTGTAGTACTTTTATCGGATGAAGTGGAAGTTCATTTCTATGGGATGGTCATCCCGTCTACTGACATATATCACATTTCTTAAAAAATGCTTTGCTGTCCATATGTACTATCGACCACCACAACCCTGCTTGTAGTAACTTTCTTGCCATTGGTTTTTCTCCCACGTGTCCTCCCACAACCCCACTATGGCATTCCCATAGTACCGCTTCACTTTCATGGTCCATGACACATCTCTGAAGAATATGGTCTAGTCCCATCTTATATAGGTGTCCTACTATGAGTTGGTATTTTGCAGCTCAAACTACCAAGTGTCTTTTTTGGACTGATGTATATTCCTATGGACACTGCCCTGTCATGAGGTAGGTTGCTATTTGGTCCAAATATTCTGGGATGGCTTCTACTCTGAAAAGATCAGCGTCTAGTAAGTTATCATCTAGAGATCCTCCATTTTCTCCATTCTCTAGTCGATACAGGTGATCAGGCCCTACGTTCAATCTTATGGGCTTTACGATCACCTCAAAGGTGAAATCCTAGAAGAGTAGGAGCCACCTACATATTCTTCCTTCCAAGACCGGTTTGTTTATGAAATATTTCAAAGCTGAGTGGTCTGTGAAAAATTTAAACGTACCTCCCAATAGGTAGTGGCAGAACTTTTGAAGGGAATACACCATTGCCAATGCCTCCCGCTCTGTTGTGCTGTAGTTTCGTTCTGTTGTGGACAATTTCTGACTTGAAAAATATACCGGGTGGTCAAATGAAGTGTCCCTTGGTTGCGCCAAGACTACTCCAAGTGCAATGCTAGAAGAATTGATGTGCACATGAAATTTTTTGTCTTAATTTGGGTGAACTAATATTGGTGCACTTGATAGTTTTTCTTTCAGGTACTTAGGGCTGTTCTGCAACTCTCTGTCCAGTGAAATTGCTCAGGCTTCTGCAATAGCTTATCTAAAGGGGCTGTTATCTTCGCATAGGTGTGGATAAATCGCTGGTAGTAACCTGTGTGGCCTAGCAGTGATCTCAGCTATTTTATCGTTTCTAGTGCGTCCATGTTGACTATCACTGCTACTTTGGCTGGGTCCATGCAAACTCCTTGGGTACATATCACATGTCCTAGCAGTGTTCCAAATGGTACTGCAAATATACACTTCTTTAGGTTCAACGAGATATGAATTTGCCAACACCTATCAAACATTATTCTTAATAACATTGAATTGTATTTTAATAAGCTATAGACTGTCCAGTCATCCATGTAGACCTCTAAGAACTTGTGGATGTACTCCCAGAAAGCAGCTATCACAATGTGAGAAAATACTACAGGTGCATTTTTCAATCCGAATGGCATCACATTATATGCAAAAGAGCCCCATTTGGTGGTGAATGTTGTCTTTTTCTTGTCTTCCTCTTATATCCGTGCTTGATGGTATCCTGAGAATCCATCAGTGAACAATACACCTCATTTCCCATAACATTATCTAGGAACTCATCACTAAATGGAGTGGAAAATGGGTCATGGATATAGGCATTGTTTAAGCTTCTGTAATTGGCACAAACTCGAATCTCAGACATCTCCTTTTTATTATGTATAACTATAGGACTTACCCAGTCAGCTTCCTCTATTGGGAATATTAATCCTACCTTTAACATCTTGTCAATCTCTACCTTAAATTTTTCCTTCACCCTTGGATTCAGACGATATGGTCTATGTTTCATAGGCCTTGCATCAGGCTTCAATATTTTCCGCATCTCCTCCATATCCCCTTTTATTCCCTTTAGATTTGCTACCGATGAAGGGAACAAGTCCTCATATTTCTGTAGCAGACTATATATCTCCCTAGTTGTCTGTTCATCCCAATAATATCCAATTGTTGCTAGTCTTGGCTTATCTTCTATTCCAATATTTATTTTTTTTGTTTTTAATGGTAGCAAGTGAATCCCTTCTGTCATTGGTTCTTCTTTGATATCCCTCTCCCCTTCTGTCCCTTCAAATATATAGATGCCTGAGATCTTCTAGATTATCATCATCCATTTCGCTGTTTATCTTTTGACATGCTACCTTTTGTCTGACGCCAAGGTTTGGAAGCGGTTGCTCATCCTCCTTTTGAATTTATGGGAATAATAGTACCTTCTTTATAACCTGCAAATCTTGTGTGACTGGTTCTATTTTTCCTTCGAACAAGAAGCATTGTGTAAAGTTATCCGCAACTTCCCACCATGTGCTTGTCCATCTTTTCTTTTCTTCCATTAGGTACCAGGCCTATGGAATCAAATCCAGAGAGTGGATAAATCTATGTACCCATAGCTCTTATAGATATCCTGAAATTCTCCATTGATCCTCACATTCCTTCAGATGGTTTATGGGGTCTGAGTCCCCTTGGTATTTCTCTTAAACCCGAGGTCCTTCCTCTTCCTTATATCTTGCTTTCAATGCTTGCGCAACTCTGCCCCATTGGGACAGTGAGTTGTGGTTGTTACTCCACCATCTTGCCGATGTGGACTGTAACGCCATGTCCATTAGTGGTACCCTATGTCCTTCTGGTACCGTATCTTCTATTTATGTTATGAAAATGTTTACATCGTTCATATTGGATAAAGTTGGGTAATCCCTTACCTCAGTCTCGATCCAATTGATTCTTCTGATGTTGGTGCATATCCTTGTATTGGTCTCATACCCTCCTTGCTGCCAATCATCCCAAGCTATTTCTAAGCCTAATTCTGAGCTTTGGATGCTTATCCAGCTTATAGAGCTGCCTACTATTGGGTTGATGTAATCTTCCCTTCTTCCTGCGGTCATTTGATAAAGATGGTCCATCAGCTGAACATCTTCTCTATTGTCTACAGTCTCTGTGTATCTTGGACCTTGATATGGGTCGAGTGGTTGAGTGACTCTAACCTCCCCATCCTCAAAGATCATCAGTTATTTTTTTAGATCTATTATTGCATAATTTTCAAAGGCCCAGTCAATTCCCAATAATGCAGGATTATGATCTTTATCCCCCATGATGTCGATGACCTCAAAGTATGTATATGTATTTACTCCTACAATATCAACTTCAAAATCCTCCAGTCTACCTATGGGCACAATGCAGTACTGGTTCGCCATCCGAAGTTGGATTGGTGAGTATGTTAATCTTGGCTTTTCTAATGCTTCCCAGGTTTTTCTTGATAAAATATTGAAATCGGATCCCAAATCAAGCATGGTGTCTTTAATTTGGAAACCCGTAACCTGGGTGTTTACTTGGAACTCTTCTCCTATCCTTCTTTTATTTCTTTTCACTCTCTGTACATACTTTTGGGTTGCGTTGGATAATTCCCTTGATCATGTGTTCTTCTGCACCACTCCTTCCAGGTTTTGCTTTAGCTGCTCCAACATTGGTGCATTGTTAACAATCTTCAGGAATAGATGGAACCATTCTTGAATGAGAGTACTTGAATTGTCTTGGTTTTCGTTGTTTTCCTGTGTTTTCTGCAACTCAATACCTTTTTTTCCCCCCATTTGGGCAAATGTTTCTACTGCCTCTTGAAAAAATTTCTTTTGTCTTTCCGATTTGATCAACGACTTTGGGGATGCTAGCTTGATCAATTTTATCGGGTCCAATGTATGTGCATATTCCCCTGTTCTCTTGCCTCCTCATGTCACTATGGCCACATTCTGCATTGTATGAGTCTCCATTATCCTAGGTTCTGCATTTACTAGATTTGTTCCCCTTTGTCTAATTCTTTCCTCCCATCTTTTAATGAGCTCAGGGAAATCTTCTGTTGCGTGCGTGTTAACCCGGCACTGGGAACACCAGGGTATCCTAGGAATTTGAAATTCCCTAGCTACATGTCCCTCTTGGTCACAATTGTAACATCTTACTGGACCTCTACCCCCTGCTCGACCTCCTCTCATGTCTCCTCCTCTTCCTTGGGGAGTCTCATTCACTCGGTATGAAGGTCGGTCCAATCATTCTGCCAATGCATCCATAGCTCTACATTTCTCTGTGTTCTGTGTTGTTGAGGCACAAAACTCACAGTATGTGTTTTTTGGAATCATGGAATATTTTTTCAAAATAGGGCATAGGCGAGGTGGATGACCCATGTTCTTACATGTTTCACAATATTCAGTAGTGGTTGGAATTTTTTGCGCAGGGAACCCCGTGTATTGTTTTTGCAGTGGATATATTCCCTGGGTGTTTATCTGTGCCACTCCTCCCATTGGTGGAGCCCCCTATGCCCCTGCGACCGAGGTCCCCCCATTCTGACCCCGCAACTGAGGACAATCGGCTACCACATGTCCTTCCATTAGATAGTGTGTGCACCATACATTCGATCTTGCTGGCTGCATTGGTTGAATTTCCTTGAGTTTCTCTGTCAAGCTCGATATTTAATGCTACAACCCCATTATAGAGGGGTCCTGTACTATTGTTCCTCCCTTAAAATCTCTCTAATAACCCGCCATGGCTTCTATCTTCATTGCTTGCTCTAGTGCATCCTGCAAGGTCTCGATCCTCTGTTGAGTTAATGGAGTTCTTGTCAAGGGTAGTAGAGCTTTGATTAACCAATCCCACTGATGGTTCGGATCGATTGGATAGCTAAGTTTTACAATCACATCTTGGAATCTATGCATTAAATCCCAAGTAGTCTCTCCTTCCCGCTGCTTGATTTCCCACATTTCTGACAGACCCTGCTAGTCTATTTGGGGAAGTTTGAACTCCTTAAAAAAGTCCCTCTTCACATATTCCATCATTGGATTCTGATGAGTTTCATACCACTTTCTAAACCAGCGTAGAGCTCTGTCCATAAGATTGGTTTGAAATTATATCAACTTCCTCGCATCTGGTGTCTTCCACGCCCTCCATATGGCCTTGCAAAGGTACCAGTGCTGTTCCACATCATCATTACCCCTCCCAGAGATCTTTGGGTACTGGGTAAGTGATCCCGCCATGTTCAATTGCATAGGAGTTACTAAAATGAAGCCATTAGTTCCTAGTTGTGAGATGGTATCACTAGAAATTCACTACTAGTGTGTATTACTGTTGGAGACCGAATACTATGCAACTTACTTAATTCACACAAATTAACAAAACTTTCACTTAGCAGTTGATAAAGCACCAGGGGAAGGTTGGGACTAGAGCTACTTGAAATTTTGGGAATAGGAGTACCTTGACATATCAACTTCGGCCTTTCTTAGAACAGTTTCTCCATTGCAACATGAAACTCCACATCGGACATCTCCTCGTGGCGTGCGTCTGTATCTTCTCCATCAGACTTCTTTCCTTTCTCCCTCTGAGCTAGGTTCCTATACACCTACCGAACTTCTTTAATGGTCCCTCCTATATCCTCGGGACCCACCTGACTTTCCACTTCCTTCGTCATCTGAGGCGCCTCCTCTTTGTCCTTTCGACTACTTTCCTGTCTCTTTAACTCCTTTATCATCCTTTCTTGCCACTTCTCAGAAATCTGCACCCTCCGATGTGCTTGTCACTCCCTTAGACTATTAGAGGTCTTGAAATCCATACCCCTACTTCCCTCTTTCACTATTCTTGTAGCATCTCTCCCTCAGTCCCTTCCCCCAGCACAGGAGTTTTATGCTTCCATCTCAGATTTTTGGAACCCCATTAGTCCTTCATCTACCATCAAGGCTTTAATCCACAATGGAATCTCCTTCATCAACTTCCCCCGTAACCTGGATCTAAATATATCCTATTCCCTCAAAAATGACTGGCAGCACTCCGCTGTAAACTCCACTATGTATCCGTCCAAGGTAGATTCCACCCAATAATCTACAGCTCGAGTCAAATCTATATTTAACCAATGAACGACCACCAGATCTCTATGCACCCACTTGTGACTGACTTTTTGTTACTTTCTTTTGGTTACTTTCCTCTGGAGCCTTCGCAACCAGTTTTAGATTTCTTCTGGGAACTTTCCCCAAAAGATCTCATAAACGTCGCTGGCAGATTTAGAAAATAGAACCAGATCTTTGACCGCTTTCTCCCTCTGTTGTCTCATCTCAGCTTGCTGAGTGATGAAATGATCTAAGTGGTTATCCCACCAGCTTCTTATTTCTCTTTCGAAGATTCGAGATACCATGATCTAGCTCCCAAATGAAATTTCGGGTCCTGACAAAGGAACCATTTGTTGGCGAGGAAAAAGGTCTCTTAAGCAAGACTCAGGTTCATATTAGAGGCCAACAAGGATTTCCGCTATAGTCTAGCACCACATTGGCATTTTCACCCTACTCTGAGGAGCAGAGAGTCTCACCCAAGGTGTGTCGCGACCTTACTAACGTTGGGAGTAGATTGATATCAGTATAGAAAATTAAACATGTATGAACCAGAACTATCTCAGAGCTTAAGAAAACACAACACTACCTAGGTGATATTCCTTAGAAGCGCATTCAGAAAGACAATCAATAAAATTTTAAAATACTGCCATACTAATCAATATGGACTACAACATATACTGGGAACAACAAGCTCTGATCATATTATAATTCACTTATCGACAAGAGACTATTACAACGCTCCTTAACATGACCTTTAACCAAAAATATTACAAAGAGGTCCTATCCAGTGGATTAGAACATAGAGATACAGAGAGATAGAGAAAAAAGAAACATGAACAGAGCTCTCCTATGGCTCCTGTTCCCTCATTCCTCCCATGCCAAACTTCTTTCTCCACTGGGAAGCTGCTTATTTGTTCTGCTGCTAGCGCAACTGACAGTTCTTCATTTCTTCTCGCTCGGCTGTCTTCTGCTTCTCTCTGTTCATCGGGAGTTCTACTGCTTGTCTCCTGCCATGTTCTTCTACCATTTGTGCTTGCTCCCGCAATAGCCGTGCCACTTGGTCTTCACTCCTTCTCAACCTTGATAGCTTTCTGCCTACCGTGATTGTGTCCCACCATGTACTATCTGCAACTCAAAACTGTTAGATTTCAAAACAAGGGCGCCAACATGACCACATGAAAAACTTTAAAATACAGACTTCTACACACACAATTAAAGCATATAATACAATGTTTACTATGAAAAATCAGGCATAGTAATGTTTAAGATCTACAACCCATTTCGAGGCTGTGACAATGGAATTCCATCATAATATACCAACTCGTAGGCACCCTTAGCCAGAATGTGCTTGACAATGTAGGGATCGTGTCATAATGGTTAAAATTTCATTTTTCCTACCTTATCATCTTCTTGATAATAAATAAAGACCAGGTCTCCTTCTGAGAAGGTGCGAGGATTGACATTGTGGTCATATTGCACCTTGATTTGTCTCTTATGTGTTTTTTTGGCCAATGCAGCTTCACGAAGTCTTTCGTCTAGATGGATGAGGTCTAAGAGATGTGCATATTCTTCAGAAGTTTCAGGTAGCAGGTCAATCACGAGTTTCAATGATGGTATTTCACATTGTTTCGGTAAGATAGCTTCCAGAACATAAACTAGCTAAAAGGGTTAAATTTGGTTGCGTTTTTCACCGACGTTCGATATGCCCACAAAGCTGAGTACATGATCGAATGTGAGTTTCATTTATGAACCCAAACCATGCGTTGAAGCATACACTTAAGAATCTTGTTGATAACTTCAACTTGTCTATTAGCTTGCAGATAATCAGGGGTAGAAATATCATGTGATAGTCCTAACTTGGCAGTCAACTCATTCATCATGTGATTGCTAAAATTTTTTCCATGAAATGTGACTATGGCTTGCGGTACACCAAACCATGTAACCACATGGTTAAAAAAGAACAATGTAGTTGTCTGTCCCATGTTGTTGAATGTAGGCATCGCCTTTTCCCACTTGGGAAAATAGTCAACAGTGACAATAATATACCCATGCCCCTCGACCGAGCTGGGGTTACATGTCATGAAGTCAATGCCCTGTTTTTCAAATGGTCCAACAACGACGACAGGATACATTGGTGTTGGTGGCAAGCGGGTTTTATGATCAAATATCTAGCAAGCATGACAACTCCTAACCACGATAATGCAATTTCAAAATATCATAGGCCAGAAGTAACGAACATGGATAATCTTCTGCATGGTAGCATAACCAGAGAAATTTCCACCACATGCACCAGAATGGAAATCATTTAGAACTCTTTTAGCCTTTAAATACATGAGGCACCTGCATAAAATTGTATCGGCACCACGGAGATAAAGTGTATCACCAATGATCAGATAATCTTTGGCTTGGTATCGAATACCGTCATTGTTGTGAGAGAGAGGTATTGGGCCGAAAATTTTGGGTCTAGAGATATATGATGAGATCTCCATACCACAGCTCGGATGACTCGATCAGAAACAAAGACTAGTCCATAATTGATGGTTTTGTAGTAGGATTAGTGCTACTTGAAGGAAGGTCACATAATAGCTCCAAAAACACCAAAGACTTCTTTGACTTTGATTTGATGAATTCCAAATCAAAATCCTACAAAATGATGATCCATTTTGAATATTTTACCCCAAGAAATTGACGTGACAAAATTTATGTCATAGGGTTGAAATCCGAAATAACAATGGTTTTCCAAAGCAGGCTACCAAAGCGATCTTCTCAACATATGTGTACTTAACTTCCATATCATTAAGATTACAACTCAAATAATAGATAGGATTTTCAATCCCATCTTCTTCTTGGACTAAAACGATAGTGATGGTTGTATCTGCAGCGGCGAGATACAATAAGTAATCACTCTGATAATTTGGAGGATAGAATAATGATGCTTAGATCAGGGTATCTTTAAGAACACCAAAGTAATCTTGCACAACATCATGCCAATGGAATGGAATCCAATTTTTCAAGGGTCGACTAAATACTTTAGCCATTTCAACATAGTTAGGAATGAACCTCCTTAGAATGATAGCCTTCCCTTGGAGTCTCTATAACTGAAGCAGATTGGAAGGAGCTAAAAAATCAAGAATGGTCTGGACCTTCAATGAATTGAGCTGAATTTTGTCTTTCGACACAAAGAATCCAAGGAAATGAACAGAACCAACACCAAACACACCTTTGTGGAGATTGAGGTGTATTTTATAGTGATGACATCATAAAAATATTTCTCTCAAATATAGCAGGTGGTCAGCCTGTTTCCATGAATGTGTAGGTAAGTCATCCAGATACGGTTGAACTATGTGATTGATGTAATGAAAAACATAATTCATTTCCCTATGGAATGTTTCCCTAGTGTTATTTAAACCAAAATGGAGCTTGCAATAAGAGAATGTGCCCCAGGGATAGATAAAAGTGGTTTTATATTGGTCCTCTGGGCGAATATTAATCTGATTGTAACCAGAGAATCCATGCATGAAATAAAATATTTCATATCCAACACATTAATCAATAATTTGGTTAATAAATGGAGTAGGATATTTGTCTTTCGGACAAGCATGATTAACAACCCAATAGTCGACAGGAATAATATTAGAAACCCAATCGATAAGCGGAACAGGGCAAATGAATCTAACACACAAAATTGTTTCAACATCTGCTTTAATGGAAACAATTTTATTAGGGTGAAGAGGGAAAAGGCGTTGTCGCACCAACTTTAGATTAGGATACATTTTAATTTAATGTTCGAAAATGCTGGAGTCGATACATGGCATCTCCTCATATTACCATGCGAATACATCTCAGAATTCACGAAAAAAGAGAGAGGTAAGTGTCAAGTTTAGATGGATAACAAGATGCACTAATATGAATTTTTTCTACAATAACTGGTTTGGTCGAAATATCGATAGAAATCATTTCTTCTATATTTTATGGGTTTCTCTCATAATCGACACTATGTATAGGAAAGAATTCGTCAAGAAATCAACGATTGTAGGGTGATATAGTTTAGATGGATTATCTTCACTTAAATGTGGAAGATGGGATCCTTGATGTGATGTTTCCCATGGTTCTTCTTCTAGCATCATGGATTCCATAATTCTCTCATCAGTAGAGAATACACATGAAAAGGATAAAAATAAGTACCAAAATCAAAAGAAATATCAACCCAAATGGTTGGCGACAAAGGATTTAGATTGGCTGCATAAGCCAAGAAAATTGATTTCTATGCTAGATCAATTGGACTTAGAGGCATGATGTCGCCAAATGTAACTGCTTCATAATAATTGGGAATCTTCCTTAAGTAAGATGAAGTTGAATATATCATATTGCAGGTCTTTATATTTGCAATTTCCGCTGATGTTGTGGCGACGATAACGAAAAGGTGCCCATTAGGGAAGGATAATTAAAGAGTCCTACACCAATGTTCTGAAGAGAATGTTGGGGTTCGTGAATAAACAAAATGCTTCTCGTCGTTTGGGAACTAGAGGCGAATAAAGAGAGTTGATAAATGGCTGTGATACTTTGTTTATGGGGGAATATGATCATACGAAAGTAAGTAGATACTATGGCATCCATAGCATAAACCCATGGTCTTCCAAGTAGTATATTGTAGTCAAGGGGTTCGTCAACGACCTCAACTTCAATAGTAATTGATTTCCCCCCTAGTTCAACTTGTAGGTTACTAAGAATTCCACAAGGCTTATATGTACGACTGTCAAAAGCTTTCAATGTCTTAGGTGATTGTGACAAAGTCAGCGAGCCAAGTGATTTCCAACAACTCATGGACATGATACAAGTAGATGCGCCTTCATCAATGATATTGCGATGAATGAGGAATATTGAGAACATGTAATTGAATCAAGAATGCTATATGTGCTAGTAATTGTGGCACATAGCGAGCGTGATTAAAGACTACAAGATTTGAATCTGTCTGATCGATTCCACCAATCGCGGACAAGAAAGCCCGCTTCTAGGAGGGACAATTCTGAAGAACCTCTAGTGTTGAAATAGTAGAAGGTGACTGAGCTAGATCTTCTACTACATTATAATTCTGAGCTACATGATCTCGAGGGTTGAATGTCGATTTATGAAGTACTCCCTTCAACGGATTTATTATTAACTCTGGAAGGATAGGTAGTAAAGTTGAGTCAGATGAGGTCGAAGTCGAAGTGGTAGGTTGATATGTAGCTTGACCATTTAACGTCGACAAAGAATTATTGTAATATTTACTTTGAGTCGATACCAAAACATTAGTTTTGTGCTTAGTGGCGGATAGCATAAGCACTTGTGAACCAGAAGCAAGATCTGTTGCAACCATATGTGTTTCTGGGTTCATAAAAGGATTTGTCAATACTGCAGATGTGACATAAATCTTAAGAAGCTTTGGGACTTCTGAGCGGTGAGGAAAATCTTGTGTAAAATGCTCCTCATTACATATCAAGCAAGGGTAACGATGTTTTTGAAAATAACCAGATGAATTAGATGATTTTTCCTGTGGGGGTGAATTTGATTTCTTCTTATCTTTCCCCTTCTTCCTATTTCTAGGTTTCTTGTCACTTTTTCTTTTTTTGGATGACACGGCATGGATTTCAAAAGAAGACGCAGGGTCAGATGCAATAGGGTTTTGTTTTGAAACAAAAAGTGTAGGACCAGATAGTGGAATTGCTATCGGAGCACTAGTAGAACCAATCACATCATTTTCGGCATGAATGTCATGACCAGGTGGAGCAGGAGGAATAGTAAAATTTGGTTGCGGCACATTTGGAATATTTTTATAAAGTGTGCCAGACTGAGTGTAAATCAAATCTAGATACTGGGTAGGAGAAATTAATTTCTCTTCAGTGACAACGTCGTCTTTGGACACATCCCTGGTTATAGATGGAATCAAGGACTTAATAAACCACTTAGCCAAAAGCTAATCAGGAACAAATCTTTTAACCATTCGATGATGACGATTCCACTCATGTATATGATCCGATATATGAGTAGCAGTGGTTTGTATAAAGCTATTCAAAAGTTCCATTCCAGTTTCATATCTGATGGGTAACTAAAAGTGGGTTAAAAACGTAGTGGCTAAAGCTGTAAAATTATCAAATGGAGCTCATGGTAATTAAATGTACCACTTCACAGCCAGACCAGTAAGAGTTCGGTGGAAAAGACACAATCTAACAGAATCAGCATTTAAAGAATTAGATGAACACCATAAATGGTAAGTCATTACATGCATAGATGGGTCTTCTTCAAAATTTCCATTGAATTTTGGAATTTACAAGGGTAATTTATGAGGAATCACTGGTGACCAAGGTAAATTATGAATGGGATCATTGGTGAGTTGATTTATATCAGGTAACTCTAATGTTGCAACAAATGGAAATTGTCGATTAAGGTCAGGTTGAGCATAACTAAGATAAGATGGAATTTCCTGGGCAATAGGCTATTGCATACCAACAAATGGATTCTGTTGTTGGTAACCCAAATAGGGGTAGGCTTGTTGACCAGTTATTGGATAAGATTGATACTATGTGAATGGTTTTTGTCGCTGCCATGGGATATGATAAAATGGTTTCCCTCCAGGATAATTCGGACCTGGTTGTGAATAGATCAGGCCAGTAGAAGCCTATGACAAAGGTAAACTAACCCGTGGTTGTGAAATTCCCGATACAGATGGTTGTTGAATACCAGCTTGGGAAGACGGAGTCTGTAGACCTGAAAGTTGAGGGCTAGGGGTTGAAGGACCTGCTTGAGTAGACTGACCAACATCCATAGAAGAAATAGCAGTCATAGTAGGCACATATGCAATAGGTTGAACTGGTTGATATTGATACTCAAACTTTTGTGGCTGAATAGGAAAGGTAGGCTACCATTGAAAAACAAGAATTATAGCATATGATTGACCTAAAAATGATGGAGTACTGCCATATGGAATGAAAATTTGTGGCCCCCCATCATATGGAGTATAAGGATATTGAACATATTGAATTTCATATGATGGGTATCCAACAGATACTAGATAAGATGGACGGTAATTGGATGGACCAGCCTGATATTGAGCTGATGATGTCAATAAAGGATCAGGCCGTTCAGTACTCATCATATATGAACTAGATAGAATTCTAGATGATGACATGGGCGAAGTCCATGGACTAGAGGAGACACCCGAATAGGTTCCATTTAAAGTCTGGTAACCTAGTGGGACGGACGAACCACCATAAATATGAGACTCGGGTGTTGTCAAAAACATCGACGATGAAGCAATAGTAGATGTTGTCACAGCTGTAAAAAATGGTAAAGTCTAGGATGACATCTTTTCCATGGTTAAATAACCTAGCAAATACTCTAACGAATCTATGGGAACTTGAGAGTGATAAGAATAAATAGGAGCAGAGTAGGTCAAATGAGGAAAAGACTGATAAAAATGAATCCCTAACACAAAATGAGTGGGAGTTGAAGGGGTTTTCTCTTCCTACAGTTCTTCCTCTATCGAAATCAAACCAAGTGGAAGTAATTCATCGTCAGGCCCAAGATAAATTTCAAGCGGTAAAATCTGCAGTAAAGAGGAAGACTCGACGGTTATGGATGACTGAGGATCATATGGTTTCACTAGAACAACTTCGAGATCAACTTCCAGATCAAATTCTAGTTGAAAAAGTTCGGGTTCTAGATTTACTATTTCACTGGACTGAATTCTAGTGTCCTCAAGTAACTGTGAGGGTTCCATCTCAACAGTTGCAGATAAACTGGATCAGTCAAAATGACTCGAGACTCGATACTCAAAGGATTATATGTCTCTGGTATATTAGATGATGTAGCACCAAGAGTTCCATAAGTACTGGAATCATAAGGATGAGCTTGCCTTCGTCTATTAGGTGTAGCTTCTAGCGGTAACAGTGGTTTATTCATTGTCCTACGTGAATGATGGGGAAAGGGTTGATCTTCTTCCATTATTCTAATTGATTTTATACAAAAAAAAAACAAAAGGAGGGGAATGCTAGGAAAAAAGGTTTACCAAGCAACTGTGAACTGCAATATACTGCCCCAATAAACCAAGGACTTATGTACATGCAGGACATCTCCCCGAATGCTGTGTTCGGTGTACCACAGATACACGGCAGCCGGCTCAGTTGCCTATGGATGGTAAGAAACCTAAAGTTGTCCTCCCAAATATACAAGAAGGTACGTGGGGTCCGAATCAGTATTAGTGATGACTAATGTGACACCTCATAGTGAGAGCATCCCCTTATACTTTTCATACTAGAAAACCACTCGATATACCCGAAAGTACATGGATGAGCTCTGATATACTTACATACGTGGAATGAGGTATCACACTTGGAATGTATAGTAGATAATTTATGACAACTTCTATGTTTAATGATGCCAGAACATGTCTTATAGCGTAGACCTCTAAATGTTATCATTAATGTTACAATGATTCCTTAGATAAATTCAGATAAATTTTATGTTGATCTTGTCTATCAATTTGTCTTTCAGGTTCACTATGAGATGTATCGAACATTCCTAGGATGCAATTAAAATGATAAGAATTCGTTTCAAATTGATTTTTGACAATGAAAAACTAGCTATAAGAGATAGAGTAATCAGATTGTAAGAAATCAATAATGAGACATCTAAATTAAATTTCCAGAAAATATTCCTATGTAGCACTTACAATCCCTATATGCAAATGCATGTTTTTCTTTTCAATTTATTTCAATTTTAGATGAACAAAAAAGAAACTAATGCACGAATAATCACTCAAAAATTTGAAGAGAAACGAAGGCTAAAAAAAAAATTCCTCTTTTCGAAAATAATGAATTGATCAAATGTAAAATTTAACTTTGGAACTATTCGAAAATGAAAAAGAAAACAAAAATAAACATTGATCAAACAAATTCAAAGTGAGGCAAGAAGAGTAGAGGCAATCTTGTCTCTAGAGGGAATCAATCACTCAAAACTTCAACAAGCAAGACATTGAAATGAATTTGCGAAAGAAAAAATATGATAAATTTTGGTTGGTCACAGGGGCAATGCACCCCTGAGTGGGAGACAGTGTGTTGCAGAGCACTATCCCTAAGCCAACAGTGCTATGCAAAGCACTATATCAATACCAAAAGTGTGCTGGTGCCAGAGGACTCTCTAAAAAAGCAATAAAAAACACTACTTTTGCTAAAACACATTCAAATTATTGAAAATAAGCAGGTAAGGTCTACTAGATGTTGATGGACAAGGAAAAAACCACCAGGGATGATCCATCATATCCCCAGTGGAGTCACCAATTTTTTTTATGGAAATCAAACCTATGAATAAGTATTCTTTCCCTAAGTGTGGTGGTGAACTTGGAACAATAGAAAGAAATATATCTGACCTTTTCCTTAAAATGAATAGATAAAGGGAAGAAAACCTACTTGTAATCTGTTCACTTTTCCTCGCCTCCCTTCGTCACTTCCATCGCTCTCAATCTAACTGAACTTGTTTGATTGATACCAGCAATGGAAAACAGAAGACATAAAACAACGTAAAGGAAATATGATCCATTCAAGTTAAGCAAATTGAATCGATTAAATTCATAAATACACATATAACATCATTGACACATGCATTATGAAAGGAAAAAATCTCTTTATTATGAAGTAGAAGGAAGATTACAACCAGTTGATCAATTCCCTATCACTCATATAGATTTAGTCCCATCCTCTTTACATCTAGCATCAATAATATAGCAGCATCATGTTACATACAAAATATCTCCAAGAGCTATGATCTCACCAGCATTACTCTACTTAACACAAATTATTTCTCTCTTGTGAACTATGATCAGTGCTCTATATATAAGCAGATGAAGGTAGTTTGACATAAATGAAACATTGAATGAATTTTCAAAAAATGGATGAAGAGGTTTCCTTTTTCATGGGAATATGAGGATAAGAGGTTTAATGGCTCCATGGTGTCCATATTCAGAGCTATCAGATGAGGTGAAAGTTGGAACAACTTCTAGAAGCCACTAGAGGTTGGGAAGATTCTCAGAATCCAATGAAAAATTCGCTCCCAGTCAAAAAACACACTCTAAAGTGGGCCTATATCCTCTACAATGAAACCTTGCATGGGATTAGATTCTCTACAAAGCAATTACTACTATCTCAGGGTGCGTTGATGGCTTAATGGGGCACTTCAACTGACATCTAAGCAGCGAAACTTTCATGAAGGAAAACTACCAATGGGATAAATTGTTTAGGGAATGTAGCAACTAATTTAGAGTATGATAGACCCTAATGGATACTGATTTGTGTTTTGGGATGATGCCCAAATTGACTTGTAATAGCTGCCCCCTAAAGAAAGAAGTAAAAAATGATAATGTTGATTGATTTTATTTACGATGTGATGAGGAGGATATGAAGTGGACGGTAACCTGCATCAATTACAATACATTACATCATGATATCTATTCATCTTGGACATGAATTGCTGAGGGAGGCATATCCCATACTCAGCACATAAAATATCATAACATCAGAAATTCATCTACCCATATAGACCTGTTAGTCATCAACATTTTTCACTTGTTGGTGATGACTAGTTGTAACAACCAATTTTTCTAGCAGCTGATGTAAAAAATTGTCAAATTTTCTCGCTGGAAAACAACCATAAACATTTTTTCCCCTCCTACATTTTCAATCCGCCCATGATGAGATGAAACCTCATTATCATGTCCTATCTAGCCACAACCATACTAGCTTGTCCATCAGCTCCAAAGAAAACAATCCAAATTTGTCCAAAGAGGTCTTCCCTAAGTTAGGAAGTGGCGCTTTAGGCTTTTCTCCCTTGGCAAACTATCCTAAAGCCAAAGAACCTCCATATGCTACAAAAAATTCATAGCAGACCCTCCCATTCCATAAGTAAAGTTGGTTTCAACCCTAGGTCGTGCCACTAATAAACCCTCAAGTCTCAGCTATACATGTACCATAGGTAAAATTGATTTTAGGTGGTTTTACAATGTTTTCATGGATATTTCAAGAAAAGAAACACACCAGCATTCCCAGAAGACAGTATTTGGTTCCACATGAGAAGACAGTTGCTTCTCATGTGATTTTGAGCCTGGAATGTAGCTACAGGGCAGAGATTTGTTTCATTAAGCTCCTGCGATCACAATCAAAGGTTAGTAAATTATGAATGAAAAGAAGCGCTTTTCAAATACTAACCAAACTGCCTATGATGCCTAAAGAAACACAGAGACATTTGAGAAGCACAATTACATGTCTCAGAGAAGTGCTCATCTTAAATATTATCAATTTTTCATTCTTCATTGGCTCAAGCATGAAAAGACAGTGAAAGGAAAAATAACACTGTTAAAGGCTGATGAGATGGCATGACTCAAAAAACCTCCTTCATTTTATAAGCAGAGGGCTGAGGACAGAAAAACCTCCTTCATTTTATGAGTAGAGGGATTGAAGACTAAAAAACATCCTTCATCTACAAGCAAAGGGTTTTTAAAGACTGAAGAACCTCCTTCATTTTATAAGTAGAGGGTTAAGAGCACCTCCTTCATCTATAAGTAGAGGGCTAGTAGATAAATTTTGATTTTAAAAATTTTCCCTGACTAAAGGACATTTTTTGGCATACAGTGAGACATTAACTAAGAGTTTCTGAAGTAAAAATGATGTTAAAGGTAGAAGCAAAGTAGTAGTGCTTTTAAAAATTGTTTACAGGAGTTTTATTTGTTATTAAGTTACAATGTGAAGTAATGGGTTCATCATCAATGAAGAAATATTATTAAGTTGATGGCCAAATGAGCCAAAAGGGTCTTGGTCTCAAACTGACCTCTGCCATCATGTACAAGGGAAACCACTAAGAGTGAGGATTGCTTTTCAAAAGGCACTGTCTTTCTATTCATAAATAATTTTCTTTCAAAATTACTCATCATAGTGGACAGAAGGCAATTTGAGTTTAGTTTTCCCAAAAGGCATTGCAACTAAACACACAAGCTCATAAATATGTAAGAAGGATTATGGCATGATTTTCAAAATTCTAGAACAAGATTCAAAGCCAATAATGCATGCCACTGTTACAAATAAAGACATTCTCCTTATGAAAATAGGTCAAAGGTACCTTTCTGTTGCAGTTTGAGTAGAGAAGAAGTGCCCTCTTGATGGACAGATGATAGTAAATCTCAGGTGAATACAACTAGGCCTCACTCACAGTCAAAGAGAAGCATCATTTGGAGAATACATCTACAATCCCTATATGGATTTAAGCCAGATTCCCTCTAACAAGCAGATATAATCATAAGGAACAAAAGCTGTCAATCAAGTTTTAAAGAGATAGGTCATCTCCTTGCAAAATGGAAAAATATGCTTCACCACTCATTGGTATGTTTTGAGCAGATTTCCCTTTTTGAAGATGTCATTAAAAGGGTCAGCAGTGGTAGATTTTCCTTCTTAATAATAAAGCACATTGAAAAGAGTTTGACCCTTGGATGATTTTATTACAAGAGGAAAGAGTCATATCTACCAAAACTGGCCACATAGCATGCACAGCCTTTTTGCCAACATTATTTAAAAGTATGGGCTCCTTATAGCACGTTAAAAATCACTGTGGTTTTGTTTTCAAATAAACAAAGGTAGTTTTTTTTAAAGAAAAGAGCTTTCAAAATCCTCACAAATCAATCTTAAGGGTAGTTGGTTTTTTGTGTTCAAAAGAGAATAAGGAGACCGTTGCAAGCCATTTGACATTCTCAAAACACAAGGCAACGCTCCCCTCTTGCTGTTTACTGGACCTAAGAGGTATTTAAAGCTAAAACATAGAGTTTTCGGTCTTTTTAGGCTACGCAACGTGCTTGTAAAGTTGCGTAGCACGTTCAGGTGGAATTTTACCAAAGGATTACACTGTGGCACAGCGTGCCTGTAGCGGTGCACGACGCGCCTGTAGGCATTGGCCACGACTACCCGTCAGTGACCCGGAAACTTTCTATTGCGCGTCGTTCTCCCAGTTGAATGTGCCGTGCACATTTTAAATGCTCAAAGCACCTTAAACGAATCTTGAAGCTGCTCAAACCCTCAAGCAAATCCCACCATCGGTCTTCAAGGTATTTTGTTGCCTCCTTGCTCATTTCAAAACTATTAAGTAGTGGAAAAAACTTAAGTGCATGGTGTGAATCAAGGTAATGTGTTAAATGTGTTGAAGAAGTTTGTCACAGTGGGAGGTCAGTGGAATGATTCATTAGTTTCAAAGAACCTAGAGCTGCCCCCAAAGACTAAGATAAAACCATAACCTCTGTCAGCAAATTGACTGGTGAAAATAGTGGTAAGGAGGGTTGAATTTTTATTGAAAATACGAAAATTGTTGTGACTGCCATTACTCAAGATTGACATATTAGAAGCAGTGTGTTTGTATTGGTGTCTAAAGGCCTGATAAACTATCCTAAAAAACACTGTTAGAAGTTGGAGGCAGTATTTAAATGAAAAAAAAAAGGGTTTGAAAAGTGAAATAGTGGGCCTATTTTCGAATAATAGTGATCATTGTACATGTGTTTTTTCATTTCAAAAGTCTCCTCTGTGGGGTAAAAAAGAAAAAACCACTGTTTCCTCCTTTGTTCTATAAAGCAGAATTTAGTGAGTAAAGTAGTTAAATTAGTTTGGAGGTGTTGTTGTTTACCTGTGTGTGAGAAATAGTGAAGACAAGGAGGGTGTTTTGATTGAGAGGAATATTTTGCCTCTGCTTAAATACTAGGTTGCCTAGCTTACACCAAAACACCAAGAGCTTTGTGATCTTAACCAAACACTGAAAATCACTTGACTGTGTATACATTTTAGTTGACTATGTGCATGTTATTAAAATTATTTATTGGCATACAAAGGCGAAAGGAAGTGTTTTGGGAGGAGCAGAGACCTAATGTCAAAGAAAAAATTTTACACAGCATTTGAGGCAAATTTGCCTTGATCAAACAGTGATTGACAAAGAAGACATGTTTTTTGTTTGAGAAAACATTCTTGAAAACCTTTTTGAGGCAGTTTGGTTTTGCAGAGAGCATCCAGAGCAAGATGCCTCCCAGGAAGGATTGTAGGAATGGATTGCATAAGAGATTTGAGCCTACTTCCACTGAAGAAGTGAATGCCCACCCATCAGTCTTGTTCAATTTCCATGAGGTCGGGTGCTTAGATTTCTGTCAAAGAGTACGAGAGGTGAAGATTTTTTCTCCTTTGACACATCTTTGCGCTTTAAGGTTTCAAGACAAGCATTTCCACTTGGCAGACCTTGACTTCAAATTTTCTCCAAGGTCCATCTCCAAGGCCACTAAAATCCACTATATTGGTGAGAAATGGTTTAAACAAAGCCATTTGGACCCGGAAGATTACAAGCCCTTTCTAAAGCCTGAGCACAGAGAGTCATGTCCTTCTATTTTCCCTTTCTGATATGTTTTAACCAGCTACGCCCCCCTCATGAATATCATCATGAAATACTTCACTTGTGAGGGAAGATTCTCCCAAATCTATGCTTATCACATTCAACTTCTCATGCATTTCACAAGGACCAAGCTGCTAAATCTTCCTTTCTTCTTACACAAGAGAATTGAGAAAATGACATCCACTGTTCAGAAAAAGCCTCCTTCACAGCAAATAGCCTGTCTCTTCCATCACTCTCTCATTAAAATCATTATTCTTCATCAGCTTGAAAAGAGAGAGGTATCTTGGGGTACTTTCATCACCCATCTAGATTTCTCCACTGTCCCTCCGGTTCACACATCCCCTACACCTCCTACTCATCATCCTTCACCTTCCTCTAGCAAACCCATTCCTAAAAAAACTCAAGTTTACCACAGAGCAAGCAGAAGAGCCTGAAAAAGGAGAAGAAAGTGGCCATGAGGAGGAAGAAGGACATGAGCAGCATGAAAGTGATGATGAGCAGCAGCAAGGGGAGGAAGAAGAAAGTGCTGAACAACAGCATCACAATGATGATGAGCAGCAACAAAGAGATGAAGAACAACAGACTTATGATGAGGGTGAACAGCCTTACCATGACACACAACAGCCAAAAGAGACTAAACAACAACATCACAGTGAGGAGGAACAGAAGAATCATGAAGATATTGAACAAAGGTATGAAAGTGATGAACAGGGGTAGTCAAAAGATGACACAAAGCAGAATCACAGTTAGGAGGAGCAGGAGCAACATGAAAGTGCTGAACAGGAGCAGCATGAGAGTGATCAACAGGGGCAGGCATAGCATGTTACACATCAGCCACAGCATCAGGGACAACAACCTCAAGAAGAAAAAGGGCAAAGTGACAAAGGTAAAGAACCCATGGAGCATGTGCTAGCTACCTCTTTGAGGCAAGGGGCCATGCTCTCTTCTCCGAAAGTCACCAAACCCTAGACAAAAAAGAAAAGAGTGCCTAGATTTTTCACTCCAAATGTGACAAGGGCCCTCCGAAGCAAAGGAAAATTGCCCAAGAAACCCATGATTTATTTTCCTAGGAGGAAGAGCACTAGAATAGCCACCCAAAGTGAAGGGAAGGGCAAGGAAGAAGGCAATCATGAATAGGAGAGTGCATTAGACATCATCCAAATCCAAAGCGATGATAGTGATAATGAGGCCCAGATTCTAGAAAACCTCTTGATCCATAGAGAAAGCCAAATTGATGCCTTGAAGGATGAACTTCATGGAGCTAGGAATTTCAATCAATTTTTGCAAATCCAAAATAAGCAAATGAGTGTCCATATGACTGTTTATGAGACACTAGCGACCAAATATAAGAAGGAGGCCTCCAAAGCCCAAGTGAGGTTGGAAGAACTCATGGGTGAGTTCGATGAAAGTGAAGGTGAAGATCAGCCTAGGAAAAAGAGGCTAAGAACCATGGGACTTAAAAAGGCCCTTGAGAAGCTAAAAGAAGAGGAAAATTCCCTTCTCCAATCTAACCCTCTCACTGTATTGTTCGAACAAGAGATAGAAAACAATAGGGAGGCATGTATTGAGAGATTAAATGACCACTTGGAGAAGAAATTGGAGAAGGCAAACAGGGACTTAGAAATTCAAAGGACAATGACGGGGCATTATAAAAAGTTAAATCAGTTTTCCTGGTGCAAGTTGAAGGTTGCTCAAGAAAACCTCAGGGAGACTAAAGGGAAGTGCCCGGAACAGAAATTGAGGAAAGACACCTCAGGACTTCAAATTTTGGCCTCTGCTTCACAGCATGTTTCTGATAACCCTTGAGGGTCATGCTCACCAATTTTGGGCAAATTTCGACATATTTTGGTTTTTTGTCATTTTTGGGTTTTTGGCCAAAACTCATGGGCTTCGCCCTTTCATTTTGGGGGATCATCAAAGCATGAGAATGGTATCATTGGATGCCATAATTTTAGGAGCACATACTCAGCAATTTTCAGGACATTTGAAGATCATTTTCTCCCCCGAAATGGCGAAATACGCTCGCTTTTCTACACTCTACATGGTCTATCAGCAAGCCTTATTTTTTGGTTTTTTACACCCAGGCCTATTTTTGGAGGACTTTTGGGAATTATATTGGGAAAATTCAAGTTTTTCCAGAAGGTAGACACTCATATATTTCCAATGAGCTATCATGAGCCTTATTTCGACATAGGGAAGGCTTCCAAAAGTTGCGGGCAAGTCAGGGGACCTTTTGTTAATTTTTTTTTTGAGTATTTTTGTAAAAATTGAACCTTTAAAAACTGCTTTTTCCTCATGTGAATTTAGCTATTTTTGCACATGAGAAGTTATGAAAAGTCTATTTATTTCCCTCTTTTAGCATTTTTTAGATATTTTATGAGATATTTTGTGCCTTGGGCTTTGCAAAGCCTCAAGGACAAAATAAGATATTTTGGATAGGCCAATGAGATTGCAAGTTGAACTAAGAGGTTTTCCTCACTTTAGCTTATTTATTTCAAAGGATTTCATTGTACACAAGGATGAACTTGATGATAGAAGCAATATATGGTCATATAAGGTTTGGAAGAAATACTTGTCTCATGCTTTTGGATAGTCTCTTGGATGTTCTTGGATGATGAAAGAGGATTGTTGTTGGATTCCATGACTTGGTAGAATGGTATAGTGTCTCTCTATTTGTTTTTTTTCCTAGTTTTCATTCATAAATCCATGCTCTTGCTTGCTATAGGACAATAGAGAATGAATTTGAGACATGCCCTTGGAGGCACCTCAAATTTCCTGTTTCTTCATAGCTTCCATGATTTCTTCATTCTTAGTCACATTAAAGAATTATTGATTGATCTTTAATAACTTAAGGATATTTTTGCTTGTTTCATTCATGGTTTTATGCATGCTAAGTATGATTTATGGTATGATGATTACTCATGGCTAGCCATAGCTCCATCCATGAAATTTCTCTTTGACTGATTAGATTGTCATTCGTTTGAACCAAGGAGGTCTTGTTCTAATCTTGCCCTTTGCCTAAGACTATGCAATCTTGTTTTCAAAGTGCCCAATAACTTGAAGTACTATGTTTAGGCATTCAGGCATAGTGATTTGAGTTGTTTGTCTGTGTTAAGTGTATTTCCCCAAAGTCTCATAGCCATTTCCTCAAGTTAGAGAGTTATATATCTCTATGCATGGCTTGAATGTTTATTTCTGTGTATTGATTAGCTTATAGTTACATTTCTCATGATTAATGGTTTGACGTACCATGTTTATGTCAGCTATTAAACTAGTTATGCTTGAAATCCTTTGTTTTTAACAAACTTGATGTCCATATTACTCCATTTTTCCCAAAGATCCTTTCTACCTCAAATCAAATCGGCCCTTCAACAACCTTGTATCACCATCTGATAGCTTTCTTGACCTTTTCGACCCCATAGCCCAGTTGATCTGACATATTTTTACCTATCTTATATCTTTGATCAGTTTCATCCCTCACAACCTAAAAACCAAAACCAAAAAACCTACTTCAAAACTAGCCTAAAATCAGAACACAATAAGCAAACACACAGATATCCCTTACAAAAATAGAGAGAGCCCTCTCTGAGTCCAGGCAGGCTAGGTCCTTGGGCTCCAAAGACTGGTTTGATGTTACACTGTCATTTGGCTTGCCAATTAGCCAAATCACAGGACCCTAACATAATGGAGATCACGGTGGGACCTTGAGTCAAAACATCCTAGGAATCCCTTAGGAACTCTCAAAATCTCAGTCAAACTTAGAAGAGTAGAATCTGGTTGTCTCACCATCCTAGCAAAATTATGAATTAGCTGTAGGACACTCTTACAAACGTTAGGACTACATTAAAACTCAGAAAAACCCCAAAGAAACTCCCTTAGATTGGTTTTTGACAGTACTGGTGGTGGACCATACACATATACCTCAAAAAAATTAAAAATCCACCTGGCGGCTCCACTACCCTCTAGTAGGCCTTACTACTTTACTAAACTCTAGGCTACTATCCGATTGAGCCACCTCATCGCCACACTAAAATAATGACGATCACGGTGGGACTAACTAAGTACATAATAGTCTAGCAAACTCTTGTAGATTCTTTAGTCTTCAAAACTTAAACAGGCAAGCAGTCAATAGAACCATTTAGAGTAAACTCTTTTTGTTATCACCACCCTAGCAAAGTGATGAAACAGGTTTATAATACTTTAATAAACCATAGGATGCACATAAAAACTCAGAAAAACCCCAAAACATTCCCAGATTGGCTTTTCCCTAGTGACTGGTGGTGGACCATAGCTACATCTTTACAAAAACAACTAAGTTCCACCTGGTGACTCCACTAGCCTCCAGTAGGCCTAAAAATTCCATAAAACCAAAAATTCATAAACCATACCTTTCTGCTAACAAACCCTTTGAAAAACTTAAACTTAGGGTGGAAACTCTGTAATCAGTGACAAAATAAGTATAACTTAGCGATTCAGAAAACCTCACCTAAATATAGGAGATAAGCAGAAGCCTTCTTGCTAAGAGAACCATTAGCTTGTCCATACGGCCTAGCAAACTGTTGAAACCAAGTGAATCACTCTTCTTTGCAAGTTTCCATTTCAAAGTTCACTATAAAATTTTTTCCCAAAGCATCTTTTATAGTGTTGGTGGTGGACCATAGTTCTCATAGAAATCCACCTGGCAACTCCACTAGTCCATCCTTTTTGTTTTGACCATCCTTGATATTAGTAAAAACCTCGAGAGGCCATTCAACCGAAAGATTCACAAATACCATCCTCTCTAAAATCTAGACCCGAAATCTGGCTTCACAAAGAATCAACACCAGATCTCATCCAGACCCAAATCCCCCTATCATAGTAGATGAACCAGAGAAGATTCTATGGCAAGCTTCTGAAATTGGAAATTTAGCTACCGATAGGTCCATCCGTAAAGCAATATTAGTACCTAAACATCTCACTACCTTGCAGGATTCCTCCTTTGACTTAAAATCAGCAAAAACCATTTTTAGAATCTAGTCACAAAGTAAGATAGACTTTGACGATCTTGAGCCCCTAGATCTACCATAGAGTCCTAGTAGAGAAGCCTCACCTACTACACCTCCCGAATTTCAGCTTCTCCATAACTTTGGCTCCTACCATCCTAGATCTGCTCAAAACCAGTTCACTAGTACAAGTACATCCGCCACACCTATCAAAACCACTATTGTTCAAACCACCTCAGCTCATCCCACAAGCCCTAATTTTGTACATCATCCATTAGCTCCTGTCATGGTAGCTTGGTACGCGCCTTTGGTGTTGCCACAGCTTTTGGCTCCCTTACAAAATGACTATCAAGAAAAAATCCCACACTTTACCTACCACATGTCAACAACATGTAGATAGGATTAGCGATGCCTTTGAATACATGGAAATAGAAGATGAGACCATCAGAATGAGGATGTTCACCCAAAGCCTGGGTGGAGAACCCAAAAAATGGTTTAAGAGCTTAACTACAAACAGCATCCACAATCTCACAGAACTCTACCAAACCTACATAAACAAGTGGGAAATCCGAAAGAACCCCATTCAAATCCTATCAGAATATAACAATCTAAAACGGGAAAATGGGGAAAGTGTCCAGGGATACTGCACTAGGTTCAACAGTGTGTATAACGCCCCCCCACCTCACTTCAAACCCCCACTTGGTTCAGCCTTGGAGGATTTCCCCGAGGGTTTTGACCCATACATGACTTATCAGCTAAGAGACAAGGACCCCCCCTACCTTAGAGGAAATGAAAAAAGTGGCTATAAATGCAGAAGCCAACTTAGCCGAAAAGAGAGTTGGATAAGAGCAGAAAAGGGACTCACCTACCATGATGAATTTACCCCCTCGGTATTTTCCTCAGATCCTAGAATAGTTGGCCTGGTCAAATAAATGAAAAAAATGTGGGAAAAAATGAGTGAAAAAGCACCTCTTAAGGACAACCAACCAAACCCTCAAAACCGGAACCAAAGCTTTAGAAAAGACCAGTCTCAAAATAAACCAAGAGGAAAAGACCAGCAAATCAGACCATCCTTCAGCGAGAATTATGTTGATGAAGTTGATAGGGATATTGAACCCATAGATGAAAATAATTTGAACCTGATAGGGTCTAATAATGAGAGTGAGGTATACCTCATAGCAGAAGAGCAAGAGTTTTTCTCTCTGAATCAGAACGAAACCAACTATGAAGATCCCGAAGACCCTGCCATAGATTTTCAGAATGCCATTATAGAAGCTCACAGGCAGTATAACCTTAGAAGCATAAAAAACCAAGACAACTCCAAGAAGGGTATTCCTGACACTGTTAAAACCTCTGATACCATCCTTAAAAAAGCCATGGATAGCAACAAAATTGTGGTCAATAAAATTGACCAAAACAAAGATAAAGCTATTCAAACAAGTCTTGGCTCAGATACTCCTAGCACCTCCACAAAGACTCTCGAGGTGACTGTGTCAAACAAGGTCCCGAACCAGAGTCAGAAAATTAAGAGCATAGAAAAATTCATGTCCGAAAAAGCTGAAACAAATCTATCCAAACTACAAACTCCTTTTAGTTTTGAAGGGGAAACTTCCAAAATAAAAATTACCATACCCGTTACTGAGCTAATAACTATAGATAGGTATAGATCTCAAATATTCAAATTTTTGATATAGGAAACAAGTCAGATACTTTAAATCTAACTAATGACAAACTCGAGCTCTTATTCGGCCCCAAAATAGAAGGTGAATACCAAGAAGGAACTATTTCTCCTTTCTATGTGAGTTTGAACATACGGGACAAGATATTACATAATACCATGTTAGATTCTGGTGCCTCCCATAACCTCATGCCTAAAGCAATCATGGAAAACCAGGGACTAGAGGTAACTCAACCTTACAAAAACCTGTACTCCTTTGACTCAAGTCAGGTCAAATGTTTAGGTCTAATAAATAACCTAGGTTTTTCTTTAACATAACTACTAGCGAAAAACCTAGTCCTGAATGTAGTAGTGGCCAATATCCCTCCTAAGTATGGAATGGTACTATCAAGGGCGTGGGCCGCCAAAATACAAGGTAACCTTCAAATGGATATGTCATTCACTACCATCCCAGTTTTCAACCAGAATAGGAGATTATACCGAGAGACTCACATTAAATACATGGTTAGCAACTAGGATAAGCCAAATAATACTCCCATTTATTCCTTTCATTCTAATTTAGATTCTTTTATCTTATACAATGAAAGTGATATAAACAAGCAGATAATGGAAAATGAAGAGGTTTTCAAACCATCAAAAACGCATTCCCATTAATGGAGGTAGAGACTAATGACCAAAGCTCCAAGAAACCTGAAAAACAGCTTAGTATCATGTATGAAAAGGAAGTTATTTGGAGTATAAGCTTTGATGACTCTTGTGGCAAAACTGGTTCAGGGGCCGGTATCTGGATACACAATACTAATGAAGGTCATTCTTTCAGATTAGAATTCCAATGTACTAACAACATTGCAGAATATGAGGCCCTTCTCATTGGTCTGCACATACTTAAGGATTTAGGCGCCAAGAAAGTATTAGCCCAGGGAGATTCAAAACTTGTAATCAGGAAAATCAAAGGTGAATATCCAGCGAAAAACCCAAGACTAAGAGAATACAGGAATGCAGCTTTAGACATCCTCAAAACCTTTGAGAAGTATGAACTCACTTATATTCCTAGGATTCAAAATAGCCTAGAAAATGAGCTCGCCTTTGCTACGAGCAATGGCCAAATACCAATTTTGAGTGAGCAATATAGTATTCAGGTCAAACATCGTCCTACAGTACCAGATAATATTGACCATTGGAAAATATTCAAAGATGATGATTTCTTACAATCTAGGAATGAATTTGAAGTAACCAAAATAGACTTAGAAAATGAAGAAAAGAAATATGGCCAAAATCAAGACCAAGAGCCAAATCCACGTTCTTGGATGAATCTAAACCTGATAGATCATTCATATGGAACTGAGATAGGAGAGGACATTGACCAAAGAGAAATCAAAGTCTTACATTGTGAAACTGACACCATAACCAGAGGGCTTGCGCCTCTAGAGGAATTGTTTGATTTTAATGATGTGGCCAAAAAGCCGAAAATGGAATCTACTAAGGTCGACATAGAAGAATATAACATAGGAAGTTCAAAAGAACCTAGAAATATCAAACTATCCAAAACCCTTCCTCCTAACATAAAACATAAGTACATCAAGTTGTTTAAAGAATTCAAAGATGTGTTCGCATGGGGATACCAAGATTTGAAATCATACGACACAAGCATCATTCAACATAAGATTCCCCTCAAAGAAAACTAGAAGCCTTTCAAACAAAAGTTAAGAAGGATAAACCCAACGTTACTACCTTTGGTTGAAAAGGAAATCAAAAAGATGTATGATGCTGGGATAATAGTGTCCCTCTGGTACTCTAAGTGGGTCTCAAATCTAGTATCAGTTAGGAAAAAGATTGGAGAAATTAGACTCTGTATCGATTTCCGAAACCTAAATAGAGCCTGTCTAAAGGACAACTATCCCTTGCCCAAAATGGACCACATACTTCAAAAGGTAGTAGGTGCTAAAAGGATCTCATTACTTGATGGTTTTTCCAATTATAACCAAGTGCTGGTTTACCGAACTGATCAACACAAAACAACTTTCACCACACCTTGGGGCACTTTTATGTACGTTAAAATGCCTTTTGGATTGATGAATGCCGGTGCTAAATTCCAAAGAGGCATGGACAAAGCCTTCTCAGAAGACATAGGTTATTTTGATAGTCATATATCTTGACGATATTATGGTATAATCTAAATCAGATGAAGAATAACTGGTACACTTAAGAAAGGTTTTTAACAAATGTAGAAAATATGGTTTATCCCTAAACCCCAAGAAAACACTTTTTAGTCTAGAAGAAGGAAAACTCCTAGGTCACATTATTTCAGAAAAGGGAATAAAAATATAACCCTAGAGAATCAAAGGTAGATTACAAATAAGTCACCCCAGAAACATAAAGGAGTTTCAATCCTTTATCGGAAAGATAAATTTCTTGAGAAGATTCATCCCAAACCTTGCCGAACAAATATATTGAAGAAAGAGGTCAGCGTTAAATGGACTACAGAAGCCAAAAAATCTTTTGAACTAGTTAGAAAGGCCCTAACTGAAACACCAGTATTGATAAGTCCTGATTTCACCAAAGATTTTTACATTTTTTCATTCGCCTCTGAACACACAATAGCTGTTGTATTGTTACAAAAAAATGCAGCAGGGCAAGAGCAACCCATTGACTTTTTCAACAAATCCTTAAAAGATGCTCCCTTGAAATATAACATCATGGAAAAATAGGCATTCGCATTGGTGAAAGCATTGAAATATTTCCAAGTTTACATCTTGCATTCTCATGTCATCGCTTTTTTCCCTAATACTGTCGTCAAGGACATATTAAACCAAGATCCCGATGGTAAAATGGGAAAATGGATCGCTATCATCTTAGAATATGACTTAGAAATCTGACCTACCAAACTAGTAAAAGGACAAGGACTTGCAAGACTAATGGCTGAAACCAACCTCCAAGCTTTAGATATAAATTTTGTTGATGCCTTAGAAGAACAAGAGGAATGCACAACCCCTCATGTTAAACAAGTGTTTTTAAATTCACCTTGGTATGCATATATTCTTTATGTATTATTTTATCTAAATGCTCCTCCAACTTTATCAAAGACAAAATAAAGATTTCTTAAACAAAAGTCTTTAAAATTTTGCATTATAGATGGTCTTCTGTATTGGAAAAATCCCGCTGGTATGCTAATTAAATGTTTGCTTGAGTTTGATGCAAAGAAAATTATGAACGAAATGCATGAAGGAGAATGTGGAGGCCATCTCTACTGGAAAACTATAGCGAAAAAAATCCTTAGAGCAAGTTATTATTGGCCTACCTTATTCCTTGACATTCACAAACTAGTTATGACATGCCATAATTGTCAAATTTTTGATGGCAAGAAAAATCTTTTACCTTTACCCTTACACCCCATCATAGTCGAAGGACCCTTCCAACAATGGGGTCTAGATTTTATTGGGGAAATTCACCCTTTCTCATCCGCTCAACATAAATGGATCCTCACATCCACGGATTACTTTACCAAATGGATAGAAGCCATACCTTCCAGGAATGCCACCGATTCAATCATCATCAAGTTCCTAGAAACCAATATCCTATCTAGATTTGGTTGTCCTAGAAAGATGATTATAGATAATGCTGCTGCCTTCTCCTCCAAAAGAATGGTTGACTTCTGTTACAAATATCAAATTTCATTAGGGCATTCCACAACTTATTACCCTCAAGGTAATGGTTTAGTCGAGTCCTCTAACAAAATCCTAGTCAACATAATCAAAAAACTTCTTGAACAAAATAAAAAAGCATGGCATGGAAAACTAGTACACGCACTATGGGCTGATAGACTAACCACCAAAAATTCCATAAGTATGTCTCCTTACCAACTAGTCTATGGCATAGATGCCATTTTCCAACATCTCTAGGGGTTCCATTAATGAAGCTATTGTAGGAAGTTCAAATAGAATAATATGACATGCAAAGAAGGGTAAATCAGACTATCCATTTACAACAAACTAGAGAAGAAGTTTACCAAAAGACTCAGTTAGCACAAGACAAAATAAAATAGATTTTTGATAGAAGGACCAAGGAAAATGATTTTCAGATTGGGGACAAGGTGCTAAAATGGGATTCTATAAGAGAATACAAAGGTAAACATGGTAAGTTTGAAAACTTATGGAAGGGGCCTTTCATCATCAGCTCAGTTAGCGAAAACAATGCCTTTTTCTTGCAAGAACCTGATGGGACTGAAAATTTTGGAGGTCCTGTGAATGGAAGGACATTAAAGCAATATTTTTGTCAAGAGCTCCAATTTTAACACATTTTCAATCATTTTATATACCATTGTTTGAAAAATAGATAAAAAGCAGAAAAGTCAAAAACAATAGAAAAATAGAAAAGAGGGTGGTTTGAAAAATAGAAAAAAGGCCCCATGTTAAAAAAAAAAAAAGTGATTCAGAAAGCAGACAAGCCTAAATGCCGCTAGTAGTGCTCAAATGTCTTGTTCAGTTATCTAGCCTAATCATAGGTGAACATGTTTTAAATTTATTTGCTAATAAGTTAGTGAGTGGAAAAGATGGTCAACATTGTGTAAGCTTGACTTATCAAAGAGAGTAGATTAAGAAAAGATACTGGTTCCAGATGCTCAAAACAAAACCAAAGAGTGAAGCGGGGATGAAAAACAAATTGTGCATCCTAGCCCCATTTTTCCTAGTTTCCATTTTATGCAAAATAATATTTGTGTGCAGCTTGTCTTTCATGCCACAAGTACATGACAAATCAGACTGTCTAACCCTGATTTGATCATTTTAAATTTAATGTTTTAGATTAGAGAACAAAATCATGTAAAACAGCTTAACCTTGACAGTTGATCTAGCATAGGTAGAGTAATGAAGGACTTCATTAGCTTAATCTAAAATCTCGGCAGATATAAGTGTAGAACTAGATAGGTTCATTTTTAAAAAATATATATTTTCAAAAGGGTTGCTAGTCCAAATGCACCCAAAGGAAGAAAAAATGTCAGGAAAGATAGTGGGGTAGGTAGAAATATTATTGATGCTAATCATGCTGTTAATTTTCAGAGGTAGCATCAAGGAAGAGTGAAATTTGCACCAATGGATAAGGCATTGGTCTTCATGAGCCAAATATCTGAGATTCTGCACACCTCCTGAAAAGGAGCTGCCCTCCCCAAATGGAGCCACTGTTAGTCATCAGTATTTTTCACTTGTTGGTGATGACTAGTTGTAACAGCCAAGTTTTATAGCAGCTGATCTAAAATATTGTCAAATTTGCCCACTGGAAAACACCCATAAACATTTTTTTCCCTCCTACCTTTTCAATCCGCCCATGACGAGATGAAACCTAATTATCAAGTCCTATATAGCCTCAGCCATACTAGCTTGTCCATCAGCTCCAAAGAAAACAATCCAAATCTGTACAAAGAGGTATCCCCTAAGTTAGGAAGTGGCGCTTTAGGCATTTCTCCCTTGGCAAACTATCCTAAAGCCAAAGAACCTCCATCTGCTACAAACAAGTCATAATAGACCCTCCCATTCCGCAAGTAAAGTTGGTTTCAACCCTAGGTCGCACCACTAATAAACCCTCAAGTCTCAGCTATACATTTACCATAGGTCAAATTGATTTTAGGTGGTTTTATAGTGTTTTCATGGATCTCTCAAGAACATAAACATACCAGCATTCCCAGAAGACAGTATTTGTTTCCACATGAGAAGACAACTGCTTCTCATGTGATTTTGAGCCTGGAATGTAGCTACAGGGCAGAGAGTTGTTTCATTAAGCTCCTACGATCACAGTCAAAGGTTAGTAAATTATGAATGATAAGAATCGTTTTGCAAATACTAACCAAACTGCCTATGATGCCTAAAGAAGCACAGAGACATTTGAGAAGCAGAATTACATGTCTCAGAGAAGTGCTCATCTTAAATATTATCAAATTTTCATTCTTCATTGGCTCAAGCATGGAAATATAGTGAAAGGAAAAATAACACTATTAAAGGCTAATGAGATGGCATGACTAAAAAAACATTCTTCATTTTATAAGCAGAGGGTTGAGGACAGAAAAACCTCCTTCATTTTATGAGTAGAGGGATTGAAGACTAAAAAACCTCCTTCATCTACAAGCAGAGAGTTTTTTAAGACTGAAGAACCTCCTTCATTTTATAAGTAGAGGGTTAAGAGCGACTCCTTCATCTATAAGTAGAGGGCCAGTAGATAAATTTTGATTTTAAGAATTTGCACTGACTAAAGGACATTTTTTGGCATACAGTGAGACAACAACTAAGAGTTTCTGAAGTAAAAATGATGTTAAAGGCAGAAGCAAAGAAGTAGTGCTTTATGAAATTGTTTATAGGAGTTTTCTTTGTTATTAAGTTACAATGTGAAGTAATGGGTTCATCATCAATGAAGAAATATTATTAAGCTAATGGCCAAAGGAGCCAAAAGGGGCTTGGTCCCAAACTGACCTCTGCCATCATGTAAAAGGGAAGCCACTAAGAGTGAGGATTGATTTTCAAAAGGTACTGTATTTCTATTCATAAATAATTTTCTTTCAAAATTACTCATCATAGTGGACAGAAGGCAATTTGAGTTTAATTTTCCCAGAAGGCATTGCAACTAAACACGCAAGCTCATATATATGTAAGAAGGATTATGGCATGCATTTCAAAATTCCAGAACAACATTCAAAGCCAATAATGCATGCCACTATTACAAATAAAGGCATTCGCCTTATGAAAATTTGTCAAAGGTACCTTGTTGTTGCAGTTTGAGTAGAGAATAATTTTTCAGAAGAAGTGCCCTGTTGATTGACAGATGATAGTAAAGCTCAGGTGAATACAACTAGGCCTCACTCACAGTCAAAGAGAAGCATCATTTGGAGAATACATCTACATTCCCTATATGGATTTAAGCCAGATTCCCTCTAACAAGCAAATATAATCATAAGGAACAAAAGCTGTCAATCAAGTTTTAAAGAGATAGGTCATCTCCTTTCAAAATGGCAAAATATGCTTCACCACTCATTGGTATTTTTTGAGCAGATTTCCCATTATGAAGATGTCATTAAAAGGGTCAGCAATGGTAGATTTTGCTTCTTAATAATAAAGCACATTGAAAAGAGTTGACCCTTGGATGATTTTATTACAAGAGGAAAGAGTCATATCTACCAAAACTAGCCAGATAGCATGCACAACCTTTTTGCCAACATCATTTAAAAGTATGGGCTCCTTATAGCATGTTCAAAATCACTGTGGTTTTGTTTTCAAATAAACAAAGGTAGTGGTTTTAAATAAAAGAGCTTTCAAAACCCTCACAAATCAAACTTATGGGTAGTTGGTTTTTTGCGTTCAAAAGAGAATAAGGAGACCGTTGCAAGCCATTTGACATTCTCAAAACACAAGGAAACGTTCCCCTCTTCCTTTTCGCTGGACCTAAGAGGTATTTCAAGCTAAAAAATAGAGTTTTCGGGCTTTTTAGGCTGCACGGTGCACTTGTAGTGTTGCGCGGCGCGTTCAGGCTGAAGTTTACCAAAGGATTACATTGTGGCGCGGTGCGCCTATAGCGGCGCGCGACGTGCCTGTAGGCACCGGTCACGACTATCCGTCAGTGACCTGGCAACTTTCTATTGCACGGTGTTCTCCCTGTTGAACATTCCACACACATTTTAAATGCTCAAAGCACCTCAAACAAATCTTTAAGCTGCTCAAACCCTCAAGAAAAGCCCACCATTGATCTTCAAGGTATTTTGTTGCCTCCTTGCTTATTTCAAAACTGTTAAGTAGTGGCAAAAAATGAAGCTCATGGTGTGAATCAAGGTAATGTGTTAAATGTGTTGAAGAAGTGTGTCACGGTGGGATGTTAGTGGAATGATTCATTAGTTTCAAAGAACCTAGAGCTGCCCCCAAAGACTGAGATAAAACCATAACCTCTGTCAGGAAATAGAGTGGTGAAAACAGTGGTAAGGAGAGTTGAATTTTTGTTAAAAATCCGAAAATTGTTGTGACTGCTATTACTCAATATTGACATATTAGAAGCAGTGTGTTTGTATTGGTGTCTAAAGGCCTGATAAACTGTCCTAAAAAACAGTGTTAGAAGTTGGAGGCAGTGTTTAAAAAAAAAACACAGGCTTTGAAAAGTGAAACAATGGGCCTATGTTCAAACAACAGTGATCATTGTACAAGTGTTTTTTCATTTCAAAAGTCTCCTCTATGGGGTAAAAAAGAAAAAACCACTGTTTCCTCCTTTGTCCTATAAAGCAAACTTTAGTGAGTAAAGCAGTTAAATCAGTCTGGAGGTGTTGTGTTTTACCTGTGTGTGAGAAATAGTGAAGACAAGGAGGGTGTTTTGATTGAGAGGAGTATTTTTCCTCTGTCTAAATACTAGGCTGCCTAGCTTACACCAAAACACCAAGAGCTCTGTGATCTTACCCAAACACCGAAAATCACTTGACTATGTATACATTTTAGTTGACAATGTGCTTGTTATTAAAATTATCTATTGGCATAAAAAGGGGAAAGGAAGTGTTTTGGGAGGAGCAGAGACCTAATGTCAAAGAAAACATTTCACATAGCATTTGAGGCAAATTTTCCTTGATCAAATAGTGATTGAAAAAGAAGACAGGTTTTTTGTTTGAGAAAACATTCTTGAAAACCTTTTTGAGGCAGTTTGGTTTTGCAGAGAGCATCCAGAACAAGATGTCTCCCAGGTAGGATAGTAGGAGTGGATTGCATAAGAAATTTGAGCCTACTTCCACTAAAGAAGTGAATGCCCACCCATCAGTCTTGTTCAATTTCCATGAGGTCGAGTGCTTAGATTTTTGTCAAAGGGTACGAGAGGTGAAGAGTTTTTCTCCTTTGACACATCTTTGTGCTCTAAGGTTTCAAGACAAGCATTTCCAGTTGGCAGACCTTGACTTCAAATTTTCTCCAAGGTCCATCTCCAAGGCCACTAAAATCCCCTATATTGGTGAGAAATGGTTTAAAAAGAGCCATTTGGACCCAGAATATTACAAGCCCTTTCTAAAGCCTGAGCACAGAGAGTCATGTCCTTCTATTTTCCCTTTCTCATATCTTTAACCAGCTACACCCCCCTCATGAAGATCATCCTGAAATACTTCACTTGTGAGGGAAGATTCTCTCAAATCTATGCTTATCACATTTGACTGCTCATGCATTTCACAAGGACCAAGCTGCTAAATCTTCCTTTCTTCTTACACAAGAGCATTGAGAAAATGGCATCAACTATTCAGAAAAAGCCTCCTTCACAACAAATAGCCTGTTTCTTCCATCACTCTCTCAATAAAATCATTATTCTTCTTCAGCTTTAAAAGAGAGAGGTCTCTTGGGATAATTTCATCACCCATCCGGGTTTCTCCTCTGTCCCTCCAGTTCACACATCCCCTACACCTCCTACTCATCATCCTTCACCTTCGTCTAGTAGAACCATTCCTAAAAAACTCAAGTTTACCACACAGCAAGTAGAAGAGCCTGAAAAAGGAGAGGAAAGTGGCCATGAGGAGGAAGAAGTACATGAGGAACATGAAAGTGATGATGAGCAACAACAAGGGGAGGAAGAAGAAAGTGTTGACCAATAGCATCACAGTGATGATGTACAGCAGCAAGGAGATGAAGAACAACAGACTTATGATGAGGGTGAGCAGCCTTATGATGACACACAGCAGCCAAAAGAGACAGAAGAACAGCATCACAGTGAGGAGGAACAGGAGCAGCATGAAGATATTGAACAAAGGTATGAAAGTGATGAATAGGGGCAGTCAAAAGATTACACACAACAACATCACAATGACGAGGAATTGGAGTAGCATGAAAGTGCTGAACAGGAGCAACATGAGAGTGATAAACAGGGGCAGCCACAACATGTTACACATTAGCCACAGCATGAGGGACAACAGCCTCAAGAAGAAAAATGGAAAAGTGACAAAGGTAAAGAACCCATGGAGCATGTGCTAGCTACCTCTCCGAGGCAAGGGGCCATGCTCTGTTCTCCGAAAGATGCCAAACCACAGACAGTAAAGAGAAGAGTGCCTAGAGTTGTGACTCCAAATGTGACAAGGGCCCTCCGAAGCAAAGGAAAATTTTCCAAGAAACCCATGATTAATTTCCCCAGGAGGAAGAGCACTAGAATAGCCACCCAAAGCAAAGGGAAGGGCAAGGAAGAAGGCAGTCATGAACAGGAGAGTGCATTCGACATCATCCAAATCCAAAGTGATGATAGTGATAATGAGGCCCAGATTCTAGAAAACCTCTTGATCCATAGAGAAAGCCAAATTGATGCCTTGAAGGATGATCTTAATAGAGCTAGGAATCTCAATCAATTTTTGCAAATCCAAAATAAGCAAATGAGTGTCCATATGCTTGTTTATGAGACACGGACGACCAAATACAAGAAGGAGGCCTCCAAAGCCCGTGAGGTTGGAAGAATTCATGGGCGAGTTCGATGAAAGTGAAGGCGAAGATCAGCCTAGGCAAAAGAGGCCAAGAACCATGGGGCTTAAAAAGGCCCTTGAGAAGCAAAAAGAAGAGGAAAATTCCCTTCTCCAATCTACCCCTCTCACTGCATTGTTCGAACAAGAGATAGAAAAAAATAGGGAGGCATGGCTTGAGAGAGTAAATGACCACTTGGAGAAGAAATTGGAGAAGGCAAACAGGGACTTAGACCTTCAAAGGAGAATGACGGGGCATTATAAAAAGTTAAATCAGTTTTCCCGACGCAAGTTGAAGGCTACTCAAGAAAAACTCAAGGAGACTAAAGGGAAGCGCCCATCACAAAAATTGAGGAAAGACACCTCAGGACTTTATATTTTGGACTCTTCTTCACAACATGTTTCTGATAACCCTTGAGGGTCATTCTCACCAATTTTGGGCAAATTTCGACATATTTTGGTTTTTTGTCATTTTTGAGTTTTTGGCCAAAAATCATGGGCTTCACTCTTTCAGTTTGGGGGATCATCAAAGGATAAGAATGGTATCATTCAATGCCATAATTTCAGGATCACATACTTAGCAATTTTCAGGACATTTGAAGATCATTTTCTCCCCCTAAATGGCGAAAAATGCTCGCTTTTTCTACACTCTGCCCGGTCTATCAGCAAGCTTTATTTTTTGGTTTTTTACACATAGGGCTCTTTTTGAAGGAATTCCATGCATCATATTGGGAAATTTCAAGTTTTTCCAGAAATTAGACGCTCATAGCTTTCCAACGAGCTATAATGAGCCTTATTTCGACATCGAGAAGGCTGCCAAAAGTTGCCATCAAGTCAGGGGACCTTTTGCTGATGTATTTTTTGAGTATTTTTGTAAAAATTGAACCTTTAAAAACTGCTTTTTCCTCATGTGCGTTTAGCTATTTTTGCACATGAGAAGTTATGAAAAGTCAATTTATTTCCCTCTTTTATCATTTTTTAGATATTTTATGAGATATTTTGTGCCTTGGGCTTTGCAAAGCCTCAAGGACAAAATAAGATATTTTGGATAGGCCAATGAGATTGCAAGTTGAACTAAGAGGTTTTCCTCACTTTGGCCTATATATTCCAAAGGCTTTCATTGTAAACAAGGCTGAACTTGATGAATAGAAGCAATATATGGTCATATAAGCTTTGGAATAAATACTTGTCTCATGCTTTTGGATAGTTTCTTGGATGTTCTTGGATGATGAAAGAGGATTGTTGTTGGATTCCATGACTTGGTAGAATGATATAGTGTCTCTCTCTATGTTTTGTTTCCTATTTTTCATTCATAAATCCATGCTCTTGCTTGCTATAGGACAATAGAGAACAAATTTGAGACATGCCCTTGGAGGCACCTCAAATTTCTTGTTTCTTCATAGCTTCCATGTTTTCTTCATTCTTAGTCACATTAAAGAATTCTTGATTTCTATTTAATAACTTAAGGATATTGTTGCTTGTTTAATTGATGGTTTTATGCATGCTAAGTATGATTTACGGTATGCCTTGCTTACTCATGGCTAGCCATATCTCCGTCCATGAAATTTCTCTTTGACTGATTAGATTGTCATTTGTTTGAACCAAGGAGGTCTTGTTCTGATCTTGCCCTTTGCCTACGACTATGCAATCTTGTTTTCAAAGTACCCAATAACTTGAAGTACTATGTTTAGGCATTTAGGCGTAGTGATTTGAGTTGTTTTTCTGTCTTAAGTGTATTTCCCCAAAGTCTCATAGCCATTTCCCAAAGTTATAGAGTTATATATCTCTATGCATGGCTTGAATGTTTATTTCTATGTATTCATTAGCTTATAGTTACATTTATCATGATTAATGGTTTTCCCTACCATATTTATGTCAGCTATTAAACTATTTATGCTTGAAATCCTTTGTTTTTCACAAACTTGATGTCCATCTTACTCCATTTTGCACAAAGATCCTTTCTACCTTGAATCAAATCGGCCCTTCAATAACCTTGTATCACCATCTGATAGCTTTCTTGACCCTTTTGACCCCATAGCCCAATTGATATGACATATTTTTACCTATCTTATATCTTTGATCAGTTTCATCCCTCACAACCTAAAAACCAAAACCAAAAAACCTACTTCACAACTAGCGTAAAATCAAAACACAATAAGTAAACACACAGATATCCCTTACACAAATAGAGAGAGCTCTCTTTGAGTCCAGGAAGGCTAGGTCCTTGGGCTCCAAAGAGTAGTTTGATGTTACACTGTCATTTGGCTTGCCAATTAGCCAAATCACGGGACCCTAATATAATGGCGATCACGGTGGGACCTTGAGTCAAAACATCCTAGGTATCCCTGAGGAAATCTCAAAATCTCAGTCAAACTTAGAAGAGTAGAATCTGGTTGTCTCACCATCCTAGCAAAATGATGACTCAGCTGTAGGACCCTCTCACAAACCTTAGGACTACATAGAAACTCAGAAAAATCCCAAAAAAGCTCCCTTAGATTGGTTTTTGATAGTACTGGTGGTGGACCATACACATATACCTCAAAACAATTAAAAATCCACCTGGTGACTCCACTACCCTCTAGTAGGCCTTAGTACTTTACTAAACTCTAGGCTAGTATCCGATTGAGCCACCTCATCGCCACACTAACATAATGGAGATCATGGTGGGACTAACTGAGTACATAACAGTCTAGCAAACTCTTGTAGATTCTTTAGTCTTCAAAACTTAAACAGGCAAGCAGTCCATAGAACCATTTAGTGTAAACTATTTTTGTTATCACCACCCTAGCAAAGTGATGAGACGGGTTTAGAATACTTTAATAAACCGTAGGCTACACATAAAAACTCAGAAAAACCCCAAAACATTCCCAGATTGGCTTTTTCCTAGTTACTGGTGGTGGACCATAGCTACATCTTTACAAAAACAACCAAGTTCCACCTGGCGACTCCACTACCCTCCAGTAGGCCTAAAAAGTCCATAAAAACCAAAAATTCATAAACCATACCTTTCTGCTAACTCACCCTTCCAAAAACTTAAACTTAGGGTGGAAACTCTGTAATCAGTGACAAACTAAGTATAACTTAGTGATTTAGAAAACCTCACCTAAATATAGGAGATAAGCAGAAGCCTTCTTGCCAAGAGAACCATTATCTTGTCCATACGGCCTAGCAAACTGTTGAAACCAAGTGAATCACTCTTCTTTGCAAGTTTCCATTTCAAATTTCGCTATAAAACTTTTTCCCAAAGCATCTTTGATAGTGTTGGTGGTGGACCATAGTTCTCATAGAAATCCACCTGGCGACTCCACTAGTCCATCCTTTTTGTTTTGACCATCCTTCACATTAGTAAAACCCTAGAGAGGCCATTCATCCTAAACATTCACAAATACCATCCTCTCTAAACTCTAGACCCGAAATTTGGCTTCACGAAGAATCAACACCAAATCTCATCCAGACCCAAATCCCCCTATCATAGTAGAAGACCTAGAGAAGATTCTATGGCAAGCTTCCGAAACTAGAAATTTAGCTACCGATAGGTCCATCCGTAAAGCAAGATCAGTACTTGAACATCTCACTGCCTTGCAAGATTCCTCCTTTGACTTAAAATTAGCAAAAACCCTTTTTAGAAGAAAGTCACAAAGTAAGATAGACTTTGATGATCTTGAGCCCCTAGATCTGCCACAGAGTCCTAGTAGAAAAGCCTCACCTACTACACCTCCCGACTTTCAGCTTCTCCATAACTTTGGCTCCTACAATCCCAGATCTGCTCAAAACCAGTTCACTATTCCAAGTACATCTGCCACACCTATACAAACCACTACTGTTCAAACCACCTTAGCTCATCCCACAAGCTCTCATTTTGTATGTCATCCATTATCTCCTATCATGGCAGCTTGGTACGTGCCTTTGGTGTTGCCACAGCTTTTTTCTCCCTTACAAAATGACTATCAAGCCAAAATCCCACACTTTATCGGAGATGAGAGTACCAGAGCTCAACAACATGTAGATAGGATTAGCGATGAATTTGAATACATGGAAATAGAAGATGAGACCATCAGAATGAGGATGTTCGCACAAAGCCTGGGTGGAGAACCCAAAAAATGGTTTAAGAGCTTAACTCCAAACAGCATCCACAATCTTCCAGAACTCTACCAAACCTTCATAAACAAGTGGGAAATCTGAAAGAAACCCATTCAAATCCTATCAAAATATAACAATCTAAAATAGGAAAATGGGGAAAGTGTCCAGGGATACTGCAATAGGTTCAATAGTGTGTATAACGCCCTCCCACCTCACTTCAAACCCCCAATTGGTTCAGCCTTGGAAAATTTCCCTGAGGATTTTGACCCAGACATGAATTATCAGCTAAGAGACAAGGACCCCCCTACCTTAGAGGAAATGAAAAAAGTGGCTATAAATGCAGAAGCCAACTTAGCCAAAAAGAGAGCTAGGATAAGAGAAGAAAAGGGACTCACCTACCATGATGAATTTACCCCCTCGGTATTTTCCTCAGATCCTAGAATAGATGGTCTGGTCAAATCAATGACAAGGATGTGGGAAAAAATAAGTGAAAAAGCACCTCTTAAGGACAACCAACCAAACGCTCAAAACTGGAACCAAAGCTTTAGAAAAGACTAGTCTCAAATAAACCAAGAGGAAAATACTAGCAAATCAGACCATCCTTCAGCGAGAATTATGTTTATGAAGTTGATAGGGATATTGAACCCATAGATGAAAATAATTTGAACCTCATAGGTTCTAATAATGAGAGTGAGGTCTACCTCACAGCAGAAGAGCAAGAGTTTTTCTCTCCGAATCAGGACGAAACCAACTATGAAGATCCCGAAGACCCTGCCATAGATTTTCAGAATGCCATTATAGAAGCTCACAGGAAGTATAACCTTAGAAGCAGAGAAAACCAAGACAACTCCAAGAAGGTTAGTCCTGACATTGCTAAAACCTCTGATACCATCCTTAAAAAAGCCATGGATAACAAAAAAATTGTGGTCAAGAAAATTAACCAAAACAACGATAAATCTATTCAAACAAGTCTTGGCTCAGATACTCCTAGCACCTCCACAAAGACTCCCGAGGTGACTGTGTCAAACAAGGTCTCGAACCAGAGTCAGAAAATTAAGAGCATAGAAAAAGTCATGTCCGAAAAAGCTGAAACAAATATGTCCAAACTACAAACTTCTTTTAGTTTCGAAGGGGAAATTTCCAAAATAAAAATTACCATACCCCTTACTGAGCTAATAACTGTAGATAGGTATAGATCTCAAATATTCAAATTTTTTTATATAGGAAACAAGGAAGATACTTTAAATCTAACTGATGACAAACCCAAGCTCTTATTCGGCCCCAAAATAGAAGGTGAATACCAAGAAGGAACTGTTTCTCCTTTCAACGTGAGTTTGAACATACGGGATAAGATATTACATAATGCCATGTTAGATTCTGGTGCCTCCCATAACCTCATGCCTAAAGCAATCATGGAAAACCTGGGACTAGAGGTAACTCAACCTTACAAAAACCTGTACTCCTTTAACTCAAGTTAGGTCAAATGTTTAGGTCTAATAAATAACCTAGGTTTTTCTTTAACATAACTACTAGCGAAAAACCTAGTCCTGAATGTAGTAGTGGCCAATATCCCTCCTAAGTATGGAATGGTACTATCAAGGGCGTGGGCCGCCAAAATACAAGGTAACCTTCAAATGGATATGTCATTCGCTACCATCCTAGTTTTCAACCAGACTAGGAGAATATACCTAGAGACTCACATGAAATAGATGGTTAGCAATTGGGATAAGCCAAACAATACTCCCATTTATTCCATTCATTCCAATTTAGATTCTTTTATATTATACAATGAAAGTGATATAAAAAAGCAGATAATGGAAAATGAAGAGGTTTTCAAACCATCAAAAACGCATTCCCATTACTGGAGGTAGAGTCTAATGACCAAAGCTCCAAGAAACCTGAAAAACAGCTTAGTATCATGTATGAAAAGGAAGCTCTTTGGAGTATAAGCTTTGACGGTTCTTGTGGAAAAACTGGTTCGAGGGCCGGCATCTGGATACACAATACTAATGAAGGTCATTATTTTAGATTAGAATTCTAATGTACTAACAACATTGCAGAATATGAGGCCCTTCTCATTGGTCTACACATACTTAAGGATTTAGGCGCCAAGAAAGTATCTACCCAAGGAGATTCAGAACTTGTAATCAGGAAAATCAAAGGTGAATATTCAGCGAAAAACCCAAGACTAAGAGAATACATGAATGCAGCTTTAGACATCCTCAAAACCTTTGAGAAGTATGAACTCACTTATATTCCTAGGATTCAAAATAGCCTAGAAAATGAGCTCGCCTTTGCTGCGAGAAATTTCCAAATACCATTTTTGAGTGAGCAATATAGTATTCAGGTCAAATGTCATCCTACAGTACCAGATAATATTGACCATTGGCAAATATTCAAAGATGATGATCAAATTGATGATTTTTTACAATCTAGGAATGAATTTGAAGTAACCAAAACAGACTTAGAAAATGAAGAAAAGAAATACGGCCAAAATCAAGACCAAGAGCCAAATCCACCTTCTTGGACGAATCTAAACCTGATAGATCATTCATATGGAACTGAGATAGGACAGGACATTGACCAAAGAGAACTCGAAGTCTTACATTGTGAAAATGACACCATACCCAGAGGGCTTGCACCTCTAGAGGAATTGTTTGGTTTTAACGATGTGGCCAAAAAACCAAAAATGGAATCTACTGAGGTTGACATAGAATAATATAACATAGGAAGTGTCTGCCCAACTTAGTGTTCCTAAACTGAGGTCATAAATTGTCAACCAGGGCTAGTAAATTGTTGAATTGAAGTGCACTATATGTGCCTAGGTATTTGTTTCTCACTACGTTGTGTTTAGTGTTTTTCCTATGTTTTTGGTTTTTTGTTTTTATTCTAAGAGGAAAAGAACTAAGTTTTGGCAAAGAGAAGTTGTTGGTCACACTAAAATAGAGAAAAACCTATTCTAAATTATGTATGGCACTTGAGAACAGAAAATGCAATATTTTAACAAGAAAAATAACTCATAGCAAGAACTAAATGACTCGTAACATGAACTCAATAACTCATAACATGAACTCAGTCCCATTCATTCATTAGAAATATGTTGGAATATCTTGAGAAAAGGATAAGTTTAATGCAATGAGGTTCTTCTAAGTAAACAATGACTTACAATATCACAAAAATCTCATCCATAGTTAGAAATTTATTGGAACACAATTGGAAAATATTATTTGTAGCATGGTAGGGATATCTACTCTAAATTAACCTATGACACTGAAATTAATCCATTCTACAACTCAAATTGTCACTACTAAGCCTCATTCAAAAGTTATAAATCTTTTGGAATAGTTTTGGAAAAGGCTATTTGTAAAATTATAAGAGATTGCAGAACAGTCAAGGCCTTGAACTGATATCACTAATTCCTGTCCATATGATGATGTGTTGGAAGATATTAATAACAAGAGTAGTTTGTAAACAATGAAGGCCTTGAAGTCTAATGGAACAAAACTAGCATACAACTGACTAATAAAACTAAAAATACAATGGATAAAGCTGAACTAAAATGAAATCATTCAAACTTGAAATACAGTGACCACAACTGTACTAGAATGCCATTATCCTAACTTGAAATATAGTGAATAGAAACTGAACTAGAGTGCCATTAATCTAACTTGAAATACAGTGAACAGAAACTGAACTAGCGTACCATTAATCTCCGGAGTATTACAACTACACTATAATGCAACTAATCTCTAAAATATTACAGCCCTATCTCGTTCAGTATTAGTGATATTTTGGAACAATTAGGAAGAACAAGTCTAGCTATAACAATTGATGTAATTGAGCACAAAAACGTAAAGTTCAGAAAAATACAACTAGTTCCTAAAATACTACAATTATCTCTTATTCAATGTTAGTGATATTTTGGAACAACTTGTAAGAATAAGACTAGCTGTAGCATCCAAAGCAAATGAGTATAAAACACAAAGTTCAGAAAATTGCTTAAGCTAGGAATGCAACAAGGCTAAAGTAACTTATCTAAACAATGTGCACAAAGCTTCTCGGGCAGTAGGGGTCCTATACCACCATATTAGCATACAAATCTCCTCAAGATTTCCTTAGATATTGCAATAAAGCAGTGCTTATTTCATTAAAGGAAAAAGTATTTCAAAAACAGAGTATTACAGTCTTTTGAGATCTAGCAACAAAACATCAATCTAGCTAACTGTCCCTCGGTCTCCCGAGTCATTCTTATAAAATAAATACATAACTACCCTTGAGAATAAACAAGAACAAGTGTCTTTTTCAATCAAAATCAAATTATAACTCTTATGGAAGCCTCGTACTTTGCTGGAGACATCTGTAGAGTCCCTATCCTGGTAGGAATATGCTTCTTAGCTTTGATCTCTTCCACGTGCATAACCACTTGTAGATTCTTGCTCAGAATTTGTAGAGAGAAATAAATGATTTGGGAGCATTGTGGAATTCAACCATATGCATTTTCCTCTCTGTAACCTATGAGAACATGAAGATAGCTATGGAATAGGTGACTAGCTACAAAATGGCTGCATTTTGTAGCTGAGTCTAGTAAAAAATTACTACAACAACAAAACCATGAAAATATAGCAATTCAGTCATCGTATACATTCCTAAAGTGTCTTTAACCAATCCTATTGACCATTAGGTAATTGATAAGGGAAAAAGGAAATGAAGTGAAATATGGTGAAGGGAAAGGACATCTTTGGGGCTCAACAGGAAGTTCGGAAGAACCTAGAAATATCAAACTATCCAAAACCCTTCCTCCTCACATAAAACATAAGTACATCAAGTTTTTTAAAGAATTCAAAGATGTGTTCGCATGGGGATATCAAGATTTGAAATCATACGACACAAGCATCATTCAACATAAGATTCCCCTCAAAGAAAACCAGAAGCCTTTCAAACAAAAGTTAAGAAGGATAAACCCAATGTTACTACCTTTGGTTGAAAAGGAAATAAAAAATATGTATGATGCTGGGATAATAGTGTCCCTCTGGTACTCTGATTGGGTCTCAAATCTAGTATCAGTTAGGAAAAAGACCAGAGAAATAAGACTCTGTATCGATTTCCGAAACCTAAATAGAGCCTGTCTAAAGGACAACTATCCCTTGCCCAAAATGGACCACATACTTCAAAAGGTAGTAGGTGCTAAAAGGATCTCATTACTTGATGGTTTTTCTGGTTATAACCAAGTGCTAGTTTACCCCACTGATCAACACAAAATAGCTTTCACCACACTTTGGGGCACTTTTATGTACGTTAAAATGCCTTTTGGATTGATGAATGCCGGTGCTACATTCCAAAGAGCCATGGACATAGCCTTATCAGAAGACATAGGTTATTTCATAGTCATATATCTTGACGATATTACGGTATATTCTAAATCAGATGAAGAACACCTGGTACACTTAAGAAAGGTTTTTAACAAATGTAGAAAATATGGTTTATCCCTAAACCCCAAGAAAACACTATTCAGTCTAGAAGAAGGAAAACTCCTAGGTCACATTATTTTGGAAGAGGGAATAAAAATAGACCCCCAGAGAATCGAAGGTAGATTACAAATAAGTCACCCCAGAAACATAAAGGAGCTGCAATCCTTTATCGGAAAGATAAATTTCTTGAGAAGATTCATCCCAAACCTTGTCGAACAAATATGTTGAAGAAAGAGGTCAGGGTTAAATGGACTACAGAAGCCAAAAAATATTTTGAACTAGTTAAAAAGGCCCTAAATGAAACACCAGTATTGATAAGTCCTGATTTCACCAAATATTTTTACATTTTTTCATTTGCCTCTGAACACATAATAACTGTTGTATTGTTACAAAAAAACGCAGCAAGGCAAGAGAAACCCATTGACTTTTTCAACAAATCCTTAAGAGATGCTCCATTGAAATATAACATCATGGAAAAACACGCATTCGCATTGGTGAAAGCATTGAAAGATTTCCGAGTTTACATCTTGCATTCTCATGTCATTGCTTTTGTCCCTAATACCGTCGTCAAGGACATATTAAACCAAGATCCCGATGGTAAAAGGGGAAAATGGATCGCTATCATCTTAGAATATGACTTAGAAATCCGACCTACCAAACTAGTAAAAGGACAAGGACTTGCAAGACTAATGGCTGAAACCAACCTCCAAGCTTTAGATATAAATTTTGTTGATGCCTTAGAAGAACAGGAAGAATGCACAGCCCCTTATGTTGAACAAGTGTTTTTAAATTCACCTTGGTATGCATATATTATTAATGTATTATTTTATCTAAATGCTCCTCCAACTTTATCAAAGACAAAAGAAAGATTTCTTAAACAAAATTATTTAAAGTTTTGCATTATAGATGGTCTTCTGTATTGGAAAAATCCTGCTGGTATGCTGCTTAAATGTTTTCTTGAGTCTGATGTAGAGAAAATTATGCACGAAATGCATGAAGGAGAATGTGGAGGCCATCTATACTGGAAAACTACAGCGAAAAAAATCCTTAGAGCATGTTATTATTGGCCTACCTTATTCCCTAACACTCACAAACTAGTTATGACATGCCATAAGTGTCAAATTTTTGATGGCAAGAAAAATATTTTACCTTTGCCCTTACACCCCATCATAGTCGAAGGACCCTTCCAACAATGGGGTATAGATTTTATTGGGGAAATTCACCCTTCCTCATCCGCTCAACATAAATTGATCCTCATAGCCACTGATTACTTTACCAAATGGATAGAAGCCATACCTTCCATGAATGCCACCGATTCAGTCATCATCAAGTTCCTAGAAACCAATATCCTATCTAGATTTGGCTATCCTAGAAATATCATTACAGATAATGCCGCTGCCTTCTCCTCTAAAAAAATGGTTGACTTCTGTTACAAATATCAAATTTCATTAGGAAATTCCACAGCTTATTACCCTCAAGGTAATGGTTTAGTTGAGTCCTCTAACAAAATCCTAGTCAAAATCATCAAAAAACTTCTTGAACAAAATAAAAAAGCATGGCATGGAAAACTAGTACAAGCACTATGGGCTGATAGACTAACCACTAAAAAATCCATAGGTATGTCTCCTTACCAACTAGTCTATGGCATAGATGCCATTTTCCCAACATCTCTAGGGGTTCCAGTAATGAAGCTATTGCAGGAAGTTCAAATAGAAGAAAATGACATGCAAAGAAGGGTAAATTAGACTATCCATTTATAGCAAACCAAAGAAGAAGTTTACCAAAAGGCTCAGTTAGCGCAAGACAAAATAAAATAGATTTTTGATAGAAGGACCAAGGAAAATTATTTTCATATTGGGGACAAGGTGCTAAAATGGGATTCTAGAAGAGAAGACAATGGTAAACATGGTAAGTTTGAAAACTTCTGGAAGGGGCCTTTCATCATTAGCTCAGTTAGCAGAAACAATGCCTTTTTCTTGCAAGAACCTGATGGGACTGAAACTTTTGGAGGTTCTGTGAATGGCTGGACATTAAAGAAATTTTTTTTTCAAGAGCTCCAATTTTAACACATTTTCAGTCATTGTATATACCATTGTTTGAAAAATATATAAAAATCAAAATAGTAAAAAACAATAGAAAAATAGAAAAGAGGACAGTTTGAAAAATAGAAAAAAGGCCCCATGTTAAAAAAAAAATAGTCATTCAGAAAGTGCGCAAGCCTAAATGCCACAACTAGTGCTCAGAATAGAAAAATTATGATGAGGGTGAGCAGCCTTATGATGACACACAAAAGCCAAAAGAGACTGAACATCAGCATCACAGTGAGGAGGAACAGGAGCAGCATGAAGATATTGAACAAAGGTATGAAAGTGATGAACAGGGGTAGTCAAAAGATGACACACAAAAACATCACAGTGAGGAGGAATAGGAGCAACATGAAAGTGATGAATAGGAGCAGCATGAGAGTGATAAACAGGGGCAGCCACAGCATGTTACACATCAGCCACAACATGAGGGACAACAGCCTCAAGAAGAAAAAGGGAAAACTGACAAAGGTAAAGAACCCATGGTGCATGTGCTAGCTTCCTGTCTGAGGCAAGGGGCCATGCTCTCTTATACAAAAGTTGCCAAACCCCAGACAGCAAAGAAAAGAGTGCCTAGAGTTGTCACTCCAAATGTGACAAGGGCCCTCCGAAGCAAAGGAAAATTGCCCAAGAAACCCATGATTGATTTGCCCAGGAGGAAGAGCACTAGAATAGCCACCGAAAGCAAAGGGAAGGGAAAGGAAGAAGGCAGTCATGAACAGGAGAGTGCATTCGACATCATCCAAATCCAAAGCTATGATAGTGATAATGAGGCCCGGATTCTAGAAAACCTCTTGATCCATAGAGAAAGCCAAATTGATTCCTTGAAGGATGATCTTCATAGAGCTAGGAATTTCAATCAATTTTTGCAAATCCCAAATAAGCAAATGAGAGTCCATATGGCTGTTTATGAGACACGGGTGACCAAATACAAGAAGGAGGCCTCCAAAACCAAAGTGAGGTTGGAAGAAATCATGGGAAAGTTTGATGAAAGTGAAGGTGAAGATCAGCCTAGGCAAAAGAGGCCAAGAACCATGGGGCTTAAAGAGGCCCTTGAGAAGCAAAAAGAAGAGGAAAATTCCCTTCTCCAATCTACCCCTCTCACTGCATTGTTCGAACAAGAGATAGAAAACAATAGGGAGGCATGGCTTGAGAGAGTAAATGACCACTTGGAGAAGAAATTGGAGAAGGCAAACAGGGACTTATACCTTCAAAGGAGAATGATGGGGCATTATAAAAAGTTAAATCAGTTTGCCCGGTGCAAGTTGAAGGCTGCTTAAGAAAAACTGAAGGAGACTAAAGGGAAGTGCTCGGCACAGAAATTGAGGAAAGACACCTTAGGACTTTATATTTTGTCCTCTGCTTCACAACATGTTGCTGATAACCCTTGAGGGTCATGCTCACCAATTTTGGGCAAATTTCGACATATTTTGGTTTTTTGTCATTTTTGGGTTTTTGGCCAAAACTCATGGGCTTCGCCCTTTCAGTTTGGGGGATCATAAAATGATGAGAATGGTATCATTGGATGCCATAATTTCAGGAGCACATACTCAGAAATTTTCAGGACATTTGAATATCATTTTCTCCCCCGAAATGGCGAAAAATGCTCGCTTTTTCTACACTCTACCCAGTCTATCAGCAAGCCTTATTTTTTGGTTTTTTACACACAGGCCTGTTTTTGAAGGACTTCTAGGCATAAGATTGAGAAAATTCAAGTTGTTCCAGAAATTCGACACTCAGATCTTTCCAACAAGCTATCATGAGCCTTATTTCAACATCGAGAAGGCTGCCAAAAGTTGCCGGCAAGTCAGGGGACCTTTTGCTGATGTATTTTTTGAGTATTTTTGTAAAAATTGAACCTTTAAAAACTGTTTTTTCCTCATGTGCGTTTAGCTATTTTTCCACATGAAAAGTTATGAAAAGTCAATTTATTTCCCTATTTTAGCATTTTTTAGATATTTTATGAGATATTTTTGCCTTGGACTTTGCAAAGCCTCAAGGACAAAATAAGATATTTTGGATAGGCCAATGAGATTGCAAGTTGAACTAAGAGGTTTTCCTCACTTTGGCCTATTTATTCCAAAGGCTTTCATTGTAAAAAGGGCTAAAATTGATGATAGAAGAAATATATGGTCATATAAGCTTTGGAAGAAATACTTGTCTCATGTTTTTGGATAGTCTCTTGGATGTTCTTGGATGATGAAAGAGGATTGTTATTGGATTCCATGACTTGGTAGAATGGTATATAGTCTCTCTCTTTGTTTTGTTTCCTATTTTTCATTCATAAATCCATGCTCTTGCTTTCTATAGGACAGTAGAGAACAAATTTGAGACATGCCCTTGGAGGCACCTCAAATTTCCTGTTTCTTCATAGCTTCCATGTTTTCTTCATTCTTAGTCACATTAAAGAATTCTTGATTGCTCTTTAATAAATTAAGGATATTTCAGCTTGTTTCAATCATGGTTTTAAGCATGCTAAGTATGATTTACGGTATGCTCTGCTTACTCATGGCTAGCCATAGCTCCATCCATGAAATTTCTCTTTGACTGATTAGATTTTCATTTGTTTGAACCAAGGAGGTCTTGTTCTGATCTTGCCCTTTGCCTAAGACTATGCAATCTTTTTTTCAAAGTGCCCAATAACTTGAAGTACTGTGTTTAGGCATTCTGGCATAGTGATTTGAGTTGTTTGTCTATCTTAAGTGTATTTCCCCAAAGTCTGATAAACATTTCCCGAAGTTAGAGAGTTATATATCTCTATGCATGGCTTGAATGTTTATTTCTATGTATTGATTAGCTTATAGTTACATTTCTAATGATTAATGGTTTTCCCTACCATGTTTTTGTCAGCTATTAAACTAGTTATGGTTGAAATCCTTTGTTGTTCACAAACTTGATGTCCATCTTACTCCATTTTTCCCAAAGATCCTTTCTACCTCGAATCAAATCGGCCCTTCAACAAACTTGTATCACCATCTGATATATTTCTTGACCTTTTCAACCCCATAGCCTAGTTGATCTGACATCTTTTTACCTATCTTATATCTTTGATCAGTTTCATCCCTCACAACCTAAAAACCAAAACAAAAAATCCTACTTCACAACTAGCCTCAAATCAGAACACAATAAGCAAACACATAGATAGCTCTTACACAAATAGAGAGAGCCCTCTCTGAGTCCAAGAAGGCTAGGTCCTTGGGCTCCAAAGATTGGTTTGATGTTACACTGTCATTTGGCTTTCCAATCAGCCAAATCACGGGACCCTAACATAATGGTGATCACGGTGGGACCTTGAGTCAAAACATCCTAGGTATCCCTTAGGAACTCTCAAATTCTTAGTCAAACTTAGAAGAGTAGAATCTGGTTGTCTCACCATCCTAGCAAAATGATGACTCAGTTGTAGGACACTCTTACAAACCTTAGGACTACATAAAAACTCATAAAAATCCAAAAAACACTCCCTTAGATTGGTTTTTGACAGTACTGGTGGTGGACCATACACATATACCTCAAAAAAATTAAAAATCCACCTGGCGACTCCACTAGCCTCCAGTAGGCCTTACTACTTTACTAAACTCTAGGCTACTATCCGATTGAGCCACCTCATCGCCACACTAACATAATGGTGATACGGTGGGACTAAATGAGTACATAACAGTCCAAAAAAATCTTGTATATTTTTTAGTCTTCAAAACTTAAACATGCAAGCAGTCCATAGAGCCATTTAGAGTAAACTCTTTTTGTTATCGCCACCCTAGCAATGTGATGAAACAGGTTTATAATACTTTAGTGAACCATAGGCTGCACATAAAAACTCAAAAAAAACCCAAAACATTCCCAGATTGGATTTTCCCTGGTTACTGGTGGTGGACCATAGCTACATCTTTACAAAAACAACCAAGTTCCACCTGGCGACTCCACTAGCCTCCAGTAGGCCTAAAAATTCAATAAAAACCAAAAATTCATAAACCATACCTTTCTGCTAAATCACCCTTCCAAAAACTTAAACTTAGGGTGGAAACTCTGTAATCAGTGACAAACTAAGTATAACTTAGCGATTTAGAAAACCTCACCTAAATATAGGATATAAGTAGAAGCCTTCTTGCTAAGAGAACCATTAGCTTGTCCATACGGCCTAGCAAACTGTTGAAACCAAGTGAATCACTCTTCTTTGCAAGTTTCCATTTCAAAGTTCGCTATAAAACTTTTTCCCAAAGCATATTTGATAGTGTTGGTGGTGGACCATAGTTCTCATAGAAATCCACCTAGCGACTCCACTAGTCCATCCTTTTTGTTTTGACCATCCTTCACATTTGTAAAGCCATAGAGAGGCCATTCATCCGAAACATTCACAAGTACCATCCTCTGTAAACTCTAGACCCGAAATCTGGCTTCACAAAGAATCAACACCAGATCTCATCCTGATCCAAATCCCCCTATCATAGTAGATGACCCAAAGAATATTCTATGGCAAGCTTCCGAAACTGGCAATTTAGCTATTGATAGGTCCATCAGTAAAGCAAGATCAGTACCTGAACATCTCACTGTCTTGCAGGATTCGTCCTTTTACTTAAAATAAGAAAAAACCCTTTTTAGAAACAAGTCACAAAGTAAGATAGACTTTGACGATCTTGAGCCCCTAGATCTGCCACAGAGTCCTAGTAGAGAAGCCTCACCTACTACACCTCCAGACTTTCAGCTTCTCCATAACTTTGGCTCCTACCATCCCAGATCTACTCAAAACCAGTTCACTAGTCCAAGTACATCTGCCACACCTATCCAAACCACTACTGTTCAAACCACCTCAGCTCATCCCACAAGCCCTCATTTTGTACATCATCCATTAGCTCCTGTCATGGTAGCTTGGTACGCGCCTTTGGTGTTGCCACAACTTTTGGCTCCCTTACAAAATGAATATCAAGCCAAAATCCCACACTTTACCGGAGATGAGACTACCATAGCTCAACAACATGTAGATAGGATCAACGATGCCTTTAAATACATGGAAATAGAAGACGAGACCATCAGAATGAGGATTTTCTCCCAAAGCCTGGGAGGAGAACCCAAAACGTGGTTTAAGAGCTTAACTCCAAACAGCATCCAAAATCTCCCAGAACTCTACAAAAAATTCATAAACAAGTGGGAAATCCGAAGAACCCCATTCAAATCCTATCAGAATATAAAAATATAAAACGGGAAAATGGGGAAAGTGTCCAGGGATACTGCACTAGGTTCAACAGTGTGTATAACACCCTCCCACCTCACTTTAAACCCCCACTTCGTTCAGCCTTGGAAAATTTCCCCGAGGGTTTTGATCCAAACATGACTTATCAGCTAAGATACAAGGACCCCCCTACCTTAGAGGAAATGAAAAAAGTGGCTATAAATGCATAAGCCAACTTAGCCAAAAAGAGAGCTAGGATAAGAGAAGAAAAGGGACTCACCTACCATGATGAATTTACCCCCCTCGGTATTTTCTTCAGATCCTAGAATATATGGCCTAGTCAAATCCATGACAAAGATGTGGGAAAAAATGAGTGAAAAGAACCTCTTAAGGACAACCAACCAAACCCTCAAAACCAGAACCAAAGCTTTAGAAAAGACCAGTCTCAAAATAAACCAAGAGGAAAAGACCAGCAAATCAGACCATCCTTCAGCGAGAATTATGTTGATGAAGTTGATAGGGATACTAAACCCATAGATGAAAATCATTTGAACCTCATAGGTTCTGATAATGAGAGTGACGTCTACCTCACAACAGAAGAGCAAGAGTTTTTCTCTCTGAATCAGGACGAAACCAACAATAAAGATCCCGAAGACCCTGCCATAGATTTTCAAAATGCCATTATAGAAGCTCACAGGAAGTATAACCATAGAAGCAGAAAAAACCAAGAAAACTCCAAGAAGGGTAGTCCTGACATTGCTAAACCCTCTGATACCATCCTTAAAAATGCCATGGATAGCAACAAAATTGTTGTCAAGAAAATTGACCAAAACAAAGATAAAGCTATTCAAACAAGTCTTGGCTCAGATACTCCTAACACCTCCACAAAGACTCCCGAGGTGACTGTGTCAAACAAGGTCCCAAACTAGAGTCAACAAATTAAGAGCATATAAAAAGTCATGTCCAAAAAAGCTAAAACAAATCCAAACTACAAAATCCTTTTAGTTTCGAAGGGGAAATTTCCAAAATAAAAATTACCATACCCCTTACTGTGCTAATAACTGTAGATAGGTATAGATCTCAAATATTCAAAGTTTTTGATATAGGAAACGAGGAAGATACTTTAAATCTAACTGATGACAAACATGAGCTCTTATTCGGCCCCAAAATAGAAGGTGAATACCAAGAAGGAACTGTTTCTCCTTTCTATGTGAGTTTGAACATACGGGACAAGATATTACATAATGCCATGTTAGATTCTAGTGCATCCCATAACCTCATGCCTAAGGCAATCATGGAAAACCTGGAACTAGAGGTAACTCAACCTTACAAAAACATGTACTCCTTTGACTCAAGTCAGGTCAAATGTTTAGGTCTAATAAAGAACCTAGGTTTTTCTTTAACACAACTACTAGTGAAAAACCTAGTCATGGACATAGTAGTGGCCGATATCCCTCCTAAGTATGGAATGCTACTATCAAGGGCATGGGCTACGAAAATACAAGGTAATGTTCAAATGGATATGTCATTCGCTACCATCCTAGTTTTCAACCAGACTAGGAGATTATACTGAGAGACTCACATGAAATACATGGTTAGCAACTAGGATAAGCCAAACAATACTCCCATTTATTCCATTCATTCCAATTTAGATTATTTTATCTTATATAATGAAAGTGATATAAACAAGCACATAATGGAAAATGAAGAGGTTTTCAAACCATCAAAAATGTATTTCCCATTACTGGAGGTAGAGACTAATGAACAAAGCTCCAAGAAACCTAAAAAACAGATTAGTATCATGTATGAAAAAGAAGCTCTTTAGAGTATAAGCTTTGAAGGTTCTTGTGGGAAAAATTGTTCGGGGGCCGACATCTGGATACACAATACTAATGAAGGTCATTCTTTCAGATTAGAATTCCAATGTACTAACAACATAGCAGAATATGAGGCCCTTCTCATTGGTCTGCACATACTTAAGGATTTAGGCACCAAGAAAGTATCAGCCTAGGGATATTCAAAACTTGTAATCAGGAAAATCAAAGGTGAATATTTAGTGAAAAACCCAAGACTAAGAGAATAAAGGAATGTAGCTTTAGACATCCTCAAAACCTTTGAGAAGTATGAACTCACTTATATTCTTAGGATTCAAAATAGCCTAGCAAATGAGCTCGCCTTTGCTGTGAGCAATGGCCAAATACCATTTTTGAGTGAGCAATATAGTATTCAGGTCAAACATCGTCCTACAGTACCAGATAATATTGACCATTGGCAAATATTCAAAGATGATGATCAAATTGATGATTTCTTACAATCTAGTAATGAATTTGAAGTAACCAAAACAGACTTAGAAAATGAAGAAAAGAAATACGGACAAAATCAAGACCAAGAGCCAAATCCACCTTCTTGGATGAATCTAAACCCGATAGATGATTCATATGGAACTGAGATAGCAAGGGACATTGACCAAAGAGAACTCAAAATCTTACATTGTGAAAGTGACACCATACCCAGAGGGCTTGCGCCTCTAGAGGAATTGTTTGATTTTAACGATGTGGCCAAAAAGCTAAAAATGGAAGCTACTAAGGTCGACATAGAAGAATATAACATAGGAAGTTCATAATAACCTAGAAATATCAAACTATCCAAAACCCTTCCTCCTCACATAAAACATAAGTACATCAAGTTGTTTAAAGAATTCAAAGATGTGTTCGCATGGGGATACCAAGATTTGAAATCATACGACATAATCATCATTCAACATAAGATTCCCCTCAAAGAAAACCAGAAGCCTTTCAAACAAAATTTAAGAAGGATAAACCCAGTGTTACTACCTTTGGTTGAAAAGGAAATAAAAAAGATGTATGATGCTGGGATAATAGTGTCCCTCCGGCACTCTAAGTGGGTCTCAAATCTAGTATCAGTTAGGAAAAAGACCGGAGAAATCAAACTCTTTATTGATTTCTGAAACCTAAATAGAGCCTGTTTAAAGGACAAATATCACTTGCCCAAAATGGACCACATACTTCAAAAGGTAGTAGGTGCTAAAAGGATCTCATTACCTTATGGTTTTTCCAGTTATAACCAAGTGCTGGTTTACCCCACTGATCAACACAAAATAACATTCACCACACCTTGGGGCACTTTTATGTACGTTAAAGTGCCTTTTTGATTGATGAATGCCGGTGCTACATTCCAAAGAGCCATGGACATAGACTTCTCAGAAGACATAGGTTATTTCATAGTCATATATCTTGACGATGTTATGGTATATTCTAAATTAGATGAAGAACACCTGGTACACTTAAGAAAGGTTTTTAACAAATGTAGAAAATATGGTTTATCCCTAAACCCCAAGAAAACACTTTTAGGTCTGTTGGGGTTCCCATGTTTTGGCCCGATTGACAAGACCAAAAGATGAGACAACATAGAACCACTTTCAGACCTTAGGATCCAGCCCTCCTAGGTCCAGAGAGGGATCTCTCTATATGAGTCAAAGTGTATGTTTTTGAGGCTCTAAGTTATGATTTTAGGCTATTTATAGGCTCAGGGTTGTTTGTGTTGATTGCTTATGTTTGGTTGTTGGGAATCAGGAAAGGAAGGTCCAATATAAGACAAGGATGAGCATAGAAGGGATTAGGCTAAGACAGACAACTCAGGTAACATCAAGGCCATTGGGCAATGGAGTCAAGAAAGGGTTTACTTGTTTTCAATGTGCAAGCTTTCAGTTGGGCTAGTCATCTAGAGCATTTGGATCTTAGAAGATGGTTGATGGAATGGGACATTAAGGACTGAAAATGAGTGAAGGGGAACCATCCAATTCTGTCTATAGATCAGGTCAGAGGTCATTTAACTCCAGACCTGCTTGGACAAAACTGGAGGCAAGACAAGGGATCTTAGAAAGGCTTCATGAGATGGGAAGATCCTAGTGAGGTAGAGACAGGGTTCTAGACCTCCCAATGCTCTCAACTCATCTAACTAAATCCTAACAAGAACATCTAAACATAAATTTCATTAATTCATACATCAGAGAGCAGGCAATAACATCCACTAAACTAGTTAAATCAATTGAAATCAATATTCAGATACACATATAAGCAGAAAACATAAAGGCTGAGAGAGCAGCAACATAAGGTACCTATCAAGGGTAAATCTTATGCCAAAATTCTGATGTGAGCCTAAAGAAACATAATGAAATGAAAGCAAGTCAATCACAAATACAGAGAAAGGAAAACATCACCAGCTGCTTTAGATCAAGATCCAAAGAAATGTGCTTGTCATATTAAAAAACAACACCAATCAGGTACATCATTACCCACAGCTTGAACATTCAGTCTGAATACAACAAATCTCAGCCTATCTTACAATATTACACAGAGAACTTGTCTTAAGAGGAAACTACTTGCATTTCTCTGATATCTAATCAAAAACCAACAACAATCCTTACACAATTTTCCTTCTGTGTTTTATATAAGAGGATGAACAGAAGATAGACTGAGAGGGTAGGTGGGGAGCTAAATGCAATATTAAACACATAAATGAATGCAGGGCTGAAGCCCATTCTGTTTGAAAGTTGATCATTTAATCCCTATCATTCTCTGGATGCTAGGATGATCTTCTTTAGATTTCCAATTACTCTGATATGACCTTGAATGCACTCTCGCTGCGGGACTTTGCTGTACTTGCGGGGAATAAACAAATGGTAAGCAACTGCTGAGAAGTCTGCTTACATAAATGCTCTGGTGGTTTTGAACTACTGCTAGGTGGGAACTCCTTTAGGGACATGGTGCATAATAAAAGCTGTATAGACGTCTTGTACTTGATGGATAAAAATATTCTGCTGACAAATAAACCCAGATATTACCTTTTGCTTTGCACAGGATCCCCTGATCGATCCTTGGGATCTATGAACTAATGCTTTGCCTCCAAACCTTGATTTCGGGCTTAAGATCTTCACTAACATGCCTTAATCTCTTCTGCTTTGTACTGAAATCCTTTGTCGCTCCATTGATGCTTCTGACAGGTTAGCTCGAGCTTTGATGGCACAGGAGGCTTTTTACGGAGTATCAAACCTTGTTCTCTTTAATGCATGTCTTGTGTTCATCTTCCAAGGTCATTTCCCATAAATTTCAGCCGCTGAAGATGATCTTTCTTGATTTCACTATCATAGTGGAGAGGTTGCACATTATGGTGGTCTTTATCATTTACAACCCAGCGAAATGCAGAAACTATGAAGAAAACCATGGATGGGGTGGCGGATGAGGTGCGGCTGCAGAAGATGGCCATGCAGATGAAGAACATGGAAGGAAACGTGGACAATAGTGATGGATCGTTCTGGTGGAGGTCGGGTGGTCCGTGGGATAAATTTGACCAAAAAACATTAAATAACATGAAATTAAACGAATATATGCAATGGGGTTGGTGAATGTACGGTGAGACACGTGGAATTACAACGTGGCGGGTGGACTTGGTCATCGGAGGGTGGAGAGATCTGGACCGTTGATCGCGGAGGAGATCAACGACGGGGGTGGAATACGGTGGGCCATCAGGCACGGCGGAGGTGATTTAACCCATCTGCAGCTTGGTTGATGGGTGACCGTCGGATGGGCGTCTAGAGATCGAACGGCGGACGACAATTTCACTGGGCGACTTTGGTCGAATGATAACGCACGGGGAGAAAGTGGTTTTGATGTCGTACAGGGGACATGCAGCGGGCGGCCTATGGAATCGCTGGGCTATCGGGAAATACCGCCCGTCGCTCAAAGGTGGTGCAGGAAAACATCGTGGTTTTGGAACAGTGCGAGCGGGGACCATAAGGCGGGGAGGCTCTGGACCATTGGATCATATTTAGATGGACGGTGGAGATGAAAGCGGGGGACTTTATAATGAAAATCTTATTATAAAGTTCCATGGTTAATTGGAAATGCCTTAGAGGATAGCGCTTAGGTCACAGCGCTGGGTTACATGATAGAAAGGGGGTGCGGGGCTTAGAAGAAAGGGGCTAGGCTTTATATAGTCGGAAAGTGGGTTTTAAAGCCATTTTGAATGGAATTAAAGGCTAGAAGGGGTAACAGTAGGGAGATGGAGGGGGATTTTAAAGGGTTTAGAGGGAAAATAGAGGGGGACAATAACACTTTGACAGAAGGAGAACAAAGGGAAGAGGGACATTTTGCAAGGCTTCAAGGGGAAAATAAAGGCTTTGAGCTAGGGAAACATCAGAGGGGCTTTGTATAAGGCAAAGCACATAGAGACCTCAAGGATGATGTGTCTTCAAGGGAGATGCATTCCTTGAAGGTCTCCAAAAGACACAGCCCCCCATCTTGCTTGCCAAGAATTTCATAGGGGGTCTAACAGTGGCTCCACATGGAAATGGCTTCTTCTTGAAGGAGTCAAGAAACCAGAGATGATCTTTGGAGTAGGCCAGATGCCTGCTGCTTGGCACATCCCTCCTTTATTCAATTTTTAGCTGCCACAATATGATAGAAACATCAGCAGAAATATTTCCCAACCAATCTACCTACCCAAACTATATTCCTAACAATTTTCCCTTTGGGAGCATTTGAGCTAGCAGACCTTTTACATTTTATTCTCAAAATAAGAAACAACCTATTCTAAATCTACCCTTATTGCTCCATGAGACCAGATTAAACAGTTGGCCTCATATGCTTCTCTACCTAATCTACTACCTGTTGGGATTAAACTGTCCAACAGGTTGCTTCTCCTACATTCTAAAACAGGAAATTGAAACACAGCCAAGGCAGGATTAGACTGTCTGACTTGCTGGAATGAAGACTTGAAAACAAAACTGTGAAGGCATGAGATCTGTAGCTTTGGAATATCCTTCTTTCCTGTGACTCAAATTTTGAGCATATTAGAGTCACTTCTTTTCTTCAGTTCAGCTCTAGTTTTAAATATGTTAGAGCTGATTTTTCTTTCACTGCTGGTCCAGGTTTTGAGCGTATTAGGACCAGCTATTCTTCTTCCTTTGGCTCATATTTTGATCACGTTTGAGCCACCTGTCCCTTCGGAGGTTCAAGTTTTGGGCATGTTTGAACCTCTTTCTTCCTTTCTATTTTTTGAAACATTTTCTCTATTTTCTTGAAGGTAAAGCTACAATGGTATGTACAATGGAAATGGAACTGGAAACGAAAATTAGTAGAAGTAGTGTTTGAGCATCCTGCCATTGACAGGACCCCAAAATAGCTCTGTACCATCAAGTTCTTGTAAGAAAAATGCATTAGGACCCACAGTGGCCTGAACAACATATGGACCATGCCATAAGCTGTCAAACTTGCCATGTTTACCTTTGTCCTCTCTCCTTGAATCCCACTTCAGGACCTTGTCCCCAACTTTGAAATCTGAAGCTTTGGCTCTTTTGTCAAACTACCTCTTTATGCCTTCCTGAACTCCAACAGCTCTGCTATAAACCTGCTCCCTTGTTTGCTGCAGGTGGATAGTTTCATTGATTCTTCTCACCATGCTATTTTCCTCTGTCTGAATTTCCTGGACAAGCTTAATCGCTGGAACCCCAAGGCTTGTAGGAAAAACTGCTTCTGTCCCATAAACCAGCTGGAATGGTGACATGCCAATAGATTTCTTTGTGGTGAGCCTGTCAGCCCACAAGGCATGTACCAACCTTTTATGCCATGACCTTTTGTTCTCTTCCAGTAGCTTCTTAATGATTGTAACCAGGCTTTTGTTAGATGATTCAGCCAGTCCATTACCCTGAGGGTAATAGGAAGTCGAATAACCCAGTGCTATTTCGTACATGTAATAGAAATCGACCATTTTCTTGGATCCAAAAGCAGCAGCATTGTCAGTGATTATTTTCCTTGGACAACCAAACTGAGATAGGATGAAGTCTTCTAGGAACCTAATGATGACAGAATCAGTGGCATTCCTAGTGGGTATGGCTTCTATCCATTTAGTGAAGTAATCTGTAGTAGTTAGGATCCATTTATGTTGTCCAGAGGAAGTAGGATGAATTTCTCCTATAAAGTATAGGCCCCATTGTATGAAGGGACCTTCTACGGTGATAGGCTGTAAAGGGAGGGGAAGGAGCTTTCTTCTACCTTCAAAGATCTGGAATTTGTGGCAGGTAAGAATCATTTTGGGAACATCATTGAAGAGTGTAGGCCAATAGTAACCAGCCCTGAGTATTTTATTGGCAGTGGCTTTCCAATTCAGGTGGCCTCCACACTCCCCAGCATGGAATTCTTGTTTAACATTTTCAGCTTTAGTCTCAGACAAACATTTCAGTAAAAGGCCATTTGGATTTTTCCAGTATAGATTCTCATTCAAAATGCAGTAATTTTTAGCTTTGAGTTTTATGAATCTAGCCTTTGTTTTGGACAGTTTTGGAGGGGCATTGAGGTTGGTGAGCACGTGAAGGATGTCAGTTCACCAAGGAGAGTTTTGAAACTGCTCCCCAACAGTTGGATGGGGCAATCCTTCCTTCTCATCTAGGGCATTTACCATGTTAATTTCTAGGGCCTGCAGGTTTGATTCAGCCATTAACTAGGCCAGGCCTTGACCTTTGATTAGCTTGGTGGGTTTTATTTCAAGGTCGTATTCCAAGATTGTAGCAATCCATTTGCCCCTTTTTCCATCAGGGTCCTGGGACAAGATATCTTTAACCACTATATTTGGAACATAGGTTATGGTGTGGGAATGTAGAATGTACACCCTAAAGTCTTTTAAGGCCTTCACCAAAGCATAGGCCTGTTTTTCCATAATTTTTTATTTCAAGGGTGCATCCCTTAAGGCTCTGCTAAAAAAGGAAATTGGTTGTTCATTACCCTCTGAATTCCTTTGCAGTAAGACTGTAGCTATTGTGTGTTCAGAGGCAAAGGAGAATATTAGAAAATCTTTTGAGAAGTCTGGGCTGATAAGGACAGGGGCCTGATTGAGTGCAAGCTTTACTAACTCAAAAGATTTCTTGGCTTCAACAGTCCACTTAATCCCTGCACCCTTCTTTAGCATGTCAGTTATTTTCCTGAGGTGCTCAGCAAGATTAGGAATGAATCTCCTAAGGAAATTGATCTTCCCTATGAAGGACTGTAACTCCTTGATGTTTCTCAGATGTGTAATTTGAAGTATTCCCTCAACTCTCTGAGGGTCTATCCTAATCCCTTCCTCAGATATAATATGCCCAAGAAGTTTACCTTCCTGTAGCCCAAACACAATTTTCTTAGGATTTAAGGACAGACCGTACCTTCTACATTTTTTGAAAACTTTCCTCAGATGTTTAAGATGTTCTTCTTCAGTTTTATAAAAGACAGTCAAGTCATCCAAGTAGATAACTATGAAGTGTCCTATCTCCTCTGAGAAAACTATATTCATCGCTCTCTAGAAGGTAGCTCCAGCATTCATCAATCCAAAAGGAATTTTCACATACATGAAGGTGCCCCATGGAGTGGTAAAAGCTGTTTTGAGTTTATCTTCTGGGAGTACCAGAACTTGGTTGTATCCTGAAAAACCATCAAGCAGGGAGATTCTCTTAGAGCCCACTACCTTCTGAAGGATATGTTCCATTCTAGGCAAAGGGTAGTTGTCTTTCAGGGAGGCTCTTTTGAGGTTTCTGAAGTCTATGCACAATATAATCTCTCCTGTTTTCTTTCTCACAGCCATTAAGTTTGACACCCAATCGGAAAACCTTACAGGGACTATAATGCCCGCATCATACATCTTCTTAATTTATTTCTCTACTGCAGGCAATTGTTTTGGATTGATCCTACGGACTTTTTGTCTAAAAGGCTTCTGATTTTCCTTTAGTGGTATCTTGTGTTGTATGATGTTGGTGTCATAGGCCTTTAAGTATTCATAACTACATGCAAACACATCAATTAATTCCTTGAAAAAGTCAGTGTATTTCTCCTTCATATTTGCAGGTATAGACTTAGCCAGTTTAATCATTCTGGGCTTGTCTTCAGTGCCTATGTTGCATTCTTCTATGTTTGAGTATGCATGTTCTATAGAGGTCTTTTTGGCTACATCATCAAAATCGAAAAGGTCCTCTAAGGGTGCTAGGCCTCTAGGTATGTTCTTGTCTCTGGCCTGCAGCACTTCTACTTCTTCACGATTTGCGTTTTCATATTTTTCGGTTGAATTTCCAGTTTCTTCGGAAAAGGTGTTTATTTATATGTTATAGGGTGTTTCTTGTTCTTCTGGGGGATCCTCACTTGGGCAGCTGTCATCAGATTTTGAGTCGGGATCAGAAAATTCAAACTCATTTTTGCCCACCAGAAAATCTTCAATCTGTTTATCTCCTTCAAAGACCTGCCAATATTTTTCGTTGTCTGGCACTGCAGGTCTGAACTTGGTCTGAATTATGATTTGCTGGTCAGCTGGAGTTTTAGGATATGAACTAGCCAGGCAAGCTAATCCATTTGCAATGACATTATGACTCTTGGGAACAAACACCAATTCATATTCCATGAAATTTTTCAATATATCCATGGCATCGTTCCTATATGCTCTCAACTTGGGGTGTTTTGCCGTATATTCACCATTCACTTGTTTGATAACTAACTCAGAGTCTCCTCTCACAGCTATCCTATGGGCCCCTAATTTCTTCAATAGGTTCAGACCCAGGATGAGAGCCTCATATTCTGCAATATTATTTGTGCATTTGAAATGTAGATTCACAGCATGGCTCTCTGCATGATCATTTCCTGTGTTACGTAGCCACACCCCTGCTCCAGCATTTTGTCTAGTACAGGACCCATCGAAGTTAATTTCCCACAGGGGCTCGCCATTATTTTGCGTTGAGGAGTCTATACTAGGTTGTGGGTTATCTTGTTCTTCACGTGGTATATCAGTTTGAAGGGTATGACTAATAGGTTGATTGCATTGTGTTCCTGGTTCATTCTGAGTTTCGTTTTTTGTACCCTGTCCATGGTTTTCATCATCGTATTCTTATAGGGTAGCCATTATGCTAAAGTCCATGGGATTTGTGTTTTTGTTTGAATTTTTACATTCAGATTCTGGCTCTCTTAAGGATTGGTCATTATAAAGGATGAAAGAATCCAGGTTTGTGTGTACAGAGTATAATGGTGAATTTTCAGGCTTCTCGGGGCTACTGACTAAGAATTTCATCTGAGATTCTCTATACAGTCTTCTAAGTTGGCCAAATATAGGGATAGTGGCATATGAGCCATCCATCTGCATTGTTCCTTGCAGTTTAGCTCCCCATGATCTAGATAGCAGCATGCCATACTTGGGTGGCACATCTGCTACCACCACATCCATGACCATGCACTTAGTAGGAATCTGGGTCAAGCTCACACACAAATCCTTGATCAGGCCTAGGCATTTTACTCTGCTAGAGTCAAATGAATATAAATATTTGTAAGGTCGTGTTACTTCTAGGCCTAGCTTTTCCATCACTACCTTAGGCATTAAATTGTGTGATGCTCCAGAATCATGCATGGCATTGTGGAGTATTTTGTCATGAATGTTGAGATTGATATAGAAAGGTGGAACTACCCCTTCCTGAAATTTTCCCTCAATATTTGGACCAAATAGGAGGGCAGGTTGATCATCATTCAAATTTACAGTGTCATTGTTTTCCCCTAAATTTAGTGCTTTCAAAATTTGGCCTTTATATATATCCTGAGTGGCCAACTCAGCTAATGGTACAGAAATTTTGATTTTTGCAATCTCACTCTCTAAATTGAAAGTGGACTGACTCTTGGAAGCGCTTAACTCTGTTTTATTTGTTACTACTTTAGTAGCTAAATCAGTTTGTGATTTCTCACTATGTACAAGGTTAGGAACCATTTTATCAGGAGCACTAACTGTAGTGCTAGTGGTGCTGGTTGGTTGGCTTTCTCTTTCAGTGTCTTGGTTGTCTTTTTCCTTGTGTTTACCAGAAATTTCAGTTGCTGATTTGTCATTTGCAGCAGATGCTTTAGAAGACCTATCAGGCCTTTTCTTGATGGTTACCTTAGAAGTCTTTGTTTTGGGATTTTCTTTGTTCATTTTGCTCCTAAGTTCATACTGTTCCCTGACCTGCATCATGGCATTCTCAAACCCTAATATGTAACCCTCAGTTTCTAACCATTCCTCATCCCAGGATGAAGGTGTGGGCTGATCTTCCCCTGAATCACAGTTAAGGACTGAGTCTTCTGTTTCAAACATGTTTATTGTGTTCCCTTCAGATTCTTCTATGATTCCCTCATCTTCATATAAATTTTTTTGGAATGGGGGAATAACTTGTTGATCTGATTCTTTTTGTCTTTGGGAGCATTGTTGTTTCTTCTAAAGTTTTGGTTCTGATTTTGGTTCTGGTTTCTGTTCTGATTGATGATGGTGAAAACCATTTTTTCCATCATTTGTTGCAGCTTATCTACGTTTTTAGATAGTCTGTCATAGTTTAGATTTGAAGTGGAAGCTACAGTGTCATCCCTATATGTTACCCTTTTCTCAGCTTTCAATCTTGCCCTTTTTTCCATCAAGTTTGCTTCTATAGTCATGGCTCCTTTCTGCATGTATTCTAATGTGGTGTACTCTGTATCTCTAAGCTCGTAGGCCATGTCAGCATCAAACCCATCGGGATATTTGGCCAGGGCCATACCTTGTGGAGGTTTCATGTGTGGGGGGAGAGCATTGTAAATGCGATTGAATCTGTGTAATCATGGACACTCTCTCCCACATTCCTCTTAAGGGACATGTATTCTGCTAGGAGCTGGTGAGGGTTTGCTCTAACTTCCCATTTGTCTATGAAGGTTCGATATAATGCAGGGAGATCTTGGATACTGCCAAGGGGTAAGCTTTTAAACCATTTCTTTACATCACCCCCTAGGCTATGGGCAAAGATTCTCATTTTGATTGTTTCATCATCAATTTCCATATAATCAAAAGAATCTTCCATCTTATCTACGTGTTGTTGAGCTGTAATGGATTCTTTGGCAGTGAAGAGTGGGATTTTTGACTGATAATCATTTGGCAAGGGTAACAAGGGCTGTGGTAAAACTAAAGGTGCGTACCAAGCTACCATAATAATGTTCTGATGAGGTATAGGGTTAGCTTGAGCAGCTGGTATTTGGATGATAGGGATATTAGGACCAACAGAAGTTTGTTGAGCAGATCTAGGGTGGGAGAGCCCAAAGTTTTGAATGAAGTGGATGTCAGGTGGTGTAGATGGAGGGGTTTCTCTGTCCCTAGTGTTATGACCGCTATGAGATGGTGTACTGTGAAGCTCAAGGTCTTGCTGGTCTAGGTGGTTGAATGACCTAGTTCTTGGTAGCCTATTAGGTAGGTCTAGGTCAGGGAGAAAATGTGATAGAGCTGCTAGGTTTTCTGGTGCAGAATTAGCTCTATGAATGTGTTTGGAAATAGCTGGTCTTTTCAGTGCAGGAGCCCTTTTGAGGATACTCTCCAGATTGTCAACTATTTCAGGTGGGTCAAGGTTGGGATAAGCTCTGGTGTGAATGGTTCTGAAAGCTAGAATGTAATTTTCTTAGCCAAGCAGCTTAACCCTACTTCTTACTTCTACTATGGTTGATGCTGTCTCAGGGGCTGGTATCCTAGTGGAGTCTATTGTGAAACCAAGACAATCAACAGGCCTACTGATCACCAGTGGAGTATTTTTGTTTAGGAATAATGGAGTCGCCAGGTGGAGGGTTTCAAGGTGTGTCTCAGGGGTTACACTGTCCACCACAGTGCTCAGGCACTATCACCTTTCAATAATCTCCTCAAAAATAGAAAACTCCAACCAGAGATTGACTGGGAGGGCATTTACCAGATATGTCACCTCTGAAGAGGGTGAGGTCTGGAGGATACTTGGCCCTTTCTAGAATCTTTCTAAGAGTATGATGGACACTTGAAAATGGAGGTCGATTCAAGAAAGGAGTGACTAACTGTCAACCTAACCAGAGTTCTAGGTTTCTGAATGCCTAGGGATGTTCAAGTCGTAATGCACTCAATATTCCCCAGCGGAGTCGCCATTATGTTGGGGTTCCCATGTTTTGGCCAGGTTGAAAAGACCAAAAGATGAGACAACATAGAACCACTTTCAGACCTTAGGATATGGCCCTCCTAGGTCCAGAGAGGGATCTCTCTATATGAGTCAAAGTGTATGTCTTTGAGGCTCTAAGTTATGATTTTAGGCTAGTTATAGGCTCAGGGTTGTTTGTGTTGATTGCTTATGTTTGGTTGTTGGGAATTAGGAAAGGAAGTTCCAATATAAGACAAGGATGAGCATAGAATGGATTAGGCTAAGACATACAACTCAGGGAACATCAAGGCCATTGGGCAATGGAGTCAAGAAAGGGTTTACCTGTGTTCAATGTGCAAGCTTTCAGTTGGGCTAGTCATCTAGAGCATTTGGATCTTAGAAGATGGTTGATGGAATGGGACATTAAGGACTGAAAATGAGTGAAGGGGAACCAACCAATTTTGTCTATAGATAAGGTCAGAGGTCATTTAACTCTAGACCTGCTTGGAAAAAACCGGAGGCAAGACAAGGGATCTTAGAAAGGCTTCATGAGATGGGAAGATCCTAGTGAGGTAGAGACAGGGTTCTAGACCTCCTAGTGCTCTCAAATCATCTAACTAAATCCTAACAAGAACATCTAAACATAAATTTCATTAATTCATACATCAGAGAGCAAGCAATAACATCCACTACACTGGTTAAATCAATTGAAATCAATATTCAGATACACATATAAGCAGAAAACATAAAGTCTGGGAGAGCAACAACACAAGGTACCTATCAAGGGTAAATCTTATGCCAAAATTATAATGTGAGCCTGAAGAAACATAATGAAATGAAAGCAAGTCAATCACAAATACAGAGAAAGGAAAACATCACCAACTGCTTTAGATCAGGATCCAAAGAAATGTGCTTGTCATATTAAAAAACAACATCAATCAGGTACATCATTGCCCACAGCTTGAACATTCAGTCTGAATACATCAAATCTTAGCCTATATTACCATATTACACAGAGAACTTGTCTTAAGAGGAAACTACTTGCATTTCTCTGATATCTAATCAACAACCAACAACAACCCTTACACGATTTTCCTTCTATGTTTTATAGCATAGGATGAACAGAAGATAGACTGAGAGGGTAGGTGGGGAACTAAATGCAATATTAAACACATAAATGAATGCAGGGCCAAAGCCCATTCTATTTGAAATATGATCATTTAATCCTTGTGATTCTTTGGATGCTAGGATGATCTTCTTTAGATTTCCAATTACTCTGATATGACCTTGAATGCACTCTGGCTGCAGGACTTTGCTGTACCTGCGGGGAATAAACAAATGGTAAGCAACTGCTGAGAAGTCTACTTACATAAATTCTCTAGTGGTTTTGAACTGCTGCTAGGTGGGAACTCCTTTAGGGACATGGTGCATAATAAAAGCTGTATGGACGTCCTGTACTTGATGGAGAAAAACATTCCGCTGACAAATAAACCCAGATGTTACCTTTTTCTTTGCACAGGATCCCCTGATTGATCCTTGGGATCTACGAACTAATGGTTTGCCTCCAAACCTTGATTTCAGGCTTAAGATCTTCACTAACGTGCCTTAATCTCTTCTGCTTTGTACTAAAATCATTTGTCGCTCCATTGATGCTTCTAAGAGGTTAGCTCGAGCTTTGATGGCATAGGAGGATTTTTACGGAGTATCAAACCCTGTTCTCTTTAATGCATGTCCTGTGTTCATCTTCCACGGTCATTTCCCATAAATTTCAGCCGCTGAAGATGATATTTCTTGATTTCACTGTCGTAGTGCAGAGGCTGCACATTATGGCGGTCTTTATCATTTACAACCCTGCGAAATGTAGAAATTATGAATAAAACCATGGATGGGATGGCGGATGAGGTGCGGCTGCAGAAGATGGCCTTGTAGATGACGAACATGGAAGGAATCATGGACAACAGTGATGGATCATTTTGGTGGAGGTCGGTTGGTCCGCGGGATAAATTTGATCGAAAAACATTAAAGAACAGAAATTTAAATGAATATATGCAATGGGGTGGGTGAATGTACGGTGAGACACGTGGAATTACAACGTGGTGGGTGGACCCGGTCATCGGAGGGTGGAGAGATCTGGACCGTTGATCGCGGAGGAGATCAACGACAAGGGCGGTATACAGTGGGCCATCGGGCACGGTGGAGGTGATTTAACCCGTGCCCAGCTTGGTTGATGGGTGACCATCGAATGGGGATCTAGAGATTGAACGACGGATGACGATTTCGCTGGGCGACTTTGGTTGAACGATAACGTGCGGGGAGAAAGTGGTTTTGTTGTTGTATAGGGGACACATGGCGGGCGGCCTATGGAATCACTGGGCTATCGAGAAATACCGCTCGTCGCTCAAAGGTGGTGCGGGAAAACAGCGTGGTTTCGGAACAGTGCGAGCGGGTACCACAAGGCGGGGAGGCTTCGGACCGTTGGATCATATTTAGACGGGCAGTGGAGATGAAAGCGGGGGAATTTATAATAAAAATCTTATTATAAAGTTCCATGGTTAATTGGAAATGCCTTAGAGGACAACGCTTAGGTCACGGCGCTGGGTTACATGATAGAAAGGGGGTGCAAGGCTTAGAAGAAATGGGCTAGGCTTTATATAGTCAGAAAGTGGGTTTTAAAGCCATTTTGAATGGAATTAAAGGCTAGAAGGGGTAACGGTAGGGAGATGGAGGGGGATTTTGGAGGGTTTAGAGGGAAAATAGAGGGGGACAATAACACTTTGACAGAAGGAGAACAAAGGGAAGAGGGACATTTTGCAAGGCTTCAAGGGGAAAATAAAGGCTTTGAGCTAGGGAAACATTAGAGGGGATTTGTATAAGGAAAAGCACATAGAGACCTCAAGGATGATGTGTCTTCAAGGGAGATGCATTCCTTGAAGGTCTCCAAAAGACACAGCCCCCCATATTGCTTGCCAATTATTTCATAGGGGGGCTAACACGGTCTAGAAGAAGGAAAACTCCTAGGTCACATTATTTCGGAAGAGGGAATAAAAATAGACCCCTAGAGAATCGAAGGCATATTACAAATAAGTGACCCCAGAAACATAAAGGAGCTACATCCTTTATCGGAAAGATAAATTTCTTGAGAAGATTCATCCCAAACCTTGCCGAACTCCTGAGAGATATCACAAATATGTTGATGAAAGAGGTCGGGGTTAAATGGACTACAAAAGCCAAAAAATATTTTGAACTAGTTAAAAGGCCCTAACTGAAACACCAGTATTGATGAGTCCTGATTTCACCAAAGATTTTTACATTTTTTCATTTACCTTTGAACACATAATAGCTTTCGTATTGTTACAAAAAAACGCAGCAGGGAAAGAGCAACCCATTTCCTTTTTCAGAAAATCCCTAAGAGATGATCCCTTGAAATATAACATCATGGAAAAATAGCCATTCGCATTGGTGAAAGCATTGAAAGATTTCCGAGTTTACATCTTGCATTCTCATGTCATCGCTTTTGTCCCTAATACCGTTGTCAAGGACATATTAAACCAAGATCCCGATGGTAAAAGGGGAAAATGGATCGCTATCATCTTAGAATATGACTTAGAAATCTGACCTACCAAACTAGTAAAAGGACAAGGACTTGCAAGACTAATGGCTGAAACCAACCTCCAAGCTTTAGATATAAATTTTGTTGATGCCTTGGAAGAACAGGAAGAATGCACAACCCCTCATGTTGAACAAGTGTTTTTAAATTCACCTTGGTATGCAGATATTATTTATGTATTATTTTATCTAAATGCTCCTCCAACTTTATCAAAGACAAAAGTAAGATTTCTTAAACAAAAGTCTTTAAAGTTTTGCATTATAGATGGTCTTCTGTATTGGAAAAATCTCGCTGGTATGTTGCTTAAAAGTTTGCTTGAGTCTGATGCAGAGAAAATTATGCACGAAATGCATGAAGGAGAATGTGGAGGCCATCTCTACTGGAAAAATACAGTGAAAAAAATCGTTAGAGAAGGTTCTTATTGGCCTACTTTATTCCCTGACACTCACAAACTAGTTATGACATGCCATAAGTGTCAAATTTTTGATGGCAAGAAAAATCTTTTACCTTTTCCCTTACACCCCATCATAGTCGAAGGACCCTTTCAACAATGGGGTCTAGATTTTATTGGGGAAATTCACCCTTCCTCATCCGCTCAACATAAATGGATCCTCACAGCCACTGATTAATTTACAAAATGGATAGAAGCCATACCTTCCAGGAATTCCACCAATTCAGTCATCATCAAGTTCCTAGAAACCAATATCCTATCTAGATTTGGCTGTCCTAGAAAGATCATTACAGATAACACCGCTGCCTTCTCCTCCAAAAGAATGGTTGACTTCTGTTACAAATATCAAATTTCATTAGGAAATTCCACAACTTATTACCCTCAAGGTAATGGTTTAGCCGAATCCTCTAAAAAAATCCTAGTCAACATCATCAAAAAACTTCTTGAACAAAATAAAAAAGCATGGCATGGAAAACTCGTACACGCACTATGGGCTGATAGACTAACCACCAAAAAATCCATAGGTATGTCTCCTTACCAACTATTCTATGGCATAGATGCCATTTTCCCAACATCTCTAGGGGTTCTAGTAATGAAACTATTGCAGGAAGTTCAAATAGAAGAAAATGACATGCAAAGAAGGGTAAATCAGACTATCCATTTACAGCAAACTAGAGAAGAAGTTTACCAAAAGGTTCAGTTAGCGCAAGACAAAAATAAAATAGATTTTTGATAGAAGGGCCAAGGAAAATGATTTTGTGATTGGGGACAAGGTGCTAAAATGGGATTCTAGAAGAGAAGACAAAGGTAAATATGGTAAGTTTGAAAACTTATGGAAGGGGCCTTTCATCATCAGCTCAGTTAGCGGAAACAATGCCTTTTTTTTGCAAGAACCTGATGGGACTGAAACTTTTGATGGTCCTGTGAATGGCATGACATTAAAGAATTATTTTTGTTAAGAGCTCCAATTTTAACACATTTTCAATCATTGTATATACCATTGTTTGAAAAATAGATAAAAAGAAGAAATGTCAAAAACAATATAAAAATAGAAAAGAGCGCAGTTTGAAAAATAGAAAAAAGGCCCCATGTTAAAAAAAAAATAGTCATTCAGAAAGCGCGCAAGCCTAAATGCCGCTACTAGTGCTCAAATGTCTTGTTCAATTATCTAGCCTAAACATAGCTGAACATGTTTTAAATTTATTTGCTGATAAGTTAGTGAGTGGAAAATATGGTCAAAATTTTGTAAGCTTGACTTATCAAAGAGAGTAGATTAGGAAAAGATACTGGTTCCACATGCTCAAAATAGAACCAAAGAGGGAAGTGGGGATGAAAAACAAATTGTGCATCCTAGCCCCATTTTTCCTAGTTTCCATTTTATGCAAAATAATATTTTTTTGTAGCTTGTCTTTCATGCCGCAAGTACATGACAAATCAGACTATCTAACCCTATTTTGATTATTTTAAATTTCATGTTTTAGATTAGAGAACAAAATCTTATCAAACAGCTTAACCTTGATAGTTGATCTAGCATAGGTAGAGTAATGAAGGAGTTCATCAGCTTAATCTGAACTCCCAGCAGATATAAGTGTAGAGCTAGATAGGTTCATTTTTAAAAAATATATATTGTCAAAAGGGTTGCTAGTCCAAATGCACCCAAAGGAAGAAAAAATGTCAAGAAAGATAGTGGGGTAGGTAGAAATATTATTGATGCTAATCATGCTATCAATTTTCAGAAGTTGCATCAAGGAAGAGTGAAAATTGCACCAATGGATAAGGCACTGGTCTTCACGAGCCAAAGATCTGAGATTCTGGACACCTCCTGAAAAGGAGCTGCCCTCCCCAAATGGAGCCACTATTAGTCATCAATATTTTTCACTTGTTGGTGATGACTAGTTGTAACAACCAAGTTTTATAGCAGCTGATAAAAAAAATTGTCAAATTTTCTCCCTGGAAAACACCCATAAACATTTTTTCCCTCCTACCTTTTCAATCCGCCCATGATGAGATGAAACCTCATTATCAAGTCCTATCTAGCCTCAGCCATACTAGCTTGTCCATCAGCTCCAAAGAAAACAATCCAAATCTATCCAAGGAGGTCTCCCCTAAGTTAGGAAGTGGCACTTTAGGCATTTCTCCCTTGGAAAACTATCCTAAAGCCAAGGAACCTCCATCTGCTACAAACAAGTCATAACAGACCCTCCCATTCCGCAAGTAAATTTGGTTTCAACCCTAGGTCGCACCACTAATAAAACCTCAAGTCTCAGCTATTCATGTACCATAGGTAAAATTGATTTTAGGTGGTTTTACAGTGTTTTCATGGATCTTTCAAAAACAGAAACATACCAGCATTCCGAGAAGACACTATTTGTTTCCACATGAGAAGACAACTACTTCTCATGTGATTTTGAGCCTGGAATGCAGCTACAGGGTAGAGAGTTGTTTCATTAAGCTCCTCTGATCACAGTCAAAGGTTAGTAAATTATGAATGACAAGAAGTGCTTTGCAAATAATAACCAAACTGCCTATGATTCCTAAAGAAGCACAGAGACATTTGAGAAGCATAATTACATGTCTCAGAGAAGTGCTCATCTTAACTATTATCAATTTGTCATTCTTCATTGGTTCAAGCATGAAAATACAGTGAAAGGAAAAATAACACTGTTAAAGGCTGATGAGATGGCATGACTAAAAAAACCTACTTCATTTTATAAGCAGAGGGTTGAGGACAGAAAAACCTCCTTCATTTTATGAGTAGACGGAATTAAGACTAAAAAACCTCCTTCATCTACAAGCAGAGGGTTTTTTAAGACTAAATAACCTCCTTCATTTTATAAGTAGAGGGTTAAGAGCACCTCCTTCATCTACAAGTAGAGGGCCAGTAGATAAAGTTTGATTTTAAGAATTTGCACTGACTAAAGGACATTTTTTGGCATAGAGTGAGACAACAACTAAGAGTTTCTGAAGTAAAAATGATGTTAAAGGCAGAAGCAAAGTAGTAGTGCTTTTAAAAATTGTTTACAGGAGTTTTCTTTGTTATTAAGTTACAATGTGAAGTAATGGGTTCATCATCAATGAAGAAATATTATGAAGCTGATGGCCAAAGGAGCCAAAAGGGTCTTGGTCCCAAACTGACCTCTGCCATCATGTACAAAGGAAACCACTAAGAGTGAGGATTGATTTTCAAAAGGTACTGTCTTTCTATTCATAAAGAATTTTCTTTCAAAATTACTCATCATAGTGGACAGAAGGCAATTTGAGTTTAGTTTTCCCAAAAGGCATTGCAACTAAACACACAAGCAATAAATATGTAAGAAGGATTATGGCGTGAGTTTCAAAATTTCGAAACAACATTCAAAGCCAATAATGCATGCCACTGTTACAAATAAAGACATTCTCCTTACGAAAATAGGTCAAAGGTACCTTGCTGTTGTAGTTTGAGTAGAGAAGAAGTTTTCAAAAGAAGGCGCCCTCTTGATGGACAGATGATAGTAAAGCTCAGGTGAATACAACTAGGGCTTACTCATAGTCAAAGAGAAGCATCATTTGGAGAATACATCTATAGTCCCTATATGGATTTAAGCCAGATTCCCTCTAACAAGCAGATATAATCATAAGGAACAGAAGCTGTCAATCAAGTTTTAAAGAGATAGGTCATCTCCTTTCAAAATGGCAAAAGATGCTTCACCACTCATTGGTATGTTTTGAGTAGATTTCCCATTTTGAATATGTCATTAAAAGGGTCAGCAGTGGAAGATTTTCCTTCTTAATAATAAAGCATAGTGAAAAGATTTTGACCCTTGGATGATTTTATTACAAGAGGAAAGAGTCATATCTACCAAAACTGGCCAGATAGCATGTGCAACCTTTTTGCCAACATTATTTAAAAGTATGGGCTCCTTATAGCACGTTCAAAATCACTGTGGTTTTGTTTTCAAATAAACAAAGGCAATGGTTTTAAAGAAAAGAGCTTTCAAAAACCTCACAAATCAAACTTAAGGGTAGTTGGCTTTTTGCATTCAAAAGAGAATAAGGACACCGTCGCAAGCCATTTGACATTCTCAAAACACAAGGCAACGCTCCCCTCTTTCTTTTCGCTAGACCTAAGAGGTATTTCAAGCTAAAACACAGAGTTTTTGAGATTTTTAGGCTACGTGGTGCGCCTGTAGAGTTGCGCGGCACGTTCAGGCAGAAGTTTACCAAAGGATTACACTGTGGCGCGACGTGCGACACGCCTGTAGGTGCCGATCACGACTACCCATTAGTGACCCGACAACTTTCTATTGCACGACGTTCTCCCGATTGAACGTGTCACGCACATTTTAAACGCTCAAAGCACCTCAAACGAATCTTGAATATGCTCAAACCCTCAAGCAAAGCCCACCATCAATCTTCAAGGTATTTTTTTGCCTCTTTTCTCATTTCAAAACTGTTAAGTAGTGGAAAAAAATGAAGCTCAAGGTGTGAATCAAGGTAATGTGTTAACTGTGTTGAAGAAGTGTGTCATGGTGGGAGGTTAGTGGAATGATTCATTAGTTTGAAAGAACCTAGAGCTGCCCCCAAAGACTGAGATAAAACCATAACCTCTATTAGCAAATAGAGTGGTGAAAACAGTGGTAAGGAGGGTTGAATTTTTGTTGAAAATCTGAAAATTGCTGTGACTGCCATTACTCAAGATTGACATATTAGAAGCAGTGTGTTTGTATTGGTGTCTAAAAGCCTAATAAAATGTCCTAAAAACCAATGTTAGAAGTTGGAGGCAGTGTTTCAAGGAAAAAACACAGGGTTTGAAAAGTGAAACAGTGGGCCTATTTTCAAACAACAGTGATAATTGTACAGGTGTTTTGTCATTTCAAAAGTCTCCTCTATGGGGTAAAAAATAAAAAACCACTATTTCCTCCTTTGTCCTATAAAGCATACTTTAGTGAGTAAAGAAATTAAATCAGTTTGGAGGTGTTGTTGTTTACCTGTGTGTGAGAAATAGTGAAGACAAGGAGGGTGTTTTGATTGAGAGGAGTATTTTTCCTCTGTCTAAATACTAGGATGCCTAGCTTACACAAAAACACCAAGAGCTGTGTGATCTTACCCAAAAACCGAAAATCACTTGACTGTGTATACATTTTAGTTGACTGTGTGCTTGTTATTAAAATTATTTATTGGCATACAAAGGGGAAAGGTAGTGTTTTGGGAGGAGCAGAGACCTAATGTCAAAGAAAACATTTCACACAACATTTGAGGCAAATTTTCCTTGATAAAATAGTGATTGACAAAGAAGACAGGTTTTTTTTTTTGAGAAAACATTCTTGAAAACCTTTTTGAGGCAGTTTGGTTTTGCAGAGAGCATCCAGAACAAGATGCCTCCCAGGCAGGATAGTAGGAGTGGATTGCATAAGAGATTTGAGCCTACTTCCACTGAAGAAGTGAATGCCCACCCATCAGTCTTGTTCAATTTCCATGAGGTCGAGTGCTTAGATTTTTGTCAAAGGGTATGAGAGGTGAAGAGTTTTTCTTCTTTGACACATCTTTGCGCTTTAAGGTTTCAAGACAAGCATTTCCAGTTGGCAGACCTTGACTTCAAATTTTCTCCAAGGTCCATCTCCAAGGCCACTAAAATCCCCTATATTGGTGAGAAATGGTTTAAACAAAGCCATTTGGACCCAAAATATTACAAGCCCTTTCTAAAGCCTGAGCACAGAGAGTCATGTCCTTCTATTTTCCCTTTCTCATATCTTTTAACCAGCGACGCCCCCTTCATGAAGATCATCATGAAATACTTCACTTGTGAGGGAAGATTCTCCCGAATCTATGCTTATCACATTTGACTGCTCATGCATTTCACAAGGACCAAGCTGCTAAATCTTCCTTTATTCTTACACAAGAGCATTGAGAAAATGGCATCCACTGTTCAGAAAAAGCCTCCTTCACAGCAAATAGCCTATCTCTTCCATCACTCTCTCATTAAAATCATTATTCTTCATCAGCTTGGAAAGAGAGAGGTCTCTTGGGATAATTTCATCACCCATCTAGATTTCTCCATTGTCGCTCCAGTTCACACATCCCCTACACCTCCTACTCATCATCCTTCACCTTCCTCTAGCAGACCCATTCCTTAAAAGCTCAAGTTTACCACAGAGAAAGAAGAAGAGCCTGAAAAATGAGAAGAAAGTGGCCATGAGGAGGAAGAAGGACATGAACAGCATGAAAGTGATGATGAGCAGCAGCAAGGGGAGGAAGAAGAAAGTGCTAAACAATAGTATCACAGTGATGATGAGCAGCAGCAAGGAGATGAAGAACAACAAAATTATGATGAGGGTGAGCAGCCTTATGATGACACACAACAACCAAAAGATACTGAACAGCAGCATCACAGTGAGGAGGAACAGGAGCAGCATGAAGATATTGAACAAAGGTATGAAAATGATGAACAAGGGCAGTCAAAAGATGACACACAGTAGCATCACAGTGAGGAGTAACAGGAGCAACATGAAAGTGCTAAATAGGAGCAACATGAGAGTGATAAATAGGGGTAGCAACAACATGTTACACATCAGCTAGAACATGAGGGACAACAACCTCAAGAAGAAAAATGGCAAAGTGACAAAGGTAAAGAACCCATGGAGCATGTGCTAGCTGCCTCTCCAAGGCAAGGGGCCATGCTCTCTTCTCCGAAAGTCACCAAACACCAGATAGAAAAGAAAAGAGTGCCTAGAGTTGTCACTCCAAATGTGACAAGGGCCCTCCGAAGCAAAGGAAAAATGCCCAAAAAACCCATGATTGATTTTCCCAAGAGGAAGAGCACTAGAATAGCCACCCAAAGCAAAGGCAAGGGCAAGGAGGAAGGTAGTCATGAACAGGAGAGTGCATTTGACATCATCCAAATCCAAAGCGATGATAGTGATAATGAGGCCTAGATTCTAGAAAACCTCTTGATCCATAGAGAAAGCTAAATTGATTCCTTGAAGGATGATCTTCATAGAGCTAGGAATTTCAATCAATTTTTGCAAATCCAAAATAAGAAAATGAGTGTCCATATGGTTGTTTATGAGACACAGGCGACCAAATACAAGAAGGAGGCCTCCAAAGCCCAAGTGAGGTTGGAAGAACTCATGGGCGAGTTCGATGAAAGTGAAGGCGAAGATCAGCCTAGGCAAAAGAGGCCAAGAACCATGGGGCTTGAAAAGGCCCTTGAGAAGCAAAGAGAAGAGGAAAATTCCCTTCTCCAATCTACCCCTCTCACTGCATTGTTTGAACAAGAGGTAGAAAACAATAGGGAGGCATGGCTTGAGAGAGTAAATGACCAATTGGAGAAGAAATTGGAGAAGAAAAACAAGGACTTAGACCTTCAAAGGAGAATGACAGGGCATTATAAAAAGTTAAATCAGTTTTCCTGGTGCAAGTTGAAGGCTGCTCAAGAAAAACTCAAGGAGACTAAAGGGAAGTTCCTGGCACAGAAATTGAGAAAAGACACCTCAGGACTTCAGATTTTGGCCTCTGATTCACAACATGTTGCTGATAACCCTTGAGGGTCATGCTCACCAATTTTGGGCAAATTTAGACATATTTTGGTTTTTTGTCATTTTTGGGTTTTTGGCCAAAACTCATGGGCTTCGCCCTTTCAGCTTGGGGGATCATCAAAGGATGAGAATGGTATCATTGGATGCCATAATTTTAGGATCACATACTCAGCGATTTTCAGGAAATTTGAAGATCATTTTCTTCCCCGAAATGGCAAAAAATGCTCACTTTTTCTACACTCTGCCCGGTCTATCAGCAAGCCTTATTTTTTTGTTTTTTACACACAGGCCTATTTTTGAAGGACTTCTAGGCATCATATTGGGAAAATTCAAGTTGTTCCAGAAAGTAGAGACTCAAATATTTCCAACGAGCTATCATGAACCTTATTTTGACATCAGGAAGGCTGCCAAAATTTGCCATCAAGTCAGGGGACCTTTTGCTGATGTATTTTTTGAGTATTTTTGTAAAATTTGAACCTTTAAAAACTGCTTTTTCCTCATGTGCATTTAGCTATTTTTGCACATGAGAAGTTATAAAAAGTCAATTTATTTCCCTCTTTTAGCATTTTTTAGATATTTTATGAGATATTTTGTGCCTTAGGCTTTGCAAAGCCTCAAGGAAAAAATAAGATATTTTGGATAGGCCAATGAGATTGCAAGTTGAACTAAGAGGTTTTCCTCACTTTGGCCTATTTATTCCAAAGGATTTCATTGTAAACAAGGCTGAACTTGATGATAGAAGCAATATATGGTCATAAAATCTTTGGAACAAATACTTGTCTCATGTTTTTGGATAGTCTCTTGGATGTTCTTGGATGATGAAAGAGGATTGTTGTTGGATTCCATGACTTGGTAGAATGGTATAGTGTCTCTCTCTTTGTTTTTTTTCCTATTTTTCATTCATAAATCCATGCTCTTGCTTTCTATAGGACAGTAGAGAACAATTTGAGACATGCCCTTGGAGGCACCTCAAATTTCTTGTTTCTTCATAGCTTCCATGTTTTCTTCATTCTTAGTCACATTAAAGAATTCTTGATTGCTCTTTAATAAATTAAGGATATTTCTGCTTGTTTCATTGATGGTTTTAAGCATGCTAAGTATGATTTACGGTATGATCTGCTTACTCATGGCTAGCCATAGCTCCATCCATGAAATTTCTCTTTGACTGATTAGATTGTCATTTGTTTGAACCAAGGAGGTCTTGTTCTGATCTTGCCCTTTGCCTAAGACTATGCAATCTTTTTTTCAAAGTGCCCAATAACTTGAAGTATTGTGTTTAGGCATTCTGGCATAGTGATTTGAGTTGTTTGTCTATCTTAAGTGTATTTCCCCAAAGTCTGATAAACATTTCCCGAAGTTAGAGAGTTATATATCTCTATGCATGGCTTGAATGTTTATTTCTATGTATTGATTAGCTTATAGTTACATTTCTAATGATTAATGGTTTTCCCTACCATGTTTATGTCAGCTATTAAACTAGTTATGGTTGAAATCCTTTGTTGTTCACAAACTTTATGTCCATCTTACTCCATTTTTCCCAAAGATCCTTTCTACCTCGAATCAAATCGGCCCTTCAACAACCTTGTATCACCATCTGATATATTTCTTGACCTTTTCAACCCCATAGCCCAGTTGATCTGACATCTTTTTACCTATCTTATATCTTTGATCAGTTTCATCCCTCATAACCTAAAAACCAAAACAAAAAATCCTACTTCACAACTAGCCTCAAATCAGAACACAATAAGAAAACACACAGATATCCCTTACACAAATAGAGATAGCCCTCTCTAAGTCCAGGAAGGCTAGGTCCTTGGGCTCCAAAGACTGGTTTGATGTTACACTGTCATTTGGCTTGCCAATTAGCCAAATCATGGCACCCTAACAAGACCCATGATAGGATGAACATATGGTTAATGACCATCGTACGGATGATTTGGTACTATTCCTGAAATCAGAACCTAGATAGATGAAACTAGATATGGCTTCTTGTATCTCGTTCACTTGATCACTTAAAGTACAATTCTAACCATGGGAATATGTGATCTGAAGTTGAACATGGGAAGACACCATATGGTTACTAGCCATTGATGTAAGCCGTTAACAAACATGAGAGAAACAACCATTGATGATAATGGATCTCAAGGTAATACAATACATTGTGCATGGTGTGATTAGATTATTTAATGTCAAACACCATAAAAATTCTTTTGGTCAAAGGCCTGTGACGTAAACTTGTCGTTGGAATTGAGAAACTTTCATTTGATGTAAGAAATATCCAAGGTACTGAAAGGTTGTTTCTAAGTCAACTTCCTAGATGATGAGCTAATGTTGACAGGAAGCGACTAGTCGCAGGAGGGTATTGATGTTTCCCCCATCAATGACACGAAACAAGAGTAATGATTTTTAGATATACAATGTGACTGATGAAGCAATGTCAGGGATAGCGGTCATCAAATGAAGGTTTATGAGTATTGCAAAGGATGAGGAATAACTGAGCGACTTCTCTTGAAAATATCGACGACACTGAATGAATTGACAACATTTGACCCATAACCGAAGTGATGGATGGTGTGATAGACCATAGGTATGATAAAATGTGAAGCAGATTACCGAACCAATCAATCATGGAGATGAAGTGAATACGTGTCATGTTTAAGCTCGACTTACTACCATAAAGTGTTTTATCCCTTTCCAATTTTCCCTAGTCATTGCTGACCAATACCTCTTTTTTTTAAAACAAGCTTGATGAGGATAACATATGCTTGATGTATAATTCCACCCATTGGGTGAATCCGTCGCTATTTGATTCTTTAACGAGTCTAGAAAAGGTAAAACTTGATCTTGTCATGATGGACAAATCCATCGCTATTTAATGCTTTAACGAGTCTAACGATAGTGAAAACTCAGTAATTTTTCATGTTTAGAGATTTTGAAAAAGGTTTGAGAAGAAAATTCCATAAGATATTTTTTGTATAATAGTATCTCAGATCCAAAAAAGCATAAAATAATACCTGAGAGAACCTCCTAGCCATGTTCAATTAGGGTTTTCCTTTTTCGTAAACATAGTCTATCTATGTCCGGAAAAGGATAAAACTTATACTAAATAGCTGTCGTTTCAATTCATTTTACGAGCTCGAAAGGACTAGTGGTTGACAATATTTTCATGTTTTGGGATTCTGAAAAGATCTGAAATAAAACTCCAGGGGGGTTCCTTTTTCATGTTTCAAAAATCTCAAAAAAGAGATAAAAGTGTGCTTTGTGGTCAAAATTTCATTTCACGATCATGCACAACAAACTCAATCTAATCAGTTGTAAACCTACTCAAAGAACCATAAAATGGATTAACAATACCTGTTTAAATAGTAAAAATGGGTAAAAACCATAGTCATTTCATTAAATATGAATAAATTACTAAAAAATACTATTGAAATAAGAAATTACCAATTCATTTTTACCATTTCACATTTACCATTCGAATTTTAGTGCTCTGAGCCTATTTTACCCTTGAAATTCATCGATTGATTGCGACAAATTCTGTGGACCATTTCTCATGTCGTCCAGACTAGGTAGAAGATTTTACCTTCCTCTTTCTATTGGTTGCATTCTTGTTCAGTTTCATGCAAATTTTTTAGGGTTTTGGGGCTCCGAGGGTAAATATACAATGCCTTAGGACCAATGCACCCTGAGATGTCGAAAAGTGCATTGCGGAGAGGCTAGAAAGAAGGCCATTTCCTTTTCAATGCTCTGTCTTCCACTCAGGAGTGCGTTGGGCACAATTCAAAAACTTGCATCTTGTTTTCTGCCCAAAATTTCTCCAGTTTTTTGCATGGCATGGATCCTAACTAAGCGTATGGTGTGATTTTAGACTTTGATTAGATCATAATTTTGATTACATGGCAAGAAAGAGAACATGAAGAACAAGATATGGTTACCCTCCATGATCTTGGAAGTTTGAGAGCCCTCAGAGACTATGGGTTGCTCAAGTACTTTAGATTGTCAATGATGAGGCAACACATGGAACTATTGCAGTTCTTGATCCGTTCACGAGACCCGAAACTATAGGAATTTCACATTGGGAACAAAGTGATCCCAATATTGGTTGATGGTATTTAAATTCTGACAGGTTTTTTGAGACGTGGTGCCCCCATGTCCCTTGTGGGTTTGATCCATGGAGGTGAAACAATGAAGGATTACATCTGACAGTTTTGTTGACCAGGAAATGAGCCTAGCAAAGATGAAAAGGTAAATATCAAAGATGTACATGATATGCCTTTGCGAATGCTCCTATTCACTATCAAAAATCTAGTTGGCAACATGACAATACATGTTGCGAACAGATCATACATGAAATATGCGCTTGAGTGTCTCGAGCCAACCATGTTCAACTGGGCTGAAGTCATACTCCTTCAGATGAAAGAACAATTGACTAACGTAAAAAGTGGAAAGAATAATAATTTCAGCTATGGGTCAATCTTGATCACTTTTTTTTGGAGTGAGTTCCATTAATGTAGCCAAAACATGTGACACTAGAATTAGTTGATCCTAGAGATCCACAGATGCAGCAGCGGGTCGAGTTGATGGCTAGACATGCTAGTCAGTCATCGATATCGTTTTCCATTGCATTCTTTGGTTGGCTCCAAAGAAAAAATATATTCATATAGGATCATCCATATGCAGGGATGGATTTCCACGGAGATCTAGATGTGATTTTACCAGTTGGCGCTCAATGGGGTGCTATATGTAAAATGTTGACCATGTGTTTTTATTTTTGGATTTTTTTACATATTCTTGTGTTTTTTGATGTTTCCAAGACTAAACTAGAGATGTTTTATGTATGCAGATGTAGGTACCATTCGAATAGTGGTTCGTGCATAGCAGGCAGGTGAATTAGAAGAGAGGACTGTCGGGAGGCTAGTCCTCCAGGATTTTGATTTAGCCAAGACTCTTACTGAGTTGAAATAGCATGTGGAGGGATTGACTCTTCGGATACCAGATGTTTGGATCGAGGAGTTATCTATGAGGCTATAGCACCATACCATTGGTGTGACTAGCCATTCGATGAGGCTATTGCGCATGATAGCCGAAGCAGTGATATGCTATCGTGAGCATCACTAGGTTTACTTAGATTACGGTATTGTAATATTCCTAATTTAGCTTTTAGCTAATTAGAATATTAAATTTCTTTCTTTCTTAATCAATAAATAAATAAGAGGGTAGAGGGACCCATAAATCCCTTTAGTAGGAATAAAAACACTTCTTAATGTGAATGTGGATCAATGCATCTAGATGGGTTCAAGATGAATAAACCACTTCTTGGTGTGAATGTGGGTCAATGCATGTGGATGGGGTAAATTTGACCAAATCAACAACACAGTCATGGAGGTAGTGGATAAAATGGAGGAAAATGCAGTCATAATGGAGGTTAGTAGCCATGTGTGTAGCATCATTATTGTGTGGGGCCAAGAGGGTGAGGGATCACGAGCATATAAGGAAGGGGATGGCAGCCATAGGGAGCATTTTGGATTATTCTTATTTTCTTGTCATTCACGACTTGAGCATGCTTGGGTTGTTTAGCCGAGTCTACAATGTTGTTTAGCACAAGGGTGTCTCTGAGTGGAGATCCAAACCTCATCCTTGGGGGACTTTGAGTAACTACTCAATAGAGGATTCTTGTTGTCCGTGTGAGATGATCTCACCATTTAGAATTTAGGCCACTTGTAGACCCTCTAGTGTTGTGCAGTCACTTAGTGACTTATGCAGTCTAGTAGCAGAGTTCATCAGAAGAGGGGGAAATTACATTGCATTTCCACTTGGAATCCGTTGAAGGGATCAACCCTTCAATAGTTGGGCTTGGGAGTACTTGAAAATATTCTATCTTTCAGTTCAACCCATAGTTTGACATACCGAGAAGTTATGCATTGCAAACCTTAGGAGGGTGATTTTCCGAGGTCAGCCAATCCAGACATCTTTTTCTGGGTTATTATAGGTTTTTTCCATAGAGTCCAGATTCTAAATCCCAGATTTTTCTGAGCACTAGAGCACCCTCATTTACGTAGTCCTATTCACCTAGCAGCATCATTTCCAGCAGGGTAGTGCAAAGGGGGAGCTCCAGTAACGCAACAGAGAATTTTTTTCAGTGGGAGAGCTTGAGGCCATTCCAACCTAATTTTTCGGCTTGTGTGCTATCTATTTTGAAGCATTATTTTATATTTTTCACCTCCAAATCAATAAAATGGCTCTGCTATTTTATCTATTTCTATGGTGTTTGTAGTTTATTTCCATGTTGTTGTAGTTTACAATTTAATGTGTTTTTTATTACTGAATTTTCCTATTTGGAATATTACAGTGGTATCAGAGCTCATAGACTTGGCTAAGCCTGTGGAACAACCAGTCTATGACACCCAAAGATAGAGAATACATTACAGGCCGAGCAAGGAGATACAAAAATAGAGAATGCAGAAATTCACTCGAATAAAAAGTGACGGTTTTGCGTTAGATGTTTTGGGTAGATGAAGATGAATCTCGAAAATCCAAGACATGGGTTTTGTGTAGAATAGACCAATTCGGTTTCCTCATGATTTTTGTTTTTCAAATTCTATCTAGATTGAGATAAATAGAAGGTTCTCTGAGAGATAAAAAAATGAAAATGCAAAAATTCATTGGGATAAGAAGTGACAGTTTTGCGTTAGATGTTGCAGGAAAATGGAGATGAATCTCGAAAATCTTAGACATGGGTTTTGTGTAGAATAGACCAATTATATTTCCTCATGAGAATTTTATCGAAATTCGGCCTGGATTCAAAGAAATAGAAGGTTCTCTCAAGATAATTTTCTCAGATTTGTTGTGGTGGCCGTTTTTCAAATTCTTCTAATTGCAATCTAATATTCAACATGTTTCAGATTTCACATTGGGTAGAGAAAAATGTGTTCTAGTGGAGGAGGATAAAGGGAGTCTCTAATGGAATAAGAAGGCTATGGGAAGGAATTTGGAAATCTCCTCCTCAGAATTATGCAGGATCTCATTAGAGAGATCAAGGAGATGAGAGTGGAGAGACAAAGGGAAATCCCAAAAGGGTTGCAAAATGGAGAAAGTTCAAGTGCTTCACGTCATTGGTATAAGCAACCAATAGTGTAATAAGCTTCAGAGTAATCCACCATTCCTACCTTCCGAGCAGTAGGAAATGGGGCTGGAGGACCACAAGAGTAGGAGGCTATCACTGATTATTTTTTGGAATATGAATCTTAGTCTCAAAGATTGAAAGAACATATGACTTTCTAGGAATTTTTCTAGATTAAGGAAAACCAAAGGCCTTGCAGCTACAATAGAGGAAGAGGGTACACGTAGGGAAATGATAGGGATGACATACCGTGGGTAGACCTCTTCTACCTACTTTTGATGGGTCATCAAAGAGTACAACAAAGACTTGGGAGGAGACAGTTGAGCATACACTCGTTGATGAGGCATCACCCATTGTTAAGATATCCATTGATGGGGTATCTGGGGTTGTGACTGAGTTCTTTGATGATAACAGTGCATCATAGGTTGCTAAGGTGTCGGGAGAAAACTCCAACATTTTTTAGGAGTTGATAGGTACATAGGCCTTTAGGTTTATGGCGGAATTGTTAGATGACAATCACATGCAACTGACTAGTGAGCATGCCTTGCGTATTGGAGTATCTATGGAGGAAGGTGTGCAACCATCCTTTGGGCTAGCCCTTGAGGAGGCACTAGGAAATACAAAGGTATTTGATAATGGTCTCACACAATAGTGCCATCCATTTCAGGTTGATCTTCTATCTTTGAAGGTGAAGGCCACATCAGTATGAGCAGCTATCTTACGACATAATGAGGAGTTGGAGGGCATGAGAGTGGTTTGTTCCGAGTCAGCAACAAAGTTGATCCAAATTGGGGAATGGTTGGATTCCCTGATGGTGTAGTTAGAGGGCACATTGGAGTGTTAGAGCACCCCCCTTCCGGCATGCATCGATAGGGTGCCACACTCGCACGATGGAGGGACTATTCTATGTGTGGGGATTCTTAGATTTGATTATTTTCTCAAGGTTGGATGGAAAGAGGTACTGAGATGGTACCCCATGGAGAAGGCTAGGTAGCTGGATACATCCGTGGCCACATTTTAGCAGAGTCCATGGATTACCATAGGGACACAAGAGCCATATTTTTGTTGGGAATTAGGTGGGATTTACCATCACATGATAGAGTCAGTAGGCGATGGTAGCCATTATGCGATAGGTTTGATGTTTGGGTGCACACAAATTTTTAGATCTCTATCAGAGCCTCAGACATCCCTAGTGACAGGATGTTTTGACAGGAGGGTAAACCCTTTTCAGGAGCTATCTTAGCGTAATGACTGTGCATGGAGTCACAAGATGATTATCCTACTTTGGAAGGAGCTAGTTGGAGGAGGTGGAATTGACAGGCCACTAGACATGGCAATACGTAGAGACGGTGCTCTCTCATGGGTATATTGTACACTTGAGCTATGGAGGATAGGAGAAATGATGTCATTATCATGTGAGGAGTTGGGTCACTCTGATCCTTCAGAGAAGATGGGGAGTTGTAGTCCACCTCATGGGGGATTTACTAACAGAGTGGTGAATATTTTGGCCAATGTAGGATACATGATGATACAGGATGGTATAGTTGTAACCGACAATATCTGGTGGTGTACAGGGGAAGGTTATATCATACATTGGCATGATGAGGAGTGTAGAGAAACTTGGTGGTATGCAGTGACCCATGATACGACACAGCAAGAACTTGGAGCGTTGCCTCTAATGGGACTTATGAATAGGGACGTTAGGTGTACCCTGGGATGAAGCTCACCTAGGATTGATGAGGATATTTTTGAGAATATGGGGACACCACGTTTAGCAGAGATAGAGCTATGAGGGTGTTATTGGCAGATCTGAGGTAGAGCGAGTGTCTTCCAGAGTATTACTCTTGAGCATTCAAGCATCAAGAATGATTTGAGGAGGAAGGGACTTCGCTTCATCTTCAAAAAACCTTGGAGGGCTGATCACTCATGCTTGAGTGATGCAGATGATGTAGTAGAGGTAGAGTAGAGGGACATTCATTTTGTATGCCAAGATGAGGACTCTTCTTCAGATGAGTCCATGAGGTCATATGAGGATGCTTCTAGGGAGCATGAGCAGTCATGTGGAGTTGATGGCAGTAGGTCAGATTTGTCTTCTAGCATGCACGTTGAGCAGTCAGAGTACTCGATGAGAGATATTCAAGATGATGAGTCACTTGTGATGATTCAACCTGAGAGGCAGGCTATGTACATCATGTATGATAGTCCTTTGGGGGAGAGCTAGATGGAGGCTCACAGTGAGCCAGTGCTAGACACACAGATAACCTTGGGGTCAACCATTGAGGAGGAGCTGTTGGAGGGGGTGATGCATCCATATTTGGGCCGACCCATTGATGAGGTGTCGGTAGATACATATACAGTTAGCAGGACTTCAATACTTTCATGGAGCAACACTCTCCAGGAGTACATCAATGGGGCTTGCAGTACATCTTTCCCGCTTGAGCCTATTATAGAGAGAGGGGCCTTCCCTTTGAGGCAGTTCTCATTAATAGGTGGGACAAAGCAGCATGAGTTGATTGTGATTTGGTGACCACACTCCAGAAATGTTCCATATGCAGATATCACCACATTGGATTCCTCGTCTAGGATAGACTAGAAGGAGATCATTAGTTGGTATCCTATTGATGGTACGATCTTCTTAGTCAAGTGCATAATAGAGCAGGGACTTGTAAACATGACAGGTACTATGTTTTACATTTGGAAATGGGGCACATGTAGACAACTCTTTAGCATTATATCTCGACTTCGGGAGAGCAGGATCAACATTGGATTAAGTCAGGGGAGGGAGGTGATGAGTTGGTACCTAGTTGGTGGGGCAACTTATACAGTCAGATCTAAGGCTTAGCAGGGGACATGGACAATTGATGCATGTTGGGGGTCTTCACCTCATGAAGTAGTGGCTATAGCCATATGCATTGCATAGTCCAAGAAAGGGGAATTGGGCGATGATTGGCCATGACAACATTGGGATTCAGGAGGATTGATTGATGATAGGTATGGTGGGAGATCCATTTGGGATCCCAAAATTGAGGGTTTTGTTCTAGGTAGCCTGACATAGGGACATAGCCGCACTGAGGGGTCTGTATGGGATCTGAGCATTGGTCTCAGTTGCATCGGGTCAACAAGGTGGCCCACATCTTTGTAGTTACTCGACGACAAGCAACTTTTTGGTGTGGAGGACAATAATATTCATAATTTAGCTTTTAGCTAATTAGATTATTAAATTTTGTCTTCCTTAATCAATAGATGAATAAGAGGGTAGAGGGACCCATAAATCCCTTTAGTAGGAATAAAAACACTTCTTAATGTGAATGTGGATCAATGAATCTAGATGGGTTCAAGATGAATAAACCACTTCTTGGTGTGAATGTGGGTCAATGCATGTGGATGGGGTCAATTTGACCAAATCAACAGCGCAGTCATGGAGGTAGTGGAGACAATAGAGGACAACGCAATCATAATGGAAGTTAGTGGCCATGTGTGTAGCATCATTATTGTGCGGGGCCAAGAGGGTGAGGGCTCACAAGCATATAAGGAAGGAGATGGCAGCCATAGAGATCATTATAGATTATTATTATTTCCTGTTATTCACGACTTGAGCATTCTTGGGCTATTTAGTCGAGTCTATAGTGTTGTTTAGAACCAGGGTGTCTTCGAGCAGAGATCCCAACCTCATCCTTGGGGGATTTTAAGTGCCTACTCAAGAGAGGATTCTTGTTGTCCATGTGAGTTGATCTCATCATTTGACATTCAGGCCACTTGCAGACCCTCTAGTGTTGCACAATCACTCAGTGACTTATGCAGTCCAATAACAGAGTTCATCAGAAGAGGAAAAAATTCCATAACATTTCCGCTTGGAATCCATTGAAGGGATAAAACCTTAAATGGTTAGGCTTGGGAGTACGTGCAACTATTCTATCTTTTAGTTCAACCCATAGTTTGACATATCGAGAAGTTACGCATTGTAAACCTTAGAAGGGTGATTTTATGAGGTCAGCCAATCTCGAAATCCTTTCTGGGTTATCCTGGGTTTTTTCCATAGAGTCTGGATTCTAAATCCCGAATTTTCTTGAGTACCTGAGCATCCTCATATACGTAGTCCTATTCACTCAACAACAAAATTTCCAGCAGGGAAGCATAGAGGGAGAGCTCTAGTAGCGCAAAAGAGAGCAATGTTTTTAGTGGGAGAGCTAGAGGCCATTCCAGCCCGCTTTTGCTGGCTTGAATGCTATCTATTTTGAAGCATTGTTGTACTGTTTTCACCTCCAGATTAATAAAATGGCTTATATGTTCTGTTTATTTTTATGGTGTTTGCAGTTTATTTCCATGGTGATGTAGTTTCCAGTTTATTGAGTTTGTATTACTATCTTCTCCTATTTGGAATATTACAGGTATGTCTGTATACATTTTGAGGTCATATGTGTAGAAATTCGCTGAATAATGATTAATTATCCACCGAGACTATCCTGATCACATACAATTCGAATTTATATGCAACACATAATCTCTTCCACTCAGATCAACTCAGATCATCACACATGCGGAAATAAAACAATCGATAACACATCAAATCATCATACACATTAACACAGTATGTATGGGGAAAGCTTATAGTTGAAAACCCCGCAGCTATTGTGTATATTATAATGGAGAAATCAAGTAACAAACTCAGTACAATACTCTTCACAAGTACTCAGTAATTTCTCATACAACTACCCACAATCTAGCTCAGTTTTGAACAGGTTACTGGTTCAAAACTCACCGCCAATTGCCTTTCCTCTATTGCGAAATCCAGGCCTGTCTATATAGAGATCCAAGGTTCGAATCTCCTTGGCTTGACAGCGCAATCATCATGGGCAATTCCTCCAAGTGTGGTGCAAATCTCATGCACAACCGATGTCGCCACTGATAGCTAACTCCACCCTTTCATCTACCTCTTTCACTGGTCTCCACTGAACTGATCATGCACTGTAGTGAACTGATGTGTTCTTGAGTTGAATAATGAGTTACTAATTAATGAATTAAATAATATTTAATTCACTCCACTCATAACTAATTGATTAGCTAGTTAAACTAATCTCAACTAGTTCAACTAAAAATAAACAGAACACAACTCCACTAGCTGTCTCATTAACTCCTCCAAACTTCTGCCACTGAAGTCCAACTGAAGTCAACCATGCATGATGCCATCAAACCCTTGGGAACCACGTGATTCCTCTGTCAGTTGCATGAGCCACTTCTGTAGCTCGAATTGAAGTGCTCCAAGAGAGTAAACTGCTGTTTAGAGTCCAAATATTATTAAGGGTAAATAATATTTGACTTCCATATTTTTAGGAGAGGCAGTCTAAAAATAGCCTTCGACCTCTTCGACCTAAAAAATAGAGTCTCATCTATTTTTACCAACATTACCAATGCTCCAAGAATCTCAAACTGGAATCCCCGAACCATGCTTCATATGTCTAAAAATAGACTTTGCGCCAGAATTCGCCTGCGGGCCCACTTAGTGAAGGCGACTTCATTTCACTAAGCTCCATCATCTTGCTGCATTATCAACACTCCCTCTCAGCAAGATATGGATTATCTGCAACCCCTATCCTTCCTCTATGGAATTCGAACTTACTCCTGGTGAGTGCCTTCGTCAGGATGTCGGCATCCTGATCCTCCGTGTGAACATATGAAAGCATCATGATTCTCCGCTGAACACAATCTTTGATATGATGGTACCTGATGTTGATGTGTTTGGACCTATCATGAAATACTGGATTAGCCGAGAGTTTAATGCAACTCTGGTTATCACAGTAGATCACTGTAGGCTCCAAATGCAACCTGATCTCTGATATGATGATACCTGATGTCGATGTGTTTGGACCTATCATGAAATACTGGATTAGCCGAGATTTTAATGCAACTCTGGTTATCACAGTAGATCACTGTAGGCTCCAAATGCAACCTGAACAAACCTGCGAGGATCTTCCTCATCCAAATAGCCTCGCATGCAGCCAAGCTAACTGCCATGTACTCGGCCTCTGCTGAACTGAGTGCCACGGATCTCTGCTTCCTGCTGTACCAGGAAACTGCTGTCGACCCAATGCTGAAAACTCCTCCAGAAGTGCTCTTCCGTTCTGTTGGGCTCCCTGCCCAATCTGCATCAGTGAAACCAGAAAGCTTCACTCCATCCTCCTGTCTGTACCATAGACCATATCCCGATGTGCCTCTGATATAGCGCAATACATGCTTGTCCGCCTTCCAAAAGAGCTTGGTAGGCTTAACCATAGCTTGCGAAAGCTGGTTAACTGCATAGCATATATCGGGTCGTGTATTGACCAGATACATAAGCGACCCCACCAACTGTCGATAGACAGTGGCATCCACTACCTCCGCTGAAGTAGCATCCTCCTTCCTCCAACCACCATGAAGAGGAGTGTCAACAGGCTTGCAGCCTTGCATGTTGAACCTCTCCAGAATCTCCCGGGCATACTTGCCCTGAGAAACAAACAGTCCTCCGCTGCGCTGCCTAATCTCCAATCCCAGGAAATAATGAAGGATGCCCAAGTCCTTCATCTCAAACTCTCATGCAAG